>CM035803.1:9728026-10928026 GCA_020466265.1 Siphamia tubifer
AAGAAAGAAAGAGAAAGAGAAAGAAAGAGAAAGAAAGAAAGAAAGAAAGAAAGAAAGAAAGAAAGAAAGAAAGAAAGAAAGAAAGAAAGAAAGAAAGAAAGAAAGAAAGAAAATGAAAGAAAGAAAGAAAGAAAGAAAGAAAGAAAGAAAGAAAGAAAGAAAGAAAGAAAGAAAGAAAGAAAGAAAGAAAGAAAGAAAGAAAGAAAGAATTGGAAAATCACAGTGGTGCAGCAGTGTGACAATAAAAATATAGAACATACAGAAATAAAACACAAGAACAAAAACATAACACATAAATTAGACATAAAAACAGACTGGAAGATGAGATGAGAAAAAACAACAACTTTACTCTGTATAATAAAGTGCAATGTACCCTATGATGATAGTTGAAAAATGACATTTAAGTCGAGTGACATTAGGTTCCTGAGCAGATAGATGTAAGTGTGACTATGACTTCTATGAGTTTCACCATTTTTGATATATTTTCAAAGTACATTTTTGGAATCTTAAATGATCCAATGAGGTCATTTAGTCATACTTCAACATAAATGATGCAAGCGTTAAGGTTTTCAGGAACCACCATTTCACTTGACGTTACAGCAGTTTGATAGACTGGAATGAGTGAAGTGTAGGAGGGTAGGTTTATGGAACTGCTATTATAGCAATAATAAAAAACAACAACTACCTAGAATCCTGAAATAAAAAAGCTTTCTTCATAAGTCACTGGTGTTTATGTTTGTTTGTTAGTAAGGCATATTCAGGAAATATTGATACTGGCACAAGGAACAACTGACGCACATGTGTTTGGTTCATAGGAAGATAAATCAAAAAGTTATGGACGGATTTGGCTGAAATTGTGAGGAAATGTTGATACAAGGAACAAATGATAAAAGTGGTAGAGGTCTGCATGGGACAGAATTCCCACTCCCACTCCCACAAACAATTCTGATTTCCAGTCCCTTCTCTCGCCCACTCCTGCCATATTTTGTCCCGCCTCCTCATGCAGGATTCAGACGTGTGTTGAAATGTGGCGTACAGAAGACCATTAGCCCGGTGTCACTTGGGGACCTGAGTCCTTCTGATCGCAGCTCAGCCGGTGGACCGGTACCGGCCCCCGCTGTGCTGGGGTTCGGTGTTCTGGGAGTCAGGTTTGGAAATGCAGCCTACAGCGGGTGGTAAACTCTGAGGCTAAAATACTGATGTGAGACCGATACTCAAGAAGCACCTGAAGGGAAAGTCGAAAAGGACTCAAAAAGAGTTCGAGAGGACGTGAAACCATTGAGGGGTAAACGGGTGGGGGTCCGTGCAGTCCGAATCAAGGGGATTCAACCTCAGCGGGTCAGGGTCAGGCGCTCAGTGCTAGGACAATCCCCTCACGGAAACCTCCCCCGTCTCACATATACAGTATATGATGATATTTTATTTCAAACATGTACTTTGGGGGGTGCAGCTTATCACCGCTCCTACTAGCAGTGAGCTGTCAAAATGTTTCCCATGCTTCACTGCTTTGCGTGGGGTCCCACGGGTCCCGAATGGGGGGGGGGCGTCACACATGTGTGTCTTTCAGGAAGAGGGACTGTAGTACAATGTTAATAAAGACAAATAACCAGAATGTGTCAAGATTTTTATGGGACATTTTTTGTGGGAACTTGCTGAAAATAATACAGTGTTTGACAGTTTTATTCATTCTTAAGTAAAAAATGTTTCATGTCTTTTCATATACAGTTAAAAAAAGTCTTAATTTCCTCCGCTCTATTTTATTATGTCTTATTCACAGTGGATACAATGTTTTCAGGAAAATGTCAAGGTTTTACTACTTTACTCATTCATGTCTTGCTGCTTCACTGGAGCAGTCGGAGGTTAAGTGACTTGCTCAAGGGCACTTAGAATAGCTGCTAAGGTAAGTGAGGACATTACTCATTCATCCCCCACATGGTTTGTTGGCAAAGGAGCCACTTTATATTTTTCATATGACTGATGGCACTACAGGACGCAACGCTCAGAGTTTTTTTCCCCCTTAAAATATTCATTTGATTTGATATTGATTCATGTGGTCCACACCACTGGAATAACACATTTGGATTATTAAATCGAGAACTATTTCCCACCAGTCCCTTGGAAGAAAGAATGGCGATCAGAGGTCTGGAAAAATTGCCGCTCCGTAGTCAGTACCCTGTGACCTGATTACATTTCAAAGCACTGAAAAATGGCCGATGTGTGAAAATGTGCTCATACTGGGTGTAACATCACAAGGACAAGAAGCTGAGGGGCCGATCCCCGCAGGAAGGGGGATAGTTCTTTGTCTTCGCATTTGGTCTCTAATGGATTGACTTGATATCTATTCTCCATAGGCCAAATCATCTCTGCACAGTCACACAAACAACTCTGATAAAAAGGAAACACATGTGGACAAGCATTAGTGCGAATGACACTGTGTCTGCAAGCACCACCTTTAAGGAACATATCAACCACAACTCTGTGTGTGGGGACACCCTTAAAAAGGAGTCATTCCATGGTTCATTAATATTACTGTGTTCTCCATTGTTATTGAATGTAAAAAACAGCCTCCAGATTGTTTTGTTTCAAGCTGTTTTTGGAGGGTAGAAAAATGACAGTAGACTTTACCGTTACTTCCGCATGATGAGGCATCTGATTGGCTCAGGATGTGTGAAGGAACACTCCCCCCTCCCCTTTCGCTCTGTGTGTTTACCTTCCCAGAGTAGCATCCACCTAGGTTTCGTTTGCTCCACCATTTTTTTCAAGTTTATGCAGCAGCTACTGTGGCGCCGTCTTCTCTCTTAGATGCTAAGCTAATGCTGTTTCAGATTCGCTGCAATGGGAGACGGGCTTAACTCCACGTAGGTGACGCCAATGTCCTTGTGAAGTGTAGTGGACAGACTTTTCTGAGTTGCTTGTTTATCTGTGTTGTTTTCTATGAATGGGAAATACAGCCAGTGGAGGGGACACATCTCCTGTGCAAACGCAGCATGTGTTGGTAACACGGGGTGACCCTTCAGATTCCAAAAGGAGCGTGGAAAAGTGGTTGTCATCGGAATGTCACCTTTAAATTATGAACAAAAACCATCCACTCTCCTTTTGTCCTGATCCATTTCTTGTTGGAGGGGGATGAAAATGCTCCATTTTGAATTTTCTATGCTTCGTACATCACATGCATAGATTAATTTGAATAGCCCACCCACCAGCTCAGCTAACCCCACCTACTGGTCACAGACACCTCTGCTCAGACTTGCAGATCCAACATTATTCTCTATCATATCCTGGTGTGCATCTGGTGCATTGGGGTCTCAGCCCTGGTCGTTGTGCGTGCGTCCAGGTCTGTGTTTGGTCTGACCTGGGTTGATTGGACAGGCTGGTCCATGGGTGGCACCACAACTGTGGTGTTGTGGGTTGTCTGGCCGGGCCGGGTGCAAATGAACTAAACCCGAACATACACTGGCGCTGTTAACAGACCAGGACCTGAAGGCACCAGGGCTGTAAAACTCAGCACTTGGTCCACTACTACTCTTTTCAGCTGATTTTATTTTATCATTGTCTTTGTCTCTTTTTATCTGAATCAACCTTTTCAGGTTCTCTTTCTTTCTCCTCTTCTTCTATCAGTAGCATGAAAACATGAGGCACTAAAACAGAGTGTTTTAAAAAGGTGTGTTTCTCCAGGTTGAAGAGGCTGCTGTATCTGTGCATCAATGTGGTATTTTGACCAAAGCATGTGACAGACGGGTCACTGAGACACCAGGGGACTGTGCTAACCTGTGGAAAACGGACATGATATGTTCCCTTTTTAATATCAGTCATGAGACCAGGTCATACAAGCTCTGGTCGAAACACATTTTCTTTATGTTTTGAGGTAGTGCTGTTACTAATCTCATGTTTTTTTGTTTTTTTTTACCTAGTTTCACAGTGTCAGCATGAAATGGACTATATGGGTCAGTGTAGATCATTGGATGCTGTTACACAGATGGATATGGGAGAATAACAAACTGTGTGGACCTACACACAACAAATGAACGTTGACCTATTTGAAAACAAACCCCGCCCCCCTTGGTCAGATTTTACTTGATTTCCCCTATCTCTTAACTTTATGAAAACACATTTTTGGTAACGTTGACCTACATTCACCAAACTTTCATGGGATCTATTCTGGACCACCTCACACCTTTTCTGAAAATTTCACGGAAATACATCCAATAGTTTTTGCATAAACCTGTTTACAAACAAACAAACAGACAGACAGACAAATAAATAAACTGACTCAAAGACAATACCCCTCTCCCCCTCAGGGGGGTGGGGTAAAAATTTTAATTTTAGGTCTTTATTTTCTTTATCTGAGTATATTTTAGTTGATATTTCCTAATTATAACCACTTTGTTTTTCTGTCAAAACAAAAACAAGCCTTACCCATGAAACTGTCACAGCCTAAAGGCCAATGTTGTATGTCTTTATATTATCAACTGGACTTTATATCTGTGTATAATGTGCAGATCACTGTGATTTAAAAGTGATTTAGGGAGCAAAAGTAAAAATGTTCAAAATCTGCAGTATTTATCCCAAAATGTCTCCAAAGGTTTCCCCCTATAACCACAAAACATACACTAACACTGATCATTTAAGTTTCCTTATAACTTGTATTGGTATTACATTTTCCTGGTGATATCAGCCTGCATTTAGCCTTAAACAGCAAGTAAATTCACTATGTAAAGTTTATTTATAGAACACTTTTCACAGTCACCAGTCAGAAAGTGCTTCATATAACATAGTACATGAAAATACATACAGCGATAAAACAGAATATATAAATACATAGATTATGCAACAAACCAGGCAACACAGGTAACTAACCAAACGCTTGTCTAAACAGGAAAGTCTTCAGCGGGTTTTAAAAGTTTGTTCAGGGGGCTAAACCGAAGTGAAACTGGCAGTTTAGTAGTAGTAATTGTCCATAATTTAGCTACTGCTACTATCACATTGGCGGAATAAAATGAAAACAAATATTAACAATTTGTATCACATATAATCAATAACTTGAAAGTAATTATTGTTACAGCTCTGCAACCCTGTCCTTTCATGTTAACCCTGTAGTGTACACTTAACTTGTATAAATAACTGTAATATGCTACAAGGTGTAAGGTGTAAGGTGCAAAACAAGTTGAAACATTCTAAATGGGAAGGTGCAAAATGACCATTGTAATGTAAATGGATTAATCACCAGAGACATCAGACAGAGGTGAGTTATTATACTGTGAAATGCTTGTTTAAAAAGAACAACAACAATATAAATGTCTCCTTAATATAACTTTTAGAAAATGTCCAGACTTCCCTGCAAAAGGTGTGTGGATGAATGATATTGAATAAGCAAAAAGAAAAAGCTAATATCTACTCCCATAGTACTGTAGCACAAAATATGACTTTGTCTAATTCCACAGAGCCAATCAAATGTCAGCATTTGTACTAGAGCCAATCATGAATACTGTTCCATGAACGTATTGTCCTCCTGTTGCCACCTTACTGTGGCAAATGATGGGAAAATAATAAATTAGTGATAGTTTATAGTATAGAATAGGAAGTATTGTTCTAAAATAAATATGTTGTTTTATGGTTTTCTTTACCCTGTGCAGCCAGTGATGCTGGAGAAGGTGGGCGGAGCTACACATTAGATGTGTCATGTGACTTCTAAGCTTTGTATCAGAATCAGCTTATAATAATAATAATAATAATAATAATAATAATAATAATAATAATAATAATAATAATAATAATAATAATAATAATAATAATAATAATAATAATAATAATAATAATAATAATAATAATAATAATGTATTGGATTTATACAGCACTTTTTTGGCCACTCAAAGTGCTTCATTCATTCATTCATTCTCACATTCTCACTCTGGTGGTGGTACATTTGTATCCATAGTTGTCCTGGGGCAGACTGACAGAAGCGGGGCTGACATTTTGCACCTACAGTCCCTCTGACCACCACCAAACATGCATACACCAGTGTGAGTGACACTAGAGGCAAGGAGGGTGAAGTGTGTTGCCCAAGGACACAAGGGAATGACTAGGGCAGAGTGGGATTCAAACCATCAACATTATTGTCATTTGCATATAATATATCATGGATGTTGCAAATGGAAATACAATTTGTTATGACTCCCCTTTGGTCACAAACCTAGCCATACCCAGGTGAATCCTGCCAAAATATATATTTTTTTTAATCAGAACAGTAAACTCACAGCTCAAATAAGCAAGTTCAGTATATAGAGTTTTGTGAATGTTGTCACGTGGCTGACTCATACAGTATCAATGTCAAATTTACCTACCGTTGCCCTTGGTGCCGTTTGGCTCCCTTTCCTACGCCCGACTTGGAATTGAACACTCGTCTTCTGTAATGCAGCCCAATATTTTACCAATTGAACTAAATCTCTGATGTTTCAGTTTGACCAATTTGCTATACGATCATAACTTTTATTAGACATGAAATAATGAGGATGCTGATTGGCTCTGTGGTAATAAATAAACTGATATTTTGTGCCACAGTACTGTCTCAATAGTCAGTTAGTGGGTAAAGCTTAGTGGGATGATAATCCACAGGGGGCAGAAAACATGTATCAGGATACATACAACAGGTTTTTAAGAAATGTATTGATCTTGTTGACAAGATAGAGGTCTAAAAACCTGGGGTAGCAAATATAATACAAATAGTTTAACAGCGTTACACAGTGTATTAACCCTTTGATGCATTCTGTTCACTCCAGTGGGCAGTTCTTCTACAGTTGTTCTCTTGTATATTCATGGGTTTTGTTGTTTTAGTTCCATCTCAGTCAGTTCATATCATTACTGTAACTTGGCTGTTGTTAATACCTGATCTGCACTAACATGAATCGATTCCTTGTTGTTATTAACAATCTCTTCTAAATCACAAACTGTATTAAAAATGTTTTATTTCATAGTGTTTTAATATTGCGTTTTAAATACTTTGCTTCAAAGATTAAACACATATTTTCCAGCTGAGTGGATATTTTTGTAACTCCATAATAAATAGGTTCATTAAAACATTTCAATCACATTGTTTTTTTCATACATAAAGAGGAATAAAGACACTTGGGAAAAAGTAACTTGACTAAGGTTCTCATCATTCATGCATCAAAAGGTTCAAAAAGTTTAAATGAAATAAAAATGTAGTTAAAGTTGGCAGAATTATGTTCATATTTTGCTGTCATTTTACCGATCATCGCTGTTGATGACATTCTATCCACGCAGGGCTTTGGTACAGACCTCATATCCTTACGTCCACTAATTCTAATGCCTTTTTCTGCTGCTGCAGCTCCATGCCCCAGTTGGAGAAACTCTAATTCATAGGCTATTTCACATTTGTGATTTATTTATGACTTAATGTTCATGTATGTGTTTATTATGGTGGATTAGTTCTGACAGTAGAATGCTGCTGAGGTTCACTGAGAGCATTTTCTGCCAAATCATATTGTGTCACACAAATAATTGTGATTAATGATTTGCTATGGTGCATTAAAAACTGCACAGAAAAGACCAGACAGAGATTAGAGGAGGAAAAAGTAAACTGATGCTTTTTGAGAGTGCTTTGAGTCCACGATAACAGAAATATAGCTCTGCTCTGGCAGGATTCTGTTACATCAGTCTTGCCAATTTAGCGACATTTGGCCATCTCTGGCGACAAAAAAAATGTATCTAGTGACTTTTGTGCCTAATCTGGCGACTATTAAACTTATCTTGTGAGTGACAAATTCATTTCCCTGTGGCATCATATAAGCCCTTTTCACTGGTGAGAGAAGCACTGCATGTGAGCTCTGATCTGTTCAACATTAGCTTCAGCATTAGCTTCAACATTAGCTTCAACATTAGCTTCAGCATTAGCTTCAACATTAGCTTCAGTATTAGCTTTAGCATTAGCTTCAACATTAGCTTCAGCATTAGCCTCAACATTATCTTCAGCATTAGCTTCAGCATTAGCTTCAACATTAGCTTCAGTATTAGCTTTAGCATTAGCTTCAACATTAGCTTCAGCATTAGCCTCAACATTATCTTCAGTATTAGCTTCAGCATTAGCTTCAACATTAGCTTCAGTATTAGCTTTAGCATTAGCTTCAACATTAGCTTCAGCATTAGCCTCAACATTATCTTCAGCATTAGCTTCAGCATTAGCTTCAACAATAGCTTTAGCATTAGCTTCAACATTAACTTCAGCATTAGCTTCAACATTCCCCAACAGACATTCAGACACGTTTTCTGGGCTGTGTCCAAAATCACTCACCCACTCATTCAGTGTGGAATAATTACCAATTAAAGTGTTAATCTTGTTTTTTTTCCCCCCACAGTAATAAATCTAACACTTGTGTCAAACTTTACCCAAACTTCATAAAATATACAGAGAGAATGTAGGTGTGATGGCAGAATAGAAAGTAAATGTATTCAGTGATCTGTGCACCACAAATGGAGTATTCATGTCTTCTCCAAACACACACACACACACACACACATGCATTGATTTACATGTCTCAAAAGGATGAAGTTTGTAATCATCACCTGTAGGTAAAGTAGCCATTTGGGAAGTGAGTGTAAAACACATCCTTTTTTCCCCTCAAAATAAATAAATGTATTGAAAAATCTAAATAAATAAATAAATAATAATGAATAAATAATAATAAATGAATAATAATAATAATAATAATAATAATAAATATAAATAAATACATTTCAATTCAATTAAAGAAAATTTAAAATAAAATTTCAATATCATTTAAAAGAAATAAATTCATTAATTAATTTTTTTTAAATTCAGTCAAATTTACCAAAAATACACTCCAAAATACAAAACATGCAGAGAAATAAGTATTCAGAAAATCTAAAATCTACAAAAATTCTTCAAAAAATAAACAATGAAAAATCCAATATATATTCATATATATATATATATATATATATATATATATATATATATATATATATATATATATATATATATATATATATATATTGCATATTTCACACATATTCATTAGTAGGGACCTACACAATAGGGACCAAAATTCAGGTTCCTATGGTGACAGACGTCCCCATGATTGGACTGTGTAAACAGGTCAATGTCTCCATAAATATAGGAATACAAGTGCGCACACACACACACACACACACACATACTACCTTTACGCTAAACATGAACCATCCAGAAGTTATGTTATAAATTGTTTTATGATATTAGATGTAAAGCAGTTTGTTCTTCTTTGTGTTGTTGTAAAGTGTTGTATAAATTAATTTTGATTGATTGGGTGATTGATACAGATGGAGGATCTGACAGTGTGATGATAGAATGGCAGCAGAAACTACACTTTTGGTCACACATGACTGTTTTTGCTACTTGGTAGTAAAAGTAAATAGATGGGATGAATTCAGCAGCATTGAAACATAAAAAAGGGTGAGTGCAGAAAAGGAAAAGGCGTTTTGATCCCCATGCAGTGGAAGAGCCAGCAAAGATTAAAACTGAACTCTTTTTTACATCCACAGTATTTCTTTGGGACAGTCACTTTCATCACTCACACTCAGAAGAGCACTAGCTGGAGCTGAAGGCATCTCCAAACTAATAGAAACTGTGGCTTCGTTCCACTCTTTTCATCTGGATCTTAACACCAAGCAGCACAGTTTCAGTTGTCTGAGGCTCATTAACAGCTGTTTTGGTTTTTGCATGGATGGAAAGTTTGAAAAAAGGGACAAGGATCTGTTAAAAGTTGGTTATACTGTTGGAAAACAGTGG
The DNA here is from genome assembly GCA_020466265.1 of Siphamia tubifer. Lineage (NCBI taxonomy): Eukaryota > Metazoa > Chordata > Actinopteri > Kurtiformes > Apogonidae > Siphamia > Siphamia tubifer. Next base: position 9,737,832 of record CM035803.1, read on the forward strand.
AACACACACAAAGTACACAAGAATACTTAACTAGAAAAGAACAACACAGCAGTGGGAAAGATTGTTTTACATTTAAAGTTAGTTATATATCTAGATGTTAGATTAATATGTTCTTCGGTTGGGTTCACCAGTGTATCTGTGAGGGTTTTGTTTGTTTGTATCTGAGTAGACCTCATGCAGGATTAAAAACCATTTTTTATTCCAGTTTAATTCAGAATTAAAAATAATTCCTCTTTCAGATGAAGCATGTAAACACCTAAGTCCAGTTGAAAATGAGAATGTCAAATTACATTTAATTTTGAATAAAGTCACTGGTTCATTCTAATTTTAATTCCAAATTTGATAATTCCTTTTCTACATAAACAATTAATTTGACTTTAACATTATTCCTGTTGTTCTGCACATGCTCTTGGTCTTGTCATGATGACACATATTTTTCGACATAGTTGAGGCTGATAAGGGATTGTGCAAATTTATGCACAAGTATGAAATTTGGTACAGAGGTAGTTTTTGACATAATTGTTTTTGAACTGTTAGGGACTAAATATACAAATAAATGAACCAAAGAAAAATTTTCGTTCGGTTTGTCTGTTTGTTAGTTTGTTTGTCTGTTTGTCTTTCAGCAGGTTTTTGCAAAAACTTCTGTGTGGATTGTCTTAAAATAATTTCTGGAAATCGGTATCAACCCAACTGATTCCCATTACATTTTGAAAATGATGCAGATAACAATGTGACACTAAAAATAATAAAAAATCCATATTTTCCCATTTACTTAAAATGGATGCTTTCATCCATTTGAAGTAATCCTTTTCATTCATGTCTTGTACAATCCACATTTCAGATTTTACAGCCATAGAGGGTCATATCCTCTCTAGGGTCACGGGTGTCATTGGGGCCCTAATCCAGCTACAATGGCCCTGTATGAGTCTCCAGTTCATCTCAGGGCTGAACATATATAGACAAACAATCACTCTCACATTCACACCTATGGGCAATTTAGATTAACCAATTAACCTATCAGTGCATGTGTTTGGATGGTGGCAGGAAAACCCACGCGGACACGGGGAGAACACGCAAACTCCACACAGAAAGGTCTGGTGTGGGATTCGAACTAGGGTCCTCCTTGTTCTGAGGCACGAGTGCTAACCACCATGCCGCCCTGTATATATATATATATATATATATATATATATATATATATATATATATATATATATATATATATATATAGAGAGAGAGAGAGAGAGAGAGAGAGAGAGAGAGAGAGAGAGAGAGAGAGACACACACAAACACACACATAGATATAGATATAAAACCACCAATGAACCAACCAATGAAGTGTCGTCACTTTCTTCATCTCTTCATCACTATTACTTAGAAACTGCTGAATAACTGCACAGGAAACTGCATGGAAATGACTTGTAATAATCAGTTACAAAGGCCTTATTACTATGTAATTACATCAACATTACCATAGAGTTACCACCTTTATTTGTGGTTCATAATGTAAAGAGTAACCACATTATCTTATCCTGGGATTATTATACATTGCTGGTTATTTAAGGTTAAGCCTTTACTGATGAAGACGTTATCTGAGACAAATACAAGGTCTCATGGCTGCAGGAATGAGTGCAAAAATAACCGTAACATTGATTCAAGACCCCAGAAGCATCAGAACAATCATATGTGAAGAGTGTTTTTAAGTGGCTGCTGGGGAAAGAAAGCATCAGAATACAAACAAAAGACAGTGAAAAGAAAGAGGAGGAGTAAAGGAGGGAAAGAGAAAACTGCACAGTGTGGTTGCTGATCAAAGGGACTGAAATGCAGAAAGGAACAGGACTGTAGAGAAGATGGGATACAAAAAAAGAGTGAAATTGGGCTAAGGGAGAGAAGTCGGGGGCGATGATGATGAGAGTGAGACAGAAGGAGACAGAGGGCTGATGAAAGGAGAGAGAGAGAGAGAGAGAGAGAGAGAGAGAGAGAGAGAGAGAGAGAGAGAGAGAGAGGGGAGGGAGGCAGAAAAAGATGTAGCCCTGGCTCAACAAACTTGGCACGAAAAAAAAGAAGCCGAGCGCTTGAAGAAACTGAGGCACACAGGGAAGAAGAAGAAGAAAAAAGAACATCATAAAATAAAAAGAGAAGAAATGAAGAAATGGGGACAGAGAGAGAGAGAGAGAGAGAGAAAATCCCCTCAAAGGAGAATGGGAGAGAATGAAAAAATGGCAACCCCACAAAGGATGTGGGAATAGCTGACTGCAGGGCTTGTGCTTTTCTCCGTCCCCACTCTGTTTAACACTCGCTCCCATCTGGCTCTGGCTCTTCTTTACCTGAACACTCTGCCTTTTATGCCAGACGTGATGCAACCAAAAGGAAAACTGCCCAGCAGAAGCCTGCGGGTGTCTTTCAAGAGCGGCTGCTTTTCTGTGACACCCCCCCTCCACACACACACACACACACACACACACACACTGGTTTCCACGTCTCATGAGGACCAAGGTTGTAATCGTCACTCGTAGGTACATTTTCCCCCCACCCCACATTGGAATGAAAAAAAAAAAGTATAATATATGTATATATACATTTAATTGTATAAGCTATAAAAAAATTAATAAAGTAAATGCAATGACATTTAAAAAAAAATATTTGAAAAAAGTTATAAAAAAAGCAAACATCTTTTTAAAAAAAACATAAAAACATGTGAAAAAAAATCTATAAATAAACACAAATATTAATTAAAATAACAAAATGAATAAATTAAATTAAATAAGCATTTAAAATCTAGATTTAAAAAAGTAAATCTTCAACTTTGAAGAACACATGTTTTGCTTTGCACCTGTTTCCTCCATTCTTTATGGGGCCAAACAAACAAAAAAATTTATGTATTTATATGGACACATAATTTGCATAAATTTTCATACCTCACACAGGTTTGTATTTTACTAGTGGGGACCTACATTTATATTTAACCCTTGTGGGGACCTGAAAATGAGTCTCCATAGTGTCAGAGGTCCCCATGGTGTGGCTGTGTAAACAGACCAATGTCCCCAGAAAGATAGTAATGCAAATACACACTCACTTACTCACTCACACACACACACCTCACCCCACTCCATCTCTTGATGTTTCCTCACTATTTGGCGATGCCCCAGAGGAAAGAAGTGGAGTGGAGTGATGAGAGGATCTGGGGGATTTTAAACACCTTTATCTTCCTAAAAAGAGATGGAAGACAGAGCGGCTGCAGCAACGGGTACATTACATGCTCAACAGAAATACTTCTATGCAGGTGTAAAATAAGAGGGAGTGTTGCATGGACCACATATAGCACAACTGATGCTCGAAAACCCATGAGGAAAACTCCTACACACAGTCTCGCTCCCTCTTATTGAATATTTGTTGTTGTTTTAACCTGTCTAACCATCAACAGGTAGGACCAGCCTCAACAGCACAATGACCCTGAACGTGTTAAACCTTTGACCTTTGACATGTGGCGTTCATTCTGATGGCTGAATTATTTTAAACATTCCTAAAAATTCTAACATTTTTCTAAAAGGGAAATTCAATTCAATATTGGTGGGACAAAGAGGGGTCCTAGGGGTAGCTGCAGGGGGCGGCAGGGAGACGTCCCTGCCGTTGCTCCACCACCGTGAGATGTTCCGGGATTAAAGGAGCGAAACATCAATGAAGGGTGGCTCCCGGCTGATGACCCTGCAGTTACTCCATCGGCACTGGCGGAGGTGCGTCAGGCGGAAACGCCATGCAGGTAGCCCTTACCTGTGCTCACAAGAAGGATACCGTGCAGCTTTATATTGATACTTATAGAGACTACCCCCACCCCCCCCACCCCACACACACACATATTTTTGTCTTATTACCCCTTTCTCAGTTATCTCATTCCAAACGCACCCCAACACCCCCATTGAGAAACACTAATCTGTTGTCTCCTGATGCTGCAGTTCCACTACATGGTATCAGCTTGGCTCAGTGTTTTTACTTTTCCATTATGAACTAGAAAAGCACTGGGGGGAGCACGGACCTCTGCCAGGATTATATATTGAATTACAACCATTTAAGGATTAAGTACCAAGTATGAGTCTCCAGTTCATCTCAGGGCTGAACATATATAGACAAACAATCACTCTCACATTCACACCTATGGACAGTTTAGATTAACCAGTTAACCTATCAGTGCATGTGTTTTGGATGGTGGGAGGAAACTGGAGAAAACCCACGCAGACACAGGGAGAACATGCAAACTTTCACACAGAGAGAGGGGGGGGGTCCTTGGCTCAGGTCTGTCATTTTCTAATTGGTGAATGTGACCTTCACCTTTGACCTTCACCTACATTCACCAAAATTTAATAAGATCTACTCTGGACCACCTCGCACCTTTTCTGAAAATTTCAAGGAACTTGAAAGTGGCAGACCCCCAGCAGTAAATCTGCTTACAAATAAACAAAACAACCCAAATAGACAAGACAATCCAACAACTAAACCAACTCAAACACAATACCCCTCTGCCCTTCGGGGGGGGGGGGGTAACTCGTCCAGATCGTGAATGTTCACCTGTTGGTAAACGTCTTAAAATGTCACATTCGATATATAACATTTGCACGTCTCCATGTACCCGTCCTTGTGTCCTTTTGAGCTGTGCTTGGTTCATTTATTGCTAATTCAATTTCTAAGCTAATGACCTACATTCATGATGACAGTCTGTAGAACGTTTTCTCGACAGAGAACTTGAATCCTCCAGACAAAGACACTGTTGTTACAGCCTTTGACTGTTGCCACAGAATTGATCTGTGCAGTCTGTGATTTTGACATGGTGCAACATGTTGATATATTTAAGCTTCATCATCTCCTGGACTTGCAGACAGATAATAGTCAGCAAAAGAGAAATAACAAATGTAGACATATTTAGCATTTATGAAAGGAAAATATTTTTTCTTTTTCTGTTACTGATTAAAGCTACAGTCTTTGTTTCTTTCAGTGGACATAACTTCTCCAGTCACATTTAACTGACTCCAACCAAACACATAAACTGTTTCTTTAAATGTATTTATTTGATTGATTAATACACCCACAATGCATCACACCACCTAACCAGCTGTGGCCAACTGTGAATATTGAATAGGTGAAAATCTGCACTGCACTGAAGAACAAACCCATACCTGTTGACCAGACAACTAAGCTTACATGTATATATTGGATGTTAGGTGGATGGTACGATTCCCTCAGGGTTGTCTAGCTTCAGCCATCATTAGCTATGTTTCCACACAAGGAACTTCTCATTCATCCTTCTCAGCTATCATGTGACCACTGTCAGACCCACACTGGAAAAAATCTAAATCTTACCAACTGTATTTTTATTTTCTCATTTCTAGTCCAAATATCTCATCAAACTTAAAATAAGAGATTATCAACTAAAGAAGCACTCATCAGTGAGATACAAGAACGGAGTTTTAGACAACAGAACATGAAAATGTTATTTGAAGAAATGGTACCATGATTATTTTTACTTGTTCCATTGGCAGATTTTTTTCCTTGAATTAAACAATGAATGAATAAATAAATAAATGGAAAAAAAAGTGAAAATGATCTTGTAAGATTTCTTCTAATAAGATCTTCAAGATGTATTTTTCTAAAAGTACGTTCTTATATTTCATTGAAATGTTCCTCTTGTCTTGTTTAAAGTGTGATGATATATTTGGACTAGAAATGAGAAAAATACTTTTGCAAAAATGATTTTTGCAGTGCACCAATGGTACAATTACTTGTGATCACTGTCAGTTTGATGTAGAATAACTTATTTGGTCTTCTTCAGACCAGTGCTAATGAATTAACTTTTGTTATGATTTAGCATTATATAAATAAAATTTGATTGATTGAGAGTCCTGTGATGAACTAATGATGGATCCAGGGTGTACCCCGCCTTTGCCCATAAGTAGGTGGAATAAACTCCAGTGACCCTCGTGAGGATGAAGTGGGTTCAGAAAATGAATGAATGATTGATTGATTGAGAATGCAAGGAGTGCCTGCACATGTGCATTAGTCCACTTACCATACATCGATCGTAAAGGTTGTTGATACTCCCAAAATCTACAATTCACTACTTATTACCCATCTTCTCCTAGCACTTATTTCCCTTCTTTTTCTGGGTCTGCCTAATCAGCATTGAGTAAACCTTTAAGCTCTACCAAAGCCTTGTCAGGGCCAACTGGAATTCATTCTCCAAAGCATTTCAAAAAGGCTTCTGTCATTTGTTCTGTGGAGGCGGTTCCTGCAGTGGAGACGTGCACCAACACCACCACGCCTCAAAAAGATTAAGCAGACCCCCCATGAAAAAAAAACAATACTTAAAGGTTCCCCTAATTACAATGCCGATAAAGATCTGGAATTGTCCCTAAATGTCTGCAATGGCACCTCCTTTTCCTCATTAGGCGCTTTCTCACTGTAGGAACCTTTTGTAGTTCCTATCACCTTTTTAGTTCCTGGACCTTTTTTCCCATGTTCCCACGGCATAGGAACTACATAGTTCCTTGTACTTTTTTCCCTACTTGCAGGCAGGGTCTTTTTTAGTTCTTTAGGAACTATATAACATTGGCGTTTGGTAGAGCCAAGACCATGCCGACTGTATTTGGCATCTTGCAGTACCACTGTCTTTAAAACCATCTGTGTAGCATCAGCTGTGTGTTGAAAAAAATACAGAGAACGCATGTGATAAAAGGACAAATGACATGGTTCTGTTTTGGGGTTAATAGGGGTGTTGATTAGAGACATGAAGTTAGCATACATCATAGCATCACATGTCACTGGATTCATCTCCTAACTGTCTCTGTAAACTCCTCCCTTCTTGACATTAGATGCTGTATTTGACCACAATTAACATTCCCAGGATACAGAAAATAATCGTTGCACCCTCCTCATTCTCTATTCTAGCTTATAGTAGCACTTGAATTTAGTGAATTTAGTGCTTAAAGAATACATCGCTGTCAAGGATGTTAGCATCACAATATCCCCTCCTATGGTTCCTACTGCCCTGTTGCAATGCAAACCCAAAGGTTCCCTAGAAACTATATAGCTCCAAGAAGTAAAGCCCAATCTGCACAGAAACAAATTTTGCGTGAAACCGACATACCTTCAAAATGGGACCAGTGTCATGGGTATCGTAAAACGATCCCTTTGGAAAATGGGTCCCAGAGTGATAAAATCTGCAGACAGTGCCGTTTCTGCACCCATCTTGATGAGTAAAACGTGTGTTCACACGCACATGACCGGAAAAAACAGCAGCCTTTGTACCTGTAGCATTCATTCTTGTCACAAGACGGCAACAATGGCGAACAACAGAGGTGAATGCATTGAAGTGCTTTGTTGTTGTTTGTGTCCGGTGTGTGTGTCGCGCCAGTAGAAAAAGGATGTGGGCGCATGCACGCTACATCTATTATTCTCTTGTATCCAGTGGGACTAGCTTACAGTAGACTGACATGTGAATTTCTTCATTTTCAGCAAGTGTTTCACCGCCATGCTGACGCAGATTTTTTACTGAAACATTTCCAATTTTACATAATATCTTTTTGACACAGTTTCAAAACTAAACCCGTATCGAGAACTACTCTGTGGGAAGTTCTCTAATGTTTGCTATATGTAATGCTAATGCTAGGTAGGTACTGTGTATGTTAAGATGGTAAAATTACAGAGACTGAATTTCTCTAGAGAAATAAGAAAGTTATTTATTGTTTAACATTAATGTTTTACTGACAGGAGAATTAACCTAGCATGCATATTTGATGTCCAGGGTTACCAGTAGACAAAGCAGAAATGTGTACAACATGGGAAAGACATCCAGCTTCCACACAGATAGCCCCGATGTAAAGTTAAAGTGGAACCCAGGACCTGCTTGTTACAAAACAACAATTTTCTGTCAATGGTATTTCACATACAATGCAGCATAATGCAGTTTCTCTTATAATAGAAAATAGCTTGTCCTGTATTTGTTACTGAATAAAGTCAAGGAAGGAAGCAAACATATGAAGAAGTACTGGGTGATAAAAAAAAAAAAAAATCACATTATAAACACAGTATGTTTTCATATTTCAAAAATTCGAATGAAAGAGTTTCAAACCACACATATCCACTTCATTTTGTCAACATTCACTCAAAATCACCCTTTCAACTTGAAAGAAATAATGGCTTGCCCAAAGTGAAATATTTAAAAACTCTGGTTTGTGTGTATTCAAGATAATGTAAAATGATGGTGCTACTCATTTGTTACTGTGTAACTTTTAATGCAACTGCATTTGAAATATCAGACCCAGATGTTTAGCTTTGTGTTTAACCTGCAGCAATATGGACAGATCCACATCATGTATCGAATACACTTCCACAATCAACACTTCAGGAAACACCCGTTTACAACCTTCATGACAGATTCAAGCCTGTGCATCTGTTGCGTTCAGTTTTATCCACGGTGACAATGTTCTGTCCAAGTATTTGTACCAGTTTGTAATCATGAAGATATTTTGTAAAACAAAGGTTTATTGACTTTCATCATGTCGCGGTCATCTTGAAATGAAAACTAGGCTTGGGTGGGTAAACGAGGAGGTGTGTCAGCATCGTTTGACATTTACCTCAGGGATGTGGACAGACGACTTGGAGCTGCCCACAAAAAAACAGCAGGACAAATTGAGATTTGGACAGATGAAGCTAAAACCATCCTTCAGGTATTCAGCAAAACAGTTACTTCACTGAAGGATATATTCACAAAATTAAATGGAAGGACATGACAAACAGCAAATAACAGTTTGTGCTAACAGACGTAAACATACTCTAACTAATTGTTAGTTGGTTGTCCTAGAACATTTACATTACAGTACAAATTAAACATTTTCCTGTAAACTAGGAATATTTGTTCATACTCCATGGTAGATATTAGGTTGCTCTAGGTTAGCTTTTTAGCATAACCCAACTCGCACAAGGTAATGCTAGCTAGATGATGTGGTTCCTAACACATTTTTTTTTCATTCAAAATATAGTTACAACTCCTTTCCTTTATAGGAAAGCATACAGCAGTACAGTAACATAACTAAAGAAGTCTACTAAGCACTCGTTTTGAATCCAAGATAGAGTCACATGTGAAATAAACTAATGGGGTGAGAATTAAACAAAAGGTGGAAGAAAATATCTATTTATAAAATATTTATGGACAGTGAATCAGTGATGCACAGAGAGCATTTAATACAGTTTTAATAATAATAATAATGATAATTTTAGTATTTTCAATTATATTGATTAAATAATAATCTAGTTTAGTTGTTGAAAACATTACTAATTGGTATTTCTGTTATTATGTGAGACACATTATTATTATTATTATTATTATTATTATTATTATTATTATTATTATTATTATTATTATTATTATTATTATTATTATTATTATTATTACCATGACTGCCACTACTACTACTGCTCCTATTAATTTGGAGCCAAACTGTGTGAATAAAAGGAGGTTAATAAAGGAGGTAAATGGGACAGACGGTGAGTCAGTATGCTCCTCCATAGGTCTCTGGTTACAGTGGAGTGGGTTGGAGGGCAGTGAACTAGTCCATATGGCATGGCCTTATGTCCCCTTTAGTCCTAGACATGGGCCACCCCTCTGCTGTGATAAAACCTGGACTGTCACACGTCGTCTTGGCTGAAAACCCACAGAAGGTTTCAACAGTGTTGTATGAGTGATGGGAGGGGGTCCCAAAGGAAATACTTTTGCACTATATATTAATAGTTTTTGAAGTCAGATTCTTTTCTTATTTAATGGCACGTCTTTTATTTTTCCCACCTTTTCTGCAAAATAAAGCTTCCATAAAACACCTGCAGGGGCTGCTGTTGTTCTGCCGACTCTCAGGTCTCTTCATCTGCGTTCCAGAAGCTAAGCTTTGGGACTGCAGCCAAAACCTGTTGTCTCCCTACCTGCCTGCCTGGGATCTGTGCATGAAACACATCCGCAAACACACAAACTAACACACACACACATACACACTACTGATCAAGCACCAGAGCACTTTGTACAGAAAAGGCATCCGTAGCTTACCAGGTCACAACAAACAACAAGCTAGCAAAACAAGCAGAACTATCATCATTCATTGTGTGTCTCCATGGCAGCTCCCGGCACTCGCTTCACCGAGGGTCCGATATAACTGCTGTCTGACGGGTGAAAAAAAGACAGGTGGGAGGAGGAGGAGGAGGAAAAGGAGGAGGAGGAGGAAGAGGAGGAAAAGATGCAGTGAGAGTTGCAAAAGCAGACTTGAGGGGAAAAGTTCATAGGAAAAGGAGACAAATAAAAAATAAAATAAAGGAGAAGAGAGGGGCCAAAAGATGAGGTTAAAAGGCGGGGGAAAAAAGTGGGAGTGATGGACTGAACAAATGATCTGATGGCAAGACAGACAGAGGTAATGCAATGAAGATGACAATGTGGGGAAATGTACACAAAAACCAAAACTGCATGATATGAACCCATAGGAGTTGGATATGGGGGAAGGAAGATGTCAAATATTTGTGTGCATAAGACAGATATATGTGCGTACTAGCCTACATTTGTGCACAATGAATATTTGTAAAGTCTTGAATGACTTCAGTTATACAGGGTGTCCCCATACGTCTCCACACAAAGGAGACATAATATATTCCATACATATATGGTTCTAATGTGTATGTCTTTATATTTCAGAAAACCAAAAGAATGCATTTGAGTAAAAAGCAATGAATTGAAATGTGAGTCATATAGATCATAATATATAAATACAAATGGTTTAAGCCAAGAAACATTCATTTTTCTATGTATGGAGACTCATGGGACACCCTGTACATAAAGTGTATTGTGTGTATTTTCGCAGAATAGGAATGAATACGTTTTGACATCAAGAATTAGAAGCATGAAATGCAACTTTATGACTGTACTTTCTCCATTATGAAGACGAATTCAGCAACATCTGTTTCCACTTCACATGCATTATGGATGGAACAGAGGATCTATGGATTCCAGACTGACCATAACTTCAACTCTTGTTTACATGGGAGTTTTTATTATTAGCTCATCCGGACAAAGCTGAGCTACTGCTGTCACGCTCCATCCGTCATCGTCCGTCGTCGTCCATAATTCACTAAAATCGCTTCTCCTCCCTCAGTTCTCAACGGATTTCAATTCTGATTGATTCATCAGATAGATTTAAGCACTGGGCACAAAACGTATCACTTTGTTTGTCAATATTTGCCTTTGTAAACAATTTGTTTCCAAGCTTCTCTTCCCTCAGTTCTCAACAGATTGCATTTCCCATTGATTCACTGAGTTCAGTTTCAATCAAGGTCAAAGAAAGTAATTACCTCAATATTAGTTTCCACCAACAACCTCCTGCGTAGCATTTATCATCTTTAACCACAGTCATATGTCATCAGATGTCACCCCAGAAGAGCTTTGGGGGCTTCCTATACCATTCACACTGTTGTGGCATTTGTTGATAAAAACACACAGATGCACAGTGAGATTGATTTTTATGATCTATTGATATACTCTTTTGTTGTCAAGATGAACACAGGAACATTGGCCCTATTTTATTATTTTTTTTAAGGTTAATTCCTCTTTCAGATGATCGTGTAAACAGTTGAAAATAATAATTCAGAAATAAACTTAATTCCGAATAAAGTCACTGGTTTATTGTGGTCTTAATTCCAAATTCGATAATTCCTCCACCATGTAAACAGTTAATTCAGCTTTAAAAATATCCCTGTTGTTCTGCACATGCTCTTGGTCTCGCCACAATGATGCACATGTTTTGCGTTATTGACGCACATATTCCCCTGCCGGCATTAATATGTTGATTCAGTCGAGCACCTGCTTTGTAGTTATCACAAAAATAAATACAAAAAGTACATGTAGCATCTAGGCTAACGCATTGATAGTTGCAACGAATGCAAAACAGGAAGTTGTCTTCTAATAGACATCCAGATGTTAAGTGGCTTTTCTGTCCAATCAGAGCCTTCCGTACCTCGAGCTCTTAAAGCCCAATTAACTACAGCAGAATACACTTGTTTACATGGAAATCTTTATTCAGAATTAACATGTCCATGTAAACAAAGAAGAAATATATTTAATTCCAAATTATTTAGTCATAGAATGAAGTTCAGACTACAGAGAAGGAACCTGAACTCATCATTAGTCTGTGGAATCCATGGATCCTCTGCTCCATAAATAATGCCTGTGAAGTGGAGACCGCCTTCTGACAATAGAGTCATGGTGAATTTGTATTCGTGGTGGAGCAAGCACAATAAGAAAGTTGCATTTCATATTTGCAATTCTTGTCAAAACATATTAATTTCCATTCTAACAAAATGTTACATGTTATGTATGACTGAACTCATTCAAGAGTTTACAAATATTCTTTTTTTTGCATAACTGTAGACTAATATTTATGCATTTCTATCTAATGCACACCAATGTTTTGACAGCAACCTTACCCCATAGTCAGAGAAAAAGGAGAGGGAAGATGCAAAGCGAAGGCTCGTGCATGCATCAGTGCATGCTGAAGAAGGGGGCCAATTTGAGGAGCTAGAGCTCTACAAAACGCAGCAAGAACAAACATGACATGATATCAGCATTGCATCAAACAGCAAGAAAACAAATGACTCATCCATCTGTCCATCCAGTGGAACTCTCCTACAGCAAAAACCATCACTCACTACAATTAGTCAGATTTTGCACAACCTGTGGACAGAGGACACACTGTGATAAGTGTGGACGAGTACATGGTATGGTACAGTACAGTCATTACGAAGTGACTTATCTACAGTAAAAACAATTATTAGAAGCTCAGGCATTATTGTAGAGTTTTACACTGAAAGAAACGTGTCATCAATACGAATAAAAACTAAAAAAGTGAGTAAAAAGTGAGTCATGACATCACCACCTACAGCGAGCTTTATTTCATTCTGTGGGACGTTGGTTAGTCAATATGTAGTTCAACCAATATTTAATTTCCCTGAGACTTCACTAAGTCTTCTAGAAGTTTTACACCAAAAAGGAATAAATAGAATTATTGTTTTTGACTTGTGTGTTTCAAGTGAAGGAGCCTTTCAGACTTCAAAATTTCTTTAAAAAAACTTGAGATTTTCCACTTAACTTTAACTTCAATGTGTTATATAGACTGCAGGTGTTCACAAATGTATGTATAACAGTTAATAGATACTTTAACAGTTTTAACTAGTGCTGCACGAGATACTGTACCACGGGAATTCACATCTGTTTTAATAACTGCTGTCTACATACCACCACAAGCTAATGCTAAGATAGCATTAGATCAGCTGCATGGTGCTGTAAACACACACATGACGGCCCAACCAGACAGCGTTGTTATCGTGGCAGGGGATTTTAACCATACTGATTTTAACACCGTTATGCCAAAGTTTTTTAAGACTGTGAACATTCCCACAAGAGGCAATAACACACTGGACCAGGTCTACACCAACATCCAACATGCCTATAAAGTCACCCCCCTTTCACATCTGGGCCGCTCAGACCACTTAGCTCTGTCCGTCATTCCAACATATGGACCCCTGATCAGTAGGGAGAAACCATCCACCAAAACAATCCAAGTGTGGAATGAGGAAGCAACGTCAGCTCTGCAGGACTGTTTTGAAACAACTGACTGGGATGTCTTAGCAGAGGGGACAGACTTGGAAGGATATGCAGCCACTGTCCTCTCCTACATACATTTTTGTACAGAGACTGTGGTGGAAACAAAAACTGTTAAGGTCTTCCCTAATCAGAAACCATGGTTTAACAAGGACATGCGGACTCTGATTAGGGAGCGTGACTGTGCTTTTAAAACGGGGACCCACTTGGAGTACAGGGAGGCACAGCGGAGGCTGAGGAGGGGCATCAGGGAAGCCAAGCGGAGGTACCATCAGAGCATTGAGGAGCACTTCAACAACAACAGCTCCAGGACCATGTGGCAGGGGATAAAACACCTGACTGGATTTAATCCTAGCAGAGCAGCCCTGAACCCCAAGGACAACTCACTCCCCAACACCCTGAACCAGTTCTTTGCTCGTTTCGAACGACAGAACACAGAGACCAACCAGCAGCCAGCTCTACCAGAGGAAGACCACCACCTCCAGCTCCAGCGACACCAGGTCCAAGCTGCCTTAAACAGGATCAACATCAGAAAGGCAGCGGGGCCTGATGGGGTCTCTGGACGCATCCTGAAGGCCTGTGCTGAGCAGCTGGCGGGAGTGTTCACCACCATTTTTAATCTCTCGCTGCTGCAGTGTGTGGTCCCCACGTGTTTTAAATCCACCACAATTATTCCAGTACCCAAGAAAAGCACAGTGAGCTGCCTGAATGACTATCGCCCGGTTGCACTCACACCCATAATCACCAAATGCTTTGAGAGACTAGTTCTCACCCACATCAAGGCTGTCATACCCGCTGCATTAGACCAATATCAGTTTGCATACAGATCAAACAGATCCACGGATGATGCAGTTATAACAGCTCTGCACACTGCACTTTCACATCTGGAACACAACAACACATATGTTAGAATGTTGTTTGTCGACTTCAGTTCAGCATTCAACACAATAATCCCACATAAACTGGTCACAAAACTAAGCAACCTGGGACTGGGCAGCTCACTGTGCACATGGGTACTGGACTTTTTAAAGAACAGACCACATAGGGTCAGGATGGGACTCCACACCTCGTCCACTCTGACCCTCAGCACCGGAACACCGCAGGGATGTGTTCTCAGCCCCTTCCTCTACTCTCTCTTCACCCATGACTGCTCAGCCATCCACCCCACAAACACCATTGTTAAGTTTGCTGATGACACGGCTATTGTAGGACTGATCCACAATAACAACGAGACAGACTACAGAGACGAGGTCCAGCACTTGACACACTGGTGTGACAATAACAATCTGGACTTAAACATTTCAAAAACCAAAGAAATCATAATAGACTTCAGGAAATCCAAACAGACTGAGCACGGTGACCTGTACATCAACGGGGAGAGAGTAGAGGAGGTGGACTGTTTCAGGTACCTGGGAGTCCACATCACGGCAGACCTCACCTGGACAGCGCACATCAGCCATCAGGTGGGGAAAGCCCATCAAAGACTTTACTTCCTCAGGAAGCTGAGACAGTCCCAGCTCCCCCAGAACCTGCTGGTCAGGTTCTACAGGGCTGCGGTGGAACCCCTCCTGTCCTACTGCTGCACTGTGTGGTTCGGGAACTGCACAGCAGAGGACAGGAGGGTTCTGCAGAGGGTGGTGAGAACGGC
Organism: Siphamia tubifer; assembly: GCA_020466265.1. Taxonomy (NCBI): domain Eukaryota; kingdom Metazoa; phylum Chordata; class Actinopteri; order Kurtiformes; family Apogonidae; genus Siphamia; species Siphamia tubifer. The sequence goes on from CM035803.1 coordinate 9,753,158, forward strand.
AGAGAGGGTGATAGGAACCGGGTTGCCCTCTCTGTCCGACATCTACGCTGGCAGGCTTAAAAAGAAAGCCAGCTCCATCTCCAGAGACCCCACCCACCCTGGACATGAACTGTTCATCCCCCTACCGTCTGGAAGGAGATACAGAGCGCTGGGGGCACGGACTAATAGATTGCTGCGTAGCTTTTACCCACAGGCGGTGAAAAGCACAACACCTCCTTTTAATGGATTTTAACCTACATTGGCACTTTAGCACCTTTTAAGTATTATTGCACTTTTCTTTTACCAAACAGTAGCATTTTTAGATATTTATAAACAGTAAATATTTTAACAGGATGCATTTTATCTATGATGTGTGTGTATTTGCTTTTACCTCCTATTACTATATGTTGTTGTCTTTTATTTGGTGCTGATGTTGAGGGATGCCAAATGGAATTTCATTGTATTTACAATGACAATAAAGTCTATTCTATTCTATTTTATTCTGTTTGAGCATCGACATCACAGTGTACCTGTGTGTAATAGTCACATCGCGGGTCCTCAAATGATTTTCATTCTATTCTTTATTGATTGTGTTACCGGCCAGCGGTCTCGGATGGACCGTGTCGCAGTGAATGTGACGTCAGTGTGTAGGTGACATAAGTGTGTGCGACGGAAAGAGAAGCAAGAAAAAAAATGTCGAAACATGTGCGCAACGAACTTAGCACTGCTAAACTGTTCTACGCAGCTGTGTCCAGTTAGTTAGCATTCGGCCCAAAAAGTGTTGTTAATAACATGCTAAGCGATAATTAAATGTGCAAGTCTGCACGAGCCAGTTCGACAAAGTTCTCAGTCTTTCTTTTTGCTTTTCTGCGGCCCGGACTTCTAGACGACGGTTACCAGCAAACGAGCCAAAGACTAACCCACTAAAGCAGCCCTCCCAACTACGGTTCAGAGTGTGAGTCCTGCGGGGAAAGAAAGGTAACACTGGGGGCTCATCCGGCATTTTCCGCAGAGTTTATCGAGGGAGAAAATAAAAAAATGGACCCACGAAGAAAAAAAAATGGCTATTCGTCAAGCTGATGCCAATGTTGTCGTTCAGGGACGCGTGGAGCTAACACGCAAAAGCATTAGCACCAACCGGTTTTTGTCGGTCGTTAAAGAGACTGTTCGAGCTGATATGGACTCGGTTGGTGTGTTGGACGGCAGTTATGTCAGCGGACGGAGGAGCCGCAATCCCTTCCTGAACAGCACGGAGCTGCCAAGCGGAGCAGCGGCCTGTACACGGACGCCGCCGTTGGATGTAATGTGGCCGCCGACTCCACCACCTTCATTACCGACAAACCCCTTTCTAACACTAGAAAGACAAGAGCGTGGTGAGTCTACATTTTCCCTGCAATACTGTCATGTTAGCCCCAGAAATATGGCCTTTACCCCAGCCGCAGCCTTATATAATGGCGAAGATAAAAACTTTAATGAGACTTTTGACCTCCGGTCTACTGTATCTTCTTCTACTCCATGTATTTCACCCTCCGTGAGACATTGCTATACAGAGCAGGCTCAGCACTATTTTTCTGCCCCTCACAGTGATACACAGCCCCCTTGTAATGGACAGCTTATTTGCAGAACGGCTAGGTCTGTACCACTACAGCCTTCTCCCTGCATGACGTGTGGCTGTGATTATATGGACAGCAGAAATGAACAATATAGCCAAAGAGAGAGAATCCCCACATTACAGCCAGGTCAATTTGATGGATCAGGCTCATGGAAAGACTTTATCTACATGTTTGAAAGCTGTGCACAGGCTAACCACTGCTCAGAAGATACTATGGCTGTGCAGCTCAGATTCAGCCTCACTGGTGCAGCTGGCGCTATTGTCCATAAGAACCCCAGATCTGCTAGATGGAGTTATCAGCAGATTGTTGATGAAGTGGATGCTGCCTACGGTCCGTGTTCAGAGCATGCAATGGCAATAGGCATTGAACTGAGACAGAGAGTGAGAGGGCCAGGTGAACCTCTGCACACTCTAAGAGATGATATCTACAAAAAAGTTTCCATTGTGTATGCCGATCGTACAGAGAGAGAACAAGATGCCATCAGTGTGGAGATCTTCACCAACGCCTTGGGTGATGCGGAGATGGTTCAACGATTGTTGGAGGAGCAGCCTCGCACCCTGGCCCGAGCCTATGAAATAACACACAGGTATGAGACCACCAGGAAGGCTGCTAGAGCAGTCACTCAGCTGATGCAACCAGGTCAATGGAGTTCAGTTCAGCGTAGAACCAGGGAAGCTACGGTACGTGAAGACACCGGTGATATGTGATATGTGATACATGATATGTGATGAGACAGTGAGGGCAGTGGCTGAGCACACCAACCCGCCAGAAAGAAAACCAAGACATCACCAACAATGGCACCCCAGGAAGAGCGGACATGTTTGTGTGAATCCAGCAGAGGTCATCTGTCACAACTGTTCCGGCGTGGGGCATCTACAGAGGAACTGCAGTTCTCCCCGTCCATTCAAACAGCGCACCCCACGTGTCAACTCAGCTCCCTATCCAAGCTCAGTTGTCACCTGCACCAAAGGACAAGAGGGTGAAATGGGTATTAAAATATTAATACATGGACTAGAAATGTATGCTCTTCTAGACTCTGCTGCTCAGAGAAATGTGTTGCCTCTCCACCATTTCAACTCCATACCTGTTGAGTCCAGGCCTCCAATCCAGCCATCCACCGCACAGGTCTTCCAGGGTATTGGACCAGAGGGCTTGGCAGTTATGGGAGAAGTTGTTTTGCCGGTGCAGGCTGGGAGCAGCGTTACCAATGTGAACTTCATTATTCAGCCAATGGCACCGAGGTTATTCTGGGGCACCCTTTTCTACAGCAAGCCCGTGCCCACTTGGACTATGACCGCAAAGAGATAACCCTCTTTGGTGAAAAGGTTCTCCGTTTTATCCCTAACCACCAGCCAGAGGTGCATCTTGTCAGAGTAGCTCGCACGATTGGGCTGTGAGTATGTTGTGCCTGGGACTGCTCGCCTCCGCCATGCAGCTGAGGGAGACCTGATGCTGAGCCCCACCAAAGGTTTTATTGAAAAGCACAGTGTGTTAGTGGCACGGATTGTTATCCAGACACAGCAATCATACAGCATCCCCATCAGAGTTTTTAACCCTGGTACTGCACCTGTCACCCTACGTAAAGGAGCTGTGGCCGGGTTCCTCCAGTCAGCTATGGTTATGGGAGTAGGAGAGCTCCAGCCCTCAGGTACGTCAGACACATCTAAGCCTGTTAATCCTGTCTCTGCTCCTGTCCCCAGCCACCTACAGTCATTGTACGCCGAGAGCTGTGTTGGGTTATCAGAGGGTGACCGTAGTAAGGTGGCCCACCTGCTACGGTCTTACAGCGATGTCTTCTCCATGGGTCCCACTGACCTTGGCCGGACCAGTCTCGTGCAACACGATATCCTGACCACCCTGGGGCCACCTGTGAAACAGCAGCAGATCAGCAGGTACAACAGAGCCTTGAGAGTGATGTTGCCCAACCCAGTAATAGCAGCTAGGCTGCACCAATAGTGATGGTATGAAAGACAGATGAGAGCCCACAACTGTGCGTGGATTACAGACCTCTGAATGAACAGATGATTAAGGACGCTTATCCCCTGCCACACATCCAGGACACTCTTGACACCCTCTCTTCCACCAAATACTTCAGCACACTGGACTTAATATCAGGCTACTGGCAGGTGGAGATGACACCAAGGGCCCGCAAGGCTGCTGCTTTCTGCACTCGGAAAGGGCTTTTCGAATGGACCGTGATGCCGTTCGGACTTTGCAATGCACCAGCCACGTTTCAAAGGTTGATGGATCGTGTGCTGGCTGGTCTGCAATGGGAGACATGCTTAGTTTATCTGGACGACATCATAGTTCTGGGGCGGGACATCCTTGAAATGCTGGACCGCCTCAGCCAAGTATTCACCAGACTTCATGAAGCCAACCTCAAGCTGAAACCGTTCAAATGTTGTGTGTTCCAGGAGCAAGTGGCTTATCTGGGGCACATTGTCTCAGCCAGTGGTGTAGCCACTGACCCCCAAAAGATCCAGAAAGTGGTTGAGTGGCCAACGCCCCGAAACATCTCAGAGGTGCGTCAGTTTGTTGGCTAGGCATCCTTTTACAGGCGTTTCTTCCAGGACTTTGTGGCGCTTGACAGGCCGCTTCATGAACTCACCAGAAAATATGCACGCTTCAACTGGTCAGATGAGTGCCAGGAAGCATTCGAGACACTGAAAATTCGCCTGACATCAGCACCTGTTTTAGGCTACCCCCTCGATACTGGTGAGATGCTCCTCGACATCGATGCCAGTGATTGGGGAATCGGAGCAGTCCTTTCCCAAATTCAAAGGGGCGAGGAGAGGGTGCTAGCCTATGGGAGCAGGCGACTGTCTGCTACAGAGCAAAATTACTACACTACAAGACGTGAGCTCCTGGCAGCAGTGGAGTTCACCTCTCACTTTAGACAGTATCTGGTGGGAAGATCATTCACCCTCAGAACAGACCACAGCAGCCTACGCTGGTTGACTAGACTCAAAGAACCAGAGGGCCAACTAGCCCGCTGGTTAGAGAAACTAGCAGAGTATGATTTTCGTGTCATCCATTGTCCAGAGAGACATTATCAAAATGCGGATGCACTTTCCAGAAAGCCCTGCCTCGAGTCATGTCCGTGCGCGGTGCCAGGGCCTACTCCAAGTGTCCAGTGTCAGCATAAGGCAGTGCAGTGCAGCCTGGTTAACATGCCAGTGGGGGTAGTGGAGCCTGATGACTTCGGTGAGGGCCACATAACATCTGAGCCAGAGTTTCGTCCAGTGGGGGTAGAGGACATCCCCAGCAATGACTGCCATAACTACCTTCTGACCCATCCAAGCATCCACAAGGTGAGTGAGCCTTCCCCTAACAACCTGTTCTGTGGCTGGACTCAAGAACAGCTGAGCAACACCCAACTAGATGACCCAGATATAGCACCGGTGAGAGAGTGGATGGATGCGGGAGACCGACCATCATGGACCGATGTTGCACCCTGCAGCCCAGCCACCAAAACCTACTGGGCGCAATGGAAACGACTTTATCAGAAGGACAGAATCTTGTTGTGAAAATTCTACTCTACTGAAGGTCATGTGGTCTACCCACAGATCCTGCTGCCCCGCATGTACCGTGCCTCTGTGATGGAGCAGATGCATGATGGCCCAGTGGGTGGTCATTTTGGGGTGAAGAGGACCCTTGCGCCTAAAGACCAGGTATTTCTGGTACAACATGAAAGATTATGTCACACTGTGGTGCCACACCTGTTGGTGCCTTTTTTATTCATTCATTTATTTAATTTTTTTTATTTATTTATTTTAATTATTCGTTTTATTTAATTATTTCAGCTACAAGAAGGATGATACTGAAATGCATGTTCTGTGTCGACCAATAATCTGTTTCACCATTTGCGTTGGTACCACACAGTTGTTGTGTACTCCTAAGTATTTTTTCATATCGCAATATATGTATAATTAAAAAAACTGCAATATTAGTTTTTTTCTAATATCATGCAGCCCTAAATTTAACGTGTTGATTTCCTAAGTGTTTATTCCTCTTTAGGAATGAAAAAAGCAATGTGATTGAAATCTTTATAATTTAACTTGTTTTTTATGGAGTTACAGAAATGTCCACTCAGCTGGAAAACATGTGAAGCAAAGAAATGTGTATTTAAAAACGCAATATCAGAACACTATGAAATAAAACATTTTTAATGTAGTTTTTGTTTAAGAAGTCTGTTAATTACAGTCTAATAACCACAACAAATTGATTTACACATGAACATGTTAGTGCAGATCAGGTATTAATAATAATAATAATAATAATAATATATATATATATATATATATATATATATATATATATATATATATATATATATATATATATATATATATATATATAATTTTTTTTAATATACAAATAAATAAAAAATGTAGAACAAATTAAAAAATGATGTAAGTAATTGTAGGACCTGCAATGTTACTATTGCGCACATGTACATTGCGATGTCGATGCTCAAACAATATATTGTGCAGCTGTACTCTGCACGGAGTTACACATTTCTATCCCTGGCAGCATTGCTGTGACAAATGAATCTAAAGCTGTGGAGACACGGTGGTCATTCTGATTGACAGAGCTAAACAGGAAGGAAACAGACACTTCAACAGCAAAGGGTATAACTCACAAAAGTCTTCCAAAGTTTTCATACAGAGCAGCGGGTAAAGTGAGAGACATTTAAGCCTTTGAATTTGACAACTGCTGGAAGAAGACAGGGTGTTCTGGTCCAAATCACAAGCTTGAACAGGACCTGCATTTTTGTTAGTGATGTGTGGATCGATCCTAAAATATCGATACCTCTGATACCAGATCTTTCTGCTCTAAAATTAATTCTCAATTCAAAATATCGATATTTTTCATACTAAAATCATTTGAGGTAAGGTCTATCTTTAACAGGAACACAGTGAAAAGTAACTAAACTATTGAGATGTTGTCTAAATGACAGGTGGTTGGTGGGACTACTTTTTCTTCCGCCTGGGTAAGTGCGTCAAGTGTCAGTGTTTTCAAAGGCAGGAGATGTTCTGAGCAAAAAAACAAACAGACTAAAGGAGAAAACAGTAAATATGATCTTGTTCCTGAACAAAAACCTGTGAATGAGGAACAACAGTGTTAATGTTGGATGATGTGTTATTGAAATGTTCAGGTTAACATGTTCATGAAACAATAATGAAGATGCAAGTTTTCGTCTTTATTGTTACATGAACATGTTAAAATACTGAACATTTAAAAAATGAATGAAGTGGGTCTAGTCGCGAAAAATATCAGTTCCAGTCTGAATTTAGTATCAGATCTGAAAGGAAACCAGTGGTATCGAACATCACTAATTTCTGTGAGTTGATTATGATTTAGGGAGAATATCTCAAAAATTAAGTTGGCTGTAATTCCCTGTAATGTAATTCATATATTTTGATATTTGAATCCACAGGACGATAAATGCACAGAAGCAAATAGAGCTTTACACATTATAGATAACATGTCTAATAATAGGGTCTTTTCAGCAGAGCTTCCTGTCCCTGCAGACTGATGGTACCAACCCAGTGGCCTGGGTCTGCCCCTATGGGTCTGCTTACTCCATGTTAAATACATTTTCACATACTCTCATGGCACCTATGGGAACACTTTTTAAAAATGCCAAAACTGCCTGAAGCCATGTTTGTCAATGTAGAACACCTGATTACAATCTCCGCCAGAGATCCCTTTGAGGATTAGTGTTAGTAATTTAGAAAAGCCACCGGAGCAGGTTTCATGGAGTTTTGCTTCAGGTTAATTTGGTGTCAAAATAACTGCAAAACCAACATAAAATATATGGTTCAAATATAACACCAACCCTAAAGTGTCAGTGGACCTGGTTGAGGTCAGCAGGCAAAAATGTCGATAGCTGGGTGAGGAAAAAATATTCATACCTGACTATATAACAGTATAAAAAATAAAATGAAATAAATATATATATATATATATATATATATATATATATATATATATATATATATATATATATATATATATATATATATATATATATATATATATGTATATATATATATATATATATATATATATATATATAATAAAAGTTTCAATTTAAAATTACTATATGTAAAATAGATATAATAAATCAGAATAATAAATAAATTTCATAATAAAAGGTTTAAATGTTAACTTGTTTTATTATAGGAAGTAGTGAATGTAATGAAAGTTTGTCTCATGCCAATTTACCAACCGTTATACAGCTCTTAACATTAGTAATTACCATCAGCACAAATTAACCCTTAAAGTACCATAAATATTTTTGTCATAGTTTCCAAGTGATTTTTTTGTCTTACCCATGTGATTTATCACCATTTATTGTCTTATGTATTTTGTCTTTTTTGGTGTTCTCATGACTGTTATTATCTCTTTTTATTTATTGATTTGTACGGTGTGTAGGTGTGGATTTGTCTATGTTTTGTTTGTTTGCTCTTGTCACTTTGTCACATTGTTTACTCTTAAGGCAATATTCACTTTGTATTGCCTTCAAGGATGCCCGTTTGTCTCTATGTATTCATTGTTTTTTTTTTACTTTTCTGGCATCGAAATGTGGTTTGTCAAAACTCATAATGAATTCAGTGGAATACTAAACAAAGCCTCACACACATTATGAAGTCTCCCTTGGTATATGGGGCCATTTCGCTGCCATTAACCTGTGGCATTGGAAAAAAAACACTTGGCATTGTAGAAAACGTTGCATTGGTATTGTAACAGGTATTGGCATTGTAAAATGTTGAATGAAAAGATAAACTACAGACGTTCAAAACAGTATTTTGGGAGGGTATTTTTGTATTATAAACAATCTCTGGATTTTTCTAGGATGTTTTATCAGGCTTCTCAGGCTTTCAGTTTCAGTTTTCATTTTTTCAGTAACAATTTGCTGGCACTGTTTTAACATAAGGGGGCAGGGGAGAGGGCGGGGCTTATCGCATAAGAAGCGCTTCTACATTCTGAGGAGAGAGAAGCTCCCCCTCATGGCTACAGCCATTACCCTCAGACAAACTATGGATTCCAGTTCACTCACCAAACCACCAGGAGGTCTGTTTCTCCTTTTTAGTTTTATTATTAGTATATAATGTTTTTTTCACATAGAACCTTGTTGTGTTATAATCACTTTATTCTTCTTGCAGTCAGACACTGCAGTCTATCTGTAAATTCCAATTCCAGCAATATTTTTCTTGAACATCAGTAAACTGCAGGTGGTAGATTAATGTTAGGTGATGAAGAACACCTCCTGTAAGTGTTAATGTTTCTGTAGTAAACTCCTCAAAGCACTTTCATATAAGCTAGCTTAGACAACATTAGCTTGTTTGCTAAATTAGCATGATATGAAGATTAAAGTGATTATAACGCAACAAGGTTCTGTGTGGAAGAAAAAAACCACTATATACTAATAATCAAACTAATAATAAAGAGAAACAGACTTACTGGTGGTTTGTTGGTCCTGGGTGAACTTGAATCCAACCCCTCATGGCTGTAGCTTCTCTCTCCTCTCCTCAGAATGTAGAATCGCATTCTTGTGCTATTAAACCCCCCCAATCTCCTCCCACCCCCCATGTTAAAACTGTGCCAGTAAGTTGAAACTGAAAAAATTCAAACAAACTGAAAACCTGAGAAGTGTGAAAGAAAAAAAAAAACATTGTAAAAAAAGAGAAATAAATCCAAAGATTTTCACTGTAAAATACATTATAATACAAAACTACCCTCCCAAAATACTGTGTTTTTTCAATGTCTGTATTTTATCTTTCCAGTCAACATTTTATAATGCCAATACCTGTTACAATGCCAATGCAATGTTTTCTACAATGCGGAGTAGTTTTTTTCAATGCCACAGGTCAATGGCAGCGAAATGGCTCCATATTGGTAAAGCTAATTAGCTTTAGCACCAAAAGGAGCCAGACTAACATTCTAATGTTAAGGAATAAAGACAAGACAGGTTTGAAATATGAATAAATAAATAAATGGTTACACTTTATAATACCTACACACAATTCACTATGCATTAAGCATCTGTTACCTATTTGTTAATGTTTATTAATATATTGCTTAAACACAGTTTATCACAAGCATTTGTTCACATGGCTACAAATAGTTTGTACATAGAAAAGAACAATCACTTTGTTTATGATAAATTCTCTATGAAAAATCATTAACAAATAGGTAACAAATGGTTAACACATAATGTAGGTACCACATTGCCAGGTAAATATGCCTTCATTTGTTAGTAGTGTGTAGTGCACCACACACACACACACACACACACACACACACACACACACACACACACACACACAGATGCTCTGATATCTCCCAGTGTTATGATATAGATTTTTCATTGCTGTTGACTGATGAAGAAAAGCTTGTTTTTTTGTTTGTTTGAGCTTAAAAATTTCTGAAAAACAGCATCAACATATATTATCCTTCACATTTCAATTCTGATTCAGAAGCAAAGACACTTTGGTATTCTGTTGAAACACAGGGGAGTGAAAATTTCCCTGCCACTTTACATCAGATTTAGACAACAGCTGCACAACTATTAACAGAGACCGTATCACAAGCTAATGATATGCCCGCTTCACTTGGGCAAATTTAGAGTGCTGCCATGCTAGCACAGCGAGGGACTGCTGCACAGGCAGACTATCTGGCAGATGCTACAGGCTTTAACTCAAGTGGACTTATAGTGCCAGCCTCTCTGTCAGCAGCTCAGTCCCAGGACAGCCTGCTGGTATGGAGTTATAGCAAGGCTGCTGCACTCTCACTGTCCTATTCCCAAGACTCATGTCCTTCATGAGAAAGAAAACATACAAGACCATTTTAAGGACACTGCAACAAAGAGTACAGACAAAGTGTTGCTGATTTATCCTTACCACAATTAAAGGTCACATTTAACCCATGTAGTTTAAGCAGCATTTTAACCACATATGTATGCTTTAGCACTAAATTAGCATTAGGGCTACGACTTGGCACACCACATCTCTCCTGTTTAAAATTAATTAATTAACTTTTCATTACAGAACGCTAATAAAATGGTAATTTTGATGTAATTTCACAGTAATAAAGCCAAGTAACAGATCAATAAGAGGGTGGTAATTATATGGTCATTTTGATATAATTTGTGACAAAATAGTGAAATTGTATGAAATTTGCCTGTTGTAGCAACTATCCTTAACACACTGACTTGATATATAATAGATAACTTGAACAGGTTGTTTTTTTTTAATCCAAATAAAGGTTAATTCCACTTTAAATTGACCATGTAAACACCTAATTCCAGTTGAAATTTATAACTCCGAATTAATTCCAATTAAAGTCACTGGTTAATTCCGATCTTAATTCTCAATTAGATAATGTATGTAAACAGTTAAGTCCACTTTAGCGTTATTCCTGCCATTCTGCACATGCTTCAGGTCTCGTGTTGATGACACATATTCTGCACTGCCAGCATTAGTATGTACATAAGTAAGATGGAAACTGGACGATGGGGGAGAATGAATGAGGTGTGAATGGATCCACATGTCAGGGCTGGACGGGTTGAGGCAGCACAGTGTTCTTGAACCCTCAGGAAAAAGCACTGCGTGTTCCACAGCTCCAGAGGCATGGCTTCGGGGAGACTCTGAAGAAAGGGGTTTGGGATTGTGTATTTTTAAAATATAGCTTGCTGGAACAATTTTTCCAAGATCTCCTACCGTACCGTTTAATTTCATCTTAATGCAATATATCTAATACAATTATCATTTGTTAAGCACACTGATGGATATAGGGAGAACACGGTACACCCCTGGAGTTATTGACACTGTGGGAAAATACAAAATAAAAATATTCCTTAAATCTCATTTGACCGTTCCTCTTTTTAGACATTTTTTATTTTGAAAATGATGTTCAGTGATTTAGACGTTTTCAATGATTAATTAATTTCAGTAACTCTTTGCTATTCACTTAGCTATTCTAGCTAAGTGTCCAATTATCTCTCTCATGAAGTAAAAATCACCATTTCATTATTTTGTCATCTTGGATGCTTCAAATCATCCTCTTTACTGTCTTCATATCATCCAGAGTACTGAGGTTAGACTCAGCTTTTGTTGATTGTACCCTGGTTCCTTGTTTTGATTTTTATTTACCTTTATTTTCTTTTTGTAAGTCAATGGACACATAATTTTTTCATGGAGATGAATGAATCGTAGCCACGTTTGCATCTATATTTGTGGTGGTTAATGTCTAATCATAAACCATAAGCGCAGTAGTGCTACATTTGTGTCAATTTCCAAATGGACTTTTCTGCCTATTAAACCTTTCATAAATGATTTATCAACCTTTATTACAATATTATATTTGCATTGTCCTATATCTAATTCATGAGTCAAGTAGATATTCATTAAAGCTCAAAAACAGGGAAAACCAAAGAAAACATAACTTTTTCAGCAAAATATATCATTAACTGAATGTAAACCCAGTGTGTTCATTAACTGTCATTGATCCAATTCTACGAGTTTTACTTTTGCAATGTTGTAGAAGATGGTGTTTCCATGGTAATTACAAAGCCTCTAAATCAGGGGTGTCAAACTCATTTTAGTTCAATTCCACATTCAGCCTAATATGATCTGAAAAGGACCACACCAGTAAAATAATAACGGTGAAAAGAGTAAAATTACATTATGATCATGTTTACATCTTTAATGTTTCCCCCAAAATGTGATTAACATCAACAACTTGACATGTTTTAAGAAAAACAAGTGCAATTTGAACCATTTTCTGCTTCAGTCTTTCAGTTTGTCATTTGTACATGTGCAGAACAACTTACATTTCAATAAAAATTTTCTTTATGTCTTTCTTTATTGCACGTCATAGAATGGATGATGGACTGCAAATTGCCCTTCTGGGACCAATAAAGTTTTCTGATTCTGATTCTGAAATACACTAAACATTTAGTAACAAACACAATATTTGTAAAATTACATTTACTTCTCTTCAGACATTTCAGGTGGTTCATATTTGTTCAGGTATTTATTCATGTTTTTGTTAAAGGTGTCATTTCCCTGAAAACCACTTTTCCACGCTCCTTTTGGAATCTGATGGGTCACCCCCGAGTTACCAACACACGCTCCTTTGACAGTGGTTTGTCACCTCCACTGGCTGCATACTGCATTCACACAAAACAACAAGAGGAACGAGGGACCCCGAAAAATCCCGTTCATTTTACATCAGTTGGACTTTAGCATCACCCATGTGTGGTTAAGATTGCAGTGCATCTGAAGTAGCATTAGCATCTACAAGAGAAGACGGCGCCACAGTAGCTGCTGCACAAACTTAAAAAAAATGCCGGATCAAAGTGGTTCATGTGCTCTCTTTGGAAATGAATAAAAAATAAATAATAAAAGCAACGGCACAAAACCTAGCTGGATGCTACTCTGGTAAAGATAAAAGCACACACAGTAGAGCGAGAGGGGAGTGTTCCTTCACGCATTCTGAGCCAATCAAAGACGCCTCATCACCGCGTCATGGACATGTATGCGATGCGGAAGTACCGGGAAACTGTTGTTTGACCTCAAGTAATTTTTCTACTGTGCAAAAACAGCTGGAAACAAAACAATCTGGATCTTATTTTTAAACAGAACCAAAACACAATGGCAATGGAGAACACAGCAATATTAATTAAAATAATGATGGAATGACACCTTTAATAAAAAGATTTTTGTCATTTTAGTTTTTTACATTAAAATCTGCAGTTTTTATTATTTATAGGAAATAATGATCTTATATTACTGATCTGACCTAATTGAGATCGAATGATTATGTATGTAGAACTTGAAGTAAAATCATTCTTACACCATTAATATCTTCATTGTGTATTCATCCTCCGCACCAGATTTGGCCCTTATGTAGAATTAGTAGATCAACAGAATGAATCTCTCAGAACACATTTAAAACTTTTCTATATAAGGGCTAAATAACTGCAACATGGCTATTTTAATAACATATATTGTTACATACAAATATTACATCAGCCATTTTCTGTCTTCATTTTATTTATCATTCAAGTCATAAATAAATCATTCAAAGCAGAATCTTGCTCTTTGAAAATACTGTGATAAATCCTTAAAATCTTTGGGAGATGGAATATTTATGACAGAAACTAAACATTGAAGCTCTGACAATTCAACACAAGGACAGAATAATTAAACATAGGCTTCATAGAAAACCAGAGGACAAAACCATATGTAGCATTACTGCAGTAGAAGAACATGACAAACTCAACAACTTTTACTCTGATGCCCAGATCTCAAGAGAATGATTGTGGATCCTCCTAAAGAGAGTCATTGGCTCAGAACTGCTGAAAGGGGATTTCAGTCCCACTCAAGGACACCCTTGGGAGCCTTTCCCCACAAGCGTCTGAACTGCTACCCCAACATAAAACAGGGGTATGAAATGCTTCAGTACACTGCTCTCCCTTCATCAGCATGTGTAGTATACAGAATGAATTTCAATGACAACTTTGACATTTCCTAAGGGTGAGAAGCATGTTTTCAAGTGGGCGGAATCCACTGATCTCAGCTGTGAGCTAAGGTGATGTGCAACACTCTATTATATGGTCTTCATTTGCTTACTTTGAAATGTCTGTGCATCTCAAAAACTATCTGAGGAAGAACATAGAGACACATGGAGCTGAGAGTCAATCTGACACTTTTCAATGAAATGCAACTTCAAAAAGAAAAGAAAATACCAGCTTCACCCACAGCCGTGACACTTCACAGAGTCACTCAGAGATTATGATGTAAAAAAAAAAAAAGAGCAGTCATATTCATGAAGTAAGACCTCCAAAACATGATGTGTATGATGCATACACAGCAAATATGCCAGTGTTAATTTAACACCTGTATTGGAAAAAAATAATTTACTAATACTTTTTATCTAATTATTAACTAAGCATATTTAACTCTACTTAAATTATTGGTGAAGCGGTTGGTTTAGATCTACCTCTTAGAGTCTTCTCATTGTCTTTTCATTAATTCATATCACTCATCATTATCATTAATATCACAATCATAGTTTACAATCAGTTACAGTGTTACAAAAGATTTCAGCATAACATTACTTTTAACATTACAGAAGTCAGAGTCCAGGCTGAGTCTTTGAGCATCCATGACCCAAGACGGGCCATGAGACACTAAAGGGTTGTTGAGTGTACATGTCCTGAACGACCACATAGCACGAGGGGAAATAGTTTTAACACCTTATTCTACGGCCCTCTACAACATTGCGACAGCTCCCGTTCACTTTGAATTGACGTTCCCAGCCTTCAGCGGGCATATTTTTTTTCAATAACTGCCCGCTGCCAATAACATTGGGTTTTGACACTTCAGATTCACTATACCATATCACTCCACAGGTAGTTCGGCCACCTTGAAAGTAAATATTTCCTAGGTTGTAATGGATATTTTATCAAATCTGCAGTAATAAGCTGTAATAACCGTAGAATAAGTACGATAATGTATTGTCCATGCGTTACTATGGAAAAATATTCCCCGACAAGGCTGTTCGGTCCATTCGGGGAATATTTTTAAATAGTAACACATGGGCAATACATTCTCCCTTGCTTATTCAACCCCTCCTTCTTCAGATGTTATCTGTCTTTAGCTCCTGAAGGGTCGTTGGTCAGATTCCTGAAGAGTTGTAGGGTGTCGGTTCCCTTGGAGGCTGGTATGTGGTGGGGATTTTCCCTTCCCCGCAATTGTCACCTGCATTCCTGCCATGTAAATTGCTTCACTGTGATCACTTCTACAGTCACCTTTAAACTCCAAAAAGTACATTTATGCATGAACATGTATGTCTCTGATATTATTGTGATTTTCCAACACACACCCAAAAAGTGTCCACACTATGCAGTCACTATGCAGTCTGTTCATGGCTAGTCACCTGGTGTCCCCTTGGCTCTCCTGACAGTGTCTGCGCAGGAGCCATGGACGACAGGATCTGCAGTGTCTCGCCTGTGCCGACCTGTGACCCCGGACCCCCGCCCCTGCCTGTCTGGACCAGCCCCCCTCTCCTTCATTTATAAATGGACGTTCATCTATAGCCTGTATGTCCATGGGAGTGGATCTCTCCTTCAATGTGGTTCTCCTCAAGATGTCTTCTTTTTCCCACTGGGTTTTGAAGTTTTTTCTTGCCAAGAAGGAGGGTCTAAGGACAGGGGATGCTTGAGACTTTTCATATATCTCTGTAGTTGATTGTGTTTTTGTAAAGCCCTGTGAGGCGACTTTGTTGTGATTTAGGGCTTTATAAATAAAATTTAATTGAATTGAATTGAAATTGGGTCAGCTGAGTTGGTAGAGTGGTTTGCCCAATGACCAAGAGGTTGGCGGTTTACACTCTGGCTGACTTAGTCTCCCAGTAGGACTGACAGAACCTTAGAAACCTACGAGTGTGTGAATGGGTGAATGTGAGGCTAATGTAAAGTGATTTGATCAGCATGAATGTGGAAAAGTGGCATATAAGTGCAGACCATTTAAAATTAAAACTCTTTTAAAATAAAAAACTTTAAAAGTGTTACAAATTTAACACTCAGTTTTCGTAGGTTTAACATTATTTATTATTAAAAATAGAAACCCCTTAATGGGTTACCATGGTGATACAGTCATAGTAAAGTAAATGATCAGCCGTAGAGAGTATGTTTGTAAATATAAGGAAGGAGGCTGCAAACATGGCGGCTACGCAGAATTATGAAGTGAACATCCCAACAACTATTTTGCAAAAGTATTGCGACATCTCACAATACTTTTTTCTCCAGTCCCAATGTCCCCAAGGGGCTCCGTAGACATGAACAACTTCAACGGCTCTTGTGAAAAACAAGGTGGTGATGGTTGGTTTGGAAATTTTTCTTCAACCTGTCAAACATTCTACACAGTAAATTTTGCAGTGTTAAATCAACACTTAGAGAGTTTATTTAACTTCTTCTAGAGTGTATTTGGTCCCATTTTCTCCAAATTAACACTGCAAAATTTACTGTGTAGAACTCTGATGTAAGGACATGATTTGATCTACACTAATCTGGATTAGTTTAACACCGATATTAACACCACCCTGATTTAACAACATTAGTTTCACAAAAACACCAGGTGCAGTGTTGTTTTAAATCAATGTGGTGTTAATACAACACTATCACTCTATTTATCACTGACACTGAAGATTTAACACTCCCATATTTACTGTGTAGTAAAAGGATATATGTATACATAACACAATAAACCTCTCCCAAAGGGTGTTTGAGTTTGTTTGTCTGTTTGTTTGTTTGTGTTTTGTATGTATGTTTACACAAAAACTACTGGACCAATTTCCATCAACATTTCAGGAAACTTGTGAGATGGTCTAGAGTAGATCTCATAAAATTTTGGTGAATGTAGGTCAAAGGTCAAGTCACCAAAAATGTGATTTGACAATTATTAGAAATTGGGTCAAATATATGCAAGGGGGGCGGGTTTGTTGTGCCGGACACCACATGTTTTTCGGGGTTTGTTTTTAAATATTTCCTCTTCTCTGTTTAAAAAAAGTCACAGCAGACGTCATCTTTTTCAGAAAACACTACGTTTATATGGTTCTGTATATCTACACTGTGAAGAGCATGCCAGGCCTGTAGATGGCAGTGTAGTGGGACGATTGAGTACCATTAACCAATCAGAATCCTGAAAAAAAATCACAACACAACGTTACTTCTGCTCTGAACCTATGGAAATGCAGTTTTCCTGATGTGTAACCAATACAATGCAATATAAATGGATGAGCCGGTGAGTTCATTTATAATTACACACTGGATGAAAAGGGGTTTGAACTCTGGTCGAACAGTTTTAGTTCTATCGTCATTAACAGCTGTGAATGTTTTTCAATCATGTTGTGTCTATAGTTCATGCAGACCGCTGTGCACAGACATAAATGATGCCTTCAGAAGTAATAAGGAACAAAACATATATTTATATAACAGTAGAACAAAATCTAAACATCTTTTGAATCTGCTCATTGTTGAATATGTTAATGGTTAATTGGTGTAAACTTTTTAAAAAATATTTATTTCCCAAGGTGACGTTTTTACATCACATTCAAATGATGAGTTAGTAAACGTGATTTTCAGCTCAAAATAAGACAAAAAAAAATGATAGATGAAAAAAAAAGTAAATTACTAAATCAACATATTAACTCACTGTAAAATAATAATAATAATAATAATAATAATAATAATAATAATAATAATAATAATAATAATATATATATATATATATATATATATATATATATATATATATATATATATATATATATATATATATATATATATATAGTTTTAATTCCTGAAATACTGAAAAATGTATTCTCACAGTGATAGCTGTTTTTATTTTTTCGATGTGGCTCTAATATGTCATTATAAAAACTCAGAAAATTGCACTACCTACATTAGTTAAAAAGCTTTAACAGTATAGTCATTTCTGTCACCTGTATATTCTGCAGGCTGAATATACAGGTGACAGTATATTCACCTGTATATACGCTGTGAATATATAGTATTCACAGTATATATACTGTGAATACTATATATTCACAGTATATAGTATTCATACCATACTGTATAGTATATAGTATGAATAATATATATTCATACTATATATGAATATATAGTATTCATATATAGTATGAATACTATGTGTGTACTGTACTGTGTGTACTGTACTGGTGTACTCACTGGTGTGTGTACACCAGTGAGTACACCAGTACAGAGTACACCAGTACACACCACACCAGTACACAGTGAGCTGTATTTCTTCAACTGATTTATACTTATATTTTTATTCTTGGCCTCTACAGTATGTGCTTTACTTGAGCACCTTATACAATGTAAAACCACATTTCATTGCACTATAATGCAACACTAAATTGCAGTGACAATATATTCTATTCTATTCCTTTGTATTCTATTCTTCTAAATGTTTATTTATTTTTGGTAACTATTCTAAACTGAATGTTAGAAAATAACCTTTATTCAATTCAGTGTACACTTTGTATTGTTGTGTATTGTGGTGAATGCTTATGTCTACACATAAACAATAGTTGCTTTTCCATTGGACATGAATGTACTCAATGTTGAAAAAGCAGAAGTTCGTAATGTTTTTTTTTTTATCACTGATGCAAGGCGAAATGGAAATGTGACTAATGATGAAGGACTCAATTTGATGTGAAGTCCTATAGTGCGTTGTGAATCAAGTGAACAAATTCCCAGCTGGAATTTCCTGTCAGCCGTCAGAATACTTTCAGTTATGTCAGGTCATAGTGTTAATGAAAACTGTGAAACTGCTAGGACCAAACTAATGAGTGGTTTGATATTCAACACAAGTTCCTTTTCCTTTGGACATATGTGCAAAACTTTACAGATATTTATTAAATGTTGAAAAAAACTGAAGTGGTTTTTGCCATTAAATCAAAAATGCGATTTATTTATTCATTATCGCTAAACTGACATGAGAAGTCATTTTATAAACATGGTAATGAACACAAATATGTTGATTTCCAGATATATTTGTTATTATTATTATTATTATTATTATTATTATTATTATTATTATTATTATTATTATTATTATTATTATTATTATATATTAACCCTCTATCCATTACTAAATTTAAAAAATGATTGAGTTTCCTGGTATGTAGGTAGGGCATTAACTGATACGTCGACACATCGACTCCCGTAGCACAAGTCGATCTAAATCAAAATTTTGCATTTTATTCTCTCTCTCTCTCTCTCTCTCTCTCTCTCTCTCTTGGGGCGTGAACACAGTCAGACCTAAATGAGACATGGCTGCTGCAGGTAAGACAGTTGTGGTGGGCTGACAAAACAAAAGAGAGTGACAGATATACATCGCATTCGTGGAAATACTTCACCTTGGACGAAAACAATGGCACGGCCAACTGCTAGCTAACCTGAATGATACGAGTGGCACCGCAGACAACATGCATTAAGACAACGTAAATGGTCTGCACTTACATTGCACATTTCGACCTTCATGGTGCTCAAAGCGCTTTACATTAGCCTCACATTCACCCATTCACAAACACTCATACACCAGTAAGTCTCTATGGTGCTGTCAGTCCTACTGAGAGACTAAGTCAGTCACATTTTTACTATGACATTGAAGACCAACCATTCAGGCACCTTGTTTTTTGTTTTATTTAATTTTTTTAACATTTTCATGTAAAATAAATATAATATACATTCAAATCAGACCATGTTCCATGTCTGGAATGAATGTATAGTACTTTTGAGTTTATATGGTGAACCTTTTTTAAATTGTGAAATGGCTTTTACTGAAAGGAAATGCTGCCTTTCTTCTCGAGCTATTATCTACTTGTATCTAATCAACAGTTTGATACAAAGACTAGACTAAAACTAACATTTAAACAGGTCGCTAAAAACAACATTAGAAGAACATTTGATGAAATTGTAATTTTTCCATTCACCAAATTTTTATGCATAAGTTATATTAACAGAATTGGAGGGTCAGTAGAAAAGCAACTCGTGATAAAGGACTCGATCCGATGGGAAGTACTAGAGTGTTGTGAATCAAGTGAACAAATTCCCGGTTGGAAATCCCCGTCAGCCATCAGAATACTATCAGTTCTGTCAGGTCACAGTGTTAATTAAAGCTGTGAAACTGCTAGGACCAAACTAATGAGTGGTTTGACATTTAACACAGTCTCCGGTGAATCTCGACTAAATGAATGAGCAACGGGTCATTTTATCTGTGTCACAGCATTTTTCTCTCAGTTAACCGTTTTACTGTTTTATTTTAACATCTTCTTAGATTCATATATTAGATGGTGATATGTTCTGTTACGGTTTGGAGAGTTCTGTTAGTGTCTGTGAATTGGTTTAAAGTGTAAACATGACATGTACTGGTCATGTTTACAACATTTATTGTGTTTTGTGCATCACTTATAAACCATGGAGGTGCAGTCCGTAAACACAACAAAAAACGATAAACGAGTGGGAGTCGAGCATACAGGCAGCAGCCATTGCTGGGCCAGGCCTACTGGTGATGGAAGGTAAGTAAACAGGTAGCAGTCAGTGGCACAGATTGAGTTCAAGTTTGTGATGGTGTTTGTTGTTTGTGCAGTTGTAACCTTTTGCGGTTTTACCGGTTCAAATCCTGGCACTGACTGCCCACAGGTCGAAGTGTCCTTGGGCAAGACACTGAACTCTAAGTTGTTCCCAGTAGGGTCAGGACACAGCGAGTATGGCAGCAGCCGTCTACGGGTGTGTGTGTGAATGAGTGAATGTGAGGAATTGCAAAGCGCTTTGGGCACCAATTGGTGTCTAAAATGTGCTATATGAGCTAAGTCCATTTACCATTTTCACTTCGCCATTGTCCAATAAATGTGATCAAGCATTGGGCATTTTCAACTGTATATACCTGTGTGTGTACCTGCTGTATATATTTGACTCCAAAGTCCACTTAATTTTATTAGTGTGAATGCAAACATTCTGTGCTCAAGTACTGTATCCAAAATAGACTGAGAAGGTAGTTCTGGGTATGGACTATATGGACTACAGTACGGTATGTTGCAGTGTGAAAGTGGTTTGTGGACAGACATGACCTAATTACCATAAGACCAAAGACGGAGCTCCTGTTGTCTCCTGAAAAAAGCCTTGGATCTGTGCGTCATAGGCCTGATATATCAGAGACAACGAATATCACCCTTCTTCACTTAGCCTCAAACAGCCTAACAGAAAAGTATTGTCTGTGTTGCCACCAGGGGTGAAAGTGGGTTAGAAGTCTTGATGGACCTGGACGCACACACACACACACACACACACACACACAAAGTGCAGGCCCAAAGGGCAACAAAGTTTTCTGACTTTTAATCAGTTTGGGGTGATTTTTATTACAGTTTTCGGGTGTTTATCCCCCACACAACTGCAGCCCCCATGGCCCGGATATGACTATATGGTACGTATACAATAAACCATAACCACAAACACGTAGTAACTTCAACAAAGAAAGAAATGACACATTGCTGATAACATTATGTCATATCATAATTTTCTTTATAATATTTAGGTCATCCTAGTCATCACTTGTTCCCCTTTTAAATAGATAGATAGATAGATAGATAGATAGATAGATAGATAGATAGATAGATAGATAGATAGATAGATAGATAGATAGATAGATAGATAGATAGATAGATAGATAGATAGATAGATAGATAGATAGATAGATAGATGGATAGATAGATAGATAGATAGATAGATAGATAGATAGATAGATAGATAGATAGATCGTGCTTTTCCACCTTCATGGTTCAAAGCACTTTACTTTAGCCTCACATTCACCCATTCACACACCAGCAGGTTTCTAAGGTTCTGTCAGTTCTACTGGGAGACTAAGTCAGGGTTCAGTGTCTTGCCCAAGGACACTTTGACATGTGTACAGCCAGAGCCAGGACACGAACCGTCAACCCTTCAGTCACTGGACGACTCAATCTACCAACTGAGCCACAGCCGCCTCTAGAGAAGTCCAGACAAAAAAATTCCAGATGTACAAACGTTTATGTACACCTGAAACCAAGCACCTTTCTTTTGTACATCCCAATCAGTATGGAATTTATATATGTCATGTTATATATGCATATATGTTATGCATATTTCACCCCCCTGCATATATCGTTCCCCTTAAATTAAAAACTACTCAGATTAGATTAACCTCCCC
Source organism: Siphamia tubifer (assembly GCA_020466265.1). Classification (NCBI taxonomy): domain Eukaryota; kingdom Metazoa; phylum Chordata; class Actinopteri; order Kurtiformes; family Apogonidae; genus Siphamia; species Siphamia tubifer. Next base: position 9,775,539 of record CM035803.1, read on the forward strand.
ATAGTACAATGCTGACACTCACTCCCTTAAACAAGCAACATGTAAAATAGAGAGGCAATGGCACCAATCCAATTCGGAACATTCTTTCAGTGCCTGGAAAAATAAGTTACTAAAGTATAAGCCAGCTTGGCGTACAGCCAAAACTAGATATTACTCATCCATAATAGAAGAAAACAAGAATAAGCCTAGATTCCTGTTCAGTACTGTAGCCAGACTGACAAACAGATACACCTCCGTGGAACCAGTTATTCCATCCACGCTCCATTCTGATGATTTCCTGCAGTTCTTTAACAATAAAATATCAACTATTAGATATAAAATAGATCAACTACTCCCAAATATTAGATCAGAAAAAGCAGTGGTCCCAAACCTAGGCCTTTTTATAAACCCCTCTGTAACACTAAATAATACACTAACCAAACTGGTTTAATATCTATTATCATGTCTTCCAAATCAGCCATCTAATTATTAGTACTATCCTAAATATAATTAACACTTCATTAATTACTGGATATGTGTCGCAGCCTTTTAAATATGCTGTTATTAAACTAATACTGAAAAAAACCTACCCTAGATCCTGACATTCTAGACAATTATAACCCTATATCTAATTTCCCCTTCCTCTCAAAAGTTCTAGAAAGAGTAGAAGTTAAACAGCTGTGTCAGCACCTGCAGGACGACAGTTTATCTGAACATTTCCAGTCTGGCTTTCGACCCCATCCCAGCACTGAAACTGCATTGACTGATTATTAGCCGCTGAAGATGGATTACTGTCAGCCCATTAGACCTTAGTGCAGCCTTTGACACCATTGACCACAGTATCTTAGTGCACAGATTAGAATGTGATATAGGTATTAGAAGAGCAGCCCTCTGCTGGTTTAAATCATATTTATCTAATTGGTACCAATTTGTTAACGTTAATCAACAATCATCGCCATTCTCCAGAGGTAGTTATGACGTGCCTCAAGGGTCAGTCCTTGGGACTATTTTGTTTACACTATATATGCTCCCTTTAGGTAACATCATTAGAAATCATGGCATTAATTTTCATTGTTATGCGGATGACACACAGCTATATTTATCGATTAAACCTGATCAGACCTGGTAAATAGATAAACTAAGTACTTGTGTACAAGACATAAAGACTTGGATGAGTGCCAATTATTTACTATTGAACCCTGAAAAAACTGAAGTCATTATAATAGACCCTAAAAATGTGAGAGACTCCCTAACTGACCAGATAGTTACTTTACACAACTTAAGTGTAACATCCAGTGCCACTTTATAAATGTAGGTGTTTTATTTGATCCAGGTCTTTCATTCAAATCACACATTAACCAAACATGCAGAACAGCCTTTTTTCAATGGTTAAAAAATAGCCAAAATTAGAAATATTCTATCTAAAAATAATGCAGAAAACTTAATTCATACATTTATTACATCTAGATTAGATTATTGTAACTCCTTAATTGTAGCGTCTCCTAAATATTCCTTGAAAAGCTTCAACTGGTTCAAACAGAAGAGAACACATCACCCCTGTGCTCCAAGCCATTCACTGGCTACCAGTTGAGTTTAGAATTAAATTTAAAATCCTCCTTACATATAAAACCATTAATGGTATGGGCCCTTCTTATCTTAAAGATGATCTGGTTCTGTACCAGCCCAATAGAACCCTTCGTTCTCAGAAAGCAGGCCTTTTGAAAGTTCCCAGGGTTTCTAAAAGTACAGTAGGAGCTATAGCCTTTAGTTACCATGGTTACTGTCTTATAGAATCAGTTTCCATTTAATATGAAAAAGGCCGACACAGTCTCTACATTTAAAATTAGTTTGAAAACATTCCTTTGAGAAAGCCTGTGGTCAGGTTAGTTAATCAATTAGAAGCTAAAACAATGTTTTACAAAATATTCCAGTATAAAAAAAAAAAATGTTTTCCTTGTTTTTTGACCCAGTGTGGAAATTTCCTCTATTTCACAATAGTCAGTCTATCTTTAATAAACTGTAACTTGCTGCCTGTAACAAGCAAAACCTGCTGAAATGATAGTGTTCTTCTCATTTGGCCCAATTTCATTTTTCATTGTCTTGACTTCTATTGTTTTAGTTTAGAGAAATCTAAGCAGACAAAATATGTTTACACCATTGGAAGGATTGGTTGTGTGTAATATATAACATTTGCTTTTATTGAAAAATGTTTGGCATTTTTGCCGGCAGAGCTGTTTTTGCAGTGTTATATTTTTATTGGCAGTATTATTAGTACAAGCATGAGAACACTGAGCAAGGATTGTGTTCAAGGCCACAGCGTTAAAGCACAAATGTTCAAATGATTTGAAATGTAGTGGTGCATGCTGCTTAAGTATTGAGGCAAACATGCTGTAGGAACAAGAAATGATATTCAAGCTGGTTTCAAATTCATTTAGAGCACGGCTCATAAAGTTGGGTAAACACACCTGACATTTCACAGGCCAGACCTCAGAGGCTGCAGGCTTTTTCCTATCTGGTGGTCTACATTTCACCAGTGTTTGCAACAGGTTTATTATGGGCAGTTTTTGGTCCATAAAAACAGACTCCCACCTGGAGAAATGTTTCATATACTGAGGCTACGTTTATACAGAGAAGATGCAAAACCAGTGTCTCGTCTTAACCTTTTTATCCACATTTACACGAGCGTTGTCATTAAGAAAACCTCCATGCACACGGGTACGCAGGTGTGAGTGGAATTGTACTGGATATGCATGCCAGGCTGTAGATGGTGCTGTGATAGAATACTGCCTTGTCAACGCGCATGTGGAACAGCGATATTTTTTGCATTTTCGAACGTCAGATGGAAAGACAACAGCGGATAGTTTTCAAGATTACCACTCTGGAATGCGTCTTCAGATTTTATGCCTTTTCAACTTGGAAAAACTGAATTCTCGTGTGAGCGAAAGGCACTTGCAATAAAATATTTTATCATTGTAAATGTTCATACTGTCTTTCAAAGATAACATTAAAGTTAGATTGTTTTTAACAGACAGGTGCAGTATTTGTTTACCTGTTTGACTTGTTTCAGTTACTTCCTGTAGGCTACAGGAAGTACATGAAACTAGTCAAACAGGTAAACACCTGCACCTGTCTGTTAGAAATAATCTAAGTTTACAAAAATCTTTTGTTGTTTTTAGCTGCAATCATCCTTGTTTAAACAACCCCAGTTTCATGTCAGTTGGGAAGTCAGGTTCAGGAACAAGAATGAGTTCACTCAGTTGGAGGAACGACAAAAACAAAGACAAAGGAAAACAAATGAATGAAACAGGATAAACTCTGGTTCACAGACACCACCATTAACCCTTTAAGATCCAAACATTCACCATCAAACAACAGCATCTGCTGATTTAAACTGTTTAATGCCTGTTGATCCACTAATCATATCAACAAATGGTGTGAACTGTAGTCATTCATCTTTTCATGATCTTCAGATAGGAACCATTTGGATGTTCAGAGGAAGCATAGTCACTGTGGAAACACTGTCATCTTCTAGAACAATGATTCACTGGTAACACTTTACATTATGGATCGCTAACATGGTGGTAATTCTATGATAATTTTGATGTAATTTAATGACAATAATGCCATTATAACCACTTATTACAACTACCAGATCACTAATAAGGTGATAATTATATGGTAAATTTGATTTCATTTGAAATCCTATGAAATGTTCCTGTTGTACCACGTTTCTTTAACAGACTGGTTTACTGTATGCTAACATAGCTGCGACTGCTAGCTAAGTCTGCTTGGCTACCATGGTACTGTCTGCTTTTCCCTTGTTTGAGGACAAACTTTCCATGGGTTTCAGATCCTTCAGTGTTCTGAGCACTAAAGCACTAAACACAATCGTTGAGCACAATCAGAATCATGGGTTCAAAACATCTGTATTTTGTAGAAATTGTTCCTCTTTACCTTTTTGGAGCTTCAATGAAGAATTACCAATAAGAATTATCACAACCATTACTTGTAATAAGTGGTTGCAAAGGCATTATTAGCATGGAATTACATCAAAATTACCATAGAATTACCACCTTATTAGTGATTCATAATGTAAAGTGCTACCAATTCAATACTAGAACCTGACTTGGATGAGTGACAGTGGATGAAGATACTTAGTGATATGTAATATGTTCAGTTATTGATGTATTTTGTTGAAAACACACATTTTCTTCAGTTTTTTTTCTGTTTGTGTGATAACATCTGCTTGTCCATAATGCATGCTTAAATGGTAAATGGACGACCCACTCTACCAACTGAGCCACAGCGTAGACCCTGCGTAGACCACAGACTTGCATATTCTTCTACCTGGTACACTTCAAGAACTGATGCTATGCATGGGCGCTTTGATGACATTGATCCCTAAAAAAAGGACATGAGGGCTAAAAATTCGACTGTTTTTCAGACAAATTTTTTATTTCATATGTGCATATAAAAATTGGCATACAACACAGACATTGAGTTTCTATAATGAAGCTTCCACAGACAACTCAGTGATATCTGAATTTTCCCCTGAAATTAGAACTTGTCAGTATTCAAACAGCACACTGAAGATTCTGCATGCAATGATTACCCTGACGGAACCAAAGGAAAATGACACCAATTTATTATGTTCTACTATTTTTTTTTTTCAAATATCTTTTTTGTTCTCTCACAAGTATATTTGGCGGAATTCACGTAAATATTCAAGGCAGACTGTTTACTAAAAAATATGGATGGATGGAATCACGTGACTACACAAGCTCCACACAGTCTTAAAGGGAAATGAACATAGCGTATCAGCACACACAGTCAAAAAGACTTTTCTTTTCTTTTTTAAAAAAAATAAAATACAGAATTTACCGCCATGGGCAAAATGATCGTAGTAAATATCAGTAACGGTTAAATTAAAATCGCCCAGGCCTATTTCTAAGCCAAAATTTGGAGCCAAGACTGCTTTTTTTTCTCTGTCAAGGTTTAACGAATGTCAGAAAAGCATCTTTACTTACAATACATGCACTGATCGCACTGGGTGGGAGGAAACTAGAGAACCCAGAGTAAACCCATGCAGACATGGGAAGAACATCCAATTTCCAGTTTCTTTAAAGTTTGCACTATTACTATTGTGAAGAATGTTTTATTCTATTTCTGTGTTGTTCGGACTTGAGACTGTAATTCAACCTACCTCATAGAAGTTGGTGGAAAAAAATACGAAAAATAAGGGCCATCCCGAAACTTATTTTTTGCTCTTAGTTCATTTCATAATGTTTTATATAAGTATCAGACTTGGCATTGGCAGATACTCAAAATCAAATGACTCGGACTCCAAAACCTGATTGGGACATCCCCAGTAATTATGTATAACTTCTTTTGACAGGATATGTGGATCGACATTTCTAAATAGCACAATGACATTTAATCATCATGCTATCTGAACAACACTGAAGTAAGTGTGTGTTGTGTCTGTGCTGGTTGCTTGGTTCCAACACTTGATCTTTAATCTCCAAACATCTGTTCTGGTTAAATCAAGGTTAAACAAATGAAACTTAATGTAAAAATTGCCCTTTTGTGGACATTTAAAACCATTTCACATGGCCACACATACACAGAGACAGGGAGCGCATCTAAACACAGACATCCGTCATCCACAGAGACCTGCCTGATAGCCTGATCCATTTCCTGTATCCATTAGAGGCGGGCTCAAGATTATGCAATTCATCCCAAGGCTATCATCCACCTCTATCAATAATAAACATCTCCACGAAACTAGGGCTAGCCTCGGAGGAAGGAGATAGCACCGCCCAGCACGTTCTACTTTTGATGAAACACTGGTGTACTCAGGCCTCAACCACACAGTGCATTAGCTTTCCACATGACTTGTCTTGAGTGGCCAAACCCCTACCCACCCACCCACCCCTCCCTCACACAACCACCACCCTGGGCGCAGTCTTTACTTATGCCTTCTCACACTTATCAAAGCCACATCTTTATCAGCTCTGACAGAGACGTGTCAGTGCTTCTGGTGGCTTCGAACACCTGTGGCTCATGACAAGAGACAGACGCTCACATTCTAGATTCCTCCATGCCCGCCCACTCCCCTCCCCCTTTTGGCCTCTTCCTTCCCATCAGCCTCTTTGGCATGGGATTGATGTCTGATTTTGAATGTGTGGGCATAACCCTGTGCTAGGGGAGGGGTGAGGGTTGTGAGAAAGAAGTGAAATGCAGAGTTGATGAAAAATCCTGTTTGATGATTCTGAAAAGATTCTGTTTGGTCGATTTGTTGAAAGCAGAGTCACAGGTTCATCCACCTGTCACTCATCACTAAAAGCCAATTCAAGTTCGATTTTTTTAGCTTTTATTTTCCTTCTAAAGGCCCATTTATGCTCTGCTTTAATACTTATAATGATGGACCACTTTCTCTGTCCTCTGTCCGTACATCTGTATTTCTGACCATAAATCTGTGTTTACTGTCCATATGTCTGTATTTCTGTCCATATGTCTGTATTTCTGTCTATCCTCTGTCCATATGTCTGTATTTCTGTCCATATGTCTGTATTTCTGTCCATATGTCTGTATTTCTGTCTATCGTCTGTCCATATGTCTGTATTTCTGTCTATTGTCTGTCCATATGTCTGTATTTCTGTCCATATGTCTGTATTTCTGTCCATATGTCTGTATTTCTGTCTATCGTCTGTCCATATGTCTGTATTTCTGTCCATATGTCTGTATTTCTATCCATCATCTGTCCATATGTCTGTATTTTTGTCCGTATGTTTGTATTTCTGTCCATACATCTGTATTTCTGTCCATCCTCTGTCCATATGTCTGTATTTCTGTCTATCGTCTGTCCATATGTCTGTATTTCTGTCCGTATGTTTGTATTTCTGTCCATATGTTTGTATTTCTGTCCATCATTTGTCCATATGTCTGTATTTTTGTCCGTATGTTTGTATTTCTGTCCATACGTCTGTATTTCTGTCCATCCTCTGTCCATATGTCTGTATTTCTGTCTATCGTCTGTCCATATGTCTGTATTTCTGTCCGTATGTTTGTATTTCTGTCTATATGTTTGTATTTCTGTCCATCCTTTGTCCATATGTCTGTCCTCTGGGAGGTTTCAGATACAATCCCAAACAGAAGAAACTGAGCAGTACCACTGGAAAACCACACGGTTTGGATTTATCTCCTTTCACTTCGTATTATATCACACTCGCGTTCCTCACACGGGGTTAAGTGCTAATTAAAGATCAGTTACAGACTAAGTATGACACACTTTCCAAAATACTCACAAACAGCTGATGTAACAGAAAGTGATGGCGAAAAAAAAAAAAAACAACTGAACCAGCAACGGATCCCTGAGGTACACCATCTGACAAATGTGTTCTGCTCCTGACACTATGGTGTATTCGCCAGACCCTCTGGACAGAAGAGTGTCAAGTCTTGTCTGCATAAGTGACAAACTCTTTACCCATGATGCCTTGCCATGTTTATGCAAACCGTTCAAGTCGACAATGGAAGCCAAATGGAGAGGGGGGTATCAGGGGGAGGGGAGTGGGGGGGTGGGCAATGCAGACAAACAAAGAGTAATAGAGGAGAAGGGGAGTTACTGTGACAACAGTAAGATGGAGACAGATACAGGGAGACTGGGAGGTGGCTGCTGCTGCTGCTGCTCTTTAACCGCTTGGCAGTCTTCTCTTGATTAGGGCCTAGACCGCCGTCCCTGCGGAGTCTCCCCGGCCCAGTCACAGGAGACAGGCTGCTCTGTAATAGTGTCTGACAGGCCGCACAGCCACAGGGGAGCTGACACAGATGCTCCGTTTTTCAAGCACAGACGCCCAATACTATTCCTCCGCAGGTCCAAAAGTCTGTCCTCCAAGTCAGCCTGTGTAATCGGTGCTTCCAGGCCCAAATTGTACGAGAAATTAATTTTGGCATTGACAAATGTATATCACATCGAGTTCTATGTGGAGGTGTAAAGGACCGACCTCCCTCAGGCAAATATATCCACATTTCTGTTTTATTCCCATTTTAATTGAACAAAAGTAGGTTAGGACTATAAATGTCTAATTAAATTCTAAATCAGAATATACCATAAAGGAGCCCTGTACTGATTAATACAAAGAAAAAAGGGAATATATGCATATACAGCCCTGGAAGAAAATTATAAGACCACCTTTATTTTCTTCAAATTCTTGTTCATTTTAATGCCTGGTACACCTAATGATACATTTGCTTTGCAAATATAATGATAACAACAAAATTAACTCATAGTAGTTGAATTTCAGAGCTGCTATTTAGCCACTTTCCATGTTTTCTTGATAATAAAGAAAATCACTTAAGTTCTTACGTCATAAGGCCAAACAAAATAATACGTGTGAATTTTTTTATGACGAAAATGCCGACTATGTAGACATTTTATCAGTTTGTCAAAATAAATTAAATATAATGAACCGGCCGACTGCCGACTCTTATCTTCGAAATTCCCAATGACTGATGATGAGAGAATTTATTTCTCCGTATTTAGTCCGTATTCATGTTTACCAACATCTGTCACCTGTCTGACCACCGTGATTTATGACTAGCGACAAACGACGAGCCATATACATCGTGTCCATGTCTATCAAAACAACCCTCAATGCATGTGATTGCTGCGCGAGTTTTGATTGGCTGTTCGCCTCTTGACATCGTCTGTTAATTTCCCACTCACTTCACACTTCGTTTGTTTCAAAAACACCACCGTTTCTTTATTAATTGGGAAGATTGTTTCATATCTTTATGGAGCATCTCTTGGTCACAAAGACTTGTGTGCCTGGTGTGGGGAACCAAATGCAAATCCTCTTCCAGAGCTAAAAAAGAAATTTAAAACTGTACTCCCGCTCTGTCAAGATTGTGAGAGGAATGTCAAGAAGCCAGTAACAAAACAGCAGTATGGTAAGAGGAAATAAGTTGAACAGTAAATAGATAGCTGTATATGTCCACTAAAGCCTTCAATATTGGGGCCTTTATTTCATTGAAATAATATTTAGATGTGGATAGAATTTACATTTGTAGTTAAACTGTATTTTTGTTGAAAAAAAATCAATAAAAGACAAAATGTTGATGTCAAATCAGATTTTATTGTATTTCAATCATCTAAAATTAATTTATGCTCTCTTAAAACTTTCTGTAAATATACATGTACCTGGCAAATCTGAGGCAATGTGTTGATTTTCTAACTGCTGGAAAGCATAACTGATATTAAAATTAATTTTTGGAGCTTCTTTTTAGTAGACGGGTAAAAAAAATTGTAAATAAAATAAAATATGGATGACCGACCTACCTACCCAATTTTTCCTATCCATGTGATGGGAACCACATATATTATTTTGTTTGGCCTAACCATTGTTTTTCATTACTTTAAATGGTTTCATATTTTTTTTCTGTGACTGTATATTCTCTATTGTCATTTTTATATATACTCATTGTTATAATGGTGGTGGTGGTGGGGGGGGGGGGTAACACAATATTGATAATTATCAGATTGTCATATTTTTTTCTGTCCAGCTGTAATGGCTGTTTTTTTCAGTTTTGAGTGGAAATTTAAGACATTCAACAGTTATATGTAGTTTCAAAATGAAAAAAATACTAAATATAATGAATAAAAGACAAATCGATGACCTCAGTGAGAGTGACATAAGAGATTAAAGAGACACAAGAGGAAGAATTTTGCACAATGTCATGAAAGACACTATACAAATTCCTCTGGGCTAAAATATCAGGGATATAATTTACTAAGATTAAAAATTAAACCATGCATTTTACCAATTACAGCTTTTTCAGCTTTTGCAAATGATTGTTTTTTTTCTTCATAAATTACATTGACTTCAAATGTCTAAAAAGACATATACTATATATACTATATATGATGCTTGTCATGACCTTTCCCCCAGTCATTTCCACACTCACCTGGTCCCGCACTGCACAGCTGCAAGCCGTTCCTCATCTGTGGCTATAAAAGCAGTAAGGCTTGCAGTTGCCAGTGCAGGACCATTTAGTATTGTCACCTCCATAACCCGGACAACTTTCACCATCTCCTCAATCACCATAACCCGGACATTCATCATCACCACGGACTCTGGTCGTTTGTTCCCAGGTTTTGCCTGTCTTGTCTTTATGTTTCTTAGTTTTGTTATTAAATTATTTTTCCCTTCAGTACTGTGCAATGGAGTCCTCCTTCACCTCACCCCGATCCTGACAATGCTATACGTTATTGCAGAGTAATACATTATATATATTAGTATGTCAACACTACAAGCAACAAACTTCTTTATTAACACTTCTACTGTTTTAGCGGCACACAGTCATATATTTTAGGCCACAAATATGCAGCTCAGGAACCTACCTCCTGTACTAACTCGTCTGGCTGATTTTAATTGGCATATTTATCATGCAAAGACAAGAGGTGGCTGTGCCCCTGCCAACAGACCTGTGACTGCTGAGATGCAAAAACTTCAAAGTAATTGACCCCATTGAAAAAATAAATAAATAAAAAATAAAATGTTTTCTTTCTTTTCTCCTTACTGTAATAAAAGAGCAGCTGAAATCTTCCACCTTTAAACCACAGCCAGTAAAATAACAGACATCATAAAATGAAGCTACTGAGGGGGGTGGACGTCTCCTGCTAATTCAGGTGAACTGACCTTTAAGAGCTTTAAGAGCTAAAACAAATCTTCAACAACAAGTAAATTAGGATAGAGCAGCAAATGTAGTGGAGGAAAACACAGATAAGACTTTAAGGAATAGCATGGATCGTGGATGCACTGAAAAATAAAGGGCTGCAAAATACACCAAGTGCAGAAGTAGATACGTTCTAATACAGTAAACGGTAGTGATGTGTGGATCGATATTAAAATATTGATACCTCCGATACCAGATCTTTCTGCTCTAAAATGTAGTGGTTAACAGATGTTTTTTTCTGATACTGATAATAATGGAATTGGGAGGCCGATAACCAATATGTGCAACTGATAAATAGAAACATTATTAACGTCAAATTAAAAATAGTACACAGACCTTCAAATTCATTAAAGGTGTCTTTCCATCGTTATTCATTAATATTGCTGTGTTTTCCATTGTTATTGAATACATTGTGCATTAGTTCTATCTTTTTTTTTTAAACATCCGGATTGCTTTGTTTCCAGCTGTTTTTGGAGGGTAGAAAAATAACGTGTTTCCCGGTACTTCCTCGTACATGTTGATGAGGTGTTTCTGATTGGCTCAGAATGTGTGAAGGAACATTCCCCCCTCCCCTCTCACTGTCTATATGTGTTTACCTTTACCAGAGTATCATCCAGTTTGGTTCTGTGCCATTGCTTATTCTGACAACATGCAGTGGAGAAAAAAAAGGCAGAGAGCACATGAACCAGTTTGATCCACCAAGTTTGTGCAGCAGCTAATGTGGCGCAATCTTCTCTTGTAGATGATAATACTACTTCAGATTTGCTGCGATGGGGGACGGGTTTAACTCCACGTGGGTGACGCTAAAGTCCGTCTGACATCAGATGGAGCAGCTTTTTCTGGGTTCCTCGTTCCTCTTGTTGTTTTCTGTGAATGGGGTATGCAGCCAGTGGAGGTGACAAACAAGTTTCCAAGGCAGCATGTGTTGGTAACTCAGGGTGACCCATTAGATTCCAAAAGGAGCATGGAAAAGTGGTTTTCAGTGGAATGACACCTTTCAGTAAGTCTTTGTTTAATTGTACAAATGAAAAGTGCAGGGAGCTGCCAGAAACATTTGTCAAACAACTTTGAATAAAACAGGAAATAAAATAATACAAGAAAAGCACTCTGAGAGTGCAAACCTCCTCCAAGGCACCCCCCACCCCCCTTCAAGTGACAGTAAAGGCCAAGGAAGGATTAAATTAGAGTCTGTTTTGTTTGTTTGTCTGTGTGTCTTTCAGCAGGATTACGCAAAAGGTTCTCAACAGATTTTGATAAAATTTTCAGGATGTGTTGGGAGTGTCACAAGAAAGAAATGATTGCATTTTGGTGGTGATCCGGAAGAGATCTTGCATTTCTGGATCACTTTGACATTTTACATTGTGGTAAATGGAGAATAAATCCTGCTGCCAGACAGACAAACAAATAGACAGACTCAAATTGAATACCTCCTTGGCAGAGGTAATAAATAAATAGTGATCAATAAAAAAATCACTCCCTTCTAATAAGTGAAAATATGTTTTTTTTGTTTTTTTTTTAATTAATCACTAGCGTGAGAGAATGAACAGTACTCACGCAGGGTATTACAATGAAGTGAAACAAAAGCATTTAGGTCAATTGAGTTTTATATAATTATCTCATTTATTACCATCTATGTGAGCTAGTGTGCTCTCATGTGACAAATAAAGGTGATTTACAAAGAAGTATTTGGACCATTGTCCCTACTGTAGCACACATTCAATGTCTGGACAAACCCCCTACAGATGGTGACTGCCAGCACTGGCACCACCAAGTAGCTAGTAGGCTAGCACAAACAAATGGAATAAACACGTTTTATTTTTACAATGTTAGTTTGTCATAATGTAATTATATATACTAAGCATAAAATAAAGTAGATTTATAAGAAAAAAACAGGTTTATTCAACAAAATGGAATCCCTTTTAACTAACATTAACATTTCAAAAAACATGATATTAACATGTGCAATATGCATCACTGCAGCAGAGAGAGTGTTTTCAAAGGCAGGAGAGGTTCTGAGCAAAAAACCAAACAGACGAAAGGAGAAAACAGTAAATATGATCTTGTTCCTGAACAAAAAGCTGTGAATGAGGAACAACAGTGTTAATGTTGGATGCTGTGTTATTGAAATGTTCAGTATTTTCAAGTTAACATGTTCATGTAACAATAATGTATAAATAATCTTTATAGTAGTTCTTAATAATTAAGCGAGCATTTATGTGAATGTTTTTATAACGTGTGTCCTCGTTTTTCTATTGTTTATTTCTATTTCATACCTCAATATACCTCAGTTTAAAATTAATAAATAAAGGATTCTGCCGTATATTCTTAAGGAAGCTATGATTTGAAATACTTGAATTGTTTTTTTAGATTTAAAAGACGGGTGTAGTCACATAAAATATCAGTATCACTGATATTTTCATATATCTGTAGTTGATTGTGTTTCTGTCAAAGCCCTGTGAGACGACTTTCTTGTGATTTGGGGCTTTATAAATAAAATTTAATTGAATTGAATTCATACGAGCCTAAATTGTACTCAATATTGGATCAGAAAGTAAAACAGTGGTATTGAACATCACTAGACCACGCTCTGACATATATAAATACTGCCTCATGAATTTCCATGGAAGTCCAACAATGTTTAGCTTTCATGGAGCCCACACTTAGTGGCACCCCAGGCTTTACTAGTTGTTGACAATTAACTGAATTGTTAATTACTAGGACCCTGTTGTTAGCTGTTAAAACCAGCCTCATTTGTAAAGTCTAAAAACAAGGATTCATTCAGTTTTGGAAAAGAAAATCCTGATAAATAGAACTGAGATTCAGCTGAGCATTTTGTTTTCTACTAAGTTAGTTGCACCATCCAGCTCCAGCCTGGTCACAAGGCTCTGGATGAAAACATGACAAATGAATGCAAATATATGGAATGGGGTCTGCATCAAAAGCCTGGTGTCAGAACCACCTGGGTCTGCATGTATGAGAGGCTGTGAAATAGTAGGATTTTTTATTTATTTTTTTAGCCCTCTAATAGGTGCGTGTTTGTATGTTTACATCCAAGTGTGTGTGTGCGTGTGTGTATGTGTGTGTGTGTGTGTGCAGATGAAGGTGAAGTGGGAAATGGGAGGACGCATCTCAGTTGTGTTTCTGCATTTTATGGAGCGTTCATGAATCCGACCTGTGCGTTTTTCTTAAAAGTGCATATCAGTGAATTTTCAAAGGTCCTTCTTTAGTCTTAAGTGAAGGACGCGACGCCCTTCCTCACCCTGCCATCAACATCACATTAGAATCCCATCCTGCTTTGAAGTGGGAGGAGCGTCAACACAGTCCACAGTTACAAACCAAACATTACCCAGCTTTCAGCAGTGAAAAGTGGGAGAACAATTTGAGGTCTGAGATTATAGAGTCAATGGCAGCTACATCAAATAAGCAGCAGGGAGCATATTGAAGACCCCATGTGCTTGCACTATTATGTTAAGTTCTTTTATGTAAAGACTACACACATGTTATGCTGGCTGGCTGTACATTATTAGGCTATAAGGGGACACTGTCTGGATATAGTATGAATTACTCTGAAGGTGTTCAGGATATGGCATCGACATGGTGTTTGCATCAGTTTGCTGATTTATCTCGACTTCCGCTGTGTGCACTGTTGTGCTTACGACATGACACGGCCTTTGAATCTGACATTTCAGCAGGAGCTGCCAAACTTTAAAGGGATACACTGCCCTCAGGTCAAATTGAGTGTCTCCCCACAATCCCTAAGATTGGAATAAATGTGTAGAAGCTTTTTCCTGGCTACGTAGCTGCAGTCTGCTGGAGCCACCCAAAGATTTTGGCCAAAGTGAATTAATTTGCTCAATTTATTTTTTCAATTACTTTCCATGTGCATTGCATTCACATCAAGTGCAAATGATCTTGGAACTCCAATGCGCTGGACTTGACTTGGTCAAATCGGTTAGGAACTAGTTTCCGGTATGGAAGAACACAACCAACAAACATATTGGGAAATACCCTCCTGCTGGTGTGTGCATCATAGGTGTGGACTTGATGTAAATATATTGAACGTGGAAAGTAATTGGGGAAAAAAAATTGTAAATTAATTCACTTTCGCCAATATCTTTGGGTGGCTCCGGCAGACGGCAGTTACGCAGCCAAACCAAGCTGCGGTCCACCTGGGGGTGGTGCATCCCTTTACTGTTACTGTAATGACAGAAAACAACACCAATCTGTATGGAACAATTTTTGGCACAAAATTAGACAAATTCATTGGAAACTAATCTGTACATATTTGGGATATGCATGCATCTTTGGTTGTAAATACTAAATATTTGCGATCTCCAAAATGAGTCAATTTGTACTTATTGTGTCTAATATTTATCAGAATACAAATCCAAAAAGTTATGACATCAAAAATTACATTTCTGAAATGAAAAGTTAGGAGTACACCGTCTTCAGGATGAATATGAATTTCTCAGATGGAAGAAAGTGGTCAAAAATATGTGATGTCATCACACCACACATCAACAAAAGAAAAGTTGATCAATATTGGCGCTAAAGTTTGGGTAAGACGAAGTAGAACGGAAGCAGTCTTTATTTACAATCATCATGGTGGACCAAACTCAGGCATGCGTAGTTTACTTCTGTTGATGACGTGCCTGTGAATATGGTTAAAGGTGACATTCCACTGAAAACTACTTTTCCACGCTCTTTTTGGAATCTGATGGGTCACCCTGAGTTACCAACACATACTGCGTTTGCTGTGTCCCCTCCACTGGCTGTATTTCCCATTCATAGAAAACAATACAGAGAAACAAGTGACTCAGAAAGAGTCTGTCCTCTACACATCACGAGGACATTACCGTCAGAGAAGACGGCACCACAGTTGCTGCACAAACTTGCGGATCAAACAGGTTCATGTGCTCTCTGTGGAAATAAAGCCTTGTTTTTTTCCCTGCATGTTTTCAAAACAAGTGACAACTTGAAACCTAGCTGGATGCTACTCTTGGAAGGTAAACACACACAGAGCGAGAAGGGCAGGGGGGAGTGTTCCTTCACACAATCTGAGCCAATCAGACACTTCTCATCACCGCGTCATGGACATGTATGAGGAACTACCAGTAAACTCTGTTGTTCCACCCATGTCATTTTTCTACCCAATTGAGAACACAGCGATATTAATGAAATAACCATGGAATGACATAAACATTTATAACATTTTGACCATTAAATGACATTGACTTGATTACTACTTAATTGTATTTATTAATCATTACAATTTGTTGACTGTAAATCAGTCAATAAATATTCTGTGTGCGTGAGTGCATTGTCATGACAACAAACCAGTTGACAGTGAGGGGTGGGTGTGTGGTGACACCCCCCCCCCCCAACATGGCAGTACTCAATGGCAGTACTTCTTTTGTTTTCTTTTTCCTTTTTTCCTGCTTTTTCTCTTTTCGCCTTTTATCTTCCTTTCTTTTCGCCCCTTTTTGTTACATTCCCATTTTTCTCTTCATTATTAATTTTTTTCTCCCTTTTTTCCAATTTTTTTTTCTCCTACCCTCCTTTTTCACCTTTTTTTTCTTTTACTTTTCCTTTCTCCTTTGTCCTCCTCTTTTTTAGCTTCATTGTTCATAAATCATGGCCTGGTATGGCATTTATTGCTTAAATTGTATTCTGTCAGTTTCCGTAATGTTTGCAAATGTTGCTGATAACTGAAACTTGATTTGAAGAAAATTGCGAAACAAATCAAAATGGCAATAACTGTCAGAAAAATCACAATCAAATAATTTCGTAAAATCATTCAGGCCTACTTAGCACTGTAAGTCCCAATGTGTTTTTAATGTTTTTTATCTGCTACCAACAGTGGGAGATGAGCTCAACAGAAAAATATATGTAAAGCTTTTATTCTGACAGTGTCATCACAAGGTAAGGCATTGACACATAGCATCCACTGTGTCTTACAGTACCTGCTGTAACTTCAACTGTTTGTTTTGGAAAAGCCAGTGTCCTGTTGGTTGCTTTATTACAGACTTGAAATGTTCAGCTTTCCAATTCTTTATCCGTTCAAACTGCCACGGACCTTCGATTTTTCATTACTGCAAAGCAAATATCTGTCTATCTGATGTAGTGAGACGCTTTTGTTTTTCATGGCTTATATTTCTGTCATGTCATTTCGTAACCGCACAGCAATCCACGTTGCTCAGTCAGTGGAATAAGGTGTACACTATGAAAAGGTGCACTTCATCAGGCACTTTGGGGAGGTCGGCGACATCAGTCTGTTTGGTGTGTTCTGTGCGTTCAGCCGTCTTAATGCCCACTCCAGTCTTTTCAGCTGATACAACATGTGTAATTGGCCAGTATCAGTTGTTCACTCAGACCGATCTGATTTGGTGGAGGGATAGCCTTTGACTAGTGAATAAGTGAACATTAAGTTTCCATGGGAATCCAGCTATGCCAAGGTACTTCACATTATTATTGTCTTGTATAACAGGCCATGAACTGCTCATCTAGTATCTTAAACTGTGCCCGTCAGTAGGTACGTTTACATGCACTCAGAGAAATTCAAATTATTGCCTTACTCCGATTGAAATCCAAGTTTTCAAAGCCATGTAAATGCCTTTATCCACAGATGTCAAAAACTCCAGCCCTCGAGGGCCGGTGTCCTGCATGTTTTAGATATTTCCCTCTTCCATGTGATTCAGTTTAACCCTTTAAGTTTTGAGAACTAACAAAATAATTGGTAACATGAGCAAAGACACAAATGGCAGAAAATCAAAGAAAAATACTACAATAAAAAAAGACATGTAGAAAAATAAACAAAATGAGCAACAAAGACTAATAAATATTTACAAAATGACAAATAATGTGGAACATTTAGAAAAAAATTGACTAAAGAAGAAAACTACTATTGAAATTTGGTCCCAGCCATTTTAATCTTGCCTTTAAAAAATGTTTAAATAAAATAAAAAAAACCTTGCTTTTTTGCACCTTGTCCATGCACAAAACTAAAAGGAAAATGGTTGCATTTTTCTGAATATTTAAACTAAATCATCCATTCAGATTGCATCATCCCTGACACTTAAAGAGTTAATAATCAGCTCCTCATCAGACTGATAATAATGCAATGGCCTCCAGGTGTAATGGAAGAGGGAAACATCTAAAACATGCAGGACACCAGCCCTCGAGGACCGCAGTTTGACACCCCTGCCTTAATCAGATGGAATTGAATTAACTAAGTAAGTAACTAAGTCAGATAATGTTATTGTAATGGTATTTCTCCACCCAACCTTAGTTCAACTAAGACTGACCTGGACATGTCCCCTTCTGGAAGTGACCAGAGACACGGCTTGGCAACATGTATGTTATGTGTAATAAATCAGTTTAACAGTACGTACGAAATAGGGGTGTGACGAGACACTCAGCTCGTGAGATGAGACGAGACACGAGATTGGGTTTACGAGATTGAGATGAGACGAGATTTTTAAAAAAAATATATATACAGTATATATATATATATATATATATATATATATATATATGAGTGGACAACATACTTTTATTTAACTGAGTTGCACATTGATTTATAACTCTGTAAGCATTATTTTTTTATGAATGTCTTAATGAATTTCTTCCTCTTATAAATCGAAAATAAAATAAAATGTTATAAAAGTTCACATAAAATAAATACAATTATATATTTCTCCTTTTTTCAAGTGCAGACAATATGTGAAAAACCAAAAGTTCTTCTCTGTCAACACAGACTGAAAATACATTACATACACACACACAAATACATTTCATTTGTAGTCGTCCATTCAACCTCATCTCCATCAACTTTTCAGCATTTATAATATTTTTATGTTTTTTTATGATTTTAGAATCATTCTGAAATGAAAGTGTTTTTCAGTCAAATATGTTCATGAATAATGAATCCATTGTACTTTGATCAGTTGTTTTTTTACATTAAGAATTCATGAAAACATAGAAACCCAAATGGGACAAAGTCATTTATAAATGATGGTACCCCAAATTAAAGGTCAAAGATCAATTTTGTGAAGTGAGCACAGGAAATGTACTTTAAGGCTTAATCAAAGATCTTTTTTTTAAAAATGAATTTCCTTAATAAGTCCCACAGAGGCTTAAGACAGTGTCAGTGAAACCTTCTTCACTGCCCTCTCATCATCAGACACTACATTAGCCTGGAACCACTTGTTACTACATGATTTCGATGTAACACATTAAGACCAAACAGCTGGAGTGAGGTTACTGGTTGCATCCCCAGTTTCTTGTTGCAATGACTTTCAAATACATGCAACATGTGACCTCTCCAAAACTCAGGAAATACATCTTGACTGAGTCCTGTTGTCAGCAGTACTCAGCTGTAAGTAATTCTGGCATAAATGAGCCATCGCACCACGTTTGTCTGCTGCGATAACATCTGTCTCTCATTCATCTGCGAAGTCTTGTGCAGGAGTCTCCCCTGCATGATCTGCAGCAACATCCAACATGTAAACAGACCTGCTGCAGCTTTCCCAAACTGCACATAATGCTTTCCAGCTCTCTGCCCTTTATGACTTGAACGCCTTTCAAAGTGAATTACTATAGTTTTTACTTCTACCAACTGAAAACCCTCGTACTGCATTTCCAATCTGCCCTCCTGTTTCACTTCCTCTTTATGAAGTTCTATCATTGGTTAGTGTTGATAAAAACCTGTTTTAGTCATTTATAAAAAGTAAATAAATAAATGTGCCAGAGAGTGATGGTAATTACCATTTATATTGTGATGATATATTCATATATTCAATTTTCTGTTATATTTCTAACAACAGACAATGAAGTTCACATAAATAAATAAATAATTATACTTATATTCAGGAAAATGTATTTTGAAATAAGAAAAAAATATTTTATGAATGTGAATGTTTGGGTTAGGGTTATGGTTACAGTATTGTTCTATACTAGGTTAATTTTATAAAGTGTATAAATAAACTAAATCAACTAAACTAAACTAAATGATATATATATATATATATATATATATATATATATATATATATATATATATATATATATATATATATATATATATATATATATATATATATATAAACACAGTTTTTAAAATTAATAAATACATATTTCTATGGACATATGCACATTATAATTATTTTTCTGTTGTTAATATTGTGAAAAAAAAAGGTTTAATTTCATATTCACTTTTGTTGTTCATCTGTTACACTGCTATTTTTTTAAGTCTTTATATTTAGGTATGATAAATTTATTTTTTCTGCTAACTCACAGGTGCCAAACATAAGGCCCGGGGGCCAAATCTGGCCCACCAAAGGGCCTGTCGGATGAATAACAATGAAAATATTAATAGTATAAATTATTTTAATTCAGGTTTTACATACAGAATAATTAATTGTATATGATAATATCATCATAATTACCTATAAATAATGAGTCTACCATCACTGTGTATGTACGTACTCTGAATAACATACAATAATGGACAAAAACCTATAAACCAGGGATTTTTAAATATCACCTTTCCGAAGGGGCAGTGGTTAGCACTCATGCCTCACAGAAAAAAGGTCCCTGGTTCAATTCCCACACCAGACCTTTCTGTGTGGAGTTTACATGTTCTCCTCGTGTCTGTGTGGGTTTCCTCCCACCATCCAAACTGATCACCCATAGGTGTGAATGTGACAGGGATTGTTTGTCTATATACGTACCCTGCCTTTGCCCATTGTAGCTGGATTAGGCCCCCAGTGACCACTGTGACCCTACTGAAGATGAAGTGGATTCAGATGATGACATGAGACGAGACATTTCTGAAGGTCATTGCACTTCTAATTACTCCCAGTTATCAAATGTTTATGGTCATGTAAAAGGGCTCAATGATCCTCCACAGATGCTTAAATGCTGGTAAATTTTAATACAGAATATATTGTCATTTTTTGTCTTTTTTTATATGTATATTACTGTAGATGTTTCCTGCTTAGAATGCAGACATAGGTCAGGTTCTGCCCCCTCTCATTTCCTCAGCTCCACTGCTGTGTCTGATTATGTTCACCTCTGGCCTCAAAAAGTAAAGAGAGTGATGGCAAAAAATAGCCAATCAAGGCTTCAGAATGCTATATAATGACATCAGCAGCCCACTAACTCCATCTCTAATGGCTGATGCAGTTTTTTCCATCTATAGAAAAGCTTGTACACTGAAGAACATGACCATTGTTTAGCATGTCTTTAAATCCCTTTCATATCCTTAATCATTGACTTTTACATTGTCACCTTTTAGTTTATCTGTCATTAGATTTGAAATGGAATAATTTATCACAAACTCTGACACACTAACCCTATTGTTATGTAAGCTGTGACCAACTGTAGAGACCAATGAAAGATAAACATTCTGGGCACTTAATAAAGTTCAGTATCTTACAGTTATGTAAAGGGTGTGTGTGTGTGTGTGTGTGTGTGTGTGTTAGAACATTTTCCATCCATTACCTGCAACACTTCAGAAAAACATCAGAATTTTAGATACCACATTTATTTTAGATAACACACACACACACCTGTGGTGGCCAAGACTAGCTGACACTGTAGATCCAGTGGTTTGTCATATTTGACTGAATGTGCATTAATTAATTAATTAATCAATTAGTGCTGGGACTTTAACACGTTAATGTTGATTGATTACATAACTTAATTGATTACATAGAAAATTAATTTGGTTGTTTAACCTTATTAACATCATTAACTGTTTGAATTGGAAAACGTTACTGTTGATGTCAAACATTGATATAGGATTTAAATATGATTGATTAATTAAGTAGAAGGTCACTATTTAATATATACAATTTTTAATTGAGTTCCTCCACTAATACATATATAATTGTTGATATGATTATAGTTATTGTTATTTTGTTTAAACAAATGCATTTATGACAAAACATGTTTCTAGGAATAATAAAGGTTTTTCAACTGAAAAATAAATAAATAAATAAATAAGGTTTGCTGAGCACTCTATATGGACACAGACTAATGACTGCTCTTAGCAAAAAGTATAAACCAAATAATCTTGCTTTCATCCATGAAAAACATTCAACATGTTTTATGGAATTAGAAACAGACTAATGTACCTGTGCTCTAACATCTTACTCTGCCACCTGTTGACTACATTATCCTTTCTAACTTAAGTGCATCAAACCTGCTTATGCCAAAAGTCCTTTGTCTCTTCTGAAACACTTTGCTTCAGATTGAACATTTTAGGAACACAATGTTACAATTGTACTGATGTGGAAGTGGAGTACTGAAAACTACAATCTCAGGCTATACGGTGAAGATGAAGAAAGAAGACACAAAAGTGGCGTCTCATTTTCAGTTTTCAGGAGGAATTCCTCGTTTATACGAAGATGCAACAGTAGGTGAAATACGATTGGATATGCATGCAGTCTTGTACATTTACTGTACAAAGAAGAATTTCTGTTTTTCTATGCGGAACAGACAATAAAGCTATCTATCTATCTATCTATCTATCTATCTATCTATCTATCTATCTATCTATCTATCTATCTATCTATCTATCTATCTATCTATCTATCTATCTATCTATCTATCTATCTATCTATCTATCTATCTATCTATCTATCTGTCTATCTGTCTATCTATCTATCGGTCTATCTATCTATCGGTCTGTCTGTCTGTCTGTCTGTCTGTCTGTCTGTCTGTCTGTCTGTCTGCTGCTAGTGCAGCTTGAAGATCTGTGGGATCCAGGTTGTCTGACATGGAGGCGCAACCTAGCACATCTTCAACACTCCCCACTCTGGAAGAAGTCTTCAGATTTGTAGGTATTCATACCCCACGTGGCGTGTAAATGAAACGCACTTCCAATGAAATATGTTGTCATATTTAGCCACAATTGTCCTTGTGTAAACGGCCCCTTAATGCAGTTATACATACCTATTGTGTTCTATTCTATTCTATTCTATGACGTAACTCAAAATGCAAATGCAAAACAGAAATGTTCTCTTTGCCCTTTGGTGGACATTTGGGTTGTTTCGCTGCACCCTGTATACACATATTTTAGAACACAGGCTCCCTCAGGGAATCATCAAAGTGACCTGACATTAAAAAACAAACTGGCGTTAATAGGTTTGGCCACAGGCTATTGTAAGATGGATTATAAGCATGATAGTAGCATGATTAATCAGGGCATGGCTTAATCCATAAAACCCTAAGCAGCCATTGGCAACCAAAAGCATCTACTGATATAAAATGTTTAATATATTCCAATCCACTAATTCTATCAATTCATGTTAATAATTGGTGGAAACTGCAGTTTGTCATCTTTTCATGGTCATCAGGTATGAAACATTTGGAGGTTCAGAGACTCTGCAGTGAAAATGGAAACCCTGTTGACTTCTATAACATTAAGTTGAACAGTGTTATATTCAGTGTAATAGTGAACAGTGTTATATTCAGTGTAATAGTGAACAGTGTTGTATTCAGAGTAATAGTCAACAGTGTTATATTCAGTGTAATAGTGAACAGTGTTGTATTCAGTGTAATAGTGAACAGTGTTGTATTCAGTGTAATAGTCAACAGTGTTGTATTCAGTGTAATTGTCAACAGTGTTATATTCAGTGTAATAGTCAACAGTGTTCTATTCAGTGTAATAGTCAACAGTGTTGTATTCAGTGTAATAGTCAACAGTGTTCTATTCAGAGTAACAGTGAACAGTGTTGTATTCAGTGTAATAGTCGACAGTGTTATATTCAGTGTAACAGTGAACAGTGTTATATTCAGTGTAATAGTGAACAGTGTTATATTCAGTGTAATAGTGAACAGTGTTATATTCAGTGTAATAGTGAACAGTGTTATATTCAGTGTAATAGTGAACAGTGTTATATTCAGTGTAATAGTGAACAGTGTTATATTCAGTGTAACAGTGAACAGTGTTATATTCAGTGTAATAGTGAACAGTGTTATATTCAGTGTAATGGTGAACAGTGTTATATTCAGTGTAACAGTGAACAGTGTTATATTCAGTGTAATAGTGAACAGTGTTATATTCAGTGTAATAGTGAACAGTGTTATATTCAGTGTAATAGTGAACAGTGTTATATTCAGTGTAATAGTGAACAGTGTTATATTCAGTGTAACAGTGAACAGTGTTATATTCAGTGTAATAGTGAACAGTGTTATATTCAGTGTAATAGTGAACAGTGTTATATTCAGTGTAATAGTGAACAGTGTTATATTCAGTGTAATAGTGAACAGTGTTGTATTCAGTGTAATAGTGAACAGTGTTGTATTCAGTGTAATAGTGAACAGTGTTATATTCAGTGTAATAGTGAACAGTGTTGTATTCAGTGTAATAGTGAACAGTGTTGTATTTAGTGTAATAGTGAACAGTGTTATATTCAGTGTAACAGTGAACAGTGTTATATTCAGTGTAATAGTGAACAGTGTTGTATTCAGTGTAATAGTGAACAGTGTTATATTCAGTGTAATAGTGAACAGTGTTATATTCAGTGTAATAGTGAACAGTGTTGTATTCAGTGTAATAGTGAACAGTGTTATATTCAGTGTAACAGTGAACAGTGTTGTATTCAGTGTAATAGTGAACAGTGTTATATTCAGTGTAACAGTGAACAGTGTTATATTCAGTGTAATAGTGAACAGTGTTGTATTCAGTGTAATAGTGAACAGTGTTGTATTCAGTGTAATAGTGAACAGTGTTATATTCAGTGTAATAGTGAACAGTGTTATATTCAGTGTAATAGTGAACAGTGGTGCTGTAGCTTCTGTTTACAGACACACCAGTGATCTTGTCAGTGGATTCTATGTCAAACTTTCTTTTATCCTCAGTATTTTAATCTGTCAAAATGATGGACGGCCTTCAGATTTTTCCGTTATCAATGATGGAATATTTTCGGTTAACGTGACCTCTAATGCACGTGTAACCTTTTTATTAGAACAAAAAACCCCTACAAAATGAAAATGTACTCGTGTGTCCTTGGTGGTGCTGAATGAAGTGTCAACAGTGAGAAAACCTTGACCGATGTCTTTGACAGTGATTGGAAGTGACTTTGATTATTTGAAGGTAGAGCAACAGTAGCAGCAAAAATGAAGTCATGTGTACATGAACTGCTGACAAAAAAATACAAATATCAAAAACCTTCAACAATATGACCGTCATGTTTCACAGAAATATTCTTCATATGTAACTTCAGCAAACTTGAAAATACTCCGTTTTGGAATGTTATCAGGATATTGTTTAATACATAAAGAAAATCTGTACAGATATTTCAGGTGGTTTATATTTTTGTTCATGTATTTATTCAGGTTTTTGTTTAAAGGATGGTTTGTTAATATAAATATTTTAATGTAATTTGACTTTTTACATTAAAATCTGCAGTTTTGGGGTAATTCTGATCATATTTTATGGCTCTGACAAAATGAAATCTAATTCTGTATGTTGAACCTGAATTAAAATAATTTTTACACTGTCATTGTTATTCATCCTGTGGGCCAGATTGGACCATTTGGTAGGCCGCATTTGGCCCCTGGGCCTTATGTTTGACACCTGTGAACTATAGGATTCCCATATGAAAAATATTTATGAAATATGAAAAATACTGTATTAAACAATTATGTGCTTGTTTTGTAAGAATTCCCATATACTGACAAACAATGAAATGTGAAAAAAAATTGCATGACTGTATTGGCAATATTTATTTAATACTATTATGGTAACTGCACAAACAAGTTACCACATAGCTGTAGATGAAGCTAACCATAAACAGCTGGTAACTGGTAACAGATAATCAGTGGGATTTTGCTTATGGCGAGCTGTTGAAATCAACATGTAAATTTTTGTCCTAATCAGCAGAAAAAACGATCTCACCTTTTTTTTTTTTTCAAACTGTCCCCCAGAACCTGCAGAACCTGATGACAGGCTGGTCATTTGAATCAGGTGTGTTGGAAGAGGAATACATCTAAAACATACAGGATAGTGGTTCTCTGGGATCAGGGTTGCAGAACCCTGAGTGTTGTAAGGATTTTCATGTTCGTTGATTGGAAGGTCCAAAGACAATACAGTTAGTATCATGGTCACATGGAAAGTATCAGAGTGAGCGCTGGCCTCTGTGGACCAGAATCCCTCAGGCCCAAAACCCCCCAATTCTGGGTCTGAATTGACAATATCTTCTTGGATGAGTCCACCCTGAACAAATGGGTTGCACTTCACAACATCATCTGACTCTTCTAATTGGACGTCACCTACTGACACGACTGTCAACTCCAGTCTGTGCCCTGGTTACCTAGGAAACGTGGAATTCTATGTGTGTGTGTTAATTATCACATGCATCTGTGGCATCCGTGTTTTCAGAACAGTAAGTCACTTCACATGGGTCCTAGTCAAAACATTTATCTGCTTTATCATTTTTCACTGCTGAGAACAAAGGTCTAAGGACAGGGGGAGGGGCCTGGGATCAAATAATCTATTTCTGTGATTCTTTGTTTTTTCTAATCAACTCTGTAAAGGCCTATGAGACGACCTCACTGTAGAGGGGGTGTAGGAGGTGTACCCTATGGCTGGTCTGATCTGTGGGTCGTGGCTATTGCTGGGGGTGCTCGGGGTTGTGTGGGGGGTTGGTGGAGCCCCTCTCCTCTGTCTCTGTGTGCTTGGCTCCACCCCCTCCCATAACTAGTTATTCAAATTGATTCATATGGATTGAATCTGATAGGAAGTGATACAGATACATTATTACAAATGTTAATCAATTGTTTTATTTGTATCTGCCTCCACTGCTGTCACTGTCACAATAATATTAATCAATTAAATGACTGACATGATGATGATGAAGATGATGAAGATGATGATGATTATTATTATTATTGTTGTTATTGTTATTGTTATTGTTATTATTATTATCATTATTATTATCATTATTATTATAATTATTATTAGTGTTACTTTTTTTTATTTCACTCCCCCCTCTTTCTCCCTCTTCCCTTTTTTCCTTTCACCACTAATCAATCCATATTGTTTAGTTTGTCTTAACATTTAGTTTCTTTTCATTGTAACATGATGTTGTCAGTTGTTGTTGTTTCTGGTTTGTTTGTTTTTTTCCTTTTATCTGAATAATTTCTTGCTTTTTTCTGTCCACGGTATCTTGTTATTTTTCACTAATAAAAAAAAAGACCCAAACATTTATCTGCAGTGAAGAGCAGCAGAAGAGAGAAAAAAATGAGACAGTAAAACAGAGTCAATAATTGAAATTAATGAATATGTTACTAAAATTAGAAATGATTCCTAACAGTGTGATGTTTTTCAATGACATCTAATGGTAACCAGAGATATTCCAACCAAATGAACAGTCTGTTACATTTGCGAAAGCAAGATGGTAAATGTTCAAATGTACAGACGTGGAGTTCTTACCTTTCACTTACAGTTTCACTCATTTATTTTTATCTGAAGCCTCATTTTTTGTTTCGCTTTGGTTTTCAAAACCAAACAAAAAAATGTGTAATGACATCACTCTTCCATGCAGACAGAACATGTGCAGTAGCTGTAGCTTCAGCCTCATGCTACAAAGTCAGAAAGTGAGGTATGATGTTTTTTTCGGAGCGTCTCGAGCCCTGCGGTGCCCAGCCACTGTTGTATCAGTGTGAGATCTCCTGAAGAGGAATGGAGCTGTAATGTCATTTATCTGCAGGCCTCTGTTAACGTTTGCTTCCAGGGAAGTACGGAATTGAGATAAAAGCCGGTGACCAATCGTGTGTCAGCCTGCCTAGTGCCTGCTTGCACTGATGACGCGCCGATAAAAGAACATGCGCTCCGTCGTCAGATCTCACTGGCTCATTTATCTGTGGTATTAGTCTGTAAGTATTCTACCAGAATCTGTACTTGGCTGAGTGGTTTGTGACTGTTTTTAATAAAATCTCTAGTCATGAAGTTAAGTATGAGTTATTAGCAAGAGCAGCATCATTTCTCAGATTTATGCAGTTAACAATATGACCTTTCAGTCTTCAGGGCTCATCAGCGCCAGTGTTGTTTATGAGTACAGACAGTGGTCGGGGGTTGCAGAAGAACCTATAAACTAATCTAATGAGCGCCTACCATTCCTTTGGGGCCAGTATTCTCCAATCAACATGATGGATTTCGATCCAGCCTTTTATAGAACTTTTATCAACAGAATACAGTACATCACCTTCCAGCCCAGTGTGGTAACATCGTGCATGTCCTTCTTAACATAGGATGTGCTGCATGGGCGCTATTGTCACAGTTTGTGTTTATGTGTCCAAGGGCACTTTGCATCTGTGAGTCACAGTATGGTAACAATGTTTCAGTATGCAACAAAAAAAACAAACAAAAAAAAAAGTAAATGAAAACGGTAACATTCTGTGTTTATGTGTGTTGTGTTTACTCACTTCTATCTGTTCATCCTCTAACCGCTAAACATATAGCAATCATATTTGTGCGCAGTAGAAGATAGATAGATAGATAGATAGATAGATAGATAGATAGATAGATAGATAGATAGATAGATAGATAGATAGATAGATAGATAGATAGATAGATAGATAGATAGATAGATAGATAGATAGATACCTAATTTTATTCAAAATCTACAAAGACAAAACAAAGAGGGACAATAGTTCCTACCTTGAAATCACAAATGCATGTCACCATGTTCCCAATTCGTAGACACTCGCCATCAAACTTGCATGTGTTGGTGTCACACAGAAACAGGTCTGTGTCCCGGTCATCAAAACCTGTGGGAGAAAAACCAGTGGGAAACATTAGTGACTAAGTATCGCCCTGATTCAAGCCGTGAGCGAGTCTGAACAAAGCCCCGTTTGGGGGTCATTCATACTGAGTGTCCTATTAGTCAGTGCTTTCACAGCACTATTTGGTCTTTAAACACATGCTGTGCATTTTAAAAACATACACAGGGTGTTAGCCACATGCTAGCCAGAAATACAGTATTTCTCCCTGAGCCATTAAATTGTTGACAGAAAATTTTAGTTTTTTGAAACTGGAGCCTTTACGGATCCTTCTGAACAACAACAAAAAAAACCATTTAGTTCAAATATCACTTTCCATGTATGAGTTTTTATTTTGGATCATATTTGTATCATATGATTAGATATTATCTTTGAACAAACACAAACATAACACAAACATGTCTAACACAAATGTAACTCCTTTTCAAAATTGTGTTGTAGTGTTACTGGGTGAATTAATTTGTCCCCGTAGTGGATTATCCATGTATTGTGTATTTAATTGTATACATCAGGTTTTTCAATATAAGAAATATTACACTGATCATATGGATGGCTTCAAAACCCATGCCTCAAATATGATACATCATTTATAAAGTAACAGTGCAAAAAGTATAAGTAGTTGTATGTGTTGGAGTGTTTGCAATTACTACTTTCTTAAAGGTGTCATTCTGCTGAAAACCCCTTTTCCACACTCCCTTTGGAATCTGATGGGTCACCCTGAGTTACCAACACATGCTGCCTTTGACAGTGGTTTGTCACTTCCACTGGCTGCATAAAGCATTCACAGAAAACAACAAGAGGAACGATGGACCAAGAAAAAGCGTCACCCATGTGGGGTTAAGCCTGTCCCCCATTGCAGCGAATCTGACGTAGCATTAGCATCTACAAGATAAGACAGCGCTACAAGTAGCTGCTACACAAACTGGGAAAAATGGTGGATCAAACTGGTTCATGTGCTCTCTGTGGAAATAAAGCCTTCTTTTTTTCCCCTGCAAGTTTTCAGAACAAGCAACAGCACGAAACCTAGCTTGATGCTACTCTGGTAAAGGTAAACACACACACAGCAAGAGGGGAGGGGGGAGTGTTCTTTCACGCATTCTGAGCCAATCAGAGATGCCTCATCACCGCATCATGGACATGTATGAGGAAGTACCAGTAAACTCTGTTGTTCGACCTCAAGTCATTTTTCTACAATGAAAAAACAGCTGGAAACAAAACAATCCAAAGACACAATGTATTCAATAACAATGGAGAACACAATAATATTAATGAAATAATGATTGAATGACACCTTTAAACTCCATATCTAAGTTAGTAGCTTGAAGTAGAGACACCAAAGAGCTCAGGACGTCCATAGGTAAAACAATACACAATAGTTATAGTTATAGTTAGATAATATTAACTAAAACCAGATCCCATGATAAATCAAAATGGAATCACAGTCATTGTACTATTTTTAAGGCAATGGTTAATGCCACGGTACTGTGGCGTCTATTTCCACAGAGCCAATAAAATGTTAGCAGCTGTATGACACTGCCTACGTTTACATGATGTTTTTTCATTCTGAATTATTTATTTGTAAAAAAAAATCATTCTGAATTATAGCTATTCCCTTCGTATTTACATGGATATGTTAATTCTAAATAAAGGTTTCCATGTGAACGTCTAGTCAATTGGGCTTTAAGAGCTGGAGGTACAGAGGGTTCTGATTGGACAGAAGGGCCGCTTGACCCTACTGGAAGAAAATGATCACATCCACTTCCTGTTTTACTTTTGTTTCCGCCAGGAACATGGAAGACTAGACACTACGTGCAATGTTTGCATATATTTTTGTTAGAATTACACAACAGCAGCTCGCCTGAATCAACCATAAGAATCAACAAACTAATGCTGGCAGTGTGGAATATGTACATCATCACGACGAGACGCGGAGCATGTGCAGAACGACAGGAATAACGTTAAAGCTGAATTAGCTGTTTACATGGCAGAAGAATGATTTAATTTGGAAATAAGATCAGGATAAACACCTGGAATTAGGTGTTTACATGGTCATCTTAAAGTGGAATTAGCCTTTTTTCAGAATTAAACAGGAATAAAAACTCTCATGTAAACAGGGCCAATAAGCAATAAGGACATTGATGTCCCAGAGCCAGCTATGTTGCATGTCCTGATTGTCCTCTTGTTGCCTCAGTACTGTGGTCATTTATGGAGTATACACCACATACACACCACAACCAAATTATGCTAATCCACTAAAGTTTCTAATCCATTGAAGTTTCAGCCTTCAGTCAGCAGCATTGTCAACAGTATTTTTGGACAATGGGTCCCAGAGTGGAAAATCTTAAAATGTCACAAAGCTGCTCTGGTGTTACCACATTATCTAACAAGGCAGGTGATTGGCTCTGTGGTCAGAGACAAATGCGGAAGTTAGTTTTGGTAATAGCCACTTTGTATTTGTAAAGCCACATCACATTCCAACCACAGACTGTAAAGTACAAAGAAACCAGATAGAATCCTGAAATGATCCAAAGTGAGCTTGACAGGCATGTGAGGACACACGACCAGTTCTGTTATGAACAAGTTACTTTATGATTTTTTGGTGTGGAAGAGACTTGGGGATTTTGTGGAGGGTTTGTATCATTGTGGGGTGTTTTGGGGTAGATGCGCTCAAGCGTGGGATGTGGGGTATTTTTATTGTGTGTAAATGACATTACCAGTGTGATGCCAAACATAATATAATTTTGTCTTCACGTTATTTTCTGCCACTGATCCTTAATCCTCCCATGTCCTTAAATTGTGTTGTAGTGGGATCACTTTGATAAAATAAGTGAACTGTTACAACTTTAAGCCAAATTTGATCTGAAGTGAGCCTGAAGTGCACTGTATTTTACGACTGTTGCAAGTGTAAACACACTTACGCCCTCAAATTAAGCCATTCCAAGTGTTGAAGTGTCTGATTTGGAACAAGCCCAAGTCTTGTCTAGAGGTTTTGATTCCTTGTTGTTTGTTTTGTCTTGTCTTAAGTTTTTTTCTTTTGATACTTCGTCACGTACAGTAACAGTTTTACCTCCATAAGAGTGATGTTTATTTGATACTTTGTCACATAATAGTTTTCCTTTATATGAGTGATTTTTATTTGATACTGTTGTTATTTATTAGGAATCCTCTGTATGAGTATTTAGAGTCATCACTATCATTAAACATTTAAAAATTTACATTTTTAAAATTTTGAGTTGTGCATTCGGGTTCAAACCCTAGTTAAGTGACAATAACGTCATTCTATTCTATTCTACTCTAATTTAATCTAGTCTATTTTATTATATTCTAGTATACTTTATTCTAGTGTACTTTAGTCTATTCTATTCTATTGTATTATATTCGAGTCTAGTCTACTCCATTCAAGTCTATTGTCTGTTCTATTGTATTCTATTATAGTATATTCTACTCTATTTTATTCTAGTTTAGTCTATTCTAATCTACTTTATTCTCTTCTAATATATTATATTCAACTCTATTCTATTGTAATCTATACGATTCTAGTCTACTTTATTCTAGTCAAGTCTACTTTATTGTATTCTAGTCTATTCTACTCTATTCTATTCTAGTTTATTGTATTCTAGTCTATTCTGTGCTAGTCTAGTCTATTCTAGTGTACTTTATTCTATTTTATTCTAGTCTAGTCTACTTTATTCTAGTCTAGTCTATAGTATTCTTCAGATTATTTGCACACATCATCTGCTCTATATGGAATCCACTGTCTGCACTCGTGGTGTTTTTCTGTTCATTTATTCATTATTGGCTGATTTTCAGTCCCCGTTTGTTCACGTAGAGCGAGTCTGAGTGTTGGGCGTTGTCCTGTCAGAGCCCAACTTGGACGATGATCTGATTCAGGCTCTGTTAGGGAACTAAAATGACTCCAACAAAGCATCCTGAATTTAATCAAACAGCCACATGGTCGTGTAACTGTAGACAGAGCTTGGGGCTATTCATCTACCTGAACTGCTTACAAACAGAAACCTTATGTCTACGTGGCTGTTACAGCCCAAAGTTCACTGCTTTCATTTCAGCCAAATTATACAGTAATATAACATGGTACTAAAATTATATTAAAACAGTATTTTTTTTTGCCTGATTTAAAAATGTCTTCAACGGATATTTTTATCTTGCAGTATAATTCCACCAATAAAGAGGATATCTCATGGACGCATCCACTGCAGTTCATTTACATTTCTGCTGAGGAAGTAAATCTCAAACATATGATACTTAAAGACTTTTCAAAAGTTTATTTTTTCAAAGTTAGACATTTCTTTCTCAACTTTTCTGTAAATGTACTTCAACCCCTTCAGTCAATTACACTCATTCCAAAATGAAGACAATAAATATCCAGAGGTCAATATATCTGCAGAAACTCTTTTAGAATCTTTATTAAGAAGAAAATGTACTGAAATAACATCACACTGTTTATATATTTGTTTTATTAATATTTAATCAATAACTGATCAAAAACCTTTTTCAGACATTTTTGACCCTTTATTGCAGATTTATTTCCCACTTATGCACAGCTAACTGTTGTATGTATGGAAACACATTTCTCATGTAATATTCATTAACTATCCATTAAATGTGCATTAATATACTTTTTTTTGCTAACCACAAGCTTATTTTTCAGTTCTTACACATGCAAATCATCAATTACTCCATTTCCCGAAGGGGCAGTGGTATTGTGATTGATTCGGTTTGTCTGTTTGTCTGTCTGTCTGTTTGATTGTAAGCAGCAAATGGCACAAAAACTTGACCAATTCCCATGAAAAAAAAGGTGACAGTCACCAAAAATGTGTTTTCACAATGATAAGAGGTAATTGTTTAATCATGTGAAATCATGTAACATGTGGGGGGTGAGGTTTGATGTGCTGTTTGCACCAGTTGTTCTATAGTTGCTACTATGATGCATGGTGTTTTTTAATTCTGAATGATTTATTCAGAATAAAATAATTTGGAATTAAAGCCATTTCTACATGTTTAAATGGACATGTGAATTCTGAATAAAGGTTTCCAGCCGACATTAACTAGAATGTACATCTGTGTAGCTCCTTCCCCACTGGTATTTCAGTCGCCATTTTTTTCTTAATCGCAAAGTTCTAAGTTTGCAATTAATCCTGGGAAAAGCATTCTTCCTTATTCTGCAAAGTGTGGTCCAGACCTCACTACAAATGGAGTGGTGATTTTAAGGGTTCAACAGCACTTCCACTTGCTTTTGACAGTAATGGGACACCCTGCACTTTCACGTGAACGCATAAAAGCGAGTGTGAGGGGTAAAACTGAGTGGAAGTGGTAGAATTGGTCCGGAGCCTAAATCTATCATTGGTGTAATGAAAAAACTGTGTTGGAAAAGTTCTGGTTTTTTTGTATTCTCACATAATATTCAATGATTTCATAGAGTGTGGGCATTTTTGACTCCACCCATGTGCCTTGTGACATGGGGACCGTTTGTGCTGAGTCATGTGACTGATGGTGCAATATCTTGCAAGTTGTAAATATTGGTTTAACACCAGTGTCTTGTGTTGTGCAGTTCTTCGCCTCCTGTTCTGTCTGTAGGAGAAAGTATGTGAGTGAACTGAGGTTAGGGTTAGGCTTAGAGTTAGGGTTTGACACCATGACTGAACGCTCTGTGCTGCTGTTACTGTTTATTTAACAAAGAACTGAACACTTTGTTTTATTTTTATCTGGATCTAAGTTTTATTATGTGAAATGAATGATTGGATTTATATAGCACTTTTTTGGCCACTCAAAGCGCTGTACATTAGTGACCCATTATTCATTCACTCTCACATTCTCCCTCCAATAGTGGTGAACTACATATGTAACCATAGTTGCCTGGGAAAATGACAGTCCCACCGTTGCATAGGCTAACCAAGCTAACAGAAGCATGGCTAACATTTTGTCCTGACAGCCCCTCCTTAAGTGTGGTTCTTCCCAAGATTTCGTCTTTTTCCCATTGGGTTTTTGATTTTTTTTTCTGGCCAAGGAGGGTCTAAGGACGGGGGATGCTTGGGACTTTTATCTATTTCTGTGGTTGAATGTGTTTTTTCGTAATGCCCTGTGAGACGACAGTGTTGTGATTTGGGGCTCTATAAATATAATATAATTGAATTGAATTGAACTGACTAGTGATTGGCAAATGAGGCTTCATTAAGGACTACTTATTTGTTTTTCTTGTCCTGTAGAAGGAGCTCTCTGTTCAAGAATAGGTTGAGTATTTCAACAAGTTTAACTCCATCTAGAAGGCTAAAAAAAACAATTAATGCTCCATTAAACCTAATTTGCCCATCACTACCTCTGACCACCAACAAACATTTATACACCAGTGTGAGTGGCACTGGAAGCAAGGACAGTAAAGTGACAAGGAGAGACCGGGATTCTAACCACCAACCCTATATTTGTCGGATGACTCACTCTACTATCTGAGCCATAACCACCCCATAAATGTTAATGTTATCTGTTTTACCTTTCTTTTATTTTATTTTTACCAGTCCTTTAATATTGTTTCATTGTCTGAACCCGCATTATCCTCACTAGGGTCATGGGGGTCACTGGGGGCCTAAAAAATTCTGAAATGAAATAAGAAGTTCTTTCCTTTATGACTGAAAGCAGTAATGTGTACTCCTAACTTTTAGAGGTGAAGTTTCCACTGAACGGTGATGGTTTGAATTCAATCTATTTTCTGTGTTCAATGGATAATGCCTGTGACATGATGATTTTTGAACACTTTCTTCCATCTGAGAAATTCGTATTTGTACTGAAGACAGTGTACTCATAACTTTTCATTTGGTGAATATAATTTTTGATGTCGTAACTTTTCAATTCGTATTCTGACAAATATCAAACACACAACACATTATAAGTACAAATTGACTCATTTTAGAGTTTGCAAATATTTATTTTATGCTCAACTACAACCAAACATGCACACATATCCCAAATATGCACAGATTACTTTCCTGTGAATATGCTTAATTTTGTGACAAATATCTTTCCATTTGTATTATCCTTAACTCGTGGTGAGAGCATAGCGGAGCGAACGTGAGCGAAATAAAAATGTCGCTCTGGCCTTTGAATTGAAAACAATTTTGACCATATTTTGATTGCTCTGCTCCACATTGAGCTCCATTCACATGCCCTACCACCAGAAAACAACATTACACAACATTATTGTCATTTCGGTTACCCTACGACGACAGCTGGTTAGGTCCAACAGATATTATTTATACCTGCTTCCTTGTACCTCAGTCAGATCACGTGTTGATTGGCTACATTCTGATCCACGTCACAATTCACAAACATGAAGATCATTGGTCTTTAATAATGAACAAGTTTAATATTTAGGATTGTTGGTCCCCATCCCTTTCAGAGCCAATGATTGGACCAAATTCACTCTTAACACACCTCAGATGGTGATATTATTTTATCTTATATTATCTTACAAGACAAGGTGGATAACCTCACGTTTGCCGTCCTTTGATCAGGAAAAGGGATAAAAAAACAGACCAATTATTTTTAAGGATCTCTGCAGGAAATTCAACCCTATATAATTCAATGTAAAGGCTGTTACCATGGAGATGGGGGATGGGGAACCTATTCCAGTTCCCAGACTTAGATCACTTTGACTGCACAAAACAGAATTTCTGCTCCTAATTTCCTTTTCCATATGTAGAAAATATATTTGTGCAAAGAACACAGATATATCAAGTTGTGACACCAGGAATTCTGAATTTGACGACTTCAGGAAATTAATCTGAGTCCATTTTACTTTGTAAATTAATGGGTTGTGTTGTAGATGAATGAAAATGGAGCATTTTAGAAAAAGATGATGCATTCACTGCCTGATGGGCTTAATCAATGTCTGTAGAGAAACAACTACCAGTTCTTTATTCAACATGCTCCTCACCTTCAACATGCCTTTGAGGTGGCCTACAATGTTTCATAATTTATGAGACCTAAAATTCTGTTGCAAACTGAGAAAAAAAAATTAAATCAAAACGTTTTCATGTATTTTAACACTAGTTATGTCATGTCAATAACTGACAGGGTTCCAAGGCCTAATGAACCATAACACTAAATCATATAATAAAATACAGTCAAAGAAACACTTAACAATACATAAAATAATAGGAAATACAGTTATACTTGCACACAAATGGATTCTTATTCACTGAGGAAGTAAAGAAAAAAAATCTATAATATTGCTGGACAATGGACATATGGACAATTTAGATTAACCAATTAACCTATATATATATATATATATATATATATATATATGTGTGTGTGTGTGTGTGTGTGTGTGTGTGTGTGTGTGTGTGTGTGTGTGTGTGTGTGTGTGTGTGTGTGTGTATGTATGTACAGGAAAATATTTCATATCATATCTAAAATAAATTAGACAAAAAATGTGGTACAACAAACCCCACCCCCCTTCAACACATTTTACCTGATTTACCCTATCTCTTATTGTGAAAACACAGTTTTGGTAACTGTGACCTTTGACCTACATTAACCAAAATTTAATGGGATCTATCCTGGACCAACTCGCACCTTTCAGTGGGTCGTCCAATGATTGAAGCATTCACATCCCAGCTCTGCCTGTCTACCTGTTGAAGTGTCCTTGGGCAAAGACACTGAACCCTAAGTTAGGCTTCCAGTAGTTCTGGCAGAACCTTGCATGGTAGCAGCACCTACTGGTGTATGAGTGTGTGTGTGAATGGATGAATGTGAGGCTAATGTAAAGCGCTTTGAGCACCATGAAGGTGGAAAAGAACTATATGAGTGCAGAACATTTACCTTTCTTGAAAATGTCATGGTTTTTGCGTAAAGCTGCTTACAAACAAACAACTCAAACACAATAGCCCTCTCCTCTTCAGGGGGCGGGGTAATAAATACAATAAAATAAGCAAGAGCAGACACACAGGCTGCTTATCAGAGACAGTATATGTCAGTATCTGCATATACTTTGGCAAATATGCAAAACAAGTGTGTGTCAGTGAGTGAAAGGCTGCTTTGTGTCAGAGCAGCCGTTAGTACGAGGCTGTGCAGAAACGTTTTATATAAACCTGTGGACAATGTGGACGTTTACTGTTTGTAACACTGACTTTTCACAAATATTTCATAACAGTGTATTGAGAGCTGAAACTATAAATCATTATTATATTTTAAATGGGAAATGGACGTGTGTGTGTGTGTGTGTGTGTGCGTGCAGACTTGTATTTCTCTCTTTGTGGGGACATTGATTTGTTTAATCAGTCACACCATGGGGTCCTCTGACACTATGGGGACCAAAATTCAGGTCCCTACGAGGATTAAATATAAATAAAGGTTCCCACTAGTAAAATAGAAATGATGACCAGCTCATGGTATGGACCAGCTCCATACCTTTTGTTATGATTTGGTACAATAGAAATACAATTTGATTGATTGATTGATTACATAAATTATTCTTCAATATTGTTAAAAAATTTTAGTACTTGTAAAACATGCACTAACATCTTTTCCTATAAGTCATCTCTCATTCATTAGTCATTAAAACTACCACATGCGTGGTCCAACAGGCCTATCGGCCTGTTGGACCCTCCTGCGTTACGTTGCCTTTTGTTGCTGCTTGACATGTGAGAAACATTCCGAGCAGGAATTACCTTCACATGTTTATGTTTAGTCTTATGCTTCACCATGGACCAGTGTGCTAGTCTCAAATAATTGTGTCAAACTCATTTTAACCCAGAAGCCACATTCAGCCTTATATGATCTGAACAAGATCTGACCAATGAAAATAATAACAACATAACAGTAAAAAAACAAAAAGAAAAAGTGCATTACAAAAATGTTTGCAAATGTGAATGTGAATAAAATGAAAAACCTAAAGAAAAATAATCAGCATTTTTCAATATTATGTGTCAGCTTATTATCATGTATACATGCACAAAAGATCACAGTAAAGGTCTCTCGTTGTCTGAACCCACTTTATCCTCACTTGGGTCGCTGGGGGTCTAATCCAGCTCTAATGGGTGAAGGCGGGGTACACCCTATATGAGTCTCCAGTTCATCTCAGGGCTGAACATATATAGACAAACAATCACTCTCACATTCACACCTATGGACAATTTAGATTAACTAATTAACCTATCAGTGCATGTGTTTGGATGGTGGGAGGAAACTGGAGTACCTGGAGAAAACCCATGCAGACAACATGCAAACTCCACACAGAAAGGTCTGGTGTGGGAATCGAACCAGGGTCCTTCTTGCTGAGTGCTAACCAGTGCACCACCAATAATACAGTAAATGTATTAATGCATAAAACATTTTGTAATAGACAGAATATTTTAAAACGTTAACTTCACTCAGACATTGTGAAAGGATAGTTTGTAAATATTTCCATGTAATTTTCACTTTTTATACTAAAACAGAGATAAAATGGTAGTTCTCATTATCCATGGACTTATCGAGATAGTACTGGTTCAACCCACTTCAAGTGCGCTCTATGTAGCTGAATTAAAATGTATTTTGACAAGTTTGAGTGTTATTATGTTCAGTGTAATTTTTGCATTCGACAAATCCATCGCTTTAGCAGGTTGGTTTTGGTCCCGGTGCCTTATGTTTGAAAACCCCAGTTTAATCGATTTTTAAAAAAAAGAAATTAACAAAAATACAACAACAACTGTATATTAATGCATCATAATAATGTTAGCTGTAGCTCTATTGGTGTTAAAGGATAAATATCATCTTTGATTAAGATAAAGTAACACATTTTGGGAATCTATGTCTATCTAAATATATTCTTGACAAGGAAAATAAAAATATAAAAGAACATATGGTATGTGATTATGAGAATATACAATTAGAGAACCCCAGTGACTTGTGTAGTGGCTTTGTAGTCATGTTTAAAAATTCATAAAGCACTTATTAAGCGTTAAGCAAGACAAATCAGATGAAAAAAATCATCAAAGTGTGTTAAAAGTGGAACTTGCAACCGAGGATGGGCATCAAAGATGCTGAACTTTGATGTTTAAAGATAAACAGTGTGGGGTTTGTTCCTTCACTCGTTGCAGGTCATGCTTCGCAGACACAGTTTTAGTGAGAAAGCTTCTGCATGCAGAGCGTGTTTACCTCCCGTGACTCATATCTAATGGAGAGAACATCCTGTGAACGTTTCACTAACAATGTGGATATTCAGATATATTTTACTGTTTGTGACAAATTCTGAATTCAAATGCTTCAGTGAAGGCTTGCATCTGTTCTTCCAGATGGTGTGATGGGTATAAAAATGTCAGTGAAGTAATAGAATTATATTTCAGGGTTGTTGTTGTTGGGTTTTTTTATTATTACTTTTTTTTTATTAACCTTGTTTAACCAGACATTTCCTGTGCAGACCCTATGCATGTTGTCTTTTGACATGGGTCCTAACACAGAGGTGACTCTCAAATGGTTCCAATTTAAATGCTGTTTAATGTGAGGCTTGTAACTTGACTTTAGCTTGTTAAACTCAGAAACTGGCTGTTGCCATGGTAACAGCAGCATTTGGCTCAAAGATGAAAGGCTAAATTCATATAAAACGTAGTCAAATACTTTTTATATTTAGTTTGATATGTAAAGAAATGTCGACATATAATGTGTTTGTTATTGGTATATTATTATTATTGTTGTTGTTGTTAATAATAATAATAATAATAATAATAGCATGTGTTATTAAATTAGATTTTTTTTTTACATCTATCATTATTAATATATTTATTGTCCTAAGAATGAGCAGCACCATGTGTGTGTTGTTCATTCATTAGTAAAAGAATATCCTCTCAATCCAGAGATGAACATATTTGTAACACTAAAACACTATATTAATAAATACCGATGCAGTACAAATAAACAATACATTTCCTGCTAGAAGACATTAAAGACATTTGTCTTCATATTGCATTTTTAATCAAACAGTTGTGGCCAATGTTTCATCTGTATTTAATATTGAATCTGTATTTAGCCATGTGCCAAAGTCTTTGTATGGTCTTGTTTGTGGAAACTATTAAATACAACTGAAATCCAAAAGTCTAAAAGTAAAAGTAAGTAAGTAAGCAACTGCTGACATGGAAGGTGTTGCAAGGCCGACTGGGAGCAATTCAGGGTTCAGTGTCACCGTCAACCCTTTTGTCATTGGACAAAACTGAGCCACACACGCCCTAGATTTTGCCTTTTCCCAATGCAGCAACATAGAATGATAAAAGCTCAGCACGTGCACAACTGTCAACACAAACACATGCAAAGAAGGGGTTCACAACAAAGCCCCTGCCCCCAGGGGCTGGAGGCCCCTGATAAAACTGGAAGGGTACAAATGTATACCTCTTACTGTTTGAGTACTAGCCTGTACAAGGCTGAAAAGGTACAGTCAGTCAGTACCGTGAGGTCCAAATATTAACCTTTGAGGGTACCTTGGTGTTTATTGTCCCTTAGGGTACAGATTTGTACCCCTACTGTACCTTTATTTCTGAGAGTGTATGATATAAACCAGTGTCTACTACCTCTACTGTCATGAATACAGTGGTTCTCAAATCCGGTCCTTGTGGCCCAGTGTCCTGCATGTTTTAGCTATTTCCTTTTATAACCTCAGGTGGAGGAGTTTAAGTACCTCGGGATCTTATTCACGAGTGATGGAAGGATGTTACGACCCCCTTTGGTCATGAGCTTTGGGTCATGACCAAAAGAATGAGATCACGGGTACAAACGGCCAAAATGAGTTTCCTTCGTAGAGTGGCCGGGCTCATCCTTAGAGATAGGGTGAGAAGTTTGGCCATCTGGGAGGGGCTCGGAGTAGAGCTACTACTCCTCCATGTCAAGCCAGTTGAGGTGGCTTCTCTCCACATCTCGTGAGGATGCCTCCTGGATGCCTCCCTGGGGAGGTGTTCCGGGCATGTCCATCCGGGAGGAAACATCAGGGCAGACCCAGGACACGCTAGAAGGATTATATCTCTCGGCTGGCCTGGGAACACCTCGGGATTCCCCTGGAAGAGCTGGCTGAGGTAGCTGGGCAGAGGGAAGTCTGGGCTTCTTTGATGGGGCTGCTGCCCCCGTGACCCAGGCTTGGATAAGTGGAAGAAGACGATGAGGCCTTCTACTATCACCAAAACAGAAGAAGTGGGAGATATCTAAAACATGCAGGACGCTGGGCCACGTGGAACGGATTTGAGAAACACTGCATTAATACAATGCCAGAGGTTTTACTGGTGCATGTACAGAATAGAATAGAATAGAGTAGAATAGAATAGAATAGAATAGACTTTTATTGCCATTTGCACAAGTACACTACAGCACAGACACATTGGAATCGCTGTGCGCTTCTTCCACTCAGGCAGATAAACAATAAGAAATAAAGGTGCATTCAGGTTAAAAAATAAAACTAAAAAATAAGAAAAGGTGCTTATATAAATATAGATTAAAAAAATTTAATAAGTATGTTATAGAAGATGGCAGTGTTTCCATGGCAACTCTTCTGAACCTCAAAAGTTGCCATGACGACTTGATGACCATAAAAGATGACACGCTGTATTTTATAGCAATTGGCTGCATTAATGGATCAACAGGCATTCAAAATTTTATATTAGTTTGGGTCTTTATGGGTCGACTTTTATTACTGATCCAAATTTAATTTACATCAGGAGCCAAATGTCCTACTCATAGACGTCTTATCATAATGCATATTTAGACATTGCCCTTTTTCTAATGTTACTATAATCACCAACGTCCCTATTCTTCTTAAAAGCCTTCCATGGCATGAAACAAGCTGCCTGGCAATAGAGACAGATAACAGATAGAAAGAGCCACGCTAAGATGAACCTTCTATTTGCCAAGGTCCTGAATGACCGTTAAGCACAAGCTCTTTGTACAAAATATACAATCATCCAGCCAAGAACAGTGACATGATGACTGGAGTGCACGGATGGAACAAAGAGGCCCAAGAAAGGTCCAGGGAGTACCATACAAGGCAATCTAAAAAAGAACCAAAACTTGGCACCCAGGCAATTGGCTTGTGGATGCCAATCTACATTTTTATACTGACAGTCATAATACTGCCTGGGTGTGTTCCACTGACTGGAAGATATCACATTCCATCCTGAGAAGATGAGTAAAATGAATGAATGAATTTGGGTGAGTCACTGCTGACTTATGATTCGACTCTTTGATATTTTCTTTTTCTTTTTTTACTGAAGAAAACAAACCAGTTCAATATAAATTCAAGAAAAAGATGCCAGTGTTTGTTTGTTTGTTGTTTTGTTTTGTTTTTTACCAAGTCTTTAGTGTACATATTAGTGATGTTTGATACCACTGATTTACTTTCTGATAAAACAGAGTAAAAATGTAGGCCGATGTCAATGATACCAATATTTTATGCGACTTTACCTAATATGTATTTTAAATAAAAAAAACTAAAAAGTTGAGTATTTCAAATCATAGCTTCCTTAAGCTATGATTTGAAATGCCTATGACAAGGCAGAGTACTTTATTTATTTTAAACTGAAGGATATTAAGATAAAAAATAGAAATAGACAATAGAAAAACTCAATTATACAAAATATGAGAAAATAGTGTTTCCAACACAATTATAAAAACATTCAAATAAATTCTTGCGTAACTATTAATGAAATTTATTTATGAAAATGACGAAAACCTTAGCCAAGATTTCTTTCCTGAGTGTTTTTATTCTTCTTTAGGCTGAAAAGCACAATGTGATTGATGTTTTTAAATATATATATTAACCAATTTTTTTCTGGAATTACAAAACATGTATTTAAAACCCAACATCAGAAAGTTAATTAAAAAAAGAAAACAATCATTCTCCTAATCAGTCAATTAACATATGCTAATACTATTTATTCCTTTAGTTATTACTTCGTGAAAATAATAAGCAAAGAAAACATTATTTTGTCCATGAAGAACAGCAAAGTTACAGTAATGGTGTGAATTACAGTGTATTGGATGATGCATTAACCCACAAACTGTCCATGTAGTGACCAGTATATGCATCAAAGGGTTAATATTTTAAATAAGTTAGATAGATTAATAGTTTCAGCTCTACTTAGATCACAGTTTGTTGTTTGTTTTCTTCTGCGTGCTGACAGTTTGATCAGATTCAGGTAAGGACATTCTATAGGGAAGCTGTTGCGATTAAAACTTTAAGAAGATCCTGACATCAGATGGTTGCAATTATCCTCTTCCTTTGTCATCAGTTCCTGTTTTTCTTGCTGAATAACACATTTTGAGATCAGTCATTATTATATTTGGACTCCAGTGGTTTAGTGATGTTACCTGTTCTTTCTATAATTATCAACTAAGGTTGTATTGTTTGAAACAGCTCCACCATTTGACAAATTTGCATCTTTGCTTAAACACACATTTTTATAATGATGAAAACTAACTTGTACATCAGGGTAAGTGCGTGTCATCTATTACTATGGATGTAATAGATGACAAGTTCTTTTTCTATGTGCCATTCCCTAAGCCATTAACTGTCAAGAATGAGAAATTACCTCCTAGGTTGTACCAATAGAGTAAATCTATATTTGAAGTAGCTGGTAGGTAATCAATGTCACGCACATAATTGAGATTGGTGTTGTATTTTCTTGAAAGCAGGAACTGTTTCAGCCTTGATGTGTCTTAAGTGTACATTCAGGACATTTATTGTATTATCTTTAAACTGTATCTGAAACATGATGTCTGCAACAACACATGATATATTGGTTTAATGTGATTTTTCTCAGCCATTTTAGGTGCAGATTTGTTTCTACAGACCCTCAGTGTGGGCTTTCTTTTCTGTTTTTGGTGGAATCTAACATCGAGACACATCATGGTTAGTGATTGAGCCAGAGTTTAGATCCGTTTAACTGACAAAACATGTTGAGCATCAACCACAGGAGACACTGAAGGGGATGGCACAACTGGAAACATGGAATTCTAACCTTAAAGTCTACCAACCTGAAATCATTTCCAGCACAAGTGTGACACTGCTCTCATGAAATCACACTGTATGTCATGCTAGTTTATGGCATTTGTCATGCTATTGCTACACATTTGTGTCCTTTGGTGTGTTATTCAACATCATTTGATCACATGTTCAACAAACCGTAAGTGTAATCCTCTAATGCAGTGGTTCCCAACCCTGGTCCACAAGTACCACTATCCTGCATGTTTTAGATGGATCCCTCTCACAACACACCTGATTCACATGATCAGCCTGTCATCAACCTGTGCAGCAGTTTGATAATGACCGTCAGGTGTGTTGGAAGAGGGAGACATATGCAGGATAGTGGTACTTGAGGACCAGGGTTGGGAACCACTGATCTAATGGATGGTATTTGACACAGTGTGAACGTACGCATGGAAAGTTCATAACATGTAGGGAAAACACATGTATTAATGCCAATTAAAAGTATCATATACAGG
This sequence comes from Siphamia tubifer, assembly GCA_020466265.1. NCBI lineage: Eukaryota > Metazoa > Chordata > Actinopteri > Kurtiformes > Apogonidae > Siphamia > Siphamia tubifer. The sequence continues at coordinate 9,820,515 of CM035803.1, forward strand.
GTTTCTGCAGGTATGAACAAATACTAATGTAGGCTTTTTTTCAAATGCTGTTTTTGCCACTTTATACAATTGTAATTCCTGTTTTTAAATACATTACACACACACAACAATTTAACAAGAGATTCAAAGAAATCACACACACACACACACACACATATATATATATATATGTGTGTGTGTGTGTGTGTGTGTGTGTGTGTGTGTGTGTTTGTAAGTTAGAACTATGTTTTAATTCTGTACTAATTTACTTCCAGAACTTCACTCCATTAAATGTTATATTTTTTTCATTAATTATTCTGTAGTAAAGCATTTTAAAGTTTAGCTCATGTCTTAGATGGTATTTTCCATCTCTTTCATAAAACTTTTTTTTTTCCAATTTCACTTATTTTAGCTGGATGCAGTATCTGTAAACGTAACTGATCCGTAAGACCCATCCTTCTGTGTCCCATTTTTACCACACAGGCTCCATCATGCATGCCTAGAGGTCAGTGGTGTTGTTGCAAACACAGAAAAGAACATAAAGTAAAGGAAGGGCTCTGTGGTTTGGACTGGACATTTCATGATTCTGCTCAAACTAACATTTATTATAAACCACGCTGCACCCACAGAACACAAACATATCTTGAATGTAAAATTTTTTTCTTTTGTCGACACGATCTAAAGGTGTTTCCTGCTTCAACAGACCACACCAGGTATGGTTTGGAGATAAGAAATGAAAAGAGATGTTAAAAATCATACAAAGATGTCAAAGTGTGTCTAAAAAGATGTTAAAAATACACAAAAATGCTGAGATGTAAAAGAAAACATGTTAAAACAGTATTTAAGCACATGTAGAAATTAATATGAATAATTTAAATTTAAAATGTTTGAATACATATATGTTTAAGAAATGGTAAATAAATGAATAAATAAATAAAGATATTTATAAAATTTATTGTTGGGGGGGTGTTTTTGAGTTCTATCAAAATTAAGTGCAGGTCTAGATGGAAAATAACAACTGGACCTCAAAGTAGTCCAATTTTTTATGTATATATTTAGAGCCTATTTTAATTTGTAATTGAATGACTTATTAAATTACAATTAAATATTTAATTGCCTTATTTTCTCTTACCCAAACAAACCACAAGGCACATCGAGAGTATATATGTAAATTAAAATGCAAAATATGCACATGAGAAACAAACAACTAATAATAATATTACAGGAGAAAAAGAACATCACACAAATCACATATATCAATGTGTCCTGTCACCAGCCATCAACAGGTATATTATTATTATTATTATTATTATTATTATCATTATTTCAAAGAAAATTGTAGAAATTGATCCATATTTCTTCAAACATAAACAAGTCTGTTCTTTGTTGTGTAATTTATCTTTTCCACAACAAGACAATTTGTTTTTGACTGACATCCTAAGGTCATTTGTACACTAGATATTCATACTGTTGTTTTGTTGAGGTGTCATATTCCACGCTCAACATGAGAGGCATCATTTATCATGGGGAGGGATAATCTGACAGTTGTCTAGACAATGCCATGGTTACACAAATAAATGGGAGACTCGCTGTAGTGTTTAGGTTATGATGCCAACAGGCTCTTACTGACAGAAAAATGATCAAATTTAACTGTAAGTTTATAAATATGACCGTGTTAATAAAAGCCTGGATTGATACCAACTGTACGTGACCCATCTAAGGTGGGAGTTGTAACTTTACTGTATATACGACTAAGTATAAGTTTGGTACAAAACTTTGAAGTAAGTAATCAAATGAGTCGTGTGAGTATTAATATAAGGATACCACAGAATATACCCACTACTAGTGCTACAACTAATTACTATTTTAATGGTCGACGAGTCACCGACTATTGAAATGATTAGTCAATTTATTTTTTTCCCTTAAATTTATCATCAAGTTGATTTAATTATGTGGCAAATGATAATAAACACAAGAAAGATTTGTACAATGTATGCACCCTATATATATATATATATATATATATATATATATATATATATATATATATATATATATAGTCTTTCCAATTTATTATTTTATTTTAATACATTTACTTATTTTCATTCATTAATTTTTTTATGTATGTATGTTTTATTTGCCGTTTTTAATTAATTTCATTCATTCATTCATCTAATTTATTTTTAAAAATTTTTATTCATTATTCATTATTCATTTCATTGAATATTTTGGCTACAAGAACGATTATACTGAAACGTACATCTGGTGTCCACCACTAATCTGTTTGTGTCGGCATCAAACAGCTGTTTATATACCCCTGAGGATTTCATATATGTCACAATATATATCACAAGGTTAAAAAAAAGTCTCAATGTCAGTTGTTTTCTAATATCGTGCAGCCCTAGTGCAAAAGCCCAGTGTGTAGGATTTAAACAGTATAATGTTGTATAAAAATAAACAGGCTTTGTTTTTACATGATATAATTGTTTTTCAGAAGAGCTCTAATCCATAGTGTGGAACGTTTGTCTCATTCAGTCATGTCCTGTTCACATGGTTTATATTTACTGTTATGTCTGTTTTACTTCAGTTACATGAATATATACCACTTAATGTGAAAGACACTTATGGAAATACTTTCATGCGTAGGTCTTTTATTTTCACATGCATTAGCAGGGGGTCTACTCTGCATTCAACTGAAAATCCATTCTTTTCATTGCAAATCACATATAGTGGCATGTAATGACTGGTAATTGCAATTCTTTAAGTGTGTGAACTTGGTGCCTTTTAATAACCTGGCATAATAAGTCCTAATATCTCCCTCTGTAGTAGAGCTGCATAATATACTGTTTAAGTATCGACATCGCAATAGTCACATTGCAGGCCCTGCAGTTATTTTTTATTTACATTTTCTATATTGTATTTTTAAATACATTCTTTAAAAATGTATTAATTTCATTGACTTTTTAAAATTATTATTCATTTATTTTTAGATACTTTTCACTTATTTATTATTTATGTTTTGTCTTTTTTATTTATTCAGTTATTTATTTATTTTTAATGATTGCTTGTGTTGTATTATTTTGGCTACAAGATAGATGATACTAAAATGTACATTCTGTGTCGACCACTAATCTTTTTGACCGTTTGTGTCGGTGCCAGCTGTGATATTTTTTTCACATCGCAATCACAACGTCAGATTTTTTCTAATATCACACAGCCCTACACTCAGAAAAGTTTGACCATTGTCTACTTAAATTATGGAAACAAAGTGACCATTAAAATAATTGAATAGGTTTTAAGTATTCAACTTTGATTAAAAATTATTGATTTTATTATGTAAATTTAAACATAATAATTAAATCCAAAATAAGGAAATTATTAGTTGAATTCTTTTGGTTTAGCACATGTTGAGTAAATCCAAATCAATTTTAGCATTGATTAGAATTGAAAACTGTCAAATATTTACTAGTTATGTGGAAAATACTAATTCAGATATGCTAAAAAATAATTTAGACTTACTGAGGTAGAATAAATTCATATTCCCAAATATATGAATGATATTTATTTATACATTGTTAACTTTACTGATAAAATATGATTAATTTCTACTCAGTGATTTTCAGCTGATATTATTCAAACAAAATGTCCTTGATAAGTGATTAAAATATCATTAACTTAACATAACAAAATACCAAACTGCACAAAGGCTCTTGTTTTTCATGTAAAGCTGAATAGAATTTATTTTGTTAATATTAATTAAGCCCAGTCACACTTTTTAATGTGTATTCTGTGGCAAACATTTGAAAACCTGTTGCAAAGTTGTACAAAAATGAGCCCTGTGCACAAGAGAGGTCAAGGCAGGATGTCTCACCAGTGTGGTTGTTCAGCACTCATTATTAATTTAGTCTGCTTAATTATTAATACGCACAATGCTTAAAACCGGGTGGAAGAACTTCTTATTCTTTTGGTGTTGTGAAACTCCAGGTAGGTAGGAGCGCATGCATTTGGCTGACAAGCTCTGTCTTTTAGACAAGTAAGTGCTTTGCTTGCCATCTTAATCGTTCGCATATAAACATCACCTTTTCAATATTTGATGTTTGCCAGCTTGTTTTCGTTAATTATTCAGCTGACTGTAATCTCCTCCTGGAGCAGCGGGGCAGAGGCAGGAAGTGTACGTTTTCCTGCCCTCTGACATGGAGCGGACTGATCCACTTAGTGAACAACACCCATTAGGTTTTACTGACGATAGGAGCTGAGGTGGCAACATCATCTATATGTGTTTGCACATCAGCAGTGCCGTACGCAGAGGTGTTCCCACCGGCACACTGTGTTAAAAGGGATAAGTGCTGCTGCAACTTCTGCAAAAAAGGTCAGACTCTTGAAATGTCCTCCAAGTGTAAAAGTCATCACTTGGCCTTTGAAGAATATTTCTGTGCATTATCCTGTAGTGCATGAATCATGAGAACCGTACTCAAGGTTTTTATTCCTCTTTAGGCATGAAAAAAAAAAAAACAAAGTGATTGAAATATTTTAAATTAATCTATATTTTATGGAGCTACAAGAATGTCCACTCACCTGGAAAACATGTGTTTTAAGCTTTAAAGCAAAGAAACGTGTATTTAAAAAAAAAAATCAAAAATCAGAAATATCAATATCAGAACACTATGAAATAAATTTTTTTTAATGCAGTTGTTATTTAACCCTTTGATGCAAACTGGTCACTACAGTGGACAGTTATTCAACAGCTGTTCTCTTATATATGTCTATATGTGTCTTTTAAGGCAGTAACAGAAACGTTGACGAGTCAGAACGTCAACTCTCGTAGCACAAGTCAACAAGTCACATGATATTCCTTCTCTCCATCTCCCTCAGCGTTAATAAAAATGTCACTATCTCTGCTTCAGAAGCAGCTGTGTCACCTCTGGAGACAAATCCACAGAGCTCTCTGATTTGAAAATGCCTTTTGTGTTTAATTGTTTTCAGTTCGTATTTATGTCAAATCTATGGCTGACCCATGAATTGTGTTGCCATGTTTTCAGTTTGTCTTAGAACAGTTGTCCAATTATCAGAATTCTTTCAGACCTAAACCAGAGGAGACATGGCTGCTGCAGGTAAAAACAGGGGTGGGGGGTCTGTCAAAACAAAAGACACAGACAGACACACATCGCATATGTGGAAATATTTCACTTTAGATGAAAGAAAAAAAGGGCACAGCCATCTGAAGAGGCATGTGCTAGCTAACCTGAGTGATATGAGCAGCATCCCCTACCTAACCTGAGTGATATGAGCAGCATCCGCTAGCTAACCTTAGTGATATGAGCAGCATCTGCTAGCTAACTTTAGTGATATGAGAAGTATCCGCTAGCTAACCTGAGTGATATGAGCAGCATCCACTAGCTAACCTGAGCAGCACCGCAGACAACACGCATTAAGACAATGCACTCTTTTTTTCCAACACTTTCCTTAAACTTTTTGCACTTAATAAAAAAATTGAGGACGCATGACAGATGCCTGGACAGTCCAGGCAAAGACAGTCCAGACAAAATGACAACATATGGTCACCCTACTTATGTTGTGCAGTTGTTAGCCTTTGTTTTGTTACAGTTAAAATGTTGATGCTTGCATCTTGTCAGTGGATAATGTTACGTTACGATGACATCATCACAACTCGTCGACTCGATTTCGACTTTATTGACAGATAAGTCGACTTGAAAAAAACTTAAGTCGTTAACACCCTAGTGTCTTGTATATGTTTTGTTGTTGTAGTTCCATATTAGTCGGTTTATATCATTACTGTAACTCATCTGTTTTAATACCTAATCTGCACTAACATGTTGACCTGTAAATAAATAGCTTGTTGTTGTTAGACTGTAATTTGTTGCGGCTAAAACAGCCTCAGCAGCAAGGGACGAAAGTCAGCAGGATAATTAAGTTTACAAATGTGTTTTCACAATAAGTATAACACAGTATTGAACGATTATTACAGGTTCAAATCATCAATAAGATTTTTGTTTCCTCCGAGAGAACACCCACGACAGAGATCACAGAATTAGATCAGGCCGTAAAGTGCACGAATGGGAAGTTCCACAGCTCGGTCTTTTATACAGAATCAACACACGTCAGCATTTAGCTATGCATTTATGCTTAAGGCAAATAACCCTAGAAATGTCCAGTTTTTACAAGGACAGATAAACATTTAGTTTTTTTTAAGCAAAAAAAAGTTCAAAGTTTCTCAACAATAGGTGGCCAAAAATCAATAACTGGTCAATCATCTGACACTACTCAGAGAGTGACAACCTGCACCCAAAATACATAGAGTAGAAAATGGATTTTGAATCAAAAGAAAAATAAAGACATAATATTCCTTTACATAATTAACAGTCTCTTCTTAATACTGCGTTAAAACAAACGCAACAAAATCAACAAAATGGAGGCATTCAATAGATCATAAAATGAGAATTGAAATCCGTTACGAATTGAGGGAGGAGAAGTGATTTTAGTGCCAGACTGGAAAAAATACAAAGTTGTATAGTCGACTATATTTCATATATATAAATATTTAATTTATATATTAAATATATATATTTAATAATTTTGTATAGTTGTAATATACAAATTTGTATATCATTTTAAATGTCAACAAACAAAGGGATACGTTTTGTGCCTAATACTTAGATCTATCTAATAAGTCAGTCATAATTTAATCTGTTAAGAATTGAGGGAGGAGAAGTGATTTTAGTGAATTGATGATGATTGTTGTGATGATAGCTCATCACAACTTCGTCCGGATGAGCTGAAAAAAAAATCTTGACTAAGGTTTTCATAATTTTATGCATCGAGGGGTTAATAAACCTGTTAATTACAGTCTAATAACAACAATTGATTTCCAGGTAAACATGTTAGTGCAGATCAGGTATTAGAACAGAGGCGTTACAGTCATGATATGAACTGAACCCATGAATATACAATAGAACAGCTGTAGAATAACTGTCCACTGCAGTGACCAGTAATGCATCGAAGGGTTATGTCAGCAGAACTTCATAGAACCAGTTTAATCAGTTCCACTACTGAGCTCATTTTGCAATTTTTCATTAATTCAATTCAATTTTCAATTCAATTTTATTTATAGAGGCCCAAATCACAACAGTGTTGCCTCACAGGGCTTTACAAAAACTGCATTAAAAATGAATGTATTCATTTATTTATTCATTCCCATCTCTGTGATCTTTTATTACAATATGTGCTACATCAGACAGCCACCATTACAGCCATTACACCACAAAAACAAAAAACTGTTTATATGAAAGTCAATGAAGAAATAAATCCAAAATTATAAGCAAAGCCACTTCATTAAATATTTTTAGATTTTATATTATTATACTTTCTCCACTCTCTCTTTATACATCCTCTTGAATGGTCAAATATTCCTACAGCTCTTCTGTTTCATTGCCAAACAATTCCACATTCTGACACCAACACCAGAAATACACATTTGTTTTCCAGTCGTTCTCACCTTTGGATGTTTGAAATGGAATCTTCTTCTATGTTGTTCATCCTATGATACTAAAACAAATAATCTCTGTAAATCTATAGGCAAAAGTCAATTTCAAGCTCTAAACATATAACAATGTCTTTAATTCAGCTAACTCTTTAAACTTAAACAATCCTGATTTAATAAATAATCCTTTTGTATGTTCGCTAATATTTACATGATATATTATATTCGTATTGCTCTTTTTTGTAATAATAACAATAAAATAATGTTACGTATGTATGTGTTGCCCCATGTTTCTATACAATAACTTAATCATAGCAGAATAAACGAACAACATTGAATTTTCATTGCTTTATGATCTAATACATATTTTGCTTTATTCAATATCCAAATATTATTGGATACCTTTTTTTTTTTTACCTTTTTAATTTATCACCCACTATTACACCACCCCCAAAAAACACATTTCTGAAACCTTCTCAATTTAAACTCCATTAATAGACGATGAAACACGTTCCTCCTTTTTTTCTATTTGTACACATCATGAACATAGTTTTATTCCCGTTCACAGATAATTTATTTGTATCAAACCATTTCTCTACTCTCTGCACTAATGTTTTGAAACCATCACCTGAACTTAGAAAACTTGCATCATCAGCAAACAAAATAAACTGCATTACTTTTGATATGTCACTTATATTATTAATTAATGAAATAAAGAATTTTGGCCATAAATCACAGCCTTGTGGAATTTCACATTACAGTTTTAAACAACTACATACTGCTGTCTGTTGTGTAAATAACTTACACATTTTCTCATGATACAAATAAATTTTTTGTTTTTGAAATTAATTAAAATGTTAATAAATTCAAGGCCACATAAAAACATCGAAAAATGTATTTGTTTTTTTAAGCTTTGTAAAAGAAAAAGTGCAGTTTATGACCAGGGGATGACTCACAACATGATATCATTAAGGATTGGGGCCATTTGGGGACATAACCCTCACTAACGTTTCCAATGGTCTAAAGTCTAGTTAAACTATTCTAACTCATTATTCTGATAAAAACATCGACTGAAAAGAATCAACACAAGTTTCACTCCAATGTACAAATCAGTTTCAGTGCCAGCAACTTGAAATGTCATGAAGCTTTTCAGAATCCAGTGGACTTTGTGCTTTGTCTTATGTCATTTTCAATGCAAACGTTGCAGTTAAAAGTGTTCAGCAGCGCTCATGTCTTTGGGAAACGCCAGTTTCTCAGATTTTTTTTTTGTACTAGCTTTCACAGCAACACATTCTGTTTCCTCTTTTATGACACAGTGTTAGGAGTCAACCTCAGCATGCATTATGACAGCTAGTTTTATTACTAAACTATACATTTTGGGACATTTGACATTTTTGAAGACTCACATGTAGATTTTTAACAGCAGTAGAATTGTATTTTTCAACTCCAGATGGGAAGGATGTTTGGGATGACTGGGTTGATTTCATTCATTTAGTTACATTTTTTCTGTGTTTAGTTTTAATTTCCCAGCAGATGAACTCCCAGCACTTCAACCCATTCATGACGACAGACCATATGAAGCAAACCATTCCCCCAAAACAAAACAATACCACAAAAAAAAAAAAAAAAAAAGCAGATGTTAGGCTGATTGAGTGAGAAATACAACATTTGCTGTGGAATTATTACACATGGTAGAAACATTTGACATGATAATACAGTTGGTCGAATGATCTTATGATCAAATCTAAACGGTTTTAAATTGAATAATTGATACTTTACTCAGAGTTTCCCCCAGAAATCTTGCTAAGGTTGGTGGTATTGTATGTCCACTAGTGAAGGTCATCAGTGGCCCACCATGTTTTTGTTAAAAAATAAATCAATAAATAAAATGAATAATAATAATTAAAAGTTGACAAGAAGTATGAAATTATATCCATTGTCTGTTATTGTGCATTTATTAACAATACTAACACTGACTGCAAGCAAACAAACACTGAAATACACCTTATAATTTTATAATTTATAATCCTACAATGTTAATAATACATGAATAAATAAATGTTAATCACTGAATCCACTAAGTTGGATAAATGGATTAAATCTGTGTTATATTGAAGCTTGATTATGATTTATTTAATAGAAAAGAAAAAAACTGTGAAAAGTACATTTCAACATTATTATACAGATATTTAAATGTATATCCAGAGCTGGGCCAGACTCTTACATTACTTTATTAACATTCAAGTTAACATTATGGTTAGTACTAGCTGTAATGTGAATAAATGTGTTTTAAATAAATAAATGGTGATGGTTAGCCTGGTGGGAGGGTTAGGAAGGCCTGGTGGTCCAACAGGTCTATAATGCACTGGTGGAAACACTGCTTACTTTGGGTCCGTTTACATGAGGACGATTGCGGCAAACAACAACAAAATATTTTATAAGAAGTGCCTTCCGTGTTTCCGGCAACCACGCTGTCAGGGTCTGAAAATGCAAAAATCTGAAGACCCCTACCAGAGTGGGGTATTTTGAAGACGAACGGGTCGTGTCTCTGTCGAAACGACAAGAAACTCATAACATGTTCACATTGCATTCACCTTTATGTCACACTCAATGTGCTGAGCTACTAAAACAACAAACATGTAAATGTTCTGCACTTATATAGTTCTTTTCCACCTTCATGGTGCTCAAAGCGCTTTACATTAGCCTCACATTCAACCATTCACACACACTCATACACCAGTAGGTTTCTAAGGTTCTGTCAGTCCTACTGGGAGACTATGTCAGGGTCCAGTTTCTTGCCCAAGCCACATGCCACTTCTTTCATGTGGACAGCCAGAGCCGGGCTGCGTACTGCCAACCTCTTAGTCATTGGGCGACCCGTTCTACCAACTGAGCCACAGCCTAGCATGTCACCGAGATCCCACAGATCTTCAAGTTAATCTAGCAGCTCCAGTAAACGAACAGGAGTAATTTCAGCAATTGCACAGACTTTATACACATATCATAGCCCTGGCATGTCCACACTATGCCACACAGGGCCGGTGTGGCTGCAGGTTTTTGTTCCAACCAACCAAAAGAACACACTTTGACCAGTTAACTCTCTGAAAACTGAGATCAGTTGATTAATTAAGTCCAGTCTGGGGGGCTGCTGCTTGGTTGGAACAAAAACCTGCAGCCACACTGGCCCTTTGTGGAATAGTGTGGACATACAATACCTGCCATAGCCAAACAGAGACAGCTGTACAATTACCTACGTCGGCTTGGCATGCAACCGAAATGAATTTCGCCCACTGTTGCATCTTCATATAAACAAAGATTTCCTCCTGAAAACACTTGTCTAAACACAGATGAAAAATTGTATCTTCTGTTTTCATTGTCATCGAATAAACCTAACCTTTAAAAGTAACTGAAATCATGACATTATCTTGTTGCTGCTTTGTACTGGCCCTTATTGACAAAGTAATCTGCAGTGAAGTGGTGAACACACACAGACAACATTTTTGTGGGGACATTTCCATGGAGAATAAAATGAGTCCACTGAGTCTCCAAAGCTGCACACAAAGTTGCAAAAGCAGAGCAACAGCTGTGCTTTGACTGACAGAGTGCAAATGTTCGGACGGACAAACAGACCTGGGGCAGGGCCACGAACCTGGAAGGGAGGAGCACGGCCCTTCATGACGTCAACAAAGGGACTCTGGTCCAATCTGCCTGTTTGAGCAGACAGTTTTAGAAAAGTGTAAAAAGAGAAAGAGAGGTCGTGCATAGATTTTTCTCATTTTTGGGAGGTTTGACGACAGGCTGGGGGGACATGTTATGTTAGAAAACCATTCTAAAGCAAATTTTGCATAAAATAGTCCCTTTCAGCAAGACTTTATTGGTTTTGGTAAAAAAAAGTTATCCCACACTGAGTCTGTTTGCATGACTATAAAAATCCAATAACTGAAGTGTATTTACATGTACTTCACAAATGTGATGATTGAAAAACCATAATTTCCATGTTTCAGTCCATTATTTGAATTATTTAGAAGTATGTATGTTATGACATGAGGTGTACACTTCATATCATTTTCAAAACATCTGGGCTTCTTGTTCACGGTAGTTAGAGTTGGGTGATATGACTTAAACATTTTTTTTTTTCCAGTTTTACCTCAATAACGATAAATGGGGGGGGCTTTAGCTCTGTAACCAGGCACACAGGTTACAGAGGTTAAACTTACCCACTTAACTATGGGTAAGTTTGTGTCTTTTAATTCTCTGATGTGGTAACAGGGCAGTGCAGGCTGTGCCCCCCCCCCCCCTTAGAAGTGAAAAACTTTATGGGACAGTTGTCACATTTATTTTCAGAACAAGTACAATGGGAATCACGTTACTTGGTCTATGTCTGTTTCAGCTGCTTCTGCATTTGGACCATCAGTCATTTCCTCATCGTCTGTTTCCCTTCTGCTCTGACTAGAGGGGTGGAGTCACGTGACTGGATGGTTGACCCATTATTCATTCACTCTCATATCCTCCATCTGGTGGTGGTGAACTACATATGTAGTCACAGTTTTCCCTGACAGAAGTGGGGCTCCCTCTGTGACCACCACCAAACATTCATGTGCCAGTGGTGGAGGTAAGGAGGGTGAAGTGTCTTGCCCAAGGACACAATGGTCTAGGACTAGGACAGAGTGGGATTTGAACCACCAACCCTTCCATTATTGGAGCCTATATGTAACTAAAACAACAAAACCCACGAATATACAAGACAACAGCTGTAGAAGAACTGTCCAATTTAGTGACCAGTATACATCAAAGGGTTAAAATCCCAAATTTACCACCATGGGCAAAATGACAGCAGTTATTGTTATTACTGTAAACTGTAAACTGAGCACATCACAGTCATTCTGAAACAGTTTGGAGTGAGTCATTGGTAACAACACTGAAGAATGAGCAACAACAGAAACATCACTGAAAACTTGGAGCCAAAAAGAAAAACTCCATCAGTTATGTAAATTATCTCAGCTACATGAAGGGTGATATTGAAACATACGTTCTGTGTCAATCACTAATCTGTTTGACCATTTGCATCTGCACCACCCAGCTGTTATATACTCCTAAGGACTTTGTCATATCACAATATATATCGCAGGGTTAAAAAACATTGCAATGTCAGTTTTTTTGCAATATCGTGCAGCCCTCGCTAATACAAAATAGGTCCCATGTTTCTGCTATCTGCTTTCTGCATTTCATTTCATTGTTTGTTTACCTCCCTCCTTAGTATCCTTGGAATCACATTGTTGTACCTTCTGTTTATAGAGATTTTTTTTTTACACATGTGCACACAAAAAATATTAAGAAATCAGATTAACTTGTATACATGCAGGAAGACATCAGCGTATTCGAGAGAAATCTAGGTGTGTTAATCTGATTTCTCATAATCAGATAACTGCTGTAATTGGATAAAGCTAATCAGATTATCCTGTTTAAATGATCACTTACATAAATAATCTAATAACTCCAGGAATTGGATCAACTTGGGGGTATTGGTGTGCATGTAAATGGGCTCAATGAGACCCAATAATCATTTTCTGCAAAACTACACAGTGTCTCGAAGAGCAAAAATACCTGACAAACTGGCAGAAGTGGAAACATACATGAGCTTCATTCACCAGGACATGTCTGTCTGTCTGTCCGTCTGTCTGTCCATTAGCAACATAACACCAAAAGTTATGGATGGATTTGGGTGAAATTTTCAGGAAATGTTGATACAAACAACAAATTATTAAATGTTGGTGGTGATCTGTGGAGGGGGGGGGTTAGGGTTGTGTGTGTGTGTTTCAGTTGGTAGGTTGGGGGCAGGGCAGACCACCACTCACAGAGGAGTCTGTATTCTCCAAGTGCTTCGTGCTTGTTTATTTAAAAAAACATTTTGATGTGTAATTAGTAGCACTCGTGCCACACAGCAAGAAGGTCCCTGGTTCGATTTCCACACCAGACCTTTCTGTGTGGAGTTTGCATGTTCTCCCTGTGTTTTCTCGGGGTACTCCGGTTTCCTACCACCATCCAAACACATGCACTGATAGGTTAATTGGTTAATATCAATTGCCCATGGGCATGAATGTGAGAGTGATTTTTTGTCTATATATGTTCAGCCCTGGCGACTCATACAGGGTGTACCCCGCCTACACCCGTTGTAACTGGATTAGGCCCCCAGTGACCCCTGTGACCCTAATGAGGATAAAGTGGGTTCAGATGACGAGACAAGTAATTAGGATACAGGGATGTGCAGATCGATACCTCCAATATCAGATCTTTCTTCTCTAAAATCGATTCTCAATTCAAAATATCAATACTTTTGAGACTTAAGTCAAAAACAGTTGTTAAATATTCTTACAAACAATGGCTTTGTATGATATCTGGGCATGGAAGACATGATCCCTCCAGGAATGTTTAAAAACTTCCTGGAAGATTTGTACGAACCCATTGTTTAAACAAATCGTTGTGACTGAGGGAGTAGTACTCCTCAAAAATGACAACATTCAGGCTAAAAAACAAACAAACAAACAAACAAAAAAACAGGTGTTTTTGGTCTGGGTCTGTTTTTTTCCCATTTGTGCCAGGTAGTAACTTTATGTTTTGTTTTAAGAAACAAAAACTTAAAATCAAAACTTTACAAATAAAATGTGGAAGAACACATTTGGGTCGGTATGTGTGTTTTCCTGTCAGTAAATTAGAATTTTATTTAGTTACCTTAAGTGTCACCATGACCAGAACATTTCGGGGTAAACCAGATGTCAAATCAACTTTATTTGTAAAAAAGGAACAGAAGGTCAGAAAACATACTATTTGAACATGTGACTTGGTAATGCCTTATATGGTCATAATGTGGGGTAGACTCTGTGGGTAGACCGTGCTCTTGAGTTGGTGAAAGGTGTGTTTTCAAATCATATGATGTTATCTGATGTCATTCTACATGTCATTAAAGAGAGCTTTTCCTCCAGACAACAAGATGAGATGAGGTTTTAGTGATCGAACTGTGGAGCAACTGCAGTGTTTACAGCAGCAAAGAATGCAAAAAACAAAGTGCAGAAAAGTCTGACAGAATATATACGAGTAAATATGAAATGTAAAAGAGAACCGGTCAGAACCGGCTTCATCTTTATGCAAGAAAAATTATTTTCTTTTTCAAAACTGCTATTTTTTTGTACTTTTATACTTGCATTCCTACTTTCTTGATTGAGGTTGTACATGGTCAGTGTATTGTTTTGGAACTGTATTTTACTTTTCAAAAACATTTTAAATTAAAACTAGTGGTTAAAGATTCTTACAAACAATGAATTTGTTCAAAATCTGGACATTGTAGACATGCTCCCTCCAGATTTCATGCAAACTGGAAGATTTGTATAAACCCATTGTTGAAAAGAATCTTTGTAACTGAGGGATTAGTGCTCTGTAATTGAAAATGACAACATCCAGTCTCAGAAAATGAAAAAAAAAAAAAAAAAAAAAAAAAAACAGGTGTTTTTGGTCACTTTTTTCCATTTCTACCAGGTAGTAACTTTATTTTTTCTCCTAAGAAAGAGAAAATGAAAACCCAATTTTTTATTTGGTTTATCTGTTTTGACAGAAAAAGAAATACACTTTGAAATTCAAATGCATTTCTTCTATTTTAAAATTTAAATCAGTTAATTACTAGTGTTTCTTTTTAATTCTGAAAAGAAAATCCGATCATAAACTGACTGTACTCATGTGTTGTACAAAAGTTAATTTTAACAAATTTATGAGCTGATCATGTTTTACTGACAGAAATATTTTCAAAACATTAAAATCACAACACTGTATGAATATTACATGAGCAACTTTCAGTAGTAAAATCATATCCAGTTGTTTTATTTTTATTAATTTTTTTGGTGTATTTTTATATCTTACAAAATCATGTTCCTTTGGCTAAAATTCAACTATGAGATAAACTTTTTATTCTATATTTTATTAGGAGTGTCACATATTCACTAGCCCTGTTTACATGACAATGTTTTTCCTGTTTAATTCCAAATAAAGGTTAATTCCTCTTTAAGATGACCAAGTAAACACCTAATTCCAGTTGAAAATGATAATTCCAAATTAAACTTCATTCCGACTAAAGTCACTGGTTTATTCCAATCATGATTCCGACAACAATAATTCCCCTGCCAAGGAAACAGTTAATTCCACTCTAACATTATTCCTGTCGTTCTGCTCCTGGCCTGATGACACACACATATTATGTTAATTCGTATGATTGATTCAGTCGAGCCGCTGCTTCATAATTATCACAAAAATGCAAAAATCAGATGTAGTATCTGGTCTAATGTGTTGACAGTTGAAACAAATGCAAAACAGGAAGTGGATGCAGTCATTTCCTTCCAGTAGACATCCAGACATTAAGCGGCCATTCTGTCCAATCAGAACCCTCTGTACCTCCAGCTGTTGAAGCCAGATTAACTACAGTGGAATATGCCTGTTTCCATGGAAACCTTTATTTGTAATTAATATGTGTATGTAAACACAAAAAAATTGGTTTAATTCCGAATAATTTTATTCTGAATAAATAATTCAGAATTAAAAAACATCATGTAAACTTAGCTAGTGTTCAAAATTCCGCACTTTTAAAGACTTTCAACACCTTCACAAGCATCCTGAGCTGCTCTACATACTATATACACACACACTTTTTACACTTTTTACAAATTTACATGAGGAGTGTAACGGTGCACTCATTTCTACTGAACCATTTCGGTTTAGGGCCTTCATATTCTACAGATGTGTACCGAAGGAATTCCATGTAACCTATGTGAAGAACACAAACACTCACTTTAATGTTCCACACAAAACTTGGAAGTGGAACGTTCACAGTGTGAGCAGGATGGATGGAAGCAGAACCCATTTGCATGCAAGGTTTCCTCTGTACATGCTGGGCCTGCACTGCTGCTGAATTTTCTGCAGCACCTTTTCTGAAAAAATTCTAAAAATTGGTCCCGTCATTTTGGCATAAACCTGTTTACAAACAGATAAACAAACCAACTCGGCACAACAAACAGCGCCCCCTGTGGCTCTATAAGTTATGAAGCAGTGTCTGAATAATGACAGCTAGGGCCAAGGTACCCAGGTCACTAACATGTCACAGAGGTGATAATGTTGGTATCTGCTAAGGAGACAGAGGGTGACCTAGTTCAGTTTTATCACAATGATGGTATATTGTTATTCTCTCTGACCTTTATTTTAGTATAATGCCTGTTCGAACATGAAGGACACTTGTCATCTGACGCCTTGTCATATTGAGAACGTGCCATGTTTGTACCTTCAGCAGACTCCCTCGTAATATGCAACACCCCCTCACACACATTTATTTGATTTTCCCTTTTATTATGGCAAAAACACACTTTTGGCGACTGTGACTTTGAACTTTGACCTACATTTAGCAAAATTTAAAAGGATCTATTCTGGACCACCTTGCACCATTCCTGAAAAGTTCATGGGTGCAGGGTACAAGTTTGAACATTGTCTATTTAAATAAACTACGGCAACAAAGTGCCAATTAAAATAATTCAATAGATTTTAAGTTTTTAAACTTTGATTAAAAACTATGGATTTTATTAATTACATTTAAACATAATAATTAACTCCAAAATAATGAAATTATTAGTTTAATTATTTTGGATTTGCTTAAAATTTAGCACATGCTGAGGAAATCCAAATCAATTGTATGGGGGAAAACTATCCAACATGTATGAGTTATGTGGAAAATACTAATTCAAATAAACCAAATATCTACAAAAAATCATTTAAACTCACTAAGGTGGAATTAATTCATATTCCTAAATGTCTGAATGATATTGATTTATATGTTGTTCATTTTACTGATAAAATATAATTAATTTCTATTCAGTGATCTTCAGCTGTTATTCTACTTCCCTCTAGAATGTTGCGACAGCTCCCATTCGCTTTGAATGGATGTTCCCAGCATTGTGTGAGCAGATTTTTTTCAATAACCGCCCACTGCACCATTAACGCACGCTGCCAATGGCAACGAATTTTGTCACTTCAGATTCACGTTACCATGTCACTCCGCAGGTAGTTCGGCCACTTTGAAAGTAAATATTTGCTACGTTGTCACAGCTATTGTATCCAGTCTGTTAGAGTACTAGCAGTAATAAGCTGTAATAAGCTGTAATAACCGTAGAATAAGCAGGATAATCTATTGCTCACGCGTGACTATTGAAAAATATTTCCCTTCGGGGCGGAACAATACCCCTCTGCCTTTGGCGTCATGGGGTGTTGTTCGGCCCCGTCGGGAAATATTTTTCTGATAGTAACACGATCCCTTATATATTATTCAAACAAAAATGAGTAAAAGGCAATTGATAAATTATTAAATTGTCATTAACTCAACATAATATACCAAACTGCACAGTCTTTTTTTTCACGTAGAATTGAACAGAATTTATTGTATTAATATTAATTACACTCAGTCACACATTTTAGAGTGTAGTAACCAGTCAAAGCTTGTTAGGTTTTATTTTCAGTTTTCAGTAATTATGCAGTGTATTCCCCCCCCACACACACACACACACATTACACACATGTCATTATCCCAAAAATATACCAAACTCAAACCATTTCTGTACCATTACAGCACTAATTAACATTACAGATGCACATGACATACGATATGGTGTGACTCCCTGTAAATTGTCATATATTCTGAAACTGCCTGGTCCTCTACTCATGTATATTTTATGAATAAAAATAATATCATCATTACAGGGGTTTGGAATCCTCTACTTCTAGATTTCTGCTGGTGTCTGTGGCTGCGGCCCATTACTAACACTTCCACTTCATTTGGAGTGGACTTCAAAAGAGAGTCATCCCTCAAAAATTAAATCTTTCCCAAAAAATTAGGCCACACTTTAGCGGTGGGAAAAAAACCCCCACATCATGTGCTATAATGTCAAAGGTGACTTTTTTTGATGTACAGATGTTACAGTGTGTGAAAATGTTGTCACTGGACATAATGCTGCCTCTTATATTGTTTCCTGTTAAACAAAAGGAGTACAGGGAAGCTTTCTCGCCCTGAGTGCATTGACCCAGGTATGTCTATTAGTTTATTTTGTTATTTCCTTAAGCTTTATTATAAGTTATTGTATGTCTCGGATAAAATGGCAAACAATGTTCTGCCGGGTTCGCACAGTATTCTGGGTAATATGATCGTCCACTGTATTCGTAGTGGGGGTCCCATCCCTACTTAGTATGAATGAAAAGTTTGAAGTGATATTTAGCACTTGGACTCACCCTCGAACATAATGGGACACCCTACACTTTCACGTTAACACGCAAAAGCGAGTGTTAAGGGTAAAAACAAGTGGA
The DNA here is from genome assembly GCA_020466265.1 of Siphamia tubifer. Lineage (NCBI taxonomy): Eukaryota > Metazoa > Chordata > Actinopteri > Kurtiformes > Apogonidae > Siphamia > Siphamia tubifer. The sequence goes on from CM035803.1 coordinate 9,839,374, forward strand.
AGTGATAGTATAGTCTTAGTCTTTGCCATGTTCCATAGAGAAGAGTTTAAAAACACACATCAACCTCTTTTATGTCAATGTCATCTTATTAAAGATGACCTCAGATTGTGCTCTGCTGCTTTTCATTTTGATTTATGAAAATTGATTATATTATGGGTTTACTTCAATTTGTCTTGTTTTTGTGTTTCTGCACATTTTACATGTCTTATGTCATATTCAACTCATTTTCATCTTGTTACGTCTTTCACAAAGGACACTAATATCTTTGTATTTTGTCAAGTTTCATCCTGAACCCAAACTCTGCCTTTACATTGAACAGACCTGACATGTGTCACCTACTGTACCAGCTTATTTATTTATTGACTGATATGAACATGTTTTTGTTAGACATAGGCATTCCATGCATCCCATGGTTTTTGTTGTTGTGATGGAAAATATCTCTTGTTTAATAATGATCAATTAAACCAGTGGTTCCCAAACTGTTTGGACCCCCCCCACACACACACACACACAGTCTCTCTCTCTCTCCAGGTGACACTTGAGCTTCTTTAGCTTTAATAACACATTATAATAACACACTTTTTACAATAACCCACTCTATTCACACTAAAACCATAACAGCCTGTGCTCATTCACTAGCACAGGCTGTTGTCAACATGGCCGTCAGTATGACAGTCAATGTGCTGCTAACATATCACATGGAAATCACAAATGCCACACTGGACTGTATGTTATTTTGTTACAGTTCTTTCATGCTATTCTGTAAAGTTCAAAACGTACTCTGACATACTCTAACAATATTACATAGGGGTCTGCATGGACAGAAGTGAAAGGCTTTTCCACAACGCATGGTCTTTCCAACATGAAATCCGCTGTTTACCCATTAGTGTCATATATCATTCTTTTCAGCATTTCATTTGCTACAAAAAATGTCAATTGAAAATTTAACAAAATCTAATTGGCTGGGTGAGTACCCGGGTAAAGAGTTAATATACCATTCTGACATTGCCACGTCTCATTGGCTAATACTGTCTGTAGAAGCCATTTTAGGTGGTAGGTGAAATGATGTGTCAATCAAAAGTATAGATCTTATTGGCCATCTTGATGGTCGGGTTTGTGGCCTTTGTTCATAAATCACATGTTTTTACAAGATAAACACGGGAGATAAAAAGCACAGGTTGGTTCCCGTTCGATGATGCAACAACAAATTGTGGATATATATTATGTATATTTGGACTATATATGTTTTGGTTTGGATGTTTTTGTTGTAATATGACCGCATTTTTTGGAATATTGTTCCTCTGTGGATAATTATGGGAGATAATTATCCACAGATTTGTTGTTTGTTATTGTTTGAACAAATGACTAATTCTAGCTGCTGTTGTTAATTAAGTGGTTTATATCAGTCGATCCGTGAGGACCCATTTTCAAAATATACTGAGTGTATGAGATGTCAAACCCGCAGGTTCGGGTGGTTCTGTTTACAATTATGAACAACTACTTCCAGTCCATATATAAAGTTTAAACTTTCTGTCGCCAGCACCTTCAGACAGAACACACACTGTGGTTGTTCCTCGCTACCCACCATGTGCTCGTGAAGCCCGTTTCATTGTATATATCATCATATCACAGTATCTTTTTTGTAGCCAAAGTGCATGACAACTTGTCCTGTGCAGGAGCCTTGCATTTTGTAGAAGGCACGCGTACAAACTTGTCCATGTTGTCATAAAGTCGCCGTCCCATGTTTTGTTCTGAATCTCAAAGTAGGGACCTGTTTTATACAGTTTGTATTCACATGAGGAGGGTTTGCCCACGTCTATGCTAGTAACAACAATATCAGAGCAATCCAAAAGATCGGAGGTTTAGCATTCATTGAACGGATTTAATGTTCGAGGGCGGAGCGCGATTACTGAGTGAAAGGGAGGAATTGAATTTTAATGACTGTGGCAGCTATACACTGAATGAAATTCATATTGGATGGTGTGGAGTGATTATGGAGTGAAAGGGGTGATTGGGTTCTATAGACTCCACTCTCTGCCGACTGATACATTACCAAAATTCCGACGACATTCAAAACATTCCAGTGCCTGTTTTTTTTCAGTGTTATGCAAACAGTCTTATCTTACCGTGACCTCCCTAGGGGTCGCGACCCCCACTTTGGCAAACACTGATTTAAACCATGTTAGAAATCATAGCATATGTAATATATGGAGGTGATGTGCATGAAAATCCAACAAAGATGAGAGTGAAGGTCAAAGAAAATCTAAGGTGTATAAGTGTGGATTGTATAGAATTACAAACCCAAAGAAAAGGAGACAAATGGAATTTTTATATCTGGATATCTGCTCAAAGAGTCAGCTCGTTAACGTGAATGACGGGAGCCAACTCCTGATTGAGAGCCGATTAGGAGCCTCTCTCTCTCTCTCTCTCTCTCTCTCCCTCGCTCTCTTTTAAAGCCACACTTGATTGGTTAGTGTGGGGCGTTGTCTGTTTCTGTGCTGAACAGAGGAGAGAGAGGCGGAGTTGCACATAGAGGGGCGGAGTTACACACATGTTATCACACAACAAGCACACACATGAGAGGGAGGGAGCAGAGACCGCAACAAAACCTGACTGGAAAGGTAAAAAACTAAACAAAAAAACAAGTAGATACAATGGGTGACAACAGGAAACACAGCAACATTTGGATTAATATCAATGACAGCAAATGAGTGTGAAAAACAAGTTTCATATAGTTCTGGTTCCACTAATAACCTGCACAGACACTAGAGAACCCTTCATTTATTTATTTATTATCACTATAGAGTCTATAAATAAAGGTTTATTCATATAATAAACATTTGATACAGCTATAGTGGATGTTCTTTATATTAGTAATTTATATTGCACCTAACTTTGCATTATTGTTGGTAATAAATTCATTTCAGCACCAAAACATCTGAAGAGCCACTTGAGAACCAAAAGGGTCAATTGTTTTTAGTGAACCAAACCGAAAGAATCGTTTCTCTAAAAAGAGCTGAAATTCCCATTACTAATGACAATAAAAAAGTTACACATTATTATTATACTATTATACATTATTTTATGAAAAAGGACAAGATGGTAAGTATCCCGAAATATTACCAATGGTCTACACAGGAAATTACCCCAGATGGTGTAGGAAGCAGGGACACATCCTCAGTTGTAGTCCCCAGCGTCATTGGGTGTTTCGGCCTTTTACATACAATACACCCTCCTCTGGGGCAGGCCCACCACAGGCTGATCAGATCTGGGTGTGTGTCCCTAGCTTCCCGGGGCCCATCTGGGATCCTTCCTTTTTAACCACAGCCACCGGCTGCAGCGTTCTGCTGTGTCTGATGCCTCTCTGATGGTACGATGCAGGGTCCGGCCATGGATTCCTAGATCCTTCAGTAAATTGATGGTGAATTTTGCAATGAAGCCTCGGCAGCCCACTTCAACAGGACGGACTGATGCTCTCCAGCCTCGTCGTTCGGCCTCCGCCCTCAGGTCTGAGTACCTCAGATTTTTCCTCTCATAGGCCTCCTCTATGGCGTCTTCCCATGGTACCGTCAGCTCAATGAAAAATACGGCACGTGAGCTGTCGGACCAAAGTACCACCTTAGGGTGGAAGTTGCTATGTGTGGTGGTACTGTGAGTAGGTGGCCTACGTCGACACGCATTTCCCAGTCCCGGGCCCCCTCCAGCTGATTTTTCCTGGTTGGTACTGCTGAAGATTTTGGTCGTTCTCCCTCACGAACAAAGGGTAACAGCAAGGCTCCTTTTGTCTGATTGGACAGTGATGAATTGATTGTCCTCCTTTTGTCCTCCATGGCAGCAGCAAGGGCCTTCAAAACCTGGTTGTGTCTCCAGGTGTATCTCCCTTGCGAGAGGCTCACTTTACAGCCGGTGAGGATGTGCCTTAAGGTTGCTGGTATGTGGCATAAGGGGCATGCAGGATCTTCACCAAGCCATTGATGGAGGTTTGTAGGTGAAGGAAGATCATCATATGTAGCTCTAAGGAGGAAGCTAATTCTACCTGCCTCCATCTGCCACAGGTCTTTCCAGCTAATCCTCCTTTTTTCTATGCTCTCCCAATTCACCCACTGTCCTTGGCGAGCTTGTGACACAGTGACACAGTGATACAGCACGATTTTAAAAAATCGCAATGTCAGTTTTTTTTAGTATCGTCCAGCCCTGGTTCCAGTCTCCAATTAGGGTCTAAACCCAAACCTCTGTCAATTGTAAAGCAAACATAACAAGTGTTCTTTTCTTCCCTCCAAATACCAGTTAACATTTACCCCAGTGACATAGTGGCTTAAGAAAAACATCTTCAAAACAAATCAGTGTCTGCACTCACAGCAACAACAAAAATGATCTTCATGTCAGGACCATTTGGAGCTCCTCTGTTCAACCTCGGCTAAGTCTGCAGTTACATTTCATCATGCCGTTCCACAGATGCAAAAGTGAAGAGAATGACAACTTTTGTCAAAGCCACCCCCCCCCCTTTCCTCTTTTTCACTCCACTGAACAGAATCTCATTGAATCCTCCGGCGCAGCATGCTCTGCTCACACTGGTGGCCCACTTTCATGTCACTACTGCCCAGAATCCTGTCTGCCCGAGCAATGAACTGACACCGAACTAATCATCAGAAGGTTTTGTGCATTTGTTAGCCTCTCCAGTCTGAAAACAGATACACACTATTGTTGTTGTTGTTAAAGTGTGCAGATGCATACAGAGCAGGAGTAGATAATGAATTCCTGTACAATTATTGTCATCTTCACTTTTTATTATAATGAAAAAGGTTGTTCTTTTTCATCCTGGACCTTGTGACGTTTGTTCCATTATATTAATTTAAATTGATGCTCAGTGTGTGTGTGTGTGTGTGTGTGTGTGTGTGTGGGTGTGGATGTACGTCAGTGTGGGCACTTAAACCTCCTCAAGGCGTGTTAGATAAAAGCCTCCGTCAAATGAGTGTGTCAGGAAGTGAGTGGAAGGGAATAGACAAGTGTGTATTTGGACAGGATATGTACCATTATCAGTCATTAAGAGCAAAACAGCCTGAGTACAACTAGTGAAAAAAAAAACACATCTATATATGGACTAAGATGTGGATCTCAATCCAACACAAGCCACCGCAGGACTGGATAATAAGAGTGGGTGGGATCAGGATTTTGGAGAACAAGAGGTGCCTTCATTTGGACTCGAGGGAGGAGCAAGAAAAGAAAGGAATCACACCAAGCTAATGCTGAGTGAGTCATGTCAACTATGGGAAAAAAATTAGCAGCAGCTATTGATTATTTTTGTAATTGATTAAGCTATTATTTTCAATAATCATGGACTGTTTTAGAACAAGAAGAAATAGATTCAGAGACAGTTTCCTCCCATGAGCTGACAACACATTAAAGGTGTCATTCTGCTGAAAACCACTTTTCCACGCTCCTTTTGGAATCTGATGGGTCACCCCGAGTTACCAACACATGCTGCCTTTGAAAGTGGTTTGTCACCTCCACTGGCTGCATACTGCATTCACAGAAAACAACAAGAGGAACCAGGGACCCAGCAAAAGCCCGTCCATCTTTAGCGTCACCCATGTGGGGTTAAGCCCATCCCCAACAGCGAATCTGAAGTAGCATTAGCATTAGCATCTACAAGAGAAGACGACACCACAGTAGCTGCTGCACAAACTGGGAAAAAAAATGGTGGATCAAACTGGTTCATGTGCTCTCTGTGGAAATAAAGCCTGTTTTTTTTCCCTGCACATTTTCAGAACAAGCAACGGCATGAAATCTACCTGGATGTTACTGTGGTAAAGGTAAACACACACACAGCGAGAGGGGAGAGGGGAGTGTTCCTTCACGCATTCTGAGCAAATCAGAGATGCTTCATCACCACGTCATGGACATGTATGAGGAAGTAAACTCGACCTCAAGTCATTTTTCTATCGTACAGAAACAGCATCCGGATTTTTTTTTTAAAGTAGAACCAAAACACAATGTGTTCAATCACAATAGAGAACACAGCAATATTAATGAAACAACGATGGTTCGGCCCCGTCAGGGAATATTTTTTCGATAGTAACTCGTGGGGAATGCATTATCCCACTTATTCTATGGTTATTACATCTTATTACTGCTACTACTCTAACAGATTGGATAAAATAGCCATTGCAACGTAGCAAATATTTACTTTCAAAGTGGCCGACCTACCTGCGGAGTGATACGGTACAGTGAATCTGAAGTGAAAAAACCTGTTGCCATTGGCAGCGGGCGTTAATGGCGCAGTGGGCAGTTATCGAAAAAAAATCCGCTCGCTGAAGGCTGGGGACGTCAATTCAAAGTGAACAGGAGCTGTCGCAACGTTCTATAGGGCCGTAGAATAAAGTGTATAAGGCAACACGCTTTCCCTCAATGTCTCATCAAAATCACTTCCTCTTTGTGCAATAATCCTACAAATGTAAAAATTATGTGCAATAAATCATGCAATAATCTTAAGGTGCAGCGTGTCCCATAAGTGTCCATACATAGAAGACAAAACAATTCTATACATATATGCTTCTAACATCTAACTCAAAGAATGCATTTAAATAAAAAGCAGCAAGTTGAAATGTTACTCATATAGCGCATATTATATAAATAAACATGGTTTATGTCAAGAAACTTTTATTTTTCCTATGTATGGAGACTCATGAGACACCCTGTATATATATCGACAGTGTTAAAAATGTAAATTTACCTATTCATATTTTGTCAATTTTTGTTTTTTTATTCTACGTACCCCAATTCTAGGGTTACTTTATAAAATTGTAGAATTTATATTCTATCTTCTAATGTTATTCTTAGTTTTTGTAATTTTATATTCATTCTTGGTTCATAATAAATTATCTCCTCTCCTCTCCTCTCCTCTCCTCTCCTCTCCTCTCCTCTCCTCTCCTCTCCTCTCCTCTCCTCTCCTCTCCTCTCCTCTCCTCTCCTCTCCTCTCCTCTCCTCTCCTCTCCTCTTCCATTCTTCTATTGTAAACAGTTATTTGAATAGGCTCCACACTAGTAGAGGCCAGATTCCAACTCTCTCTAATTCAATAAGGTTGTACCCATTAAGCTGCACAACACTGGCAAGATGGTTACCACAAATAGCAGTAAATTTCATGACAGACACAAATATATATATTATACACTGGCACATTGAACTGTGGTTTTCCACGGGTCATGTTAATATCAATAGCTAACAAGTGAAGTTAGTAAATGCGTTGTTCCTGTTTTTAACTTAATTTCCTGTCATGCACATACTGTAGAAACTGTACTTACCAAATTGGCCAATTTAAAACATCTCAATTTCTCAGAATTGCAGCACACAAATGCACACACACACAAACGCACACACACAGTCATTCATTGGATGACTAAATCTTACCATTTATGCAGCTGTGTTAACATATATGTCATTTTGTGTATAAGGATTCTTCATCTTTTTACTGCAGTCACATGTTCAGGCCTGTATGTAACATGTTTGGCTGTCGCTGTTTAAATTAGTGATTTAAATAGCAAATGTATAACATACTTGCCAGATTCTTAATTCCAACGTCTAGTGAGTCTGCTATTCTTTAGGGTTATAGTGAAGTGAAAAAAACCCTATTTTGGTTCATTACAAAAATCCCAGCAAGAAAAATGGGGCCATAGTATCTGCAATTACTAACAAATACTGCAGTGTCACATATGTATGAACAATTAAAAAATAGTTAATCAGTTGGTGCTAGATCTTGTAATAATCTGGTCCAAAATAATGCTCACATGGAGAGTTTCTCAACAAAAACCGATCAAATAGTTATTACACTTTTAGCCCATGTTTTTAAAATGAAATTCATCAAACATGTTTTTTAAATGAAATTCATGAAACAAAGGACACTAGTATATGTGGATGGAGTCAGCCAAGGTGAATATTAAATGAGAAAAGCTGATATGCAGGAGAGACCAATAGAGGTCCTTAAAGCCTATTATGTTCCCTTCTATTTATAACCATCACTTGGTTTTATATCAGTTTCCACTTTAAAAAGATACAGAGATAAAAAAAAAAATGTCGAAGCTGGTGGATAAAACACTCACGAGAATCAAATAAATAGTTTATGCTCTAAACTACTAAGGGGAGGAAACTCCTATTTTTCCTTTTTTTACAGTTGTGCATAATCCTTTATATAATGTTGTACTGTTCCTGCAGCCTGATTTCCAAATGTCTAAAACTTCCAGTTCTAACCGACCTATATGGGATTTTTAGGGGCAATACTCAGAATTGGGCCTAAAACAGCAGATATCCAATATATCATCTGATATCCAATATGTTGTTTAGTATATCATCAATATATAACCTAATATCCAATATATTAGCCAATAACTAATGTATTGGCCAATAACTGATATATTGGTCAATATATGAAATAATAACATTTTAGCAGCATGATGAGCAGAAGTGTATGTTACAGTCACAAACTCTCCTTTTCCTCCTACTCTCCAAAAGCAGCAAGCAACAGAATGTCTGTGCAGCAATAAAATTAATACATCAGTTACATATTAACCAATGTTCCTTAATCAGTGATATACTATAATTGGCCCTAGACCCACATTAGCTCCGTTTACATAACAGTTTTTATTCCTGTTTAGTGAAATAATGGTTAATTATTCTTTAAGGTGACCATGTTAATACCTAATTCCAGTTGAAAATCATAATTCAGAATTAAACTTAATTCTGATAAAAAGTCCCTTGTTTATTCCAATCTGAATTCCCAATTCAATAATTCCTCTGCCATGTAAACAGTTAACAGCACATGCTCCTGGTCTCATTGCGACGATACACAAATTTAGTGTTGATGATGGTTTGTTGATATGCATTAGTTTGTTGATTCAGTCGAGCTGCTACTTCGTAATTATCACAAAAATAAATGCAAAAATCACATGTAGTATCTGTTCTAACATGTTGCCAGTTGAAACACAAAACAGAAAGTGGATGTGATCATTTTCTTCCAGTAGACATCCAGACATTAAGCGGCCGTTCTGTCCAATCAGAACCCTCTGTACCTCTAGCTCTTAAAACCTAATTAACCAAAGCTGAATACACCTGTTTCCATGGAAACCTTTATTCAGAATTCGGACTTTCATGTAAACACGAAATTCTGAATTATTTTATTCCGAATAAATACTTTGGAATTAAAAAACATCAAGTAAATATAGCTATTAATAAAAATGAACTGGTCAACTTAATGGTAGATAATGTAAACAGACAGACTGATGAATTGATGATCTAAACATTAAACTGTGCATTTCTTTATCTGCCAATGAAGATCTTTTAATTTGCTTCAATACATATGAAACAAGTTTTTCTAGGTTCATCGGGAAAAACAATAACATCTCAGCTGATCGATATTCTGGTCTTGGCCCTGGGACCTGTCAACATTTAATTCAGAAGCATGTAAAACTAATTACATTTCTGTTCACCAGTTGAAATGAACAAATATGACTCAAATGTTCAAATACCCAACAGTACAAATCAGTCAACATCAATCCTCAAAAACCCAAACCCATCTATTGGTCTAAAATGCTTCAGAACTGTGGAACCACCCATATTAACACAATGAATTCATTCAAGTAAAATGCAGCTTGTCAATATTTTCAGCAGCATCAGATACATTCATAGTCTCTAATGAACATGCAAACACCATTGTGTTGGGAATAACGTGTTACAAAAGTAATCCATCACAGTAACAGATTACTTTTTGATGTAACACAATAGTGTAAGACATTACTAATCAGTTCTCAGGAATATTTTACTCACTACATGTTCAACAGTGCTTGGGTTACAACACACTTTTCACCTATAAGGAATCCAAAATGCATCTATAACATTTCTCTTAAAATTTGCTCGAGAAGTGTACCGTCTGGCGTACACCTCTTGCACGGACAGCAGTGCTGTGTTGGTGGTCCGTTCAGCACAGGGGATTAGCTTTCCTGTCCTGAATTGTCCAGCTGCTGTACTAGGCAGTGATGCTCCCAGTGAGCACAGACTGGATTGCTGCCGTGAAGAAGGTTCTCTGCAGTGCTGTGGAGACCCTGAATTTCTTCAGCCGTCTCAGGTAGTACAGGTGATGCCTCGCTTTCTTCACAAGGGTGGAGATGTGGGTGGACCATGTCAGGTCCTCGGAGATGTGGACTCCGAGGTATCTGTAGCTGCTGACTCTCTCTACAAGAGTCTTAAAGATCCTGAGAGGGGTATGATGGCTCCTCTGCTTCTCCCTTCTGAAATCTACAATCATCTCCTTGGTTTTGGAGACGTTCAGGTCCAGGTTGTTAGACTGACAGACCAGCCACCTCCTCCATGTAGGCCGTTATCCTGTTATTGGAGATCAGGCCTACCACCACTGTATCATCTGCAAACTTCACAATGGTGTTGGAGGGGTGAATGGCTTTGCAGTCATGGGTGTAGAGGGGGTAGAGCAGAGGACTCAGGACGCAGCCTTGGGGGGCACTGATGTTGAGGGTGCACGGGCTGGAGGTGTGTCTTCCAATCCTCACTACCTGTGCTCTGTCTGCAAAAAGCTCTGGACCCAGGAGCAGAGTGAGGGGTTCAGCCCCAGGTCCCGGAGGTTAGTGACCAGCCTGTGGGGAACTATGGTGTTGAATATGGAGCTGTAATCGATGAATAGCAGCCACACATATTTTCCTGTTCTGCTGTTCAGGTGGGTGAGGGTGGAGTGGAGGACATGGCTGGTAGGAAGACTGGAGGGGGTCAAAGGAAGCAGGCAATGAAGTGCAGACAAAGTCCTTTATTATTTTCTCAAAGCACTTCATTACCACTGAGGTGAGGGCTACTGGGTGGTAATCATTATTGTAGACAGGGTTGGTCTTTTTGGGGACAGGTATAATTATGGACCTTTTGAAGCATGCGGGGACAACAGAGTGAGACAGGGGCATGTTGAAAATAGCTGTGAACACAGGAGCTGCTCTGCACACGCTTTCAGTGCACGCCCAGGGATGCCATCAGTGCCAGCAGATTTTCTACTGTTTACTCGTATCAGAGCTGTTCTTACATTGTGCTCTGATACGGACTGCATGCGGGGCTCACTGGTGTTGTTGCTGAACTCCTCTGTGTTAGCATTAGCTGTGGTGCTAATGGTGTTGTAATGTGAGAAGAAGGAGTTCAGCTCCTCCACTAACGCAGGATCCACTGCTGCCAGTGAGTCCCTCCATCCTCTGTCATCTGTGATGCTCCGGAGTCCCTGCCACATCCATCGGCTGTTACTATCACCCAGTGAATCCTCAACATTGTCCCCGTAGCGCTGCTTAGCAGTCCTCACCTTCTGTCAGAGCTCGTAGGATGCCAACTTGTATGGAACCACGTCGCTGGAGATGAGTCCTTTGTTGTAGGCAGTGTTTAGAGCCTTCAGACCCTCATGTATAATTCCATCGACCCACGGGTTCTGATGAGGAAAAACCTTCACAGTCACCACAGGGACGATATCATCTATAAGTTTGAAGTCCATCACCAGCTCCGTAAACAAACTGACGTCATCTCCGGAGCTCTCGTCAAACATGTCCCAATCCACTCAGCACGTTCTGCAGCGTGACTTCTGATTGGTCAGACCAGCGTCTGACCTCCCTCATTGCTGGAGCAACCACCGTTAGCTTCTGTTTTTACTTCAGCATGAGACAGATGATGATGTGGTCAACCAGCTTTGTAGCTGTCCTTATGGAGGGTATAGCAGTGGTCCGGCGTGTTATTACCCCGGGTAGGGAATGTCACATGCTGGAAAAAATTCAGCATAACCTTTGTCAGCTTTGCCTTTTTATAGTTCCCCGCCACTATGAGGGCAGTGTCCGGTTGTTTATTGTGGTGTTTACTGATAATGTCCTCTAATGTTCTACTTGTTTTCCCCTACTCTCCTTACAGTGTACCTTTTATCCCAAGATGGTAAATGGTCTGCACTTATACAGCGCTTTTCCACCTTCATGGTGCTCAAAGCGCTTTACACATTAGCTTCACATTCACCCATTCATACACACACTCATACACCAGTAGGTGTCTAAGGTCAGTCCTACTGGGAACCTAAGTCAGGGTTCAGTGTCTTGCCCAAGGACACTTCAACAGCCAGGACAGCCAGAGCTGGGACGTGAACCACCAACCTCTCGTTCATTGGGAAGACCCACTCTACCAACTGAGCCAACTGAGCTGCTGAGCTTCCAGAGCATCCCCAATTTCCCTCCCCCTTTTTCTTAAAAAGAGACTAAAATGGCATTAACATGGCTAATGAGAATGAGACATTTATTCTGGAAAAAAAGGAACTGGCTTGGGTTTTTGGTGACAGACATGGAGCAAGTGACTACACACTGAAAAGTTTGTCTGAAGCCTATTGCAACAACACGCTGTAGCACAATGAACGTATGCCAGCATCGTAAACAGAGCAGAGCCAATCCACCTGACCTGGACAGATGCCACTCTTTACAAAGAGAACAAGACTACTACAACCAACAAACCCCCCACTAAAAAGCAGCTTACTGTGGTGGAATCATTTAGCCAAGGCACCACATGTGACAAGGAAGGGACACGATGGAGAAGGGGCACTTACTAATAGCTTTAGCTTTAGCTTCATTGCCTGTACTAGACCTCAGGCTCTGAAAACAAATGATTTATGCAGGCGGTGCACATGTAGAGGGTGGGGACAAATTACAGTTTCGTTTGAGTGACATATCACTGTTCAATCTTTTCTTATAAACAGTGGAAAACAGTTTATTCACCAACTGAAGTCTATAGACCTCAGGTATGTGTTACAACTATAATAACAGCTGCACTTTCGATTCATGTAGGGAAATGTACATGACTTTTGTTGAGGTTTTCATCAAAGGCAAAATAATTAAAAATGTGTTTTGAGTTTTCTGTGTCATCTGTACTTATTGTTTTCTTTAAAAAAAAAATTTAGAAAATAAGTGGGAAAAAATCATGAATTGAATGTTTTATGACAAAAAAAAAACCCTAGATAGTATTATTATGAAACATATTATTTTTCGGCCATATCGTCCAGCCCTGCTATAGACCCCAGGAATGTGTTACCATAGACGTAAGTATTTTGCTGAAGTTGCTTTGCCCCATCTGTACAACAGCAGAGGGGACTGTGTTTTATTCTGCAATGACAGACCTGTGCTCCAGTAAAAACCTGATTTTTTTGTTTGATTCTAGAAAAAAAAATTGCCAATGGAAGAATTGAAAATTATTTTGGCAAGATTTATTGAAATGAGATTTTCAGATCTATTGTGTAAAGATAAATTCTTGTATCTCCCTGAAAAGTTACTATTTAGTCGATCATATCTTATTTTAATAAATATTAGAGAAAAATACACTTAATAAGATTTAGATTTTTACAGTAAAAAGTCTATTTTTTAAAACCAAAAAACAGCTGGTGCTTCAATTCCAGGAAGGAAATAGACAGTGAAAGTTTTGGATAAAATGAAAATGAAAGCTTTCTCTGTCATTTCTACTTATTGTTTTCTTTATAAAATAGTGAGAAAAAATCGTGAATACAATTTGTGGTGGAAAATTTTTTTTTTCGGGCTCATCGCCTCATCATCTGTCCCTCCAGCTGAAACACTTGTTCACACCTTAACACCTCCAGACTGAGCTAGTGCAACAGCCTCCTCTATGGGTTACCCAAACTCCAGCTCATACAGAACTCCTCACCCACCACCACCACCATCATCATCACCTCCATCCTCCAACATCTCCACTGGACTCGCTGTCAAACACCAGATAACATTCAAGCTCCTCCTCACCATCATAGCCCTCCATCACCAGCGCCCCCACCCGACACCTTGTCGGCTAATCCCCTAGAAGCCTCTGATCCTCCTCTTCCCACAACCAAAAACCAAACATCGAACCTGGGGGGGGGCAGAGATTTTGTTTTATTTCTGCTTCAACCCTCTGGAACTCCCTCCCTCCCTCTCTAACACCCACCATCCAACCCTGCTCTGATCTTAAAACCTTCACATCCCTTTTACAACTTCATTTATTTAATATTTCTTTTAATGTTTAACTGTTTTACATTCACATACTTGCCTTTTCCACCTGCTTTTTATCTGTTTTCAATATGTTTGCTTTCTGTTTGTATTTGTTGGGTGTCAAAGGGTCTTGTAGCATGAAAAGCATTACACAAATAAAATTTATTATTATTATTTTTTTTTGTTTTTTGTTTTTATTAATTTTTATTTTTTTCAGTGTTTCCCCCAGTGCCTGGTGGGCCACCAGGTTTTACTCGCCTGGTGGGGGGGCCAGGCTAAACGCGTCACTTTTTTATTTATTTTAAAGAAATTAAATGCACATTAAAACTAGTGACACTAGAGACGCTATTTAGAGCTTCCAACCGTAGGTTTATCTGCTGATTTTTCAGGCTATGAATACAGGTGAAGTTAAAGGAAATGCAGGTGGGTAGCAGGAACAGGAATGACAAAGTAAAAGCAGATTCATGGATGAAACTGTGGGTCTTTGGTGAATCAACGTGGTGGACCACCAGGCGTTCCTAACTCCCACCAGACTAAGCTTCACTATTCATTTTATTTATTTATTTTAAAGAAATGTATGGATGTTACAACTGGTGATAATCCATAATGTTAATAATGTAATGTCAGAGTCCAGTCCAACTCTGGATATAGATTTAAATATCTGCATAATAGTGTAAATGTAGCCTTTACACTTCCCTGACATGTTTTTTTTTTATTAAATAAATCATAATCAATCTCCAATATGACAAATCTTTATTCCACTTTTCCCAGTTTGTGGATTCTGTCATTGACATTTATAGATAAACTAAGTACTTGTGTCCAAGACATAAAAACTTGGGTGAGTGCCAATTATCTTTTATTGAACCCTGAAGAAACTGAAGTCGTTATAATTGGTCCTAAAAATGCGAGAGACTCCCTAATTGACCAGATAGTTACTCTGGACAAATTAAGTGTAACACCCAGTGCCACAGTTAAAAATTTAGGAGTTTTATTTGATCAAGATCTTTCATTCAAAATGCACATTAACCAAACATGCAGAACAGCCTTCTTTCACCTGCGCAACATTAGCCAAAATTAGGAATATTCTGTCTAAAACTACTGCAGAAAAAAATAATTCATGCATTTGTTACATCACGATTAAATTATTGTAACTCGTTACTTGTAGCGTGTCCTAAATATTCCCTAAAAAGCTTGCAACTGGTTCAAAATGCAGCAGCAAGATTATTAACAGGATCAAATAGAAGAGAACACATCACCCCTGTGCTCCAAGCCCTTCACTGGCTACCAGTTGAGTTTAGAATTAAATTTAAAATCCTCCTCCTTACATATAAAACCATTAATGGTATGGGCCCCTCTTATCTTAGAGATGATCTGGTTCCGTACCAGCCCAATAAAACCCTTCGTTCTCAGAATGCAGGTTTATTGAAAGTTCCTAGGGTTTCTAAAAGTACAGTAGGAGCTAGAGCCTTTAGTTATCAGGCCCCTGTCTTATGGAATCAGCTTCCCTTTAATATTAAAGACGCCGAAACAGTCTCTACATTTAAAATTAGGCTTAAAACATTCCTGTTTGAGAAAGCCTATGGTCAGGTTAGTTAAAAATTATGTGACTCATATATCATGTATACATGATGTATGAGTCACAGTTCAGTCTAGGCTGCCCTAGGAGTTAGAATGCTAGGGGAAGTACAGTTTCTTCTCTTTCTCTCTCTCACACCTGTTTCTGTCATTTTTATAACCTATCTTTCATACCAAGTCTGTTCATGATTAGTCACCTGGTGCCCCCTTTCCTCCCTCCCCCCTGGGGGTAGTGGTGGCTCTCCTGACAGTGTCTGCGTGGGAGCCATGGACGACAGGATCTGCAGTGTCTCGCCTGTGCCGACCTGTGACCCCAGACCCCCGCCCTGCCTGTCTGGACCAGCCCCCCTTCCTTCATTTATAAATGGACGTTCATCTATAGCCTGTCTGTCCATGGGAGTGGATCTCTCCTTCAATGTGGTTCTCCTCAAGATTTCTTCTTTTTCCCACTGGGTTTTGAAGTTTTTTTCTTGCCGAAAAGGAGGGTCTAAGGACAGGGGACGCTTGGGACTTTTCATGTATCTCTGTAGTTGATTGTGTTTTTGTAAAGCCCTGTGAGACTGCTTTTTTGTGATTTAGGGCTTTATAAATAAAATTGAATTGAATTGAATATGATGTATTTCAGAGTGTGCATTTTTGTTAGTAGTTGTAGTAAGTATTGTTAATAAATGTTGTATAATAACATATAGTGGTTATAATTTCATATTTCTTGTTAATTTTTAACTTTTTGTTATTATTTATATTTTTTAACAAAAGCCCTACCACCGGGCTTAGCAAGATTTCTGTTGAATAATTTGTTAATATATCGTTTGAGTATCGTCATTACGCTGTATGAGGGCACAATAGTCACATCAATGTAGGAGGCAAATAAACTCAGTGTATTCTCAAGGGTACTGTATGTCAGACACAACACGCAGGCATCCAATAATCACAATCATTCTTCAGGTTGGAGTGAGTCACTGATAACAATATATTTAAAAAAAAAAAACAGCAATAAGCAAGAGAAAATGAAAACTTTGTGCAAAAAAGAAAAGAAACATCAGTTATCTGGAATTATTTGGCCTCCAAAAAGGATGACACACATGTTCTGTACTAATGGTGTCTTGCACCTGTCGACATGAAAAGAAACACAACTAATGTGTTTGACCTTTTCTGTCGGCACCTGAGCATTTTTACATATCACAATATAAAAAAAATAGATTCAAAAATTACAGTCATTTTTTTCCAATATTGTGCAGCCCTACAGTAGTTCCCAGAGTGAAAGTAGAAAAGCACTCTGAGAGCACAAACCTCCACCAAGGCAGACCTCCCCCATCCGAATGAAGAGAGGTCCACCAAGGAGGTTCACAGAACAAATGCTTAGATTTTTGGTGATGATCCGATAGAGATCCTGGATTCTGGATCACTTTGAAATTTTACATTGTGGTAAATGGAGTATAAATTTTAAAGTGATTCAGAATCCAGGATCTCTTCTGGATCGTCACCAAAATCTAATAATTTGTTCCTTGTGAAACCCCCAACACGTCATGACGTTTTCATCAAGATCCATCCATGACTTTTTGAGTGATCTTCCTAACTATCAGACAGACAGACTGACAGAGGTAAATATCACTTATACAAGCAAGAAACAATATCATTATTATTAAAGTTAAAAGTGTATGTACATGTATTAGCTTTTATTTTATAATTATAATGACATTTATTGATATGAAATGAAATTTAGTAAATACGTCCATAAAATCGAATCCTCAAGCTAAACAAAACAAAACAAAAAATTTAAATGAAAAAAAATTATTTTTGACACTTTTGCTGGATCTGATTCATAAGCTTTTTTTGTTGTTGATGCCATTATTAACCCCCTGTACAACCTGAACTGGTGCGTCAAATACCACAACCTGAGTGTTAGAGCACAGTGACTGCCATAAGAACTGACATAAAACAACATTTACTGAGATTCATCTGTGAAAAATAGAGCATCACCAAATGTCATCATTTAATTGAGCATTTGTCTGAGACCAGGACATCATCCAATACCTGACATTATCTTTAATATTATTACAAAATAATCAGGATGCATCCGTCTCTGAAAAACCTCTCAAAGGAAAATCTTACACCTTTGTTTTAACCTCTCAAATTGAGCACTGTTGAAATGATCTGAAAGATGTGATTTTACAAAATACTGAGATTAAAGCTACTCTGAACTCTCCAAACAACAACCGCCCTGTCCTTCACTCATATAAAAACTAGAACATGATCAGGATGAAGACGTGTCTGCCTTGTTTGAGCCAAAAATAAATAAATAAAATAACCCTAATGCCATTGATTCATTGAAAGGATCATTGTAGGTGCAAGTTTGTAACATAATATACTAAATACTATGTTTATTACAAACTTAAGCCTCGCAAAAATTCCTCCAAAAACATGACTATATATATATATATATATATATATATATATATATATATATATATATATATATATATATATATATATATATATATATGATTAGTCTGATTTGTGTGTCCAGTCCACTGACAGGTTTCAGCTGATTTGCAAGAGAAAAAAAAATTATAATGATGAAGCTCTGTTAAATATATCTAAATATAGATAGTCACAGAAAATAATTATTAGACCATTGAAAGTCCTCCAAAACAATGGTTATGCAATCCAGCACTAATTCCTGTGTATCATGTGACTGAAACATATAAAAAGAAAACATGGAATTAATAAAAGTAATGTGTTTGTCAGTACAATGACATAGACATTGATGGAACAACTGAAGTGTGTATATACACACACATATATATATATATATATATATATATATATATATATATATATATATATATATATATATATATATATATATATATCCAATTCAGTATATACCACAAGTTTTCTTCAGTTTCTTGTTCATTTTATTGTCTGCTAATAGTAATAGTAATAACTCATAGTGGATTAATTTCACAACTGATATATATCTATTTTCCATGGGAATATATCTGATGGGGACGGCCATGGCTCAGGTGGGAGAGCGGGTCGTCCATTGACCGAAGACTTGGCAGTTCGATTCCCACTCTGGTTCGATTCCTGCTCTGTCCTAGTCAGTCTGTTGTGTCCTTGGGCAATACACTTTACCCTCCTTGCCTCCAGTGTTACTCACACCGGTGTATGAATGTTTGGTGGTGGTCAGAGGGTCTGTAGGTGTGAAATGGCAGCCCCACTTCTGTCAGTCTGTGACTACATATGTAGTATACCACCACCAGAGTGAGCATGTGAGAGTGAATGAATAATGGATCAATAATGTAAAGCGCTTTGGATGCCTTGAAAGCGCTATAGAAATATAATCCATTATTATTATTATTGTATGTTATTCCATTCTTGATAATAAAAAAAATCACTTCAGTTGTTCTATCAATGTCTATGTCATTGTACTGACAAACACAGTACTTTTATTAATTCCATGTTTTCTTTTTATATCTTTTAGTCACACGATACACACAGGAATCTGTACTGGATTGCATCACCATTGATTTGGATGAATTATTTTCCACTACTATCTATATTTATATATACTTAACAGAGTTTGATGAGTTTCTGAAGATTGTTTGGTTTTTTTTCTTGTTGTAAATCAGCTGAACCTGTCAGTGGACTGGTGTCATTGGAGTGTGCTGCCAGTGATGACTGTAAAAAAAAACATGTATAAAAACAGTTTTCTATTTCTTGTAGGGAACCTTATTGCCAACAGCAGCCATGCCTCCATATTGACGTGTGGGTGTTGTGAGCTATAATATCAATACTGAAAGTGGCCATCAGTGTGTGTGTGTGTGTGTGTGTGTGTGTGTGTGTGTGTGTCGGAGCTATTTTAAGGGTTCAGACTTGGACAGGCGACAGGGGAAATATCTGACGGCACACTCGGCTGATTTACAAAGGGAGGTGCTCCGCTGCAGATCCTCCGCTCCTTTCACTGCTTTGGGCACAAGTTTCTAGTAGCGGTGTGGTGCTGTGGCTAAAACAACACTCCATTCCTATTCAAAGCATCACTGTAATGCTCTCGGAAAACAGATAACACCGCTCGGACTGTGATGTCGCGGTGATGTTCCATCCAGAATTTGGAAAAAATCGAAGCCTCTGGAATTTACGCATGTGCGCATTTGGAGCAAAATACTGCGCCCTTTGTCCGCGTGTCTTATTCATCAGCTAGATTCAGTTCGTGGCTTGATTCTTCTTCATCATCATCATCATCATCATCATCATCATCATCATCATCATCATCATCATCATCATCATCATCACCTACTGATGATCTACCACATGTCATGCTCGAACACAAACTCATCAAGCTCCGTTCCGCGTCAAAAACACTGCATCTAATCCTCACAGGGTGTTCAGTGTAAAGTCCACCTCAACAAAATAATATGGATTTTATTAATTAATGAATTATGGACTTATTTTTGCTGAGGCGGTTGATTCAAATTGAAGCTGTCAGAATATGAGGCAGAGTTTGTATTTGGATCATTTTAATTCATTTAGTCATCTTATTTATTGTTTTAGTCAAAGTCATTACTATCACATAACAGCAGCTTTCATCCTAGTGTGGGTTTGTTTTACACAGACACACACACACACACACACACACACATGGGCTAACTTTGTTATCATCACTTATAGATAAAGTAGCCCTTGGATAGTGACATAATCTTTTAGAAATAAATAATTCAATGAAATAAAAAAAAACAACCTAAAATTAAATTAAAAAAAATCATTAAAAAATGAAATAAATGGGAAACACACTTTTTTTAAAAATTCAAAAATGTATTAAAAAAAAATATTAAAAAAAAATATATATAAATATATATATATATATATATATATATATATATATATATAATACCATTAATTAAGTAATAATAATAATAATAATAATAATAATAATAATAATAATAATAATAATAATAATAATAATAATAAAAAATAAATAAAAATAAACTTCCAGAAAAAGCAAGTTTATAGTTTACAGGGAACATGGTTTACAGACATTTGCACAATTCACAGATCCCACTTACATTTATATTTAAGCCTTTGGTAGTGAACGTAATCACCTTTTTCCCAAAAAATGTATATCATTTTTTAAATTTAAAAATCTAAAAAATTCATAAAATAAGTAAATAATATTGAATATATCTTTAGTTCAAAATAAATATAATAACATTAAGTTTCTTTCAACAAAGAAATAATTTAAACATATAAAAATATAATAAAAAAATAAAAAAACATTTATTTACATTTACATTTATAGGGGGACATAATTTACATACTTCACACAGATTTATATTTTTCTATTGGTGACCTATATTTATACTTAACCCTTTGGGGACCTGAACTTTGGTACCCATAGTGTCACTCAGAGGTCTCTATGGCTTGAGTGTGTAAACATATTAATGTCCCCAGGACCAGCGTTGGGTACAGGCTGACTAGGCGTTTGCCTGGGGTACCAGATGCCTTGAGGGCAACAAGTCCCATAGACTTTAAATATTAATCCACCGTATTTTCCTGATATAAGGCACATTTAAAATACTTTCTCCAAAAACTACAGTGCACCTTATATATGGATTCATTCTGGTTGTGCTTAGTGACTTGGAATTTAGACTTTGTATTGAATGATTTGTCTTTTTTATTGGATAATTTTGATTTTTTAATCTCATAATTTAGAATTGTTATTGCATAACATTGACTTTTCATCGTACAATTAATTTTTTTATCTCATAATTTTGATTTTTTAGCACTTATTTTAGACTTTTTGTCGCATAATTTTGACTTTTTATCACACAATTTTGACTTTTTATTTAAATTTTGACTTTTTATGTCATAATTTGGACTCTTTTAAAGTTTGATTTAGCAGAATAAGAATGTGTTTAGTTCTATGTTACAACTCAATTATTGTGACTGTTTAGCTTCACTTAATGCACCTTATAGTCTAGTGTGCCTTATATATGAAAAACAATAAAAAAGAAATTCACTGACCTTATAGTGTGTAAACTACAGTAAATAAAGCATTAAAATTAACACTGACATCAGTACGTGCTGATCACATGTAGGACACGTATGTTTATGATCATTTCTAATTCCACAAAAAGGAAAGAGGGGTGCTCGCCTCGGGCACCACATTGACCAGAATGTCCCCATAAAGATAAGAATACACGCGCACACACATCCACCCAGAAAAGGGCGCAGTTGAAGTGAAAGTGTGCGTTAGTAATAGTGCGTCTCACCAGAGCAGTTCCAGCCGGTCGGTGTCTGACAGTCACTGAGGGACGACGGGAAAGCGCGCAACTGCTCCACAGGTAAAGTGGCGAAAAACGACACCAGAGTGATCCGGAGCCAGCCTCCCGCAGCCGTCCCGCTCCACGGGCGCAGGCGTCGGGGCTCGTCCACAGGTACCTGCACCGCCACGGACAGACCCATAATAGGAAGAACCACTCACTGGCCCCTAACGGCAGCGCTGGCGACGTGGGAAAGAGACGCAGCAAACGCGCACCGACAACAACTCCAACAATCCCAGCAGATTCAGCGGGAAGCCTAGAGGAGACCCACAGCGGAACATTTTCCGAGCGACACCGTGCGCCCCATGTAGTGCCCCGAAAACGGTTCCGCCCGATCCAGTCAGTCCAAAGGAAGGGGGGGGGGCTGCTGCTACTACTGCTGCTGCAATAGAGAGAGTGTGTGGGGGGACGGGGGTGAGGGGGTGAGTGAAAGGGGGGGGGGGACTGAGCGATGGAGCAGGTTGTGTGGGATGGAGTCGAGTGGAAAAGTTAGGACTTGCGTGGAGAAGAAGGAGGATGCTCAAAGGATGAGGAGAGGAGAAGAACGATGGGGAAAGGAAAGGGGGGATAATAAAAACCAAGGGGTGATTTACGAAGAAAAAAAGGCAATAAGGGGAGGAGAGAATGGAGCCACGGTATCCCACGGACAGGACTTTTTTTTAAGAGACGGTTGCGTAACAATAATATCCACGGGTGAAACGAGCAGCTCTCCTGCACGGGCGGAGCGGTCCTCCCGTTCTCCTCGGTATGCGCGGTGCGTTCACGGTCGCAGCGCTTCGGTGTTTGGCTCTCCCTCTCTCTCCCTCTCTCGCTCTCTCTCTCTCCATGAGCCCTGCCTCCCTCTCTCTCTCTCTCTCTCTCTCTCTCTCTCTCTCACCAGCAGCTGGTTTCTAGCTGGGTTATGATCACGTGGAGTATGATGCGAGGCGGAGGAGGAGGTGGGGAGGGGAGGGGGGCCCACACAATGACTGGAATATTTGGCAGAATAAAGAGTGTAAAACAAAATGACACGATGACATCAAAGAAAGAAAGATAGATAGAGAGAGAGAGAGAAAGAGAGAGCGATAGATAGATAGATAGATAGATAGATAGATAGATAGATAGATAGATAGATAGATAGATAGATAGATAGATAGATAGATAGATAGATAGATAGATAGATAGATAGATAGATAGATAGATAGATTGATTGATTGATTAATAGATAGATAGATTTCTGCAAATGGAGAAAAAATGTAATTAAAACCAACCAGTGGACATATTGTTAAACAAGTCTAGGTCTGTACCAACACTGGAACATGTATTAGAAAATACACAGATAAATTTAGTTCTCTTTTGGAAATGTGCACATTCATCAGCTCAAGAAAAAAAAGCATTATTCATTCTTCTTCTGTTGAATACAGATACACTGATGACAAAAACAAAGTCTTTTAAACATCTGTAGAGGGTTTTATAGAGCTATAATTTGAGGGAAACATCATAACTCACTAATTCAGCGCCACAATGCAAACATCAGTGTTTTTTATAAGTTTTTCTCCCTATATTTTGATGGCAATAATTCAACGTAAAGTTGTTTGCAAATGTGTTACTAGTCCGGTATGTGAGTTTTTAATTCCTGTTGAATTCAGAATAGAGGTTAATTCCTATTTAAGATGACCATGTAAACACCTAATTCCAGTTGAAAAATGATCATTTCAAATTAATTTAATTCAGAATAAAATCACTGGTTAGTTCTGAACTTAATTCCAAATGAGAGAATTCCTCTGTCATGTAAACAATTAATTCAGCTTTAACATTATTCCTTTTGTTCTGTACATGCTCCTGGTCTTGTCACAATGACACACATATTCTACTGTCATCATTAGTTTGTTGATTCCTATGGTTGATTCAATGAAGCTTCTGCTTCATAATTATCCAAAAAAGAAATGCAAAAATGTATGTAGTATCTGGTCTAACATGTTGAAACGAATGCAAAACAGGAAGTGGACGTGATCGTTTTCTTCCAGTAGACCATTCTGTCCAATCACAATCCTCTGTACCTCCAGCTCTTAAAGGCCAATTAACTAGGGCAGAATACACTTGTTTCTCATGGAAACCTTTATTTGGAATTAACATGTCCATGGAAAAAATGAAGGAAATAGCTTTATTTACAAATTATTTTATTCCGAATAATGAATTTGAAATTATGTCTTGAATCTTATGTACTTATGTCAGTCTGTCCCAGGGCGGCTGCAGCTACATATGTAGTTTACCACCACTAGACTGAGAATGTAGGAGTGAATGAATAACGGACCCGCTGTATATGCTTTGAGTAATAGAAAAGTGCTATATAAATGAAATCAATAATGAGCATAATAATAATAATAATAATAATAATAATAATAATAATAATAATAATTATTATTATTATTATTATTATTATTATTGCTATTGAGCCATTTCCAAGACATTTATCAAGACATTTCCATGTCAATACTGTAGGGGTGTGACGAGACACTCAACTCACGAGATGAGACGAGACACAAGATTGGGTTCAGAAGATCAAGAAGAGACAGGATTTTAAGAAAACTAAATTACAAATTATATGAATGGGCAAGAGACTTAATTTACTGAGTTTCACATGGATTTTAGAACTTTGCAAGTGTTAACTTTTAATTAACTTCTTAATAAACTTCTTCCTTTACAAATTAAAACGAAATAAAATGTTATAAAAGTTAAAATGAAATAAATACAAATATATATTTCTTTTTTTCAAGTGCAGACAATATGTGAAAAACTAAATGTTGTTCTCTGTCAATACAGACTGAAAATAGTTCAAACAGTCTGACCAAGTAGGTCACTGATATGTTACATCTTCCTCTACAAATTGAAACTAAAATAAAATGTTAGAAAAGTTTCAACATCTAATCTGGCACTTGACTGTGGAAGTTGAGGTCAGAATATGTTTGAGGTCCGAATGAGGAAATGCACCCCCACCAGGTGCATTTCCTCTGTGGTGGAACAGGGCAACCAGCACCAGGCTTTACAGTGCCAGCGCCAGGCTTTACAGTGCTTCACTGTAAAGCCTGTAAGTCCGCCCGGACTTCATCACTTCCTGGACTCGCTGCAGCTTTTCCCCCGGCGGGCCAACAGCATCACCAGGGCATGGACCGGCCCACGTATAACAGATGCCAGGGGTCAGCCACCACCCCACTCGACCCATTTTTTTTTTTTGTGTGTGTGTGGGGGGTGGGGGGGGGGTTAGGGTGGCGGGTGGGTCCTCATGCCCCAGGCTGCCTGGGTCGGTCTTGGTCTGCTGGGGGTGTCTGTAGCTGCTGTTGTTGCTGTTGTTGTTGCTGTTGTTCTCCAGGTTTGTGTCGTTCATAGTGGCCCTGGTGGCTCTCTGGGGGCAGCGCCCTATGGCTCCTACGACCCGGGGTGAGGGGTGCCCTTTTGGCTTGGCCCTGCCTTGCCGTGTTCTGGGCTTCGGGGTCCTTCACACTTGGATATTTGATCGGGTCTCGCCAGCTACTGCCGAGTCCCATTTCAGTGAATGATGGGACCCACCAGAATGTGCTGAGAATCACTCTCTACCCTAAACTCATTCTCTTTTGCACTAGTATCCTCTTCTGGCCTATTCTATTGCATTCTATTTTATACTATCAAGACATCCACAATTATGGTGCTCAGTACCGTTTGTTTAATTATTTATTTATTGAATCTCTTTTTCTTTTGTGCTGGTTTGGTTTTCTTGTCTTTTCAATTTATTTATTTATTTTTATTGATGGACAGTTAGTAGTTGGGAATAACATACCACCTTACAATCTTTAACTGCAATAGCACCGCCTGTTCATTTCTTTCCCTGTTCGTCCTGTCCAGTCTTTGTTTCCCCCACACATCACTGAGGTGTAGCACTGCCCTCCCTGGCTTATAATAGAGAGTTCTAATAAAGAATGTCTGCTCAGCTTTCAGGGAGGACCAATGATGGTCACACACATGCACTGAATATTAAAATATTTGGCTGCAAGACTAAAATATGCATTGATCTAAAACAATGTTGACTCCCTCTCTGTGGTGTTAAACAATGAGAACAAATGCAGACAAATAAAAAAAAAAAAGAAACACACGCGGACCATAGTGAACCATAACGAACTATAACAAACCCGATGTCCAAAACCAGAGAGAGAGAGGGAGGGGTCCCCAACAAATCATAGCCCGGTAATACCAGTATTTTTTGACGTTAACTTGTCTGTTTGCTGGATAACAAATCTCGTGAGACAGAATTTTAACGCGATTAGAAATCTCACCAAATTACATCTCGTGAGATCTGGTCACACCCCTACAATACTGTTGAGCATTTCAAAAGCCCTTCATCACTAATGCCTTTCAATGACACTGACTGAATCTAAAGTAGTCAGTATGAGGGGTTTGTTCTGTCAATTTTACACAATTTTGTCACTTCCAGCCATAGTGATTTTCCGTGGATTTCTGATGTGTGTGTGTTCACCTGCAGCTGTGTTTAATATGTATCTGTAAAAAAAACAACCAGTAAATAAAACAGTGACACAAGTTAAATGTGCAGCACAGAATGCAACTATTAAAATAAAAATTCACAAAACATTTTACTGAAATGTAAAAAAAACATACAAATGCAGCTTTGTTTGTGTATCTCAGTTCCTTTTCTGACTTCAGGGTAATACATGGAAGTCTAGCTCATCTTAATGGGCTAAAACTGACCAACAAAGAAATCAGTGCATTCACCTCATGTTGAAAGTACATGTGAAAAAAGTGTTAATTTACCAGATCCTACAAAATAAAAGCTGTAATTGTTGCATCTATTACCATGATATACTGTATATGTGCATTTACTTTGAATTCGTCATTGACCTGAATGTGGGCCGGTCAGTGTCAGCTAGCATGTGGCCTTTGGGGCTTACTTTGCCTAGGTCTGAGTTAACCACATTCCCAGCACGTTTAGCCCCTCAAAAATGTTATCTTGATAAAAAAATTAAAAATAAAACCTCCCTGAATACTTTTTAACTTCATGACATTGACTGCTTGACACAATTGGTGTTACGAATCAAAAAGTATTTTGGTTCCTCAATGGACCAAATTTATGTTCTTCAGTTGTATGCGTTGTTCAAACAATTTAAAGCAGGGATCTCAAACATGCGGCCCATGGGCCAAATACAGCCCACCAAAGATTCCAGTGTGGTCCCTGGGATGAATTTGCAAAGCACAAAAATTCCACACTCAAGACTATGGAACTCATTTTAGTTCAGGTTCCACATACAGTCAAATTATAGCAGAATAACATACAAAAAAAGAATGACTCCATATTTTCATCATATTTTGATGTGAAAATTATTTATATTATGCCCATAAATTATGACAACTTAAAATTTGTCTTTGTTTTAGTGCAAAAAATAACATTAAATTAGGAAAATATTGATACTTACAGACTATCTGGTAACAATAAAATGTGGAAAAACCTGAACAATGAACAACCTGAAATTTCTAAAGAAATTTAGTGTCTTTGTAGTTGATCTGACCCATAATCCATAAATGATAAATGATAAATGATAAATTGAGGTATAATGTTGTTAGAAATCCACATGTTTATCTTGAGATATTTCAGTTTTTTCAGGTTACTTATGCCTTTCTTGTTGGATAGTTTATTTTTTTAAAGTATTTTCATAAGGTAATGTGGCTTGTTTGCACTAAAACAAAGACAAAAAAAAAATCCAATTGTCATTTTTTTTCTTGGTTATCATGCTATTATTTTACTGGTTTGGCCCACTGGAGATCAAATCAGGCTAAATGTGGCCCCTGAAAGTAATGAATTTGAGACCGCTGATTTCAAAGCAGAAACTCCACCTTCTTTGACCATGTAGTTCATCCTACTGCTGCTGAAAATAAAATAAAAATATTAATATTTAATGACAACTGACAACTCAGATGTGTCTGATCTAAGGTGGCCAAAGATAGTATGAAACATTGAATGAATGCAGACAAAGTAAGCATCTGATCAGAAGCTCTCTACAGAGCACAGACTTTACATCCCTATAGAACAACAGTGTGTCTGTGCAAGCCTATCAGCTGCTGGAGCAGACACCAAAGATAGGCAGAAGGGGAAAAGGGTGCTCTGCTTTAATTGGCCGGGAGCATTTAAAAAGTCTACAGGAATCGATTGGTCCGGCCTTGCTGAGATAATTGCTCCATTTTGAAATGGTACTGACGCTGTTCCTGAGTCCGGTGCCTTGAAGCAGCCCCCAAAGAGTAGGCCTCCATATTTATTCACATATATTTTCAGACATAACCCTCTGCTGTCACACGGGGCAGGATGTGGCTAGTAATTGACATGCTATGGGGCATGAAAGTGCTGCAAAGTGTATAGCATCTGGGCAAGTTAAAGAGGTCAAGCCTTACATCACATCGAGAACACAAACCCTCTTTTGAAACCGAGGAAATTAGAAGCCGTGCACATGGAAAGGCCCTTATACTGAGGAAACAACAGGCTTAGTGTTAAGGCCTGTCTTTGTAGGAACTTGACCTCATAACACCAAGGAAGAACAGCTGTAGCCTTGAAGCCAATACCAACCTTTCATAAATGTTAGCACATCGCTAATAGACACATACTTTTTGTGGTAATTACTTGGTTTCTCTAAACAACAACCATCAGACTTATTTGAGTTCACAGGCCGCATTCAGCCCAGTATGTTCTCATTATATACTGTTTTTTTTTTTTTACTGTATTTATATCCTATTTTATATTTATTTATTTAGATATATCTTAGGCATGTCCCTATGTGTCCACTGTGTACCTTAAGTTAAGAGCTGCTGAACAAAAGTTTTTGTGCCTTGCATAATAATGGCAATAAATATTCTTGATTCTTGAAGTGGGCCTGAACAGTAAAGTAATGCAAAAACATAATCGACAATTCCAAACTTTTCCCTTTATTATGAGGGGAAGAAAAATACAATTAAATTCTCAAAATATTAAAATGTTTACATTTACAAAATTCCAAAAAATAACCTGAACAGTTAGAAATTCCTGAAGAAAAATACATGTTATTTTAACAATGTAATATTTCTCAGTGTACTTGCATGTAATGCAAGGCACAGGGGTATATTATTCATCATATTTATTATTATGACTTCTGACTTATTCTGAGCGGCCTGCATTGCTGTAAATAGACCAAAAATTTTGACGCTAAAATGTATGGCCTGGTCTCAAAAGATGTGCTGTCTATCAGGATTGATTGACATTGTGATGCACGGATTTTGTATAAAGTGCAAAAAAACAGCCAAAAGCCAAAAATGTCCATCTGAAAATAATTGGGCCATGTTTACGTGGCTATAACTCCTAAACGATACATCATAACCTTTTGCAGTTAATGGGAAAAATTATTCATATTGGCCGAGAAATTACATATGTGGTCTCTGATATGTCGTACAGATTTCACATTATTATGCCAAATAAAACCCCATTCATTCTTAATGGGACTGACAAAAAATTTGCCTTTCATTTAAACTTTAAAACACAGGCATTTTTGTCCTCTCAATAGGATCTAATTCTCATGTGGGTGCGATTTACGGTTCACAATAAAGAACTCATGAAATCCACCCTGAAAAGGCCAAAATCTGACTTTTTTATCAGTGGGTGTCTAGAGCACAAGAAAAGCAAAAGTTAACCTGAAAAAATGTCTCAATAATTCATCCTTACGGCAAAACCATAAATAGTAGGCAAACAATCTTTTCCACAAATGTTGCCATTGTTCTGAGAATTCAAAAAACAAGGGTTTGAAGATCTAGCTCTTTTTAAAGTGAAATGACAGGAACCTGTTTTAGATGTTGTTAGGGACTTCTATCCATAGACTCACATTGCAAAAATAATGTTTCATGTTGAGTTCAGCTCCTGCCAACTTGTTTTCACCAATTATTTACAGTTTTCCCAAAAATCACATGAGTTCAGAGGCATGGTTTAACATTCAGACAAGCTTTACTCATGTCAGTGTGTGTAGCTCCAGGCCGGTTTCCCAGGGAATGGGGAAAGTCCTTTGACATAAAATGGGAGGAGCTTTAATAGAGCTGACTCAGTCCAAAAACACTGACAAACAAATTCCACATATGAAGTGAACAGTAGATATTTCTTCCTTTCACCAGCAACGACTCCAGTGATCCAGCAAAGAGACAAGTACACGTTTTACATTGCCTTCAGGAAATGTATGGAACTCTAGTTCGATATATCATTTAGCATCACAGATCATAGGCAATTTAAAAAAGCACAAAACATATAGTAATAGGCAGAATATTGTTTAAAATTTGTAGGTTAGAAGTCTGACCCAGTTGAAATCAAAATGAGCTAAATTGAGTTTGACACCATTGACTGATAATGTTTTCAGTGTAGAGTTTGAGTTTCAAAAAGTCACCCCACGGGCTGGATTCAAATCTGTGAAGGTCCAATATCACCTACAATTATATATATATATATATATATATATATATATATATATATATATATATATATATATATATATATATATAAAAATATATATATACATATGTGTACTCTGGATGTTTTTTTGTGTTGTGCAAATGGAATATCACACAAAACTGCAACCTTTTGCACATCTATAGACATGTGAATAAAATAAATACATAAATAAATAATACAAAAATGAATGTTGAACAGTTGCAAAAGAAATATGATACAGCATGTGCAGGAAACTGAACAGAGGTTGCATCAGACATTTTTATTGTCCATCATTTTGATGGACAGGGTCATAAAAATTCCGTTATGTCACATTATTATGCGTCATTTCAAATCACATTTTTAATGAGTCATATTTAGCAGTATTTACTGTTCAAAAACATCTCAGTGATGCAGTACTTGTAGTTTCTGCTGGATGATAATCCTCATCTTGCACATGTTTTTTCACTGTTTTTATCAGTTCATCACATTTACTGGATTTGAAAAAAGTAATGAGACCTTATTTGGACCTTACTGCCCAGCCATTTACCTGTGTTGTAGGTGCCGGGTGTGCACCCCCAAGTGCAAACAATGGCGTACTTTGCAGCTAATATGAGCACAACGCAGAGACATTTCCAGCAGCACTAAAGCTCAGTACTTAAGTCAGCAACTGCACCTGCCAAGAAAACACCAACAAACCACACGACACTGACAAACACATTCACACCTCAACTTCCACAGTCAAGCGTCACATTTTATTTTGAAAAAAGGAGAAATATATATTTTATTTATTTTATTTTAACTTTTAGAATATTTAATTTTACAAAGTAGTTTCAATTTGTAGAGGAAGACGTGACAGCTACTTGTCAGTGACATACTTGGTCATGCCCTGAATTTCAGTCTGTATTGATATTTTTATTTTGCGCATATTGTCTGCACTTGAAAAAAGGAGAAAAATATAATTTTATTTTAACTTTTAGAACATTTTATTTTAGTTTCAATTTGTGGAGGAATAAGTTAATTAAGAAGTTCATTAGAAGGTAGAAGTTCATTAAAAGTTAATGCTTCCAGAGTTATAAAATCCATGAGCAACTCAGTTAAATAAAAGTCTGTTGGATAATTTGTAATTTAGTTTTCTTAAAATCTTGTCTCGATCTCTTGAACCCAATCTCGTATCTCATCTTGCCTCGTGAGCTGAGTGTCTCGTCACACCCCGAGTTAACAGTGTTGTATTCAGTGTAATAGTGAACAGTATTGTTTTCAGTGTAATAGTGAGCAGTATTGTTTTCCGTGTAATAGTGAACAGTGTTGTTTTCAGTGTAATAGTGAACAGTGTTGTTTTCAGTGTAATAGCGAACAGTGTTGTATACAGTGTAATAGTGAACAGTGTTGTTTTCAGTGTAATAGTGAACAGTGTTGTTTTCAGTGTAATAGTGAACAGTGTTGTTTTCAGTGTAATAGTGAACAGTGTTGTATTCAGTGTAATAGCGAACAGTGTTGTATACAGTGTAATAGCGAACAGTGTTGTTTTCAGTGTAATAGTGAACAGTGTTGTTTTCAGTGTAATAGTGAACAGTGTTGTTTTCAGTGTAATAGTGAACAGTTTTGTATTCAGTGTAATAGTAAACAGTGTTGTTTTCAGTGTAATAGTGATCAGTGTTGTATTCAGTGTAATAGTGAACAGTGTTGTTTTCAGTGTAATAGTGAACAGTGTTGTTTTCAGTGTAATAGTGAACAGTGTTGTATTCAGTGTAAAAGTGAACAGTGTTGTTTTCAGTGTAATAGTGATCAGTGTTGTATTCAGTGTAATAGTGAACAGTGTTGTATTCAGTGTAATAGTGAACAGTGTTGTATTCAGTGTAATAGTGAACAGTGTTGTATTCAGTGTAAAAGTGAACAGTGTTGTTTTCAGTGTAATAGTGATCAGTGTTGTATTCAGTGTAATAGTGAACAGTGTTGTATGCCTTGTAAAAGTGAAGAGCGTTGTTTTCAGTGTAATAGTAAACAGTGTTGTTTTCAGTGTAATAGTGAACAGTGTTGTATTCAGTGTAATAGTGAACAGTGTTGTATTCAGTGTAAAAGTGAACAGTGTTGTTTTCAGTGTAATAGTGATCAGTGTTGTATTCAGTGTAATAGTGAACAGTGTTGTATGCCTTGTAAAAGTGAAGAGCGTTGTTTTCAGTGTAATAGTAAACAGTGTTGTTTTCAGTGTAATAGTGAACAGTGTTGTATTCAGTGTAATAGTGAACAGTGTTGTATTCAGTGTAAAAGTGAACAGTGTTGTTTTCAGTGTAATAGTGATCAGTGTTGTATTCAGTGTAATAGTGAACAGTGTTGTATGCCTTGTAAAAGTGAAGAGCGTTGTTTTCAGTGTAATAGTAAACAGTGTTGTTTTCAGTGTGATAGTGAACAGTGTTGTATTCAGTGTAATAGTGAACAGTGTTGTATTCAGTGTAAAAGTGAACAGTGTTGTTTTCAGTGTAATAGTGACCAGTGGTGCTGTAGATTTTGTTTACAGACAGGCAGACTTCCTGTCAGTAGGTTCTATGTGAAACTTTCTTTGGTAGATTATCCTCAGTATTTTAATCTGTCAAAATGGCATACAACCTTTAGAATTTCCATCATCTTAAAAAAAAAAAAAAAAAAAAAAATGGCAATGTCAATATTGTTGCTCAACGCAACCTCTGAAACATAATGTTTTAATTTATTACAGGATACAGGGGTAATATCTAATATGTAAATTAACACAATATTTACATTTGTTGCCATGTTTATGGAATGACTTCTCGTGTCATCTGACAATAATTTGTGATTTAAAGGAAAAACCGTCATTATGCAGTTCTATTTATTTCGACATTTAATAAATTGAATTATTCAATGGCTGTAAACTGGATTATAACCACAATGAAATATCTAAAACAAATGCACAATTGTGACAGGGCTGAAAGTGCCAGGGATTTTTATATGCATGTTTTATATTTTTTATTAACTTATTGTGTTTTAGTTGCCTCGTTTTTAAATGCATGTTTTTATTGTGTGCAAATACTGCCCTGCATGTGAGGTTCCCTATTACCCCTGAACGCAGCATTGATACAGCACCGGCGGCAATCAGCCGACCGCAGGTGCAGCTAATGAGAACAGCAGGTACAAAAAGGAAGAGGAGCGGAAGAGACGGGAGTTGGAAGGAGGAGGACAGAAGGAGTTGTTGGAAGGAGCCGGAGCCGAAGACAAAGACAGAAGGAGCCGGAGAGAGAATGAGCGCGGGTAGAAGGAGCCGGAGCCGGAGACGGAGAGTGAATGAGCGCGGGTAAAAGGAGAGAGAGACAGAGAGAGAGGGCGCGAGCAGCGAGCGGCAGGCGCAGGTGGCGGCCATGAAGGAGCTGGACGAGCTGCGGGCGCAGGTGGCGGCCACGGAGGCGCTGGACGAGCAGCAGGCGCAGGTGGAACCGACGCTCGGAAATGCAGAGCTGGAAGAAGTCGGCTTCGGGGGAAGCGTGGTCGCCGGCGCGGCTCGCGGAGGAACTGCTATGCAGAAGACTGCCGGTTAAAGAACCGGGGCAGCTGGACTGGTTGGCACCACTCTTTGTTTTATTGTGTTTTAACTGTTTTTATGTGAATAAATTAGTTAACCGTTTTTACTTGTTTTTAATTCTGCTCACCCCCGATTCAAAAAGAACCTGCGTAGAACCTATAACACTGTTCAGAGTCCTAGAGCTCTTTTAATCTCTAGGTGGCGTTGTCGGCTTTTTAAGTTAATTGTTTTAAATATTTTAATTGGGATATTTTAATTAGTCTTTAAAGAACAATTTTAATTTTAATTGGTAGTTTTATAAGGGCAAGTCGCCAGGCAGACTAGCCTCGGCCACGGCGCAAAATTTCTGGCGTTGTCGGCAGGATCGGGCGCCTGAGCAGAGTTAATGCAAGTCTTTTATTTTATTTTATTTTATTTTTTAAAATCTGTAAACATGATGATGCCTGTCTGTTCTGGTGCACCTTGGGTGCCAAGGTTTGGGGGTCCGGAGTCTGAACTGGGGGTTGCCCGTGGGCTTGTGGATGCAGCTCGAGAAGATTTCATATGTTGAGTTGTAGAGCTGACTGGCGACCGGTCAGCTCTGAACTGGAAGTAACCCCTCTTCAGGAACCAGCTATGCGGTTAAGAGGGATGAAGGAAAAAGAAGAGAAGACTATTGATGTTACAATGAAGCCTAATGGAGAGCAGTGTTTCCAGCTGTGTGATGATGCGCTGCAGGTCACACAGCAAATCTGAATGCTGCCTCAGGACAGGCGCAGGTGGCGGCCACGAAGGCGCTGGACGAGCTGCAGGCGCAGGTGGCGGCCACGAAGCAGGTGGCGGCCACGAAGGCGCTGGACGAGCAGCAGGCGCAGGTGGCGGCCACGAAGGCGCTGGACGAACAGAAGAGCGAGAGGCTCCCCGAACAGAAGAGCGAGAGGCTCCCCGAACAGAGGAGCGAGAGGCTCCCCGAACAGAAGAGCGAGAGGCTCCCCGAACAGAAGAGCGAGAGGCTCCCTGAACAGAAGAGCGAGAGGCTCCCCGAACAGAAGAGCGAGAGGCTCCCCGAACAGAAGAGCGAGAGGCTCCCCGAACAGAAGAGCGAGAGGCTCCCCGAACAGAAGAGCGAGAGGCTCCCCGAACAGAAGAGCGAGAGGCTCCCCGAACAGAAGAGCGAGAGGCTCCCCGAACAGAAGAGCGAGAGGCTCCCCGAACAGAAGAGCGAGAGGCTCCCCGAACAGAAGAGCCTCCGCCATAGACCGTAAGACTGTTGCAGAGACTGCCAACCTTTAGCTGTGGGGGGATGTGACAGGGCTGAAAGTGCCAGGGATTTTTATATGCATGTTTTATATTTTTTATTAACTTATTGTGTTTTAGTTGCCTCGTTTTTAAATGCATGTTTTTATTGTGTGCAAATACTGCCCTGCATGTGAGGTTCCCTATTACCCCTGAACGCAGCATTGATACAGCACCGGCGGCAATCAGCCGACCGCAGGTGCAGCTAATGAGAACAGCAGGTACAAAAAGGAAGAGGAGCGGAAGAGACGGGAGTTGGAAGGAGGAGGACAGAAGGAGTTGTTGGAAGGAGCCGGAGCCGAAGACAAAGACAGAAGGAGCCGGAGAGAGAATGAGCGCGGGTAGAAGGAGCCGGAGCCGGAGAGTGAATGAGCGCGGGTAAAAGGAGAGAGAGACAGAGAGAGAGGGCGCGAGCAGCGAGCGGCAGGCGCAGGTGGCGGCCATGAAGGAGCTGGACGAGCTGCGGGCGCAGGTGGCGGCCACGGAGGCGCTGGACGAGCAGCAGGCGCAGGTGGAACCGACGCTCGGAAATGCAGAGCTGGAAGAAGTCGGCTTCGGGGGAAGCGTGGTCGCCGGCGCGGCTCGCGGAGGAACTGCTATGCAGAAGACTGCCGGTTAAAGAACCGGGGCAGCTGGACTGGTTGGCACCACTCTTTGTTTTATTGTGTTTTAACTGTTTTTATGTGAATAAATTAGTTAACCGTTTTTACTTGTTTTTAATTCTGCTCACCCCCGATTCAAAAAGAACCTGCGTAGAACCTATAACACTGTTCAGAGTCCTAGAGCTCTTTTAATCTCTAGGTGGCGTTGTCGGCTTTTTAAGTTAATTGTTTTAAATATTTTAATTGGGATATTTTAATTAGTCTTTAAAGAACAATTTTAATTTTAATTGGTAGTTTTATAAGGGCAAGTCGCCAGGCAGACTAGCCTCGGCCACGGCGCACAATCTTAGCTTGAAAATATAGAATAATATTTTTTCTGGTCATGCTTAAAATAATAATAATAATAATAATAATAATAATTTAACTTTTTATTTGGTATATATTTATATTTATTTTGGTATATAGTCTATATTTGGATTTGAATAAGTCACAGTCATCTTATTGTCTGATCTGGTTCCAACTGATGTGATCACTGAACTAACTACCAGTGCTACTTTACAACTGTCATATCAGTACATAAAGAGTTTCCCACAGGTCTTTACACTTGTATAAAGGTGTAACATTGCTTCCTCGCACCTTCTTTCTATAAGGAGTAGAGGTTTAGTCAGTACATTGACACGGTAAAATGTCCATCCAAATGCACATTTCACTCCTAAATTCTCCTCATAGCTGCTGTAAACCCCCATCTTTTCTCTGGCAGATGTAGTCTCTGATTAGCCTGAAGAACAGACTTAACACCTCAGAAAAACTGTGTCATACGGCCCAGCAGGATGTAGATGTACAGACAGTCCTCAGAATGACAGGACCTAATTATTGTTTCTTGGTTCTAAATCTATACCCTATCATTGTTCTCTTAAACCCAGTAGTTTGCCCTCTTTCTGCTTGAGTGAAAAGCTGTGAACACAAGCCTGGGTGCTGTTGGTAATTAGCCTTTTTTGATGTTGTTTCATGGATAAATGAATGAATTTACTTTATGATATTATCATCGCTCTCTCAGTCTCTTCATCCTATTCCCTCTCGACTGAAGAGTGGAACTTACGGGACAGTTTACACATTTATTGTTAATCCGGTCTGATCCAGTTTAGTGCTAACTCAGGTGAACAAGGGGCGGTCCCACTGGGTTCTCGTTTCACTATGTGGTACTGGCTCGGCTTGATTCGACTCAATTCAGGTACCAGATGCTTTTCCTGGAGACCGTTCCCAGGACAGGCTAGATATTATAGCAATGCTGGACGTAACTTCAAAGAGTTGCTGATAAAGTGTTGGATGCATGTTGCCTCGTTAAACCCATGACTAATGTTATTTATTTCTTTTTTCTTTTCTTTTCTTTTTTGAATATTTTCATTGAACACAAATGACAGAAATGTCTGAACTTTCTTGACTGACCATGGTGTTACTTTATGGGCTACCATCCTGGATAAGCCAATATATTACATATTAACTCATTCACTGCCAGGTGAATGAGAAGACAATATTGACTCAGAACATAGTCAATATTATATAATATTGTATATGTTATACTATATACAATATTATATCATATAGTATTATACTAGAATAAAAGAATCTAAGACTACATAAGTATGGCACCCCACAAAATAAAGTGTTGACTGTTAATTTGTATTTGAATTGATGCCAAAAACCATCAATGGCAGTGTTAGTAGTTTTAGTGGCAGTTAATATTATGTATATTTACTGTAAATGTCTTAATGGCTTAGTATTAGTATTTCTTCACCCGTTTTGGAACATCAGCTGAGCAAAGACCAGGTACTAACTTCCAGGTTCTTTTACATCATGCAAACACAAAAAGGCCAAGTTGTAATATCATCCAGCTACAGACGCAAATGGGTGTTCTAGTGCTGGTGAAGGTTTTCATTTTCATTGAATGAAACGGCCCGCCCCGTTTCCATGACTCACTAGCCCTGTTTACATGGGAGTTTATTCCTGTTTAATTCTGAATAAACACCTAATTCTACTTGAAAATGATAATTTCGAATGAAACTTTAATTCTGAATAAAGTCACTGGGTTATTCCCATCTTTATTCCAAATGTGATAATTCCTCTGCCCTGTAAAAAGTTAACTCCACTTTAACATTATTCTTGTCGTTCTGCACATGCTCCTGGTTTGGTGATGATGATGCACACATTCTGCTGTGGGCATTAGTTTGTTGATTCCTATGGTTGATTCAGTCGGCTATTGCTTCATAATTATCACAAAAATAAATGCAAAAATCACATTTAGTATCTGGTCTAACATTTTGATAGTTGAAAGGAATGCAAAACAGGAAGTAGATGCAATAATTTCCTTCCAGTAGACATCCAGATGTTAAGCAGCCATTCTGTCCAATCAGAACCCTCTGTACTTCCAGCTCTTAAAACTGAAATAAATTAACAAACTAGGGGAAACCTTTATTCAGAATTAACATGTAAACAGTAGCTTTAATTCAGAATTATTTTATTCTGAAAAAATTATTCAGCATGAAAAAACATCATGTAAATGTCGCTGCTATGGTAACATGTTTTTTAAAGGTACAGTGTGTACATTTTTTCTCAGTGTTCTTTCCAATAATCACTCTTAATTACTGATTAAAATGGAATGAAATAGTCCCCAATCAGTCAAAAGATCACATTGTTTGATTATTTTTAACGTGTAAAAAATTAGCTGAAAGAGGACAAAAGTCCTTGTTAGTGATGTGCAGATCAATCCGAAAGTAACAATACCTCCAATACCAGATCTTTCTGCTCTAAAATCGATTCTCAATTCAAAATATAGATACTTTTGATGCTTAAGTCATTTGAGGTAAGGTATATACCTATAGTAGACCATTATATACCTACACTAGACTATTATATACCTACAGTAGACCATTATATACATACAGTAGATCATTATATACCTATAGTAGAACATTATATACCAACACTAGACCATTATATACCTACAGTAGACCATTATATACCTATAGTAGAACATTATATACCTACAGTAGACCATTATATACCTACACTAGACCATTATATACCTACAGCAGACCATTATATACAGTGCCTTGCGAAAGTATTTGGCCCCCTTGAACTTTGTGACCTTTTGCCACATTTCAGGCTTCAAACATAAAGATATAAAACTGTAATTTTTTGTGAAGAATCAACAACAAGTGGGACACAATCATGAAGTGGAACGAAATTTATTGGATATTTCAAACGTTTTCAACAAATAAAAAACTGAAAAATTGGGTGTGCAAAATTATTCGGCCCCCTTAAGTTAATATTTTGTAGAGCCACCTTTTGCTGCAATTACAGCTGTAAGTCGCTTGGGGTATGTCTATCAGTTTTGCACATCGAGAGACTGAAATTTTTGCCCATTCCTCCTTGCAAAACAGCTCGAGCTCAGTGAGGTTGGATGGAGAGCGTTTGTGAACAGCAGTTTTCAGTTCTTTCCACAGATTCTCGATTGGATTCAGGTCTGGACTTTGACTTGGCCCAGTCTAACACCTGGATATGTTTTTGGTGAACCATTCCATTGTAGATTTTGCTTTATGTTTTGGATCATTGTCTTGTTGGAAGACAAATCTCCGTCCCAGTCTCAGGTCTTTTGCAGACTCCATCAGGTTTTCTTCCAGAATAGTCCAGTATTTGGCTCCATCCGTCTTCCCATCAATTTTAACCATCTTCCCTGTCCCTGCTGAAGACAAACAGGCCCAAACCATGATGCTGCCACCACCATGTTTGACAGTGGGGATGGTGTGTCGAGGGTGATGAGCTGTGTTGCTTTTACGCCAAACATAACGTCTAGCATTGTTGCCAAAAAGTTCGATTTTGGTCTCATCTGACCAGAGCACCTTCGTCCACATGTTTGGTGTGTCTCCCAGGTGGCTTGTGGCAAACTTTAAATGACACTTTTTATGGATATCTTTAAGAAATGGCTTTCTTCTTGCCACTCTTCCATAAAGGCCAGATTTGTGCAGTGTACGACTGATTGTTGTCCTATGGACAGAATCTCCCACCTCAGCTGTAGACCTCTGCAGTTCATCCAGAGTGATCATGGGCCTCTTGGCTGCATCTCTGATCAGTCTTCTCCTTGTATGAGCTGAAAGTTTAGAGGGACGGCCAGGTCTTGGTAGATTTGCAGTGGTCTGATACTCCTTCCATTTCAATATTATCGCTTACACAGTACTCCTTGGGATGTTTAAAGCTCGGGAAATCTTTTTGTATCCAAATCCAGCTTTAAGCTTCTCCACAACAGTATCTGGGACCTGCCTGGTGTGTTCCTTGTTCTTCATGATGCTCTCTGCGCTTTAAACGGACCTCTGAGACTATCACAGTGTAGGTGCATTTATACGGAGACTTGATTACACACCGGTGGATTC
Organism: Siphamia tubifer; assembly: GCA_020466265.1. Taxonomy (NCBI): domain Eukaryota; kingdom Metazoa; phylum Chordata; class Actinopteri; order Kurtiformes; family Apogonidae; genus Siphamia; species Siphamia tubifer. The sequence goes on from CM035803.1 coordinate 9,879,588, forward strand.
CATTTATCATCATTAGTCATTTAGGCCAACATTGGATCATTCAGAGATCCTCACTGAACTTCTGGAGAGAGTTTGCTGCACTGAAAGTAAAGGGGCCGAATAATTTTGCACGCCCAATTTTTCAGTTTTTTATTTGTTAAAACAGTTTGAAATATCCAATAAATTTTGTTCCACTTCATGATTGTGTCCCACTTGTTGTTGATTCTTCACAAAAAATTACAGTTTTATATCTTTATGTTTGAAGCCTGAAATGTGGCAAAAGGTCACAAAGTTCAAGGGGGCCAAATACTTTCGCAAGGCACTGTACATACAGTAGATCATTATATACCTACACTAGACCATTATATACCTACAGTAGATCATTATATACCTACAGTAGACCATTATATACCTACAGTAGACCATCATATACCTATAGTAGACCATTATATACATACAGTAGATCATTATATACCTATAGTAAACCATTATATACCTACAGTAGACCATTATATACCTATAGTAGACCATTATATACCTATAGTAGACCATTATATACCTATAGTAGACCATTATATACCTATAGTAGACCATTATATACATACAGTAGATCATTATATACCTATAGTAGACCATTGTATACCTATAGTAGACCATTATATACCTACAGTAGACCATTATATACCTATAGTAGACCATTATATATCTACAGTAGACCATTATATACCTATAGTATGCCAAAATACAGCTTCAAGAGATACCCTTAATAATAGTGGCAGAGAGATCAGGTCCAATGTAGTGGAAATAAGGCTGCCTGCAAGACTTTGAAAACCTCATCAATGCTTGTGAGGTATTCAAGGAGAACTAGTTCAAACACAATTTGTCTCCATCTTTTAGCAGAAAGGTTCTTTTCACTGATCCAGTACATATTTTCCCTTGCAGCAAAGGTGAGAATGTTATACACAATGTTTTACTTGCATCAGTGCTCATCATCTGACTTGGTAGATCCAAAATTAAAGAAATGGCATCCATCTCAATCTTTTTATTAATTTTTTTGTCCATGTCAAAAAGTATTTCTGACCAATACTTCTGTACAATGTGACATGATATATATATATATATATATATATATATATATATATATATATATATATATATATATATATATATATATATATATTTATTTTTTTTATTTTATTTTATTTAATTTTATTTTTTTTTACTTTATCTCTACTGTATTTTTTTTGTTATTTCACTGATATTTGTCATCGATCTATAAACTATTCCACTGAACCTGAAAACTATATCTCAATGGCACTGTACTTGATACAATGACAATAAATAGATTCTGATTTGGGATAACACATATGGGGTCACCATGGAAACTATGAACAAACCCACATGAGAGCCTTATATGCAGCCCAAATGTAACCTTTCTGCGGCCCACATGGACATGCTGGCTGGGAAGAATTAATATTGTTGAATATGGTCCATTTCTCCCAGCTTTAATTAAAAGTTTTCAACTTAATCCTCAGATGAAACACATTTTTATATGTTATTTATTTCCTCTATAATGTTCAGCCACTGCTGTGGCCACTCAAGATTTTAATTTTCACATAACATATTTAATGACTTGTAATGCTTTTTAATGACCCACAGAAACCCTGGTGTATATTTATGAGGTTTCATGATATTAAGTTGATATGTATGGAGTTGGAGTTTGGACATTTAATGACTATATGTGATGTGCAGAGCGATCCTAAAATATTGATACCTCCACCTGTCTGCTCTAAAATCAATTCTTAATTCAAAATATGTATACTTTTGGTACTTAAGTCATTTGAGGTAAGGTATATCCTTAAGAACACAGTGAAAAGTAACTAAACAATTGAGATATTGTCTGAATGACAGATGGTTGGTGGGACTACTTTTTCATGCGACAGCACAGCAGAGAGTGTTTTCAAAGGCAGGAGAGATTCTGAGCAAAAAAACAAACAGACTAAAGAAGAAAACAGTAAATATTATCTTTTTCCTGAACAAAAACCTGTGGGGGAAGAACAGTGTCAATGGATGATGTGTTATTGAAATCACCCACGTGGGGTTATGCCTGTCCCCTATTGCAGCGAATCTCAATTAGCATTAGCATTAGCATCTACAAAAGAAGATGGCGCCACAGTAGCTGGTGCACAAACTTAAAAAAAATGGCAGAGCAAACTTGTTCATGTGCTCTCTGTGGAAATAAAGCCTTGTTTATTTTCCTTCCATGTTTTCAAAACAAGCAACAGCATGAAACCTAGCTGGATGCTACTCTGGAATGGTAAACACACACAGAGCTAGACGGGAGAGGGGAGTATTTCTTCACGCATTCTGAGCCAATCAGAGACGCCTTGCAGTGTGAGAATGTTCGGACATTGTTGAGACTGCAAATTTCTACCACAAAAAAACACAGTATCACAGAAATTTGGTTGTTGTATGTTGCAGAAACGCATGACAAACAACAGGTATAATGCCTTAAGACTTAGGACACGCTGGTGCATACTGCTGACATGCATGGATTAAGACGACAGCAGCAAGACTCACTTTAACTCTGTTTACAGTAGTGAAACTAATACTGTCAAACTAATACTGGGAAGTCAACCGTGTTGAAAGTAAATGTAAAAACAAAGTTATGAGACTCTAAAAACCTGAATTTTGTGGCAATAGTGTTATTATGTTCAGTGCACTTATAGACTAAAAATAGGCTCGCAGGGGAATTTCTTTCTAAATGTTTTAGAGCAACGTAAATGATTTTCATGTATTTGCACTTTATGACATCTGATTGTTTGTATATAGTTTTCTAGGTTGTGAACATCATATTATCATATGACACTACATTGTTTTCGCAAGAAATGACTGTATTTCATTTAAATATTAGTATATAACTTTAATTATTTGCTAAGTTGAAAATTATCGTTTTGACCTTTTTTATTTAAATGTTTTTTCTACATTATGCAAATGGTATGTTCAACATGGTTTTGATGAAAAACTGTCAAAAATGTGACTCCCCCCACCCCCTACTTTCACGGTTATTGTTTGATGTTATGTTTTATGCATTAAAACAGCATGTCAGATGAAATAAATAACTTTACAGACACACAGGATGATGTACTGAAGAGAAAATGATCCCAAATAAGTCAAACATTTTTTGATGAGAGATATGAAGACTATTTAAAAACAGCTAACATCCACTCAGACTCCTACAGGTAAATAACAGGGTAGTGGTACATATGGTTATATTAATATAAGTATCACTACTTAGCTGTTTGCAACAACTTGTCTTTGTACTGGGGTTTATTTGCAGAGACGCGGAATGGTGTTGTACTTGTGTGATATATGATTATATACGCCAGTAAATGAGGCTTGCACCGTCTGGGGCTGACAGCAAGGGTATAATCCCCCCAATCCTCTACTCCTCCAGTCATTTGGGAAAAGACACACCACCTGGTGTCAAAATAAGACATCATGTAAAGTCAAGGTTGTGGCATCAAGAAAGGTAATCATTAGATAATTGATATGATAGCAATTTCTACTACATTGACCTGATAGTGGCAGAATAATTGCCAGAGGACCATTTTTTGCCCACAGAACACCAAGTGAATAAAAATGACACCATATGAACTTTGGATGGTAGTGAGAAAGTGGCCAATTGTAAAATTATCAAAATGAACCAAGTTTGATCCCAACTGGCCTATTATTGGGCTAAAAAATTTACATACCCTGGCAGAATTTATGATTTTTTAGGTGGTCATTTGTCAGACATTATGATAGTAATAAAAGTTTTGTTTAACTGATGGTTAGTGATTGGGTGAATACATTTATTGTCAAATAAATGTATTTGATCTTTTAAATCATAATGAGAAGAAAACTCTACAAATGAGTCTGATCAAATGTTTACATACCCTGGAGGCATTGGCCTTATAACATAATGGTTATTAAAGGTAACTATCCTCGCCTGTGATCTGTTTGCGTGTAATTCATGTGTGTGTATAAAAAAATTAGTGAGCTTGTGGGTTCCTGACAGATCTCCGCATGTTCCTTCCTATTCTATGTGACGATCCTGAGTCATAGGGAAAGAAAAAATATTTATCAAAGTATCTGTGGGAAAAGGAAGTTGAACTGTATTAAGCACGAAGAGGATATAAAAATATATCCAAGCAGTTGATTATGCAAATCAGCAGAGTTCAAACTAATACAGAAGTGGAAAATGAGGGATTCTGTTGAAACCAAGCCACAGTCAGGTAGACCAACAGAGATTTCAGACACAACTGCCAGGAAAATAGTTTGGGATACAAAGAGAAACCCACCAATAACTTCAGCTGGAAGTCAAGAGTTTCTGAAAAAAAGGAGAGTGGTTGTTTCAAGATGCACAATAAAGAGCCACTTGAATAAAATGGGCTGCATGGTGGAGTCTCCAGAAGAAAGCCTTTACTGTGCCAGTGCCTTAAAGCAGCCACTTAGAATATGACAAACAGCACAGAGCCAAGCCCCACAATGACTGGAAATATTGGAATTATTTTCAGTGATGACACAAAAACTGAACTTTTTTCCACAACCATCAACGCTACATTTGAAGAGAAGTCAACAAGGCCTATGATGGCCCACTATTCCTACTGTGAAACACAGAGGTGGATCGCTGATGTTTCGTGGATGTGTGAGCTGCTAAGGCACAGGGTACTGGGTCAACATTGATGGTAAAATGAATGCAGCATGTTTTCGGAAAATACTGGAGGAAAACCTGCAGTCATCAGCCCAGAAGCTGCACATGGGATGGTCTTGGACGTTCCAAAGTCACAATGACCCAAAACATAAGGTCAAGTCAACCCGTCATTGGCTACAGCAGAAAAAGAGAAAGTGTCCATCTCCATCTGCTGACCTAAGTATTACTGATTCACTTTGGGAAGATCTCAAATGCACAGTTCATGCGTGAAAATCCAAGAACTTAAAGGAACTGGAGGGTTTTTGACAAGAAGAATAGGCAGCTTTACCCTCTGAGAAAATAAAAGTGTCTCATCCACAACCACAAAAGACTTCAAACTCTCATTGATGTTAAATTGGCTCATGCAGAGGGTATGTAAATGTAGGGTTCCCACATCTCCTGGAAAACCTGGGAAATGATTGAACAATTTTCAAGTCATGGAAAACATTTAAAAAAATAAAATAAAAAAAAAAGGTCCTGGAAAAGGTTATGTTATCCTGAAAATTATGTGTCCTCCTCCTGAGGTGAAGGAAAGGACATGTTTTTCAGTGATTTAGAAAATATACAAATATTTTAAGAGGAAGTACAGGAGAGACTCTAGTTTGTGAGGCTAATGAAGTGCCAGGCTCTAATCTGTGGTTGTTTTTACATTATTCTATGATACATTTGTCATAATTATTTTTCATCTATAAATGATAGCCACAGACTGCACTTCAAATGTCTGAGTAATAAACAGAAATAATCTGGGTAAATGCAAATATGGAAAGAGTAGGAACCCTGAAATGTTTGATCAGGGTAATTTGGATAGAGCAAACATATTTTTTAAATATAAATGGTTTCACTTAACCATGGACCATCAGTGATATACGATTTTTTGTATTGTCATTAATATTCTCTGAAAAATGACAAAAAGCAAATAAGAAAAACATTATTTCTGGTAGGGTAAGTAAACCTATGTCTAAAAACTGATTTTCAACAAAAGTGTCCCCATTTGGATGACTTACAATAGAGATCCAGCAGAGGCATTTGGGTAAACTTATTATATCCCTGAAACTGTGTTGTGATGATATGCGCTTCCATAATCATCTATACAAATGACACAGGTCTAATCTGATGCTTAACAATAAATATCAATCATCTTTTCAGATTTTGGACATGGGTTATAGTTTGTCAGTTTGTGCAAAGTCATGAACAGCTAATTACTCAATTGAGAACTGTTTACTAAAAATGCAACCCAATCCTAGTGGGCCTAGATATACAATAATTATTGTATTATAGTGTGCCGTGGCCGAGGCGAGTTTGGCAACTTGCCCTTTAAAAACTACTAAAATTATCCCTTAAAAACTAATAAAATGCTCCAATTAAAATATTTAAAAGTAATTACACTTAAAAAGCCGACAACGCCACCTAGAGATTTGGAAGAGCTCTAGGACTCTTAATAATGTTACACAGGTTCTTACAGATCGGGAGTGAGCAGAATTAAAAACAAGCAAAAACGGTTAACTAATTTATTTAAATAAAAATCACAGTTAAAATCCAAAAAAGTGGGTGATGCCAACCAGTCCAGCTACCCCTGTTCTTTAATCGTTAGTCCTCCGGGAGCCGCTCAGGCCGCCTCCACGTCCTCCGACCCTGGTGGGGCCGTTCCTCCATGCGTCACGCCCGCAATCACGCATCTCCGGCACCCGGCTCCTTCCTGCTGCCACCCTCCGAGCGTCCACTCCCGGCCCTGCTACTCCGGCCATCAATCTGCCTGGTCGGGGGCAACCTACCGACCCAGGCTGGAGTGTTCTCGCCCAGCGGCTAGACTGCTGCGCTTCGCGCGCCGGGCATCCGTCCTCTCGCCAGTATGCTCTGCTGGTTCGTGGTCCTCCAGGCTAGCACATGCTAGCTGTATGTGGCTGCTCTGTCTCCCCTTCTCGCACCTCGTCCTTTTCCGCTCCCCTCTCGCTCTCTCTCTCCAGCTCTTTCCGCTCTCTCTCTCTTTCGCTCCTCCCACTCGCGCTCCCTCTCTCGCTTTTTCTTCCTTCCGCTTGATGGCTGATGCGAATCACTCGTTGTCGGCTGATTGCTGCCGGTGCTGTCCCAGTGCTGCGTTCAGGGACAATGGGGAACTTTGCATGGCAGGACAGTACTTACACATTAAAAATACAAACCAATAAAAACATGCATTAATAAACCAACGCAAATTAAAAACACAATAAGTTAGTAAAAATATAAAACATGCATCTAAAAATCCCTGTCCATTTTAGCCCTGTCACAATAGTATATTGTATGTACTTTGCAATACGTCTTATGATGTACGGTCAGTAATGCTAACGAGTACCTGACATCATTATATCCCCAAACCTCTGCTGCTATTGCTGGATATTCTTCCTGTTAAAGGACAATGTGGGTTTTTTGCAATTGGGGCCTTAATTATGATGTAATTTCAATTGTTCTACTCACCCATGTTACTTTTTTTTCCAAATTTGTTTTCTCTGGAAGACATATCCACAAAAAGGCATACAACAAGAGTCGGCGGAGCAGCAACTTGCAGATATTAAATCAGTTACTTTGTTCAAATCAGTTAATATGTCCATTGTAGCTAAGGTAAAGCAAAGAGCTAGCGTCTCTTGACTCGGTGCACGCAGAGATGCCGCCACATGTGTGTCTTGGGTTAGATTATTTATTTATTGTAACTCAGTTAATGATCTCTAGCTATCCTATAATGCTATTCCTACAAGGTTCCAAATTTTGCCATGAGGTGCCATCCTTCACATTAACATGATAACTTGAAAGACCATCCATCCATCCATTTTCTGAATACACTCACTAGTCATATGGAGCCTCTTTAAAGATATTCAGTTTAGAAATTCTATATTTTCCATATCAATGAATGTCATGGAGTGGAAGAAGTGGTTTGATTTTGGATGATTTACCATCTCTAGATTACCCACAAGGGGGCATTCAAAGGTTAAAAATAACTCAACACTCTTTTTTATATCTCTGGAACTATTTGTCTGATTGATTTCAAATCAAGTGTAAATGAAAGGACATGGCCTGGGTATACCTCACATCATGACATCATTGCTGTCTGAATAAGGATTGGGGGTATTCAGGGATATACCCTTAACCATTGCTTCTCTTGTCTAGTTTTGAAAGTGCTTTATGAATTTTGTGATATTTATATTTGTCTTACATTTCCTTTTCAGCAGGGGTCTCAAACTCATTACTGTCAGGGGCCAAATTCAGCCCGATTTGATCTAAAGTGGGCCGGACCAGTAAAATAATAGCATAATAACTGAGAAAAAAAAAGACAATTCCAAATGTGTCTTTCGTTTAGTGCAAACAAGCCCATTACCTTGTGAAAATACTTAAAAAAAAAACCTAGGTGTGAATAATCTGAAAAAACTGAAATAGCTCAAGAAAAATACATGCAATTCTAATGTTATGCCTCAATTTATCATTTACGCACATGCATTTTGGATCAGATCTACTACAAAGACACTAAATTGTTAAAATTGTGCTTAATTTTTAGAAATTTCAGTTTTGTTCATATTTGTTCAGGTTTTCCATATTTTATTATTACAGGAAAGTTCATAAGTATAAATATTTTCCTAATTTAATCTTATTTTTACACTATAACAAAGACATACATTTTAAGTTGTTATTTATGGGCATAATGTCAATTATTTTCACATCAAAGTGAGAAGAAAATATGGAGTCATTCATGTTTGTATGTTATTCTGCTATAATTTGACTGTTGATCATATTGGTCTGTATGTGGAACCTGAACTAAAATGAGTTCCACAGCCTTGACTGTGGTATTTTTTTACTTTGCAAATTCATCCCACGGGCCACATTTGGCCCCTGGGCCGCATGTTTGAGACCCCTGCTTTCCAGACATATTTGTGATTGAAGAATATAGCTACCCTTGAATCCTGAAATTTGAGATAGGGCATTTTATCTTAAATGTAGTGAGTCGAGGGTCAACACTATATTTAAAGGAGACATATGCAAAATTCTGAAAACAAGTATCCAGAGAATGCCTAGTTTCGCCCCCATTTTCAAGTTCTCAAGTTTCTATGACAGCCCATTCTTGAATTAGAACCAATAATGTGATTTTGACCTTTCTGCTAAATACGACCTTAACCTTTAACCTTTACTGTAATGGATCATTGCATCTGATGAGCATTAGCTATATGTATATGACCATGTAATTTCATGATAATTTCAGCAGCTGTGGCTCAGTTGGTAGAGTTGGTCGCCCAATGACCGAGAGATTGGCGGTTTGTGTCCCGGCTCTGGCTGTCCACATGTCGAAATGTCCTTGGGCAAGACACTGAACCCTGACTTAGGCCCCCAGTAGGACTGACCTTAGACCTTAGAAACCTACTGGTGTGTGTGAATGGGTGAATGTGAAGCTAATGTAAAGCGCTTTGAGCATCATGAAGGTGGAAAAGAACTATATAAGTGCAGAACATCTACCATATCTCAAGTATTCATTGAGTTATAGCATGATATGTCTCTGCGGACACACAGAAATACACATATACACACACACACACAGATTACAATAATCTCTACCACCCAATGATGGGCAAGATTTTTTAAAAATCACTCTCCTTTTCTCCTGATTCGTCTCTTATTAGAGGGGGATAGGATGGGGTGGGATGGGATGGGGTACTGATCACAGCGACCTCAGCTCAGAGATCAGCCATTATTCTCTATCGGTAGCGAAAAACACAGTATGTAGGCAAAAGCTGAATACGTTTCCTACTCTGTTGCTCGCTGCACAGAAGAACACACGTCGCTACATTGGCTTCCAACTTCAGAAGACGAAAGACTGAAGTGGATTGAATTTATTTTGGATGGAAACATTCCAGCTCCAGTCCTAAAGAAGACCCTGTTAGTGTGTGCCAAACACTTCACACTTGACTGCTTCTTTAACTAGGGTCAGAACAACAACGGCACACCCTGAAGAAGAGAGGGTGGAATCAGCTGTGGCTCATTTGTATTAAAGCAGGAGGCAATAAAGGTTGAAGAGGCTGAAGAGGTTGAAGAGGCTGCTGTATCAATGTGGTATTTTGACCAAAGCATATCAGAGACAGGTCACTGAGACACCAGGGAACTGTGTTCACTTGTGGAAAAGGGCTATGAAATATCCCCCTAAATACTTTATTCTGTTGATTATTTTTGCCTCAAAATTCAATAATAGTCAGCATCTGGTTTGATACTTTAACATAATCCCATCTGACAATGCTGACTATTGCTAATGGGACAAAAATGACTTCATCAGATAGTCCAGGATCCACATCATTGCTGCCTCTGTGCTCTTATTAACTCATTTATCATGTCTTAGGGCAATGTCTGTTCAAGACAAGCCATTGCTTTTCTATAGAATCAAACCTGAAAGTGACTTTGGTGATTAGTACTTGCAGCTGTTGCCTATTTGCATAGCACTATAAATATTCCTCTGTGTAACTACATATGTCCTTGTTCAATACATTATGATTTTAAAGTGATTGTTAATAGATAAAAATATAATACTTAATATCATAATGCAGGGTTGTAGTCAAGACCATCTTTGTCGAGTCCAAGACAAGACCGAGTCCAAAAGACTCGAGTCAAGTCCAAGTCCAGGACAGAAAAAAAACAGTTGTATAGATGACAGTATAAAGCAAATCATTATGGGTTATTATTTGTTTATCTAAAAGCAAAAACAGTGTCACAACACCCAGGATTTCTAAATAGAACCATTCCCCTGGGTATCACATCATCTAATCTAAAGAAAACAGAATGATATAAATGTTCTGCACTTATATAGTGCTTATCGACCTTCATGGTGCTCAAAGCACTTTACATTAGCTTCACATTCACATTCACACACACACACTCATACACCAGTAGGTTTCTAAGGTCTAAGGTCAGTCCTACTGGGGGCTGAAGTCAGGGTTCAGTGTCTTGCCCAAGGACACTTCGGGTTGTGGACAGCCAGAGCCGGGACGCAAGCCTCCAACCTCTCGGTCAATGGGCGACCCACTCTACCAACTGAGCCACAGCCACTGATACCTATAGTTACAAGCATACTATGGTTACACGTGTATTACTACTATTACCACTGATAGGTACTAGTACTGAGCATTTGAGCAACTACATTACAATATAGCTTCAGTCCAGACATAGAGCAGTATAACCAGTGTAACAAGTTTACTCCCATGGTTGGTTTATGCCTTCACTGGAAAAACAATATTATATCATTTTATTATTTAGATGTGCACTAATGAGAAAAACATCTACTTTCAGAAAAAAATAAAATATCTTCTACTGTATTTCAGAACAAAATGCAGAAGTTGTTTACAGAGGACATGTGGGCGCACACACACACACGTTTACTTTAAACGCTTGAGTGTTTGTGTAGCTGCTACCCTTTGTAACACCAGTACAGTATCACACAAACAAGAAGTAAATGGAAGTTATTTATGGAGGACACACATTTTTTAAATATTTCATGAAACCAGTAATACCAGATGGTAAGTGATAACTATATCCAAAAACACCTTGGCTATCTTCTGCTATGTTAGCTAAAGTTAACATTAACATAACACGTAGCCTAGCTTATGACGCTAAGCAGTGCCTAGCTCTACAGTTAACTTATCCAGATGAACGATGCCTTTTTCCTGGAATATTGTAACAAAATAAAGACGGCTGGACTCGGTCGAAAAAGATACCCATATTTGGCAAGACCAGTGGCCGGGCCCGAGACAAGTCAAATACCAGCAAGTCCTAGACAAGTCAGAGGCTATGAAAAAATGGACTCGAATCAAAGACTGGACTCGAGTACTACAGCCCTGTTATAATGTACAGTCTTAGAAACATATTTACACAACACATTTACATATACCATCAGTAATACCTGTGTTGTAACATGACATCTACAGAGAGTGGCCACTGATGGAGTTTTTCTCTCCTCACATCTATACACTCAAAACCTCTATTGTTTACATACCTTGCTGGTAAAATAAAACCCTTTAATATTACTGCAGGCTTCTCCTTCAACAAATCTGATCCAAAACAAGTTGCACTGATGCTGCAGAAGGGAATGTCCTTCCATTTATTCAGCTGAGCTTCTATAAGCCAAACAGAAAGCATGTTAATTGTGTTCCTCCTGAGAGCAGATTTTAATCAGGATCCTTTATCAAGGCCTAAGTTGAACATTTAAAAGCCAGAAAAGGCCAATTTCAAAATGGAAGGATTGTATTTCCTCTTATTCTGCTAGAAAAGGGATCAGGGAAGTGGTGCCAGGCACAACAAACCCCACCCCTGCAAACACTTTAGCTCTTAATGGACATCTCCCTCTGAAAACGATGGGTTTGACCTTTCAAGGTCAAAGGTCATGATGCCATTTTGGAGCCTACATCTAGATAGATACAGAATTGAAAGACAAGCACCTTAGTGATTACTGGCAGCCTTTAAGACAAATGCCTTTAAGAGTCTTCAAATGTGTCCTTCAAGGTTTTGATGTCAATGCACATCAACAGTTGAGTATACAGGAATGAAAAGGACATTGTTGATTTGCCCTACAGTATCTGTTATGATTGAAAAGACACATTTTTGGTGACTGTGACCTTTGACCTACCTTCACCAAAGTGTAATGGGATCTATTCTGGGCTACCACACACCTTTACTGAAAATTTCATAGAAATTGGTCCTGTAAATTTTGTGTAAAGCTGCTGACAGACAAACAAACAGACCAACAAACAAACCACTCAAAAAGAATACAATTCTCCCCTTATGTGGTGGGATAACAACACCACTTGCCTCCCCTTCGCATGTGTGTGTGAGGTGGGTGATACACTCACTTAAATACTAATCATGTGTGCAAGTGTTACAGATGTCACTGATGGGATGATGTCTAAAGATTCACTTTCACATTAGTACTACCAGGAAATACAATTGTCGGAAAAAAACATGTGGCTACCCTTTTTTCCTTCAATTTCTTATTCATTTTACTGCCTGATACAGCTAAAGGTACATTTATTTGGACAAAGAGAATGATAAAAAAAATACAAAAAGCACTTTCATTTCAAAGCAGATATTTATCCATTTTCCATCTTTTTTGGATAATAACCAAAATCACTTCATTTCATACATCAATCATGTGACCTTGACGTATTGACCCAGTGAACTTTGACCTCTTCTGTGAACAATAAGTCAAAAATCTATACACATATGATGCAGAATTGAAAGACAAGCAGTTTAGTGTACTAAAGTAATGACTCTATTGTACTGATAAAAACAGTTAATTTAGCTATTGTTGTTTTCTTTTCTGTCTGTTTTAGTCACATGATACACATGGGAGTTAGTGTTTGATTGCCTAAGCCTTGTTTTTGATTACTTTTGACAGGCTAATAATTTGTTCCCTGAGTATACATACACAAGTCAAGTGTGCAGCATATATATAGCACATAGGACACACACACACACACACACACACACACACATATATATATATATATATATATATATATATATATATATATATATATATATATATATATATATATATATATATATATATATATATATATATATATATATATATATATATATATATATATATATATATATATATATATATATATATATAGGATGTATAGCACAGATGACATTTCTTTCCTCTCTTCCATGGTGCAACACGTATTTACAAGGGAAAAGTAAATACAAAAGAAGATGTGGGTGGTATCACCCACAGTGCAACATGTGCAAAAAAATAAGTAATTATAAATAATATACAATAGAAAAAAAACAGCTGTACAACAGTCAACAACAGAGTAAAGTGAGACAGTGTGGTAGTGTAGTAGTGCACATGGCTTTATATGCACAAAGTTCCTTACACATTATATTATACATAAGGTTGTCAATAAAGCATCACGTTAAATTAGTATTTAATGTAATGTAGTATAGTACAGTACCGTACAGTAGTGTATAATACAGTAACGTACAGTAAACTGTGGCCCAATGCTTCAGTGGACAAATTAACTGCTGGAAGGAAAGAAAGAGGACTTACTTTGTAATCCAAATTAGAAGCAGAAAGGCAGCTCTGGTTTCCCTGGCACCATTCTACTCGTTAGCTTCGTCTTTCCTCTTCTTTGTCACAGTATTCTCACAGTAGGGTAGTTTTTGGATTATACTTGCTGCTGTCCTTGCCTTGCCTTCCTTTTGAATGTAAAGGCTGTATTTATTGACAAGAGGAATTAACATTTAAGCAACAGTCACATATGCTTTAGCTGTTTGGTTCATTTGGATTAAAAAACGGATGTGACGAATGAACATACATTCAGATTAAAGCAACAAAGTGCATGGACTTTTACTGATGAAAATTATTTCTAAGGCTTATCCAATGATGTCATATATGATTAAAATGTTTGCATATGCCAAATTTACATAAAAGGAATACATTTGTGTCACACATTTTACATTTAAAGTATGTAATTTTCAAACGGGTGTCAGTGTTGCCACCAGGGGTCTTGTTAGTTAAACAATATTAAAACCACAGTGACCAAATGAAATGTGAAACTGACTTATATGAATTTGATAAATGCTTACAACATATAATAAGCAGCATCATCTATAGCAGGGGTGGGTGTTACAACAATAGAATTCACTTTATTGAAAATCATGACTGCAACTCCAAATGCAACCTGTTAATGAATATGTGTTTCTCCAGTTATTTATGGCACAAAAAGACAGAGTATTAGTAAGCAAATAATTTATTCATCATTTTAACAAAACATGATATATACATGCACACAATAGTGAAATCATGTTTTTTTTCCCAGCTCATTTAACCAGAGATGAAAAAAATATTAAAAAAATCAGTGATGACTATTAATTTTCTGGAAAACAGAAATAAGATTTATTACTTGGGCCATATCTTCCCACTGGGACTCTGAAAACACCTTTGAAAACATCAGTTTTTCATCGCTGTCAATGATCAATTTAATAGTTTCATCATGTTTTCTTTATTTCATCATTTGACCCACGTCTATGATTCACTTTCTTCCGATATTTTCATGTAACTTGCTCATTTTCAGTCAGACTTCACTCTTCGGTGTTTGTGTTTCTTCCACTGTTCATTCTTCTCCTGTAAATGTTCCACAGTGGGAACCCTCCTGTTTCAGTTTGTACTTTCTTCAATGACTACAAACTGGACTGTAGATCATCACAGGAAGTCTTTATTCACAGGCTTGCATAAACACTGCACCACGCACTGTACTCTCAGTCCTATGTGTCACACTCTAACCCGTCCGGGTAGCAACAAGCAATATTAACAATACCTATTGCTACGTCCCTTTTCTTTTGATTTTTTTTTCTTTCATAGCATGACATTTCACACATTTTACTTATTGCAAATATCTCAAAAATCTGGTTATCATTATAATTAGCTTTTTTTTTTTTTTTTCTCATATGCATCATCTCTGACTACATAGGCCCAAATGTCTTTAGCTTCTTATGAAAAATAACAAATACTGTAAAAAATAAACATTCTTCTTGGGACCTTAGAAATATTTAGAACATTTTTTAAAATTTTCTTTTCTTAACATTCAGATTTAACTTCTTTTTTTTTTTTCTTCTAAATATCAAGTGCACACAAAGTCATTCAAGTGTGTAGGACGCTGTATCACACGCCCTTTTTCTCAGATGACGTCTAATTCTTCTCAGAAAGCCTCCAGTGTCCAGTTCGACTTTGTAAGATCTGTGTCCCAGTGGAGTGCTGACTGTAGCCTTTCTCCATAACGTGTTTGGTACAAAAGGCTGCACACGCACAACATCACCTGGTTTCAAAATGTCCATGTCCTTTGCTGATTTGTCATAATATGCGGATTGTCTCTTTAGATTCTTTTCGAGTCCTTTGCTGTTGTTTGTCACTTTCGGTTCCAGTAGACAGTCTCTCATTGGTAGAAGTGTTCTGGTCCTTCTGCTTAAGAGTCTTTGTGCAGGGCTCATGTCCAAACCCTGCGTTGGAGTGTTGCGATGATCCAAGATTGCAAGATATGGGTCTTCTCCAGCCAGCTTTGCCTTTTTCATGAGACGTTTGGCAGTTTTGACCACTGATTCGGCCTTGCCATTACTCTGGGGATAGCCAGGTGAGGATGTTTTGTGGACGAATTCCCATTTGTGACTGAACTTGGTAAACTCTGATGAGCTGAATTGAGGCCCATTGTCCGAAAATAACTGTATCCGGGATGCCCTGTCTTGCAAAGTGGGCTTTTAGTTTTTGAATAACTGTCTGTGATTTAGCGTCAGGTAAGTAGTCCACCTCCCAAAAATTTGAGTAGTAGTCCACCGTTATTAGATATTCTTTGTCTTCAAATGTAAATAGATCTACTCCGACTTTAGCCCATGGTCTGGTTGTAAGTTCATGCGGCTGTAGTGTTTCTTTTTGTTGTTTTGTGTCCATAGCACAGCACGATACACACTTCGCAACGTGCTTCCTGTTGTGGTCGTTCATGCCATGCCAATATACACAGTCTCTCGCCCTCCTGAGGTATCCTTCTGTCCCCAAGTGAGAGGAATGAATGCGCTGAGTGATGTCTTTTTGAAGTGCATCTGGAATTACAACTCTCTGACCCTTAAAAACAAGGGTTTCGTGCTGCAACGCATAGAAAGGTATTATTTCCAATGGTACAAGGTTTTTGTCTTTTGGCCAGCCTTGTTCAATCACTTTAATTAGAGTCTGTACTTTGTTGTCTGTGCTGGTTTCTTTGCGAATTACATCCATTCTTTCAACAGAGATGGGCACATATTCCACCATGTTAACACATTCGGTCTCTAGCTAAGTTTGACTTTTGTTGGCGTCTTGTAGGTAAGCTCTACTCAATGTGTCAGCAAGTAACATGTCACGTCCAAGTACATAAATGATCGTCAAATCATACTTCTGAAGTCTCAAAAGCATGCGCTGTAGTCTTTTAGGAGCATTTATCAGTGGATTTTTGAATATTGTCTGTAAGGGCTTATGGTCTGACTGAACTCTGACTTGTCGGCCAAACGTGTATTGATGAAATTTCTCCATGCCAAACACGATAGCCAGGCATTCTTTTTCAATTTGCGCATAGCCTTTTTCTGTCAACGTTAGAGCACGACTCGCGTATGCCACTGGCTTACCTTCCTGGGTTAGCGCTGCTCCCAGCCCTGTTTCACTTGCGTCACATTGTAGTGTCAGTTCTTGTTCCGGAATGTAATATTTCAACACTGGAACTTTGGTGATCTTGTCTTTAATCCTTTTAAATGCATTTTCTTGTACCTCAGTCCATTCCCATATATTTTCTTTGTGTGTCAGCTGCCTGAAAATCTCACAATCATCTGATAAGTGCTCATAAAACTTAGATAAGTAGTTCACAAGTCCTACCAATCTTTGTACGCCTTTCACATTTGTTGGTGGCGGCATTTCTGTGACCGCCCGCACTTTCTCAGGGTCTACTTTCAGTCCATTTGCTGTGAGTAAATGTCCAATGTATGGGACCTCCTGCCTTCTCGGCTTCATTTTGTCTGCATTGAGTTTAATATTTCTCTCTCTGCATCTTTGGAGAAAAATCCTTAGGTTCTTGTCATGATCTTTGATTGCTTCCTCTTTTGTGTCACCTTCCCCTGTTATCAGGAAATCATCTACGATGATATAAGTCCCTGGAAGGTTCTCAAGCGCTTGTGCCAACTTACGTTGGAAGACTTCCAGAGCCGGACTGATTCCCATTGGCATCCGTAGCCACCGGAATCTCCCAAATGGTGTTGCAAATGTCGTTAGGTAGGTCGACCCTTCTTCGAGCTTCACATGCCAAAAGCCATGCTTTACATCACACACTGTGAACACTTTTGCTTTTGCCAGGTCTGGTAGTATGTCGTCAATTGTGGGTAGTGGAAAGTGGCTCCTCTTTAGTGCTTTGTTGAGTGGCCTTGGGTCAATACAAATCCTCGGTTTGCCGTTGGGCTTCTGTACTGACACCATGCCACTTATCCACTCCGTGCTGCTTTCCACTGGTGCGATTATCTCTCTGTCCACGAGACTTTTGAATTCCTCTTTCAGTGGCTTCATCATTGATACCGGAACTCTTCCTTTTGGAAGCTTGACCGGCTGAACTGTAGTGTCCATTTCCAATTTGTACTCGCCTTGTAAGCAGCCATCACCTGCAAAGTCAGTCTTTATCTCATTTTCGTGCCACACTTCTGTTGTCATCTGTTCTTTTGTCACAATTTTGTCAAATGCATAAATGTTGTCATATTGGACTTCAATGAGGTTCATTGCTTCACTTGCACTGCGGCCCAGTAGTGGGGTTTTACAGTCCTCTCCCACAACTTGAAACTCCACTTTATATTTTTTCTTATTTCTTGGATTTGTCATTTTCACTTTACACTTGCCTAGCGGACACATCTTAGACTTATTATACATTACCAGTATCTTGTCTGTGTGTTCTAATTTCACGTCAGGATTGAGCAGGTTGATTGGAATGACATTACACGTTGCCCCGCAGTCAATTTGAAAATTCACGACCTTTTCATTTATCATCATTCCTGCAAAAAGTTGCTCTTTTTTATTGTTTTGTTTTTCTCCTATTTGGTTAACCTCTGCTGTAGTGTAAGTTATCGCTGTGACTGTCATAATGTCCTCGCATGACTCTGAATCAGTCTCTACCACTGTGTGTACAGTTTTCCTGTGTTCTCTTCCTTGTGCTCTACCTTTGCATGTAATAGCGAAATGATTATCTTTGCCACATTTTTACATTTTTTCCCAAAAGCTGGGCATTTTTGCTTCAGTCTTTCGTGCGTTTTCCCACAATATTTACAAGATATTTCTGCACTCTTGAATTTTCTTGTAGTGTATTTCACTCCATGTACATCTTCTGCACAATGTCCCTCTATTGTTCTGCTGTACTCACGTGAAATCTCAGTTGACCTACAAATCTGAACGCATTTGTCCAAATCTAAGTTGTCCTCTCTGAGAAGTCTTTCTCTCAGACTTGAGCTGTATGTCCCGCAAACAATCCTGTCGCGTATGAGTGAATCTTTAAGCTGCTCAAAATTACACGTGCTCGCCAGTGCTCTCAAGTCTGTCATGTATTTATCAATAGTCTCTCCTGGTGCTTGATTTCGTGCAAAAAATCTGTATCTTTCCACTGTTTCGTTCACTTTGGGGTTACAGTGGTCATCCAGTTTAGCAATTAGACTGCTGACCGTTACTCTTGATCCTGAGCCCATTAATGTCCCACATAGCTCTCTGCCCCTCTCTCCAATGAGATAGTAAAAAAGTTTTACCCTTGCGGTTTCCTCGGCCTCTGGCATTGCAAGCTCCAAATACAGGTTAAATTCTTCCTTCCAGGTCTTCCATGACTTGGCAAGATTTGCAGAATCCATACACCACTGCTGAGGGGGTTTTAAACCATCCATTTTGCACAAATATCCATTTTATTGACTTCTCAATTCTCACTCCTCCATCATTAGCACGTTGCTATGCTAGCATGTTAGCACCCAGCGCTAGCTATTCACTCGCTCTTTTTGCGGTGCCTTCAATGTCCGTGCAGCCCAAAAATAATCCACTGACCGCTGCCACCATGTTTCAGTTTGTACTTTCTTCAATGACTACAAACTGGACTGTAGATCATCACAGGAAGTCTTTATTCACAGGCTTGCATAAACACTGCACCACGCACTGTACTCTCTCAGTCCTATGTGTCACACTCTAACCCGTCCGGGTAGCAACAATTAATATTAACAATACCTCCCCCCTTTTTTTTCCCCTTCCAGCTGTCATTACACCCAGTGCATTAGTCCAGTCCATTCTACAAACAAATATTTGGACGAGTGATGTTCCATAGTACAGATTTCCTTTCTGTCCTTTCCATTCAGGCTGGTATCGGCGATACCGATATTTTATGCATCTACACCTCATATGCTTTAAAGGTGTCATTCCACTGAAAACCACTTTTCCACGCTCCTTTTGGAATCTGATGGGTCACCCCAACTTACCAACACATGCTGCTGTTGAAAGTGGTTTGTCACCTTCACTGGCAACAGGAATGAGGGACGTAGAAAAAGCCGGTCCATTTGATGACAGAGGGATTTTAGCGTCACCCACGTGGGGTTAAGCCCGTCCCCGGCAGCGAATCTGAAGTAGCATTAGCATTAGCATGAGCATTTACATTAACATTTACAAGAAAAGATGGTGCCACAGTAGCTGCTGCACAAACTGAAAAAAAATGGCGGATCAAAGTCGTTCATGAGCCTCGTTTTTTTCAGATTAAGCAATGGCACGAACCCTAGCTGGATGCTGCTTGGGTAAAGCTAAATACATACACAGCGAGAGGGGAGGGGGGAGTGTTCCTTCACGCATTCTGAGCCAATCAGAGATGCCTCGTGACTCCGTATGAGGAAGTATCGGTAAACTCTGTTGTTTGACCTCAAGTCATTTTTCTATCGTGAAAAAACAGCTGGAAACAAAGCAATCCAGATGTTTTTTTTTAAAACAGAACCAACACACAATGTATTCAATAACAATGAATGAATAATAATAATAATGAAATGACAGCTTTAAATGTAAAGAAAAAATAAAAGTAGAGTATTTAAAATCCTAGCTTCCTTAACCCTTTGGAGTCTAAGGCCTTTCAGAGACTCTGGGGCTGTTATTTCAACTACTTGTAAATATCTATGCAAAAGTGTCACATATGGTTGTATTCTGAAAACAAACAAACGAACAAAAAAGAACATGAAAGCAAAGCAAATGTAATACAAAAACATTTTATTTAACATTAGTGCTATGGGAGTTTTATTCTTACCATTGTTGGTCTGTAAATATTGTAATGTACTGTAGGTTAGCTGTTATATGTATGAATGTACATTGTTTCTATATTCCATTTACATTTTGGCTCCATATGTATGAATTTACATTGTTTCTATATTCCATTTACATTTTGGCTCCATAATGTAAACTGTTGAATGAGTTGACTTTAAATGAGTTTAGGCCTGTACTTCTTCTCACCCTTTTTCAGTTGTAAATTGACTTGTGTGTATTCTGTGAATGCTCGAAATAAACAAACATATCAATCAATCAATCAATCAATCAATCAATCAATATGAATAAAAACAAAATCATGCTATACCTGTGTTGAAGGAAGAGAGGCAACTCTCTGTTTCCTTTAACTCTATTAGTTCTCTCCATTGGTTCAAACCAAATTGCTATTTTTTTTAAAATGAAAACCCAAACAAAACAAAATGTGTCTTCTTAATCATTCCTACTAAGATACAAATACATTAAAGTGCATATTGCAATATGCAATATTGATAATTTTCAAGATATGCATCAATGCGTGTAATATTACAATGATATATCCAGTATTGATAAAGTTACAGCATGATAAGTCTATGTTTGACAAACACAAACAGTGTTACAGAAGTTAATTTTGCGACATGTCACCTTTGACCTCCAGAGATCTCAAAAACTATTGATAACACCAAGTATTAGATTGGTAGAATTCTTCATTCCGCA
The DNA here is from genome assembly GCA_020466265.1 of Siphamia tubifer. NCBI lineage: Eukaryota > Metazoa > Chordata > Actinopteri > Kurtiformes > Apogonidae > Siphamia > Siphamia tubifer. The sequence continues at coordinate 9,900,821 of CM035803.1, forward strand.
TTGTTTTGTACCAATCTGAAAGTTCTGTGATTTTCTTGAGTTATTACTGATAATGATTTTGACCTCTTGGTTAATTGTGACCTTGACCTTTGACCTTTAAACGGATCATTGCATCTGATGCACATTAGCTATATGTATATGCCCACTGAATTCCAAGATGATATCTCAAGTATTGATTGAGTTATAGCATGATATGCTGCACCATACACACACAAACACCTATTACAGTAATCTGATTAACAAAATTGGATTCTGGCACTTTTTTTTAATTATTAGATCATGTTAAACCTTCAGGATTGTATCACACCTAACCTGGTTGAATTCCTCCTCTAACTCTGTTGATACTTTTGACATCATAGCCTTCTTCATTTGGTTGGTTCTTTATATTGAAGCTGAGTGCGGATGAAAACAGAGCTATGCACCAACAGTATGTTTCCACCTTTATCCATTTAATCTCCATAAGAGGCACCGCCCTGTACAAACATAACATTATTATACATTTCTATCAATACCCTTTATTCAGCTGTTGTTAGTATTATTGGATATTTAGTTATGTATTTTTGTTTATTATGATTTATTATACTAATATCATCAGTATTGTTACCACTGTTTTTAATGATACATTTACCCCCCTTCTTTTCTTTAATTATTTATTGATGTTACAAACCCCTTTGTGTCTTCATTCCTTTTTATTCCTCTGATGATAAATATGTTATTATCTCCACCAAAGAGGCATTAATTTTGGTTCAGTTTGTCTGGTTGTCTTTCAGCAGAATTGTGCAAAAAGTGGAGTGGATTTTCTTAACATAAATTCTGGAAATATGAATTAACCCAAGTGAGTTCCTAGATCTGGAAATGGGTAATGATGATCTGGAAATGGCTTTGGGGGGGTTAGTATCTGTTTTTGTCTTGTCTTCACTGATACATGATTCATACAAAAGGGTTTAATTTTGTATGAAATATGTGTTTAAAGAAAATGTAGATTTAGATTTGAGGCTAAGACAAACACCGCCCCCTGGGTTTTGCCTGTGAGAGCATGGCTTCTGTCGGACCTGAATATTGTTAGCCTGTCTAGGCTAATGACAGTGTCCGGGACAGAAGAGTTGAGCCACGTCTGGGTGAGAGTGAGGATGCAGCAGTCTGGTGTATCATGTTTCCCGTTTAATTCCAGTTTCAGGTAGTCCAGTTTGTTTTCCACTGAGCGTACGTTGGTGAGCAGGACTGATGGAAGCAGCGGTCAGAGCAGGTTAGCTCTTAGCTTAGCTGTAAGTCCACTGCGACAGCCGCACTTCTACTTCCTCTCGTGTCTCCTTTGGTGTCTCTGGAGGCGGAGCCTCTGTGTGTGTGTGTGTGGGGGGGGGGGGGCTCCGCTGTAGGACACTGGATCTGACCGGTGTAGCAGACCGAGGTTATGAATGGTTTATTTCGAAAACAACATGTCACAAACATGGCAGCCAAAGCCGGCTGAATTGTGTCAGGACATTAACATTTGAGTCTAAGCTTTACATATATTACAATTAAAACACTAAGAGATAAAAATGTGGGAATATATTAAAAATGACAATGTTTCAGTATATTGAATAAAAGGATAATGTCATATCTCTACTCACTGTTTTTTTCTCCCTTCTGCTTCCTGTCACCTTTCACCCTAATTATTTCACCTGGTCCTCACACACCTGTTCCTCATCATCTCTCCCTATTTAAGTCCTTCCTTTGCTTTCTCCTTTGTCAGTTCACCCCATAGACATACGTCTCCTGAAGCCTCGTCTCCTCCCGGACGGTACACACTGGATCGTGGTCCCCCTTGGGAGATTGAACTAATTGTTTGAAGTATCTAGTTTTGTTTGTATGACCTATGTGGTCTTTTGTCGTTTTTTGACATCCTTTGGAGCTCAGAATAAAAGAGCCTGGTTTCCTGAAGTCTGTATTTTGGGTCCTCCTTACTAGAAGCGTAACAGATAAAGACAGTCACGACAGGTTAAAAACATTATAGGCGTAACTATTAATGCTATAACTGATTATACAGAAGGTAGTTACAGAGACGCATGTTCACCAATGAGGTATTAGTTGTTCAGCAGTTGTATCATACATGGCAAGGCACTGTTCATGTAACGTTCAGTTCGGCCATAAAGTGGGTTGAATTTGTGTGATGACCGGGTTTGTCGGCCGCTAATGTTTCCTCTAGTAGGCTGTAGTAGGTGCTGTAAATGACCTGAGAGAACAAGTGACTTAGCAAACTGCGCCGTGAGCGAAGAGTTTGGCAGTCCCACATGAGAACAGGCAGCATTGTATGAAGTATAGTCAGCACCCAGGATAATTCGAAGAGCTCTGCGTTGGACCTTCTCAATCTTGTCACTTAGAGTATTTGGCAGACCGGAATGCCAAACCGGAGCGGCGTACTCAAGAAGTGGTCGAATGTAGGCGATATACACCGTAATGAGGTCATCAGTAGGCCGATGAAAGTGCGTTCTGTAGAACGGTCTGCGTCTCTGGGCTTACCGGGAGCCACAGCAGCCACTCTGTGATGAACGAGGGACAAAGAATAATGAAAGCATTATGGGTAACTCCCTCATAACCAATGGGATACTACCTACAGTACGTACGTGACGTATTTTCATATATTATGTAGTTAGATATAGTAATGTACTGTATTTATGTCTCAGAGGTTTCAGTTTCCTTGTTTCCTTTCGTAAATAGAGGTACTACTGTGTGTGTGTGTGTGTGTGTATATATATATATATATATATATATATATCACTGTATATTGTATGATAACAATAAAGATCTTAAGATGTGGAAAACAAAAGATGTTAAAAACATGCACAGATGTTACAATATGTTTAAAAAAAGATATTTAATGTCATATAGAAATGAAGATAAAGATGTTCAAAATGTTGTTACAAACATGTTTAATAAATAATAAATTAAAATAATGATGTTTCTAAAATTGGCAGCATGGTGGTGCAGTAAGCAAGAAGTGGAGTTTGCATGTTCTCTCCGTGTCTGTGGGTTTTCTACAGGTACTCCAGTTTCCTCCCACCATCCAAACACATGCACTGATAGGTTAATTGGTTAATGTAAATTGTCCATAGGTGTGACTGTGAGAGTGATTGTCTATATATGTTCAGCCCTGACATGAACTGGAGACTCATACAGGGTGTACCCCGCCTCTGGAAACTCCTGACATAGAATTTGAATGAAAAATGGGAAAAGGTAGTGAAAATCAAAAATGCAGTCTGTGGACAGAGGTTCTAACTATAAGAGCAGACAGTTGACCTTGCTTTCAAGTATGTCTCTGAGGTAAAGAATGTGTTCATATATCAGTTATCTGAACATAGTGCAGCCACATGAACTTAATCCATAACTTAATCATGAAACTACATAATTTTTTAGGTTGTAATATAACCACCTGTCTAGGTTTGCACTGATTTTTTTCTACTAGTGTCTATGTTACACCTTTCCAATGACAAAAGTACACGTGTATCAAGGTCAGACTGAACAAAATTGCAATAGTTGAATTTCCTTTCATTCATCCAGCAGAGGATGTCCAGTGCTGAATATCAGGGTAGCACAATGTAACCTGACATTAATGGAGCACACTTTGCACAGCAGCTAAAGTGTAAAAAGCATTTTCCTTTCTGTCAGTGCCTCATTTATCTCTGCATTATTCTAGCTGAATACCTGTTCCAGCATAAGTGCCTCCCATGCAGGCATTTTGAGGAGGTCGACCTAAACACAGCCTAGCCCCAGGCTAAAGGCTAATTACATTTCTGACTTGCTGAAATGTACACCATCTCCTGAGAGAGCATTCTGGAATAACACTCAACCCTGTATCAGATATCTGATGATTGATTTTTACCTCATAATTACTCTAATGTATTAATAAATCATCCATTTCTTTTGAAAATCTAGAGGCTGATGGTGGCTTGGGAATAATTTCTGGGTGTATATTACAGATGCTAAAAGTTGAAAGGTTAAAGTGCATAAAGATGTGTATGACATTATAAGTATGTTATGGTGATTGTTCAAATGCATTATGGGGGACTGGGCTCTTAGAAGCATGTGTGTGTGTGTGTCTGGTGCTGTCGAGGGTGAACCAAATCCTCTTTAACTTGTCTCATGCTACAATGGTTCGACTCATGACTAATGTGAATTTCAAAGCCTTTGAAATAATGATGAACTCCTCATCATCATTATCAAGTGCAAACAATAATTGTGTTTATTGTAGTTCAATTTCAACTCATTCTAATCATGCTTTGTGTTCATACTCCTTTGTCAACAATATTATTCAGTGTCATGTTTGAATGTATAAGACATCAAGCCTATTTCACTGCCAATCTGGGCCACAATTACGTTGGAATCTTAATACTCAAGGTCAAATTTTAGCCAATTATTTTATGTCAGAATCAGTGTTGAGAGTAACACTGTTTTTTTCCTCTAAAGCAGTAGTGCAAGGCAGTACTATTCCGATTTCAGTACTTCATACATGTTCAACAGCATTTGCATTACAACATACATTTCATCTATAATTTAATTGCAAAAATGAAAAAAGGGCAAGATTGTGAGTTCTTCAGGAATCAAAAATACAACAAAAAATTTCTTTTTCATGTTGGTGTTCAGCCAATGATCATGAAGCCGACACAACCCATTACTAACCCTAATCCTGCTTTACAGAAACTCGTTAGCATGACCTTTGAGATAAGCAATGACAAGGTAAGCTAATGTTTCTATGACAAGTTAGAATTCTTTATCAGTAGATTTATTTTCCAGTGTCCTCGACCCCACCCCCTGTCTGGGGGGGTGGTATTTATGACAAGAGTCTGTGAATATAGTAATAAGTAAGTAATATAACACATTACAGTTCTGAGACAGTCATATTGTACTTACTAATAAGTAATCTATAATTTATTACAGTTTGGAAGTAACATGCAGAACAATGTTGGAAAACAATTTTTTCCCTTTATTATCATTATGTTTTACTTTCATTAATTAAAGGGGACATATCATGGCAATTTAACACACAAGTGAACACACTTCCCTGGTGTCTCACTGACCTGTCTGTTACATTTCTTCCTAGTTGAATTTTAAAGCACCTTAAAGTGTACTTTATTACCTTGTTCTTTTTACTTTGTACTATTGTATTACTGCAATGCTGGAACCTGTGAATTTTCCTTTGGGATGAATAAAGTATCTATCTGGGCTTTGGAAAAAATACCACATTGATGCAGAGATACAGCAGCCTCTTCAACCTGCAGAAACAGCCCTTTTGGAAATGCTCACTTTTAGTGCCTCATGCTTTCATGCAAATGAGCCACAGCTGACTCCCACATGCTACCGAAGAGAAAAAGTTAGAAGAGGAGAAAGAAATGGAACCTGAAAAAATTGAGGCAAAGAAAAAGAGACAAAGACACTAATGAAATAAAATCAGCTCGAGAGAATCAAAGTGGACCAAGTGGTGAGATTTACAGCCCCTGTGCCTTCAGGTCCTGGTTCGTTACCAGCACGTTTGGGTCCAGTTCGTCTGAACCAGGCCAGCCATACAAGCCACGAGACCACGGTCACAGTACCACCCACGGACCAGCCCGTGCGATCAACATGAGTCAGACCAACCACAGACCCAAATGCACACACAGTGACCAGGGCTCAGACCTTAATGCACTGGACGTACACCAGGACTACGATACAGAATAATGGTGGATCTGCAAGTCCAAGCAGACCTGTCTGTGACCAGTAGGTGGGGTTAGTTTAGCTGGTGCATGTGACGTATGAAGCATAAAAAACCCAAAATGGAGCGTTTTCATCCCCCTCCAAAGAGAAATGGATCAGGAGAATACAAGAGTGGATAATTTTTTTGTTAATAATTGAAGGGTCTCCTCACACACAGACAAGACATATTTTTGTTGGAAAAACAATACAAACTGCATTTTGCATCATATCCCCCCTTTAAGTGATTCCATCTTTTTAGTAATATGTTCCCTACTAAATACCAGGGGTTCATTTGAGCTGGATCCTGATGAAACAGGATCCGGGACCCCTGTGTTCCAGGACTTATTTGTGCAGATCCGGCACCTTTTGTGAATAAAAATAAATAAATAAATAAATAAATAATATATATATATATATATATATTATATAGCCCTATATACTGTATATTTATATGAAATAAATACAATAAATTGATACATTTAATTAAAATAACAAATAAAGGTTCATGTTGTTTCTTAACATTCAAAGTTACTTGAGAGTCAGGGATGCATTTCTTGGCACACAAACCACACCCCAAAACAAGGAACAAAAAGGAAACCTAGAACATTTGCATGTAATGAGCAACCACATCAAGAAGAATGAGCGAATGGTGTTTAATTTTCAACACCAAACACTATGTCTAAACATCAGATGAGTTCGTTGTCCTTTTTTAACAAGAAGGAAGAGGGAGATGCCTCAAAATGACTTAAAGCAACTGGCGATGGGGACAGCAGCATCGCTGGTCATGCTAGCAGTCACAAGGCATGAAGTTAGCACAGCTACCACAACAGCTAGCCTGCAGGTTCATGGACAGTGAAGGCCCTTTTCCACTCCACGTTTTAGTAATGGTACGGCACAGTATGACGTGGCTGTACTCGCTTTATGGCCCTTTTCCACTGGGGGCTGGACCTGGGACCCGTTACGATCCATTACTATTTTTGTACCCATGTCAGAGGTGGGTCTAGCTGTGCTGAGCTGATACGAAAATGGGCAGCTGTGGCTCAGTTGGTAGAGAGAGTCATCCAATGGCCACATGTCGAAGTGTCCTTGAGTGAGACACTGAACCCTGACTTAGGCTCCCAGTAAGACTAGCAGAACCACAGAAACCTACTGGCGTATGTGTGAATGGGTGGGTGTGAGGCTAATGTAAAGCGCATTGAGCACCATGAAGGTGGAAAAGCGCTGTATAAGTGCAGTCCATTTACAAAAATCAGAATCAGAATCGTTTTTATTCGCCAGATACATTTGCATATACATGGAATTCTATTCCGGCAGGTGGTGTCACTCTCAGAATAGTATAGTAATATAAAAATATAAAATAGTATGTACAAAAAAAATAAAAATAAAATAAAAATAAAGGTAATAAATAATATTTTACAAAAAGGGTGGTGCAAAGTACACGAGGTAGTGCAATCAGTTTGACTGTAGGGCTTGAATGTATGGCCGTGCAAGACTGTGTCAGCTGTTAATTAAAGTTATGGCAGTGGGGTAAAAACTGTTTTTAAGTCTGGTGGTTTTGGTGCACAGGGCTCTGTAGCGCCTGCCGGAGGGGAGGAGGGAGAACAGGTTGTTACCCGGGTGGGCAGAGTCTTTAATGATGTTGGCTGCCCTCTTCCTGGTTCTGGAGGAGTACAGTTCCTGGATGGAGGGCAGGGGGACTCCTGTGATTTTTTCTGCCGTCCTGACTGTGCGCTGCAGTCTGTTTCTGTCCTGCTGTGTGGCTGCTCCGAACCACACAGTGATGGAGGAGCACAGGACAGACTCAATAACAGCTGTGTAGAACTGGACGAGCAGCTCCTGCGACAGGCCATGTCTTTTCAGCTGTCGCAGGAAGTACATCCTCTGCTGGGCCTTCTTCAGGATGCAGTGGATGTTCTTCTCCCACTTCAGGTCCTGAGAGATGGTAATTCCCAGGAACTTGAAGGTCTCGACAGGTGACACGGGGCTGTTGCAGATGGTGAGGGGGGGCAGAGGCGGGGGCTGTCTCCTGAAGTCCACCGTCATCTCCACAGTCTTGAGCGTGTTCAGCTCCAAGTTGTTCTGGCTGCACCAGAGCACCAGCCGCTCGATCTCCTGCCGATATGCAGACTCATCTCCGTTCTGGATCAGGCCGATGACTGTGGTGTCGTCTGCAAACTTCAGGAGTTTGATGGCCGGGTGCGTGGAGGTGCAGTCGTTGGTGTAGAGGGAGAAGAGCAGAGGGGACAGGACACACCCCTGGGGGGCGCCAGTGCTGATGCTCCGTGTGGCTGAGGTGACGTCTCCCAGCCTCACCTGCTGACTTCTATCTGTCAAGAAGCTGGTGATCCACTGACAGATGGGCAGAGACACGTTGAGGTGGGAGAGTTTGGAGGAGAGGATTTCGGGGATGATGGTGTTGAACGCCGAGCTGAAATCCACAAACAGGATCCTCGCGTAGCAGCCCGGGCTGTCAAGGTGTTGCAGGATGTAGTGCAGTCCCAGGTTGACAGCCAACAAAATGTCATGTGAATGGTGCTGTCCACTGATTGGTCAAAGGAAATGTCGTCATACATAGAAAAAACACACCAGTGTTGGTTCAGTGACAACAAACCACAGCGCAAACAACAGCAGCAGTACTGCCTCAATGTCATCCAGTGTCTCCATTGTTGTTTACATTTTACTGACCACGGCGTGGACTCTTTATGAGTCATATTTAAATTAGGTCAGGGCAGTGGCAACATAGCCAACTCTACCCACTTCAATAGTCCCAAATAGTAACTGCTGGCAGTGGAAAAGGAACAGGGCCAGTTTGACAATCACCTTTCACAGACAAGGGGTCACAAAGTGATTTACAGTTCACAGTCAAACACCAGTAGACGGCTGCTGCAAATACACAGGAACTCCCTGACCCTACTGGGAGCAACTTAGGGTTCAGTGTCTTGCCCAAGGACAGCCAGAGCTAACTCTTTGATCAGTGGACAACCTGCTCTACCATCTGAACCACAGCGTCCTGTAAAGTGTACCAGTTTGCAGTGGAAAAGCACCACTAGCCTACAGGTTGATGGACAGCTAGCCTGCAGGCCATAAAACATGTTTGTTAGGGTGAAATCCTCCATCCAGGGGATTCTGACCATTAGCCTGGCTCTACAGCTGGAGATGGACCCCCGGGTGCTGCACATGTCTGCCCACTGCTCCTTACAGGTTGCCCCAATGGCATCAATGATGGGTTAAATGCAGAGGACAAATGTCATTATACAGTATATAATGACAAAGAAAGTATTTTACCTTACCTTTGACCTTTTTTAGGTTCATGGACAGCTAGCCACATCTGATACCAACAATAGAGCAGCAAATCAGGTTAATTATACATGAAGTTGTGGGTGTCCAAGGGACATCAAACTGCTATGGACACACGCAGTAAAACATGAAACAGGGAGAGGGAGGATAATTTAAAAAGTTTTAATATGGCCCTGTTAGTCATTCCTGGTACTTAGATTTGCATGTGTGTGCAGAATAATGCTAACCTAATTATTGGTTAATTGTTGTCATAATAGCATATAATAGGGCTGTTGTCTGAAATTGAGGCATTTAAGTGCCACAGCACAAGTGACCACTCACATGCCATTTTACATTGTGTTTTTATGTGCGTTCCAGGACCTCTGTCCATCTAGTCATCACAGTGCTGTCATATCTACTTTGCATTCCGATACCTTAGCATTTAAAAATTAAACACTGCTAAACATTCATTCATTTATTTCACTTACCACCAACTGGGGTAGACATCTAGCCTAGATATAAAAACACTTATGTCTGGAGGGTCCAGTAACTGGTCAGTATCACGTTCATCATGAACTAAAGGAACATTCTAATTTGGTAGATGTGATTCTGTTCAACTTCAGCTGAAGAAAAAAAAAAGAAAAGTCCACGTCCAATAACCTTCGGAGCTTTTTAAGTTGATTTCACTCGACTGAACTGTCCTGAAGTTGTTCTTTCTTCATCGGTTTCTTTTATTCTTTGATGGGATAAAAATGGCTCATTGATAGCTGGAATTACTGGTCATGCCTGGTGGGTGGGTGAACGTCTGCACCTTTGTTGGGCACACTCTGACTTTTTTTTATCATAAAAGCAATTTGACTGCTGCAAACACGACAGGATTTTGAGTTAATTTTCACAGTAAGAGGAAAGAGTGTCATGGTGTAAAATTTATCTGTTTGTGGTTTAAAATGGTCCTAGACATTAGCTGACTTAATTAACAGATTACTTGAACCACAGCTTGAATTACGCAGAACTTAAAGTCTTAATAAAATTTATTTATGATTTATTTAACTAATATAAAATCATTATTGTCACACAGTTGTTATTAACAATATATTTATGGTCTGTAAGACTGTCCTTTTAACTTCTATTTATTTAATATTTTATCATATTTTCATGCTGTAAACATTGAAACCTAAGTAACTACATTTCATTCTATCTATGACTAATGATTGAAAGTTGAGTCTGAAGCAAGTTCACGTGTGTTGCAAAATCAGATGCGACATTTTAACACCTACGACTGATACAGGTAACTGTTTTCCTGTTTTCTGTCCAGGGTGTACACCTCATAGGCTCCAGTGACCCCTGTGACCCTAATAAGGATAAAACAGCTTCAGAAAAATGAATCAATGAACAGATATAATTTTTGAAAGAACTTGTATCTTTTCTAACTTTAACCAAGTTACTTTTTTGTGTTTTAGCCTAAAGAAATTGTGATATTTCTACAAATCTTTTGTATTGCTGTCATTCTGTAGCATTTCTCCTGCTACTGAGGTACAGGCAGAAATGTCTTCTAAGTGTCCTATCAAAGGATAAATGAAAACAAGCCTGCATGAATCGAAGGGAGTTTTTCTTTGCTGAATGAACAGCATAGTGTATGACTTTCTTTTTCTGAGTACTATGCTCTGTACACGAATAACAACAGCAAAGAAAGCGACCTGTCTTTACACCAAGCTATCCAGGCAATGAAATATCCATCATAAATATCCCAGTGTGTTTTCAGGTGAATGAATAAAGAAGTAGGTTTTTTCTCCCATCTTTACAACTCAGGGGAACTAATAAAAGTTTGCCAGAGGCCAGTAGCCTATGGTCCGGAAAAACACCAGCTGCTGTACAGTAGGTACAGTCAAACTACACCACTTGGCTGTTAGTTGGTGGATAGTTACACCTAACACAACACAATGAAAGGTTATCCCTTATATTTTTAGTATGGGTGATACTACATGGGAGGTCAGGTTACTTACCACCAGTGTAAAACTATAGGGGTAAACTGAATTAAAAAAACAGAACTGCTGTCTGGTGAGTGAATGAATGTGTGTGTGTGTGTGTGTGTGTGTGTGTGTGTGTGTGTGTGTGTGTGTGTGAATCAGTCACATTGCAGGTTACATTAGTCTATCCACACTCAAATATGTAGTCTCTGATGGAAAATAACAAATGGCAATACTCTCCATACACATTAGCATCTGAGTTACAGATGAATCTCTTAACATTATGAAAGGTCACATGATCATAGGATAATACGGCCAGCAGTAGCATAATAGAAAACAGACAGAATCCTCTCTATGTCAGGATCCATGCTGTAACAACTGGTGGTTCAAGGTAGGATAGATGTTCTCTGGAGCATTTTTTTTTTTTTACCATATTGCTTGAAAACCTCTTAATGATTCCATTGCATCCACTAAAATAGAATGTTTGTCAAAAAACGTAAATGTTTTAGTCCAGTCTAAAGGGTGTAACCAGAGGAAAACTCTGACCAATCATTATGATAATTACACTAATTGGATCCTGACACGTCCATCAAACCTCAGCCCTCATCCCCCTCTGTGTATTCACTAACTCATGAATGTAGAGTCCTCCCCATAGCTAGTGCACAGGCCACGCAAGGAGGAGCACTTCAGCTGAACCTAGCCTAGCTATTTCAAATGCATGGAGTTAGCTCACCCAGATTATCTAGTTTGGCAGAAAAGACGACGACGAAAAGGAAAAACTGTGCTTGAAAAAGCAACTGCTAGGATAAAAGACACCGAAGGACAAAACAGGACGAGAGTGAGCATCGTTCCTTCCCAGCACTGGTGTTAGCTAAAAGTGGGAAATAAAGGGGCTACAAAGCCATGCTAAGGTGGCCCTGTTTCTACTCGATAGGTAAGATAATATAATATTTATACTGTAGAATATTTTGAGATATTAATTGAGGGTATCATACTCACTGTCAGTGAGAAAATGAAAGATATTAATGAAACATAATGTTCCAGCAGGTTTTGCTAAGTTACTAAACTGTGTGTAAACTGCTATAGTATAACACCATAAGATATTGTCCTTATGTTTGATATTAGTTTCATTTCATGCTTCTAAACCTTTTGTTAGCTCAGCTTCATGTCGCACAAACTGATAAATGTTGCTTATTGTTAGTTATGATGCTGGCAAAGCACACACTAATCAACCTTGAGTTCTGGTGAATGCTCGTGAACCTCCGTGACCGCTTCCAGACAACATGTGTGTTCATGTATTTTTGAAGCTGTGGTTTTCAAGGAAAGAAAAGGCATAGGTGTGTATACTTTCAAAATATACCTCCCAGGACCTCCTACCCTACCTGTTTTCTGTTGGAGGGGTTGGGGGGGGTCACGATACTGGAGTTCAACAGATCTGGGAAGAACTCATAAAACTCATAAAACCACATAAAAACAAAATACCGGATCTTATACAGGAAATCTTTTATCTTATTTTCAATGTTCTCAAGTACAGAGAGTTGTGTAGATGCCAGGTATAAATACAAAAATGTATCAATGTGAACAAGGCCTCAATGTATTTTTTTTTTCAATAAAAGGAAAGCTGTTACTCATGCTGTCCTCACTCACAGATCTCTTTTACACAGCCATATTGTGTTCAATAATGAACATGATATCATAATGAAGTTGACCTTTTGGATATAAAATGCTGACATGTAATCTGTAGATTACACAATTTATGTGTGTAATTGAGTTACCGCCAAACAGTATTTAGTCAGGTCCAGCCACCCTGACCTTTGACCATCAAAATCTAATGATGCCATTCTGGAGTCTGAATGAACTTTAAAGCGACACCGATTTTTCCTGAAATCTGTAAATATCAGTATCACTAATCTGTTCACAGACACTCTAGTACAGTCAGATGAATATGAACAGCTGCTATTTTGTGGTTTTATTGTTTGTATTGTCTGATTATGTTTTTTTTGTGTGTTTTTTTCTACTAATAGGTCTTATTTGGTTTTTTCTTCATGTTTAAATTATTATTAATAATAATTTCTTTCTTTCTTCATGATGATTATTACTTTTTATGTTATTTTTGCTCAGTTCTTGTTCTGGTTGTTGTTGCTATCATAGTTGATATTGTTTGTTTTGTATTGCTGATATTGTCTTGTGAGGTTTTTAATTTTTTTAATTTTTTTTTTTTTTTTTTTGGGGGGGGGGCATACCCCCTGCAACCAACACCTTTTTTCTTTTTTTCCCTCTCTCTCTCTTTCACCCTGACATCGAAATGTGTTTTAATGAACTCATTGACTGCCAGCTATGTTCAGAATACAATGGGAGAAGACAGATATATAATCTTTAGCAGTCAATGAGTTACAACCCATAATAAAGTCAGCATTAAACGAAGCTGAGCCTCATACACAGTATGAAGAAGCTTTAGCACTACAATCAGCCAGACTAACATTTTACTATTAAGGATAAAGGACAGGAGAGGTTTAAAATAAAAACTAAATAAATAATAATGATATATATATATTAAATAATAAATAAAAATAAAATATTTCATGCCTCAATGATGAAATGCCATAACATGTTTTATAGTGAGAAACAAAAAGAAACAAAACAAAAAAAGTTTGTTCACTCGAGCATTTTCAGAAATTTGCTATGACCTTCATTGTGGGAGATGAAGTTCCAGCAATGCATTTCCTGCCAGGCTGCTGCCTATAGTCCCTATGGCATGTCAACTTTCGATTCCTATAATACACGTTGCAAGAAAATTTCCAAAAATGTCTGAGTGACCGAGCAGCTCTTGTAAACAAATGGGTTGGTTTTTGTGGAATGCACTTCAAAATGTTCACCGTGAGAGAAGATATTCAGGTGAGTAATTACAAAAACACTTACGGATCTGTGATACTTAGGCAATGATTCGAGTTTTACAGGTTTGATGAAAAATAGGTGACAAAAGTCATACACTGCGTTAATGACAGATTTGTAGATATTCCATCAGGGACTTCCTGAGATTTAGTCTAAATTACATGATCTTTTGACTTTTAAAATCTAAAATGTCATCACATCATTTCATCCTGTTTTGTTCTATTAGTGTACGGATCTAATCTGTTGACAAACATGTAAGAAATGTGTTACGATATATGTATGTACAGGAGGTCCTCAGATTACGCGGTACTTGATTTATGCTATTTCGACTTTATGACACCTGAGTCTCGTCCACCATTTGGTCTTCACTCGCCCCATAGTGTTGAGTGTATGCACTTTTCTTTCTCACCTTTTTCACTGTCTTTCATACTGTGGTCTCCAAAAAGAAATTAGGAAGCCAAGAGGAAAGCCATGACCATGGAAATTAAGCTGGACATAATCAAAAGGTTGCAGAACTAAATCCTTAGTCCTCAGTCAACTGTGGTCACCATTATTCAGGACAAAGCCCATATTTTTTTTGTGTGTGTATGTATGTATGTGTGTGTATGCATGTATGTATGCAGTAAGTGTATGTGTGTGTGTGTGTGTGTGTATGTATGTGTGTGTGTGTGTGTGTATGTATGTATGTATGTAAGTGTATTTTCTGTGTGTGTGTGTGTGTATGTATGTATGTATGTATTCATTATAAATGAACAGGGAAATGGGGTTTCACCAATCTTATATTTTACTGTATACTAGTTGTATTAATATGATTGGTATTAAACATTACACATTACTGTCTTTATGACCACTGATCATAATGACCCGGTAATTAATTACACCTATAATTACACTGTTATCTAATTACCACAAACTCACCACATGCCTCAAGTTCATTATGTAGGAACATATGTGCACCTGCAGTATGTGTGCATATGTTGCTCTGTACATTAGCAATTTGCATTGAGATTGTGTCAGCTACCCCTGCTCCCTCTTTGAGCACTGTTTAATGAGCAGATACTGTCCGCAAGGATGAGAGGCACTGAAGGTTCAATGTGTGACATATAGTGGAATCTACAGTTGAAAACATAGACTGCAGCTCAAGAAAGCGAGTAAGCATCATTGATCACTTTCACACCAGAGTCTTTTGGCCAAGGCCCATTTATATTCACTTTATATATATAAATAGATATGTCCATTTCAGATGGTGTAAACGTCACAGACTTTATTCTTCTGTTTCCATTGCATTGGAATAAGCACTTGGTGATCCACCAGAGGGCACTGCTTTGAGTTAATATTTTGCATATAAAAGATTTTTGTTTTAAGAAAAGAAGACATTAATAAGAAACACTGAAAACAGAGGAGTGTAACAGTATAAGAGGAACATGTAAGACCTTTATCAGAGCTTGCATTTCATATCAACCACATCTGGAAACCACAGATTTGCATGTCAATTTAATTAAAAGTACAGGACTGTATTGCATGTTTATTAAAAAAAAAAGTGTGATAAATTTATCACATCAGGACTGTAAATCACATCCTTCTGTGTTATAATTGTACTGTATAACGATTTTTCTTTTTTTAATTGTAGTTTGATTGCATTTCTTCTTACAAGTCCCATATAATAACAACATTTCTCCATAAAACATTAATCGATTTTTCTAGATGTGTCTTGTAGTGAAGCTCGTGGAGTTTCCCATTGTCACTGTGTCAGTTGCTCCATTTATATGATGTTTTTTAATTCCCCATTATTTATTCAGAATAAAATCATTTGGAACTAGAAAAGCACTCTGAGTCTGCAGACCTCCGCCAAGATATAGATCCCCCCCCCCGATCACCACCAAAATGTAATCATTTCCAGATGTCCCCATTACCAACCTACCCTGAAAATTCCATCAAAATCCATCCATAAGTTTTCGAGTTATCTTGAACACAGACAGACAAACAGATAAATGCCGGCAAAAACATAACCTCCTTGGCGGAGGTAACTAGAAAAGCACTCTGAGAGCGCCGACCTCCGCCAAGGTTACTAGAATTCACTAGAATCTGATGATCATCAGATTCTAGTAAAGTCTTGTCTTGTGTTGTCGTAATTCAGAAACTACTGTAAAGTTTTCACGAGACACTAGTTTAAGGTCGATGTTTGATCCAAACCTCCACATCTACCTTATTGTAGTGACTGTCTTCAAGGCAAAAAGAAGGGAATGTAGTATGTTCCCAAGGCAAAGTCCATATGTATGCCAGCAGCCACACAGAATGGAGTTATGGGACAGAATTATACATCAGGAATTCACCAACCAGTTGTAGATCCAGAAATTCCAGATAAAATGGACAACGTTTAATGAACTGTCGGATTGAACCTCTGGTGTCACTAGATTTGCCCTACCCTTGGAAAGCAGTTCCTCTACTAAAGCCAGTGTCTATTGGCCCATGCAATCTAGAACAGGGGTCTCAAACTCCAGTCCTCAAGGGCCACTTTACTGCATATTTTAAATGTTTTCCTCTTCCAACACTCCTGATTCAACCACATAACTCATCATCATGCATTCCCAACAGCCTGCTAATGAGCCAATTGTTTGAATCAGATGTGTTGGAAAAGGAAAACATCTAAAACATGCAGGACAGTGGCCCTTGAGGACTGAAGTTTGAGACTCCTGATCTAGAAGCACCTGTTTTGAGTACAGCGTCATAGGAGAGACATTTTGCCTGAGCAAAACCAGATGTGTGACAATGCTCTACACTGTACTTTTATATATCAAAACATTTTAAAACTATCTCATGAGAATGTAAAATGAATTTGTCAGTTTTTGCGGCATTTCAATGTTTCCATTACTAGTTTTCTATCATGGAATTCTGAGGGTAATGGAAACCCAGCTTCTGTTGTCAATATACAAATTTGTTGCTTGATTTAGCAACATTTATTTCTCCCAAAATGCATTTTCATATCAAATTTAGTTACTTTTAAAATTTGTTTAGAATTTCTTAAAATCTTATGATCACACAGATCTGTAATGGGTGGTGTACAGCAGGGAGGACCAAAATGCAACGCTCTCACTGATATTACGCAGGCTAGCGATCCTGCTGTGGGAAAGCTCAGGTAGGCAGGTGTGATGTTAAGGATCAGTGGTTGTTTGAAGAGTCGGAACCATGGAGATGCCTGACTGATCCCTCATTGAAGCAAAGTGGAAAACACAGCCGTGGATTGAAAAAAATGGGGCTCAGGGAACTGGTAAGGTGCGATGGCAACACAGGCAAAGGAAAAACCAAAGCAGATCTTTAAGCAGGGACAGAAGTCTGGTCAGGTTACCAGAGAAAAGATGACAAAATGTGAAGAGAATTAGACTGGGTCAGAACCGAGAACTCAAGCAGAACTGGAGTGTTGGACAGTAGTGATGGTAGATGAGGCATCATGAAACTAGAGGGCCCTCTAGTTTCCCTGTTGCAGATCAACAATGACTTGCAGCTACATGGTGCAGGACCAGGTGCATTTGGAGAGCACTGGGGAAAAGGTCACTGGGGGAAAGGTCGTGACACCGACATGATGAAACCCTTTTTGGCTGCTCCATAATTCTTGATTAATTTGACAATGAACCTCAATAGATCAGCGATTCTTTTGACAGATTCATCCTGTTGACAGATGTGCTTCCTTATAAACATAGTTTAACACATCACTGTCAGTTTGAAACAGTTGCTGTATTGGTCACATGATTTTCTTGAGGTATAATGTGCACCAACATAGGGTTTTCCTCTATGACAGGGGTCTGCAATTCCGGTCCTAGAGAGCCGCTGTCCTGCATGTTTTAGATGTATCTCTCTTCCAACACCCCTGATTCAAATGGTCAGCCTATCATTAAGCTCTACAGAAGTCTCATAACGGCCGCCACGTGTGCTGGAAGAGAGAAACACACATGCCGGATAGTGGCTCTGTAGGACCGGAGTGGCAGACCCCTGCTCGATGAGCTTAACGCGTGCACATCAGTGTTGCTGGACCTGTCACTACTGCATAGTCGGGCATAAAGCTAGATCCATCTGGTAAAGAGGCGTGAAACTACAGTTGTTTAAATGCTGGCCAACTGATTGACTTGACTGACTTGACAGTGCCCCCCCGGGGGGAGTGGTGGCTCTCTTGACAGTGTCTGCGTGGGAGCCATGAACGACAGGATCTGCGGTGACTTGTCTGTGCTGACCTGTAACCCCGGACCCCCTCCCTTGCCTGTCTGGTGTCTGGACCAGCCCCCCCCCACTTCATTTATAAATGGACATTCATCTATAGCCTGTCCGTCCATGGGAGTGGATCTGTCCTTCAGTGTGGTTTTCCTCAAGATTTCTTCTTTTTCCCACTGAGTTTTGAAGTTTTTTCTTGCTGAGGAGGGGGGCAATCCCCTGGGGGATGCTTGGGACTTTTCATATATCTCTGTAGCTGATTGTGTTTCTGTAAAGCCCTGTGAGATGACTTTGTTGTGATTTGGGGCTTTATAAATAAAATTGAAATTGAAATTTAGAACACCTGTTAGCAACAGGCAGAGAGTGTGGTCACTGATGAAGCAGAGGACAGCAATTGAGAGTCCTAGGTGAAAGTGTTTGTAGCTGATGAAGTGTAGCAATGGTGTGACAGGATCATACTAACTAGATTCTTGAAAGCAGGGTTTGGGTTTGCAATGAGTATATGTCCGTGTGGCCTTTTTTCTGTCTTCTGATATTTTCACCCACTGGCTGAACACCAACAGGAAATAGAAATTTCCTGATACATTTTTGATTCCTTCACAGTCCAAGATTCCACTCAATGTCCCCGAAATGTCTTAATGAAGTAAATTCAATGCTGTTCCTGAACCATTTTGATAATATGCAATCATTGTTTTCTTATGAAAACCAGGATATTGGAGCTGGGTCCTGTTAAATGATGAATACAATGATATTTGTTTATATATGTTTGATATTTAGTTTTGGATGACATTTGGAGTACATATTTTTGTACTTCTGGACATAAACCATTTTAATTCTTGCACTTTATTCAAATACATTCTTTAAGTTATCTGAAATGTGAAGAAATACATGTTATAATACATTGAATACATATATGGTTCTGTTTCCTATGTATGGTGACTTATGGGACACCCTGTAAATAGAGTGTTGGCTTCATAATGTTGAGCTGGCAGGTTCAGGTTTGCTTATATTTGTGAGCGACTACTTCCTGTCCATATGTGGGTCGTAGTGAGGATATTTTTTTTCTATAACACTACAGAAAAAAAAGTTTTCTATAGTATTTTTACTAATATTATTTAAAATCCCCGCCAAGTGATGAAATGCTCTAATACAAAAATAAAAAATATATATACCTATAATATTGGACTGAAAAACCCCCACCTTCCAATCATTTTGAAATGACTGAATGGTGATGTCTATCAAACTCAACTGCAACCACCCCCCCTACCCCCACCCTTCCGCTTGTACCCCTCCTGCATGAATTGCTTGTTCTCTAGGCTTGGAGCACTAGTACAGGAAATTAAGCCAGAGCTTGGCTGGTTATATTTGATATATTAGGATGTAAAGTTCACCGGAAAACTGTTTTGTCATTTACATAAATCACTAGGAAATGTAACGTTAGCCAGAGAGGTAGAACTGGGCTGTTCTGTAAGAGCAAGGGGGGTGGAAGAGACCTGAAATGAAGCCAGGCGAATTGTTGTTGAGCAGTGTTTCTGAAGCCTTGGGAACCAGCACTATGCATGCTAGTATTCTGGGGGTGTGGCTTCAGCTTTGTCTGAAAAAAGGGGTTTGGACTTTTGAATTGTGTATATTCAAAATGGAGCTTGTTTTTTTTTATTATTTTCATTTAAGTAATTAAAGTATGTACATTATGCCATTTAAAAACTACTAGTGACCTTAAAGACAGACCATAGATACATAGATACACTGCATTGTGCTTTTGAGTCATGATCTGTATAGTGTCAAATTTAATTATGTTGTTAAGCAGTAAAAACGAGAAGGTGGTTGTGAAGGACTAATAGCTTGGGGACAAAAGAGGTCAGGAATCGTGTCCTTTTCCATGCAGGCTTTAGCTTTGCATTCTCTCTCTCTCACTCTCTTTCTCTTTAATTTTAGTTATGTACCCTTTTTTAAAAATCTTGAGCAAGTAATTTTTTATTTCTAAACCTAATGAGGTGATGAATTAGGACTGACAATGTTTAGACTATTGGAAGAAGCACATATTAAAATAGTCTGACATTAGTGTAAACACGAAAATGCAGTTTTCAGAAGCAAACAGATGGACTGTACACTGTACTTTAGGTGCAAAGTGGCTACTGACACAGTACTTTGGGTCAAAATATCGGTTTGTCTATTACCACAGAGCCAATTGGCACCCTCGTTACATCATGTCTACACTGGAAACTTATTATATTCCATCAAAGTAACAAGGAAGATACCAAATAGTTCAGACATAGGGGCTGTTTAGATGAGGATGATTGCGGTTAAAATTAACAAAAATTTTTATTGGAAGTACCTTTCATTTACATGTAAATTTAAAAATCTGGAGACTTATTCCAAAGTCAAAATCTTGAAAACTATCCACTATTGCATCTCCATCTCAAAGTCGAAAACGTAAAAAAAAAAATTGCTGTTACACATGTGCGTTGACATTGTGCGTTCTATCACAGCACCATCTACAGCCTGGCATCACACTCTTGCGTCCCCGTATGCACAGAGATTTCTGAATGACAATGCTTGTGTAAATGTGGATAAAAAGGTAAAGACAAGACGCCAGTTTTGTGTCTTCTCTTCCAAACATCTCCGTATAAAAGTAGCCATAGATACAATGGAAATTTAGTTCAGTTTGAACTGTAGTGTTAGCCTAGCCGCCCAGGACCCCCCTAGTGGCAGTAAATCTTATGTGTCTCCCCTGTCTATGAAGCACCACTAGATCTATACATATAATGAATAGGGATAGTACGGCTAGGCTACTGTAGTGTGGGAGGCTTAGGTACAATTCCTGTTGAAAGTAGGATTTTTTTATTTATTTTTTCCTGAAAATTGTAAAATGGGGAATGTGAAAGGGGATGGTCTCGCATAGATATACATCAGGCAGCATTCAGAGTGTGGAATTTGGACCGCAGCACTCAACTGAAACAGACCTGAGAAGTCACAAGGTGCACTACTCCTTCTAACATGTAGCTCCGCCCATTTTCTCCAGTTTCACTGACTGCACAGAAACAACCATGAAACAACATATAGAGTATTTCCAACAATAATTCCTATTCAGTACTATAACATGAAATGCTACTGTCATTTGCAGCATGTCACAGCAAACAAGATTACATTGCACAGTTAAGATAAGATAAAATAAGATAAGACTTTATTAATATCACACAGGAGAAATTCACTGTCACAGGAGCTCACAGTGGGGTGCAAAAAGTACGAAAAGGTGCAAAAAGGAAGTAAAGCAGTGCAAATAACAGTGCAAAAAATCATAGAAGTAAATAATAAAATTAAACTAGAAATAAAAAAATATATACTAGAAATAAAAAAATATAGGAATACTGTGTCTTATGTACAAAACAGTTTTAGAGAAAATAAACAGATAGATACTATATAGAAATGTGCAAAAACTAATAAACAGATAGTCCTTCCAAAAAGTAGTGCCAGCTCCTGCCTTTAAGGAACTGCTACTGAGCCACAAATTCAGAAATATCACAAATTTGTTGTCTTTTACCACAGTGCTCTGGTTGCAAAATGCTCAAAGTAACTCCCTTAAGTATACACCATATATGACCACAGTACTGTGGAAACAAGAGGATTATGGAACCATATCAATGTTTGGATCGAATGTAAATTTCGTCAGGAAATTTAAATTTTGTTTTAGTCTCTTGATGAAAATTCATTTTAGTTTTAGTCCCAATTTAGTTGTCTAAGTCATTTTAGTTTTAGTCTAGTTTCAGTTGACTTATATAAAATCCAATGTGTTTATTGCAATGTTTTAATGTGTAATACACACAGGATTTCACCAATTCATTCCCCTTGAATCAACAGCTATGGTATTTTTAAGAGACTACAGTGGTACATCTACTTACGAAATGAATTCATTCCAGAAGTGTTTTCGTAATTAGAGTGGCATTTAACATGTAAAAGGCCTAATTCGTTCCATAATACTACCCCTCAAACCCTTTAAAAATTATACAAAATTAACAGATTTTGTATAAAATATGTGTTAAAAGAAAATGTAGCTTTAGATTTTAGCCCGTTCAGGTTAACACCAGCTGTTGTTAGAGTAGATACAAACACCGACCCCCCGGGTTTTATCTATGAGAGCATGGCTTCTGTCGGATCCAGCTTCAGGTAGTCCATTTTGTTTTCCAGTCAGCGTACGTTGGCGAGCAGGATGGCGGTCAGAATGGGTTAGCTCTTAGGTTAGCTGTTAATCCACCACGACGACAGCTGCGCTTGTGCCTCCTCCCTCCAATGTCGGCCTCTGTGGGAGGGAGACTCCGCTGCTCTGTAGCATCTCTGGGCTTGTTGTTTTTTTAACACTTTTTCTTAAACTGATGATAGTCTGCCGGTCATATACTCTTCTTACACAGTTATATGATTTTTCAACATCTTTGAATCTTTTGAACTGAACCTTTGAGCAAAACAGTGTGTGTATATGAAACCATGCACAACAAACTCCACCCCAGGAAATGTTTTACCTCATTTACCTCCTCATTTACCTTACATTCACCTCTCTTATCATTACGAAAACAATTTTTTGTGACTATTTTGACCTTTGTGACCTTGACCCTTGACCTAGAGCAGGGGTCTGCAACCCTGGTCCTAGAGAGCCGCTATCCTGCATGTTTTAGATGTTTCCCTCTTCCAACACACCTGATTCAGATGATCAGCCTATCATCAAGCTGTGCGGAAGACTGATAATGTCTGTCAGGTGTGCTGAAAGAGGGAAACATCTAAAACATGCAGGATAGCGGCTCTCTAGGACCAGGGTTGCAGACCCCTGACCTTGAGTCTTCAAATTTGGCCTTCAAGGTTATTTTACATACAGCTTATTTTTGCTCTGTCTGTTTATGTACATTAACATAAACAGTCAGAGCAAAAATAAGCTGTATGTAAAATTAAGTTACAGGAATGAAAAGGAAATTCCTGATTTTGCCCTCTCATATCATTCCAAAAACAAATTTTTGGTGATCTTGACCTTTGACCTACAGTCACCAAAATGTAATTACATCTATTCTGGACCACTTCGCATCTTTCCTGAAGATTTCATGGAATGGTAGTTTTAACGTAAAGTTGCTGACAAGCAGTCAAACAAACAAACCAAAAACAATACCCCTCTCCCTTTTCAAGGGGTGGGATAATAACTAGTCAGTTGACCTGTGGAAAACACAGGTTGTACTTGTGGTAGTTTTTACACTGAGAAGCGTTGACTTTTAGGAAAAGATCTAAAGATCCGAGGGTAGGATGCAAAAAGGGGACCGTTTTTATAATCCACAACCCAATCCTGAGGGGCTACATCCCAATCCCCCAGCATGGATGAATATATGTTGTTCATTTATCTGTGTTGTACCACATTTGTCCAACAATCACCCCCAGGTACCCCATTGTTTTAAGTGTTGTCACTGTGATTCTGGGCATAGCAACATGCGTAAGGCTAATTGCACTCCAAAATTGCTAATAGCTCCCTGTTCCTATCATCTTCCTGTTTTTTTTTTGCTGGACTAGAAAATACATTAGTATGTCAAACTGCAACAGTCAGATTTTGTGTGACACCTGAGATACATGTCCACAGACACAAACAGCAGTAGCGAACCTAACGTCTTTTCTTTTCTGTATTGATATCACTGATTATATTTTTATGTATAAACGCTGTCTTTACTTGTGCAGTGTAAAACTATCTTTGCATCATCATAATGCTGCATTGAGCAACCAGTGACAAAAGTAAATGTCAGACATGGTTTTCTTCAATTGGTTTCATGTGATAAGAAAATATCACTGAATATGTCAGCAAGGGTGTCAAAGTCAGGAAGCAGAAAATGTACGTGTGATTCTCTGTTTCATTATTCGCCCCCACCCCCCACCACCACCACTACCACACACACACACACACACACACACACACACACACTTACTTGCAGGTTTGATTGAAAGTTAAATCCACCACACACAAAACAGCAAAAACACAAACCTGTCAGATTGCCATGGATTTCAGCAACTGAAGCAGGAAGACCAATTAAAAGATGCATCATGTTGTTTTTTTTTCTTTCAAATCCACCATGCAGATAATGATAAATGAAGAGGAAGACTTTGACATCTTTGTAAAAGCAGACTGATAGTAAGGTAATTTGTTGGATTTTTGAAAATTTCTAATGTAGTTACTGTTCCTGTAGCTAAACATCAGTTAATATCATGTAATTTGATTTGATGGTAAATGCTGTAAGAAAACAGTATATTTTTAATAAAGGTAGAAGGTTGTCTGCTTCTTTTCTTCTGTATATGTTATGATAGAGACACGATACCTAGGATGATACCTAAGATGGAATTGATTCAGTCGATTTAAAG
This sequence comes from Siphamia tubifer, assembly GCA_020466265.1. Taxonomy (NCBI): domain Eukaryota; kingdom Metazoa; phylum Chordata; class Actinopteri; order Kurtiformes; family Apogonidae; genus Siphamia; species Siphamia tubifer. Next base: position 9,925,243 of record CM035803.1, read on the forward strand.
CAGTGTATTGGTTTAATCACACGTCTGGTCAAAACAATTATGTGAAAACTCGCAAAATACATCAGTAAAAGTATTTAAGAAATGTAGTAAGATATGATGAAACACCTGTTTCAGATGTAATATTTTCAATCAATCACTCAAACTTTATTGATATATAGTACTTTTCATACATGGTGCATGTGACATCAAGTGCTTTACATCAGATCCCTATTATTCCACAGTTGCAGATATAGTTAAATAAATAAATACATAAAAATGACAGACTAAAACAATGTTAACAATGTTATTTTCATGGTTTAAAAATAACACTGTCTTCAATGTTTGTTTGTTTTTCTGAGCCAAAAGATTAGTAGAGGTGTGATGTACCAATTTTGAAAACCAGGGCAAGATTTAAGGAAACACCAAATGAAACATGGTGACACCAAGAAATGTCCACTACTGGGTCAGAAGAAATGGAAGGAGTCACATGTTAGGCAATAGATATGTTTACATGATGTTTCTGAATTCTGAATTATTTATTCGGAATAAACTAATTTGGAGTTAAAGGTATTTCCTTCGTGTTTACATGGACATGTTAATTTCAAATAAAGGATTCCATGGAAATTGGTGTATTCCATTTTGATTAATTGAGCTTTAAGAGCTGGAGGTACAGAGGGTTCTGATTCGACTTAACGTCTGAATGTCTTCCCGAAGAAAACGATTGCGTCCACTTCCTGTTTTGTATTTGTGTCAACTAGCAACATGTTAGACCAGATACTATATGTGTTTTTTGCATTCATTGTTGTAATAATTACGAAGCAGCTGCTCAACCGAGTCAACCATGCGTTGAAGGCATTAATATATTGTTGTGTCAAACTGTTTCATTTCTTTTGACATTTTTAAGCAAAAACAAAAAACCTAATGCAAAAATACTTTTCCTGGTAACTAATTACTTTGCTAGTGGAGTAACGCAGTTAGTAACACAATTACATTTTTGGGAAGTAACTAGTATTTGTAATTGATTACTTTTTCAAAGTAAATTACCCAGCACTGGTAGTAACTTATGTCAAAAATGAGATAGCGGACTAACTGTATGCAAGTCCAAGGGGGCGGGGCCAGTGTGGACTGGTAAACATTGCTAGTTTTTAGCATAAACATATCCTTCATATCTCTGATCTTCTCGAAATACCTTTACAGTCAGTCATGTTGAGCTTCTGCTGATGGGAACCTCTCTTTCACCACCGATTTATGCATTTTTTTAAAGTCTTCAATCTTGATTTATGCAGCTCTTTCCTGCACGTTGATACTATGCTGTTGCCCATAGCAACAGATAGCTTCTAAGCCTTCCAGATATGTCACATAATAACATGTTTCCTCATTTCTAATTATGTTGGAGCCTGTTTTGTGCATGTGGAGTCACTTCAGGGTCACATTCTGTTCACACAAGATTGATAGAAATCACATTTAATAACATGTAAAAATAAATAAAAAAATAAAAACAAAATAACTTAAAAAAAAGTAACAAGCACACAAAAAATTTTGGATTTCTCCAAAAAATAATCAGAATTGATATGCAAGATATGCTGTGTGAATGTAGCTTAACTCTACATAGACAAACTGACCTAAATCTAATGGCAGAGGCGTTCCGGACTGATGTCATGAAATCGCATTGTATGTCACAATCCTTCTGATGGCATGTATAGTTTAGTTTTGTCATCTTTGTGACTTATAAATAAACTTTGCTTGCTTATTTGCTATACATATACATTTTAATCCTTGTGTTATGTGTTGTTCAATTACATTTGATCAAATGTCAATGTACACCAAGAGCTCTGGTTTACACATCTGTATCCACTAACCCTAAACCTAATTGTGTGTTATTTTACATGGTATGAACATATACTTGGAAAGCTTAGAATTCCCACAGATAACTGTGTTATCTGTATGTAGTTCATAATATCATGTTACTGTAGATATACAGTCATTGTAGCTGCAGATGGGCAGTGTTAAATTTTGTAATCATATTAATCATGATGATGGATTAACCCTTGTTAATATGTTGAATTTGACTGTACTAATTATATCTGCATATGTATGTAGGAAAACAAGATCAATGACATGTTAGTTTTCAACACATTTGGATCCAACTTTCTAACTTTAACCAAGTGAACATGGAACAAACATCCAACTGAAACAAATACACATATATTTGTAATGTTTGTGTTAAAGATTCAAAGTTTAAAGGTGTAAGTGATGGTTCCAATGGACAAAAAAAGGCAACGTATAGATATTTTCAGACTTTTTGTTGTTGCCTCTTGTGTTTGTGTTGATCCTTATGCCGTGAGCATCATAATAAGCTTCGATATTAAGCACAACCATGGAACTAATATTTAGCAGCAGAGGAAAAAAGCAGCCAAATAATACTTTTAATCAATTTGAGTTGATTAATTGATTAATCATTTCAGCTTTGGACTAATGGATACACACAGGGACACAAAATGGATCATCTTATCAAGGTTACTATCCCACCAATGTTGGCTGAAATTAGTCTTTCACATAAAACACCTGAGGCTAAACTCATTAATATGTATAAGTCATTACTTGGGTGATTGTTCAAAAAGTGAACACAAAATAATCAACCACTTCTGAATGAATTCACTGCAGCGGCAATATTTAAAAGTGTGGCTGTGGCTCAGTTGGTAGAATGGGTCGTCCAATGACTGAAAGGTTGGTGGTTCACATCCAGGCTCTGACTGTCCATATGTCAAAGTATCCTTGTGTTAGTCACTGAACCCTGACTTAGGTTCCCAGTAGAACTGACAGAACCTTAGAAACCTACTGGTGTATGAGTGTGTGTGAATGGGTGAATGTGAGGCTAATGTAAAGCGCTTTGAGCACCATGAAGATGGAAAAGCGCTATATAAGTGCAGTCCATTTAACTCTCCTTCTTCCTACTACAGTGAGTCTGTGAGGGCGTTAAACGGTACAAATGGAAGCAATATGGATTTCTGATGAATGTTTAGCTTTGGCTAAGACAGCGTCATCCTTACTGGAAGGGGTTAATGCCGGGGTTAATGATAACTTATCTGGTATGAACAATAAACATGTTACAATGGGAAACTGGATATGATAGTATAGGATGGAAGTGGCAGAAAAAATACCCTAAAACATGTTCAATTCAATTCAATTCAATTTTATTTATAAAGCCCTAAATCACAACAACGTCGTCTCAGAGGGCTTTACAAAAACATAATCAACTACAGAAATACATGAAAAGTCCCAGGCATCCCCTGTCCTTAGACCCTCCTTCTCGGCAAGAAAAAACTTCCAAACCCAGTGGGAAAAAGAAGAAATCTTGAGGAGAACCACATTGAAGGAGAGATCCACTCCCATGGACGGACAGGCTATAGATGAACGTCCATGTATAAATGCAGGAAGGGGGGCTGGTCCAGACAGGCAGGGGCGGTGGTCCGGGGTCACAGGTCAGCACAGGCGAGATACTCCAGATCCTGTCGTCCATGGCTCCCGTGCAGGCACTGTCAGGAGAGCCACCACTCCCCCCAGGGGGGGAGGGGGGAAAGGGGACACCAGGTGACTAGTCATGAACAGACTTGGTAAGAAAGATATGTTATAAAAATTACAGAAACAGATGTGAGGGAGAGAAAGAGAAGAAAGAACTCAGTGTCTGTACTTCCCCCAGCATTCTAACTCCTAGGGCAGCCTAGACTGAACTGTGACTCATACATCATGTATACATGATATATGAGTCACATAATTTTTAACTAACCTGACCATAGTCTTTCTCAAACAGGAATGTTTTAAGCCTAATTTTAAATGTAGAGACTGTTTCGGCATCTTTAATATTAAAGGGAAGCTGATTCCATAAGACAGGGGCCTGATAACTAAAGGCTCTAGCTCCTACTGTACTTTTAGAAACCCTAGGAACTTTCAGTAAACCTGCATTCTGAGAACGAAGGGTTCTATTGGGTTGGTACGGAACCAGATCATCTTTAAGATAAGAGGGGCCCATACCATTAATGGTTTTATATGTAAGGAGGAGGATTTTAAATTTAATTCTAGACTCAACTGGTAGCCAGTGAAGGGTTTGGAGCACAGGCGTGATGTGTTCTCTTCTATTTGATCCTGTTAATAATCTTGCTGCTGCATTTTGAACCAGTTGCAAGCTTTTTAGGGAATATTTAGGACATGTTAAGATGTGAAAGTGGTGGCCATTCAATGTGTCTCAGACGCAGGATTTTTTTTTCTATTAGTGCACGTAAATATTTTTAACAACTTCCAAGAAACTGATAGCTATTAACAAAAGATCATGAATGCTATATTTACGTGATGTTTTTATAAATTCCACATTATTTATTTGCAATAAAATGATTCAGAATTAAAGCTATTTCTTTCATGTTTACATGGACAAGTAAATTCCAGATAAAGTTTTAAATGGGAAACTGTGTATTCAGCTCTAGTTAATTGGGCTTTAAGAGGAGGAGGTACAGAGGGTTCTGATTGGACAGAACAGCCACTTAACATCTGGATGTCTACTGGAAGAAAACGATCATGTTCACTTCCTGTTTTACATCAGTTTCAACCAGCAACATGGAAGATGAGATACTAAATGCAGGAGACTAGCCATTAACAGAGTTGGTATGTGAGATATAGACGAGAGAGAGAAAGAACTCAGTGCCTGTACTTCCCCCATCATTCTAGCCCCTAAGGGCAGCTTAAACTGAACTGTGACTTCAGTCTGTTTTTAACTAACCTGACCATAGGCTTTCCCAAACAGGAATGTTTTCAACCTAATTTTAAATGTAGAGAATGTCTCGGCCTCTTTAATATTAAATGGAAGCTGATTCCATAAGACAGTAACCATGGCAACTAAAGGCTCTAGCTCCTACTGTACTTTTAGAAACCCTGGGAACTTTCAATAAACCTGCATTCAGAAAATGAAGGGTTCTATTTGGCTGGTACAGAACCAGATCATCTTTAAAATAAGAGGGGCCCACACCATTAATGTTTTTATATGTAAGGAGGAACTTAGGGCGTATTCACATAGTAAAGTCCGGACCAAGGTTCGGACCAGAACCTTTTTTTTGCCTTTTCACACTGCATTTATAATCCGGACTTTATTTACAGTCTTCAATCACACTGTATAGAATCAAGTGGACCAACGGACTTTAGAACGTCATGTCGTCAATGCGTGTACAGCGTGCGTCTCTCTATACTCGACCCTGATTGGTTAGTAGATGAGCGCGCTACACTGTTGCAGGAAATGGACCCAGTTACTAGTTTTATGAGTATTTTCTAATTCAGTCTTTATACTATCATCCGACCAAATTTCAATGAAATACCTGGTTTCCTCGTCTCCCTATGTATTCCCGCGACTCATGCTTGGACGTTGACTAGATTCCGCGCACGTGACTGTGACGTAATTAGTCCGATAGTCCGGACTTTCCTAAACAGACCTTTCACCAGCAAACCTTGGTCAGGACCGAGACTACCTCCTCAGCTCGTACCAAAGACTCGGTCTTTAGTCCGGACCAAGGTTCGGGGGAGGTTTCACACTTGTCAATAAGGTTCGAACTTTCCTGGAAAGTCCGAAAGTCCGGATTTTCTGAGTGCAATGTGAATACGCCCTTAAATTTAATTCTAAATTCAACTGGAAGCCATTTTTTCACTTGCGCAGGTATCTCCTGGACTCAATCTTGTCACTTTATCATAGTGCATATGGTTTTTAAATAAAAAAATCTGACAATATTACAAAACATAAAATATGTGCAATATACATCATGTAAAAATGACAAGAGGTATAAAAAAAAATAAAATTAAGTAAGTCTTCTTTTTGCCTCTATTTATGAGTGAAGGACGCATGTTTTCATGAATATTCATTTTCATCTAATTCAGCAAATGGACAAACCAGAAATGGATGATTAAGTAGCATCTTTGTATTGTGTCCGTATTGTATTTTGTGTTTGACATAATTTCCTGCCCGTTTGTGCCCGTTTGAGGAATAACAATTTCGACACTTTGACAAACATATGGGATTTATTTAATTAAGAAAAAAGTCATTGATGCAGTCCATGCCTACACGGTTAGGGTCCGGGACCTTCTGTGGAGAATGATCTTTGTTTCTCATGACACATAGGAGAGACATTTACTTCAGTGTACATAATCATACACATGCTCAGGATTCAACCAAGAAGTAATGAAGTTCCCCTTCATTACTGAAGGATGGCTTTGGGGTTTGTAAATCGTGGACATTATAAGGACCCATTGTACTTCTAATGAATGCACTTTATTGGCCACAATAGCACTTTATTTGTAGCATTTACACAGAAAAAAAATTAACATTTAATATTTACACATTTATTAAATAATTATTTTGTAGTTTTTTACTGTTACTTGATTGTTGTAGCAGGTGCAGGACGCCACACCTAGCTCCATCTGAGGGACAGAAATGTCATCATTAGACGAAACAATATGGTGAGCAGGGTTGATGAAAGTATATTTGATGGGGTGCAATGTTTCTGTTGTATTGTTAATTTGTAAAGTGCTGTTAACTCTTACCTGTCCTGCCTATCTTTCCACCATGGTGTCGAGTCAAAAGAGTCCTGTGTTCAAGTGTTGCTTTAAAGGTTCTGGGAGAGACCAAGTGCAGGATAGGAAGAGGCTTTTTATATAGATGTATTATAAGGGGTTTGTTTATTGTGGGATATTCTGGACCACTTTCAAATGTATTCTCCATTTACTGCAATAATTCAAAAAGTTATGGACAGATCTTGATGAAAATGTCATGAAGTGTTGGGGGTATCACAAGGAACAAATGGAACAAATTCCATTTACCACAATGTAAAATTTCAAAGTGATCCAGAATCCAGGATCTCTTCTGGATCATCACCAAAATATAATCAATTGTTCCTTGTGACACACCCAGCACATCATGAAATTTTCATCAAGATCTGTCCATAACTTTTTGAGTTATCTTACTAACTGACAAACAAACTCCAGTAAAAACATAACCTCCTCGGCGGACTGCTCTTCATTTGGAGGGGGGGGTCTGCCTTGGTGGAGGTTTTCACTCTCAGAGTGATTTTGTAGTTATTATTATTATTATTATTATTATGGACAAAACTATTTTGGGAACAACACATGGTTCTTAAATATTTGTGATTATACAGTTTTCAGTAAATTTGACAGTGTCCTGCTTTTTAGTGTCATGGAAACGGCGACCCTATCCTCAACATACAAATCAGTGTACAGTTAGTTAGAGTGAAGTTAAACTTAAACAACCATATCCCAGCACACAACTTCATGTCTGCACAGGAAACTTTTACATGTACCCACATGTATATGTATATGAATCTGTCAACTTTCATATCTGTCTAAATAGCTCTGCAATTGTTCACTCCAGCATAGAAGTACATCCTGAACCGCTATTGAGGACAGGATTGAAAATAGTCCAGTACAGTCAAAGTGGCTGTCATTCAGCAGTATCCTGATTCCAACATATTTTCTTAAAAGGTTTTTAGGGCACAGAAGTTTTGAGTGACAGCAGGCACTTATGATAAATTAGTACAATAGCCACTGGCAAAAGACAGAACCGCACTGATATGTTATCTTGGGTGCATTTCAGACAGACTGGAGATTAAATCTGCTGTTTTCAAGGTTGTATCTTCATTTTGGGGGTTGGTTTCATTTGACATAAGTGACCTGACAAGCAATAATGCTTGAAGCTTAAAAAGACCACAGATAAATATTACTTTGAAAGTTCTGGACCTAACAATAGTATTTCTCCCTGGCAGTGTTTGAACTCATTCCTTGTATTCACTCCATCATTTCCTCTGAAATTCACAGTCATTTAGCGTGTTTTTTAGAGTGTTATTAATGTATGCCAAGTGCATTGGATGTGTGAAATTACCTACTGTCAGTTTAACACTAAAACACTCTAATGACATCTTGATTTTGTAAACAATGAGGCAAAGTGAAGAACATTATACAAATTGCATTTATGTACAAAAGAAGAGGGAGGAGAATGTGGGCTCAGTTTGGTAAAGCAAGATATTATTGGATGTCAACCTTGAAGTGAGACATAACACAAAAATCTGTCAAAATCCAGACTGAAGGTGTGGTGTTTTGTCTTATTTTTCGGTCTGTCTTCATGTTATTTTGTCATTGTTCGTATTAGGGCTTTTATTTTGGGATCTGTGTTTCATGTTCGCACTTTCGCTCTTTGCTTCCTGTCACCTGTGTTTTTCCTTGCCTCTGGTTAATTTCCCCCTGATGTGTCCCACCTGTCTTCACCAGTATATAAGTCCCCTCTGTGTCTCTGTTCAGTATGAATTTGTCAGCCTTGTTAATTTTAATTTCAATTTTATTTTATTTATAAAGCTTCAAATCACAACAAAGTCACCTCACAGGGCTTTACAGAAACACAATCAATTACAGAGATACTTTATATGAAAAGTCCCAACGATCCCCTGTCCTTAGACCCTCCTTCTCGGCAAGAAGAAACTTCAAAACCCAGTGGGAAAATGAAGAAATCTTGAGGAGAACCACATTGACGGACAGGCTATAGATGAACATCCATTTATAAATGAAGGAGGGGGGGCTAGTCCAGACACCAGACAGGCAAGGGAGGGGGTCCGGGGTCACAGGTCAGCACAGGCAAGTCACTGCAGATCCTGCCGTCCATGGCTCCCACACAGACACTGTCAACAGAGCCACCACTCCCCCCAGGGGGGGAAGGGGACACCAGGTGACTAGCCATGAACAGATTTGGCATGAAATGTAGGTTAGAAAAATGACAAAAACAGGTGTGAGAGAGAGAAAGAGAGTGAGAGAGAGAGAGAAAAAGAAAGAACTCAGTGTCTGTCAAATTGGTAGCGATTAGATAAATATGATTTAAACCAGCAGAGGGCTGCTGCTCTAATACCTATATGACATTCTAATCTGTGCACTAAGATACTGTGGTCAATGGTGTCAAAGGCTGCACTAAGGTCTAATAACACCAGGACCGATATTAATCTGACATCCGCGGCTAATAATAAGTCTTTAGTAACTTTAACTAACGCTGTTTCAGTGCTATGATGGGCACGAAAGCCAGACTGAAACTGTTCAAATAAACTATTATCTTGCAGGAATTGGCACAGCTGTTTAACTATTACTCGTTCTAAAACCTTTGACAGGAAGGGCAAATTGGATATAGGCCTGTAATTGGCTAGAATGTCAGGATCTAGAGTAGGCTTTTTCAGAATTGGTTTAATAACAGCATATTTAAATGACTGCGGCACATATCCAGTAGTTAATGAAGTGTTAATTATATTTAGGGCAGTGCTAATAATTAGGCGCAGAATCTCTTTAAAGAGTTTTGTTGGGATTGGATGTAAGAGGAAGGTGGCTGATTTGGAAGACATGATAATAGCATCAGTTTGGTCTACAGTGGTGAAATGATTTACTGTTACAGAGGGATTTATAAAAGGGCGTAGGTTTGAAACCGCTGCTTTTTCTGATATAATATTTGGAAGTAGCTTGTCTATTTTATCTCTAATAGTTGATATTTTGTTGTTAAAGAACTGCAGGAAATCATCAGAATGGAGTGTGGATGGAATGACTGGTTCCACGGAGGTGTGTCTGTCAGTCTGGCTACAGTACTGAACAGGAATCTAGGGTTATTCTTGTTTTCTTCTATTATGGATGAGTAATATCTAAGTTTGGCTGTACGCAAAGCTTGCTTATACTTTAGCAAGCTTTAGCAACTTATGAGCAGTATTCTTGTCTTTGGTTTTCAGTGTTCGACTTTGCTCCTGGTGTTCTGGTTTCTCAGTTTCTGTCTTTGCCCCTGTTTGTCTTGCCTGGATTTTTTGGTATATTTTGATCTCTGGCCTGTCCCCGACCATGAGTGCATTTTTCTCCTGCTGGTGCTTCATTGTCTCTCTGACCCTGGACTTGACCCTACCTCTGGACCCTGGTGTGATTTTTGGGTTTTCCTGGTTACTAGTGTTTTGCCTGTTTTTGACCCCTGCCTCTCTACCTCTGCCCTCAGTTAAGGAGGTTCTCCATCTTCCTGATCACTCGTGGAGCCTTATGGAGGAATCATCTGCTCAATTCAGTTTTATTGTAATCAATAAAATCTGTAAACGCAGTCCTGCATTTGGGTCCAACACTGGCACCAAACAAATCCAGTTCATGGGGTGCCTACAGCAGTAGGTATATCAAAGCACAGCCACATAAAATAAATATTATAATAAAGCGCCTTGTTTTTAAAACTCACAAAAATATATATATATATATATATATTGCGTTCAAATATACTTCAAATTAACTAATTACAGGTTTTGTAAGGATCATGAAAAGGGGTTGTCGGCTACATTAATAAACAGTAGAAGTAGAGTTGTTGTTTTCCTTATAAACTTGGATGTTTTCCCCAATCTATGCTCCTCATTTTTGCTATTAATCATCTTTTGTGCAGCAATGATCATTATGTAATGTGACATTTCTAAATGTGCAATAAATACCTTAGAGACAGTTTCAATAACTGTCTCAAGAACGAGACTCAGACTATAACCTTTAAAAAATGTTGACTGCACTGACAATGGAAAAGAGAAGAACAATTCTCATTATGATTCTCTTTATCTGCAACCTGAAAGAGTAGCACAGAGGTAGAGATTTTGTAAGGCAGAATCACCCAGAAACATCACCCTGGCTTCCTCAGTGAAAAACACTTAGAAAAACTGTTCCAACAGGCTACTTTTTGAAAAATACACAATTTAAAGTCCAAACCCCTTTCCTCAGAAATCCCCCTGAACAGCCTCGGCACCAGACATAGACTGACAGACGGGTCTTGCATTCTTTTATTTTTTATTTTTTGGGAGGGCGGGGGGCCTTTTTAGAGTAACAAAACAGATGCACATGTACAGCACATCTAGCAGCCCATGAGAGTGCTGCGATCTGCACAGAAATCATTCCTCGTGTTGTTTTTTTACTCACTGAATAAAATTTAAAAAAAAATAAAAAAATAGTAGCACAAACATCACCAAGCCCTGACTGTAGAGGTGTAAGTGTCTTTCAAATAAACACTGAATGCATGCAACGACATCTAGTAAGCACAATTTGTCTGATTTATTTAGTCTATGATATTTGCAACAATTCAAGTGTTTTATACTCTAATGAACAATTAAAGTATCGCACATTTCGGGAAGTTTTTCAGCACAATTTCAGATGGTTCATCAACACCCAGATGCTCCAAGTCTGGTTCAGTTGTTAGTGATCCATGATTAGCATCTGCATTCTGGATCACCAGTTCTGGAGATAGGTCAAGACTTGAGGACAAGTAAGTTTCATTGCGACATTGTCCCTTGACTTGTCTCTGAATTAAATGTGGGATATACATACATGTTCTAATAGTTTTCATCATCTGACTTTCTGTTCATAGGCCAGGAAGTTTAACAAGTTTACACCATTTCCATTTAACCCAGATCATTATGATTGAACCAATCAGACAATTTCAATTGGTTTCAACACACTTTGGATTAAAAGCCAATTTATTATTATTTTTGACATTCTATGAAAAGGAAAAAAAATTTCAGATCATGTTTTTCTCATTAATATGTTCTCAATAATGTTAAGCTGTAGTTGGTGACAGGCTCATAATTCATGGACGGGCCCATGTGAGTCCCAGGGCGGGCACTGAAGCCATGCCTCTAAGAACAGGGGTGTAAAAGTAATTTTTAGTTCAGGGGCCACAAACAATCTAGTATGATGTAAAGTGAACCACACCAGTAAAATGCTATAAATAAGGCCAAGGTTTTCTGTTTTTGGATGAAAAAAAGCTGAATTACACAATATAAATGTTTACATCTACAAACAGGAACAACATGAACAACTTGTAAATTGTTGAGAAAAGTAAGTGCAATGTTGACAATATTATGCCTTAATTAATCATTTCTACATGTGCATTATAACTTACACAGTAGATCAACAAATATCCACAATATTTAGGCTAAATACTGATAAAATTCCACAGAAATTTCAGGTTACTCCCATTTTCTTTTTGTAAAAAGCTAGTCCTTTTTTCTTTTTTACAATAAAACAAAAAAGATCATTAGTTTTAGGTTGGATTCCGTTATTTCTAGGTTATTGTTTGTTATATATTACTCGTCTCATCCACTTTAGATTTACGTAACCTAAAATTATTTTAACTTTATTGATTGTTAATATCATCAGTGTAATATTTGCATTTTACACATTCATCCCAGGGGCCAGTTTGGAACCTTTGGCAGGTCAGATTTGGACCCTGTGCCTTAGGTTTGAGACCTGTGCCCTAAAATTATGGCACATGCCACCTGAGGGTTTGCACGCTGCACAGCGACTCTCTGTTCCCAGCTCCAGTGGTGATCCAGCACAGGCCTGGTTACGGGTTGTGCTCCAGTCCAGCTCTGACACAGACTCAGACTCCGGTCCATGCCCCAACATTTTTACAGAACAGCCCATAGACATATATATATAGATGCCTCAGACGCTGTCAAGAGGCGTCACCACCATCTTGAATTGGGGCCAGTGGAGGCAGCTGTGCATAGACATCTATGAAGGAAAGAGCTACTGCTGAATCTTAAAGTGGAATTATTTGCTGAATTTTAACCAGATTGTCAAACTGTTTGTTTTTTTTAGAAACACATTGTTTATACTTTTGAATTTCGACAAACAAAGTGATCAGTTTTGTGCCTAATGCTTAGATCTATCTTAATGAATCAATAACAATTAAAATCCATTGAAAATTGAGGGAGGAGAAGCAATTTTAGTCAATTGTCGACAACAACGGACGAAGTGCGATGGCAATAGTTCATTGCGACTTCGTCCGGATGAGCTAAAAAAGTAAGGTTTGGGACACATTCACGGAGATTTTTAAAGATGATGAGTGGCTCCCAGTGTTTTCTTTTCTGTGGAAACTGGGTTCAAATGGGTCTTTAGGTTTTCTCAACATATTAACCTACAAGCAATGACATGGAATGTTAACACAGAAATAAATGCAGGTATGTGAGTAAGGTCATTTGACATTCATAAAGACCACTGACTCCTTTTTAAAAATGTGGGTCGAGAAGCGGGTCGGGTCCATCCTTTTCAAATATATTTTAGTCATTAAAAAGCGGTTGGTTCTAGGTTGTTTATACATTGACCCACACATCACTGGTATGTAATACTTTTTAAAATATATAAAATGTCCAAGTAAAATCATAGAACTAAGCAAAATTATGAAACATCAGATACAAAATGCTACATGATATAATGATCAAATTACTTTATATATAAACCACTGGATGCAGCCAGAACAGGCAAATATAAAAATCATGTTTCTTTATTAAATGGTTAATGATGATCTTAATGATCAGTCCATATCACAGTGTCAGTCAGGTCACTTAAAATGGTCTTTAATTCACACACTGAAGCCTGAGCATTTTATGGTTAAATTCGCAAATAATTGAAACTAAACAAAAAGTTGGCTAGGGCAGGATCATGAGGTTCTCCCAGAGACCTCTGGAAAAACTTTTAAAAGTTTCAATCTGTCTTTGTCAATTAGCAGCATTAGCAGATGTAAACTAACAAGGAGAACGCCTCAGCTCTGACACTCAGTATTCTGCCTCAGAGCGGATCATCCGGAGGCGCAGACGGCTACATACGGCGAGGCTTGTTTTCGAGTATTTATGGAACTCAATAGTGTCACTAGCAGATGACAGGAATATGACAGACTGGAGACAAAGAGCGAAGCTGTTGGACAGACTGCAGAGGACTACCTGGAGTGCTTCATCTTCACCGCCCTGAAACAGGTGAGTGAACTGCTCTCACATCTTTGAGCATTTGCAAAATGTGTACAATTATCTGCTTGGATGTGTTGTCTGACTGGATGTTCTGCTGTGTTTATACTTAATCATATGCTAAGGGTGTCAGTGTCAAATAGGTCTGTGTGGATGTAATTACACCTGAAATATGACAACACAGGTTGAATTTGAATTGTGACCCCCCCCCCCCCCCTCTCTCTCTCTCTCTCCATACACACAAATTGATTGATTGATTGATTGATTGAAACCTTTATTTTCCCCAAAGGAAAATTCAAACCAGGATACAAACATGATGTATACATATAGGCACCAATGTCACATGTTCAACTTCATCTTTTGGTTTTAGGTAGAGCCCTACTGATATTGGATTTTTGGGGCTGATACTAATATTGGAGGGTAAAATAAAGCTGATATCCAATATATCAGCCGGTATCTGATATATTGGCAGATAGATGAAATACGAACATTTATCTACACAGGATATAATAATGTCATCTTCGGTAACTGCCGTGGCTCATTTGTTAGAGGGGGTTATACAATAACTGTAGGGTTAGCAGTTCAAATCCCACTCTGTCCTAGTCAATCTGTTGTGTCCTTGGGCAAGACACTTGGGTCACTAGTGTAAAGCACTTTGTGTGGCCAAAAACGCACTATATAAATGCAATCCTTAAGAATTATGAACATGTGGATTAACGGTAATATCACACTTTGTTTATCTCACAAAGATAACCAACACAACTTTGAAATGCTGTATCATATTTTGATATAAAACTAGTTGTGTAAGCCATGTGGAACCACAGGTTATAGACGTGGTAGTTTTTATCATGGGGCGAGCAGAGTAATGAAAAAGTCATGTCTCGTCATGTGAACCCGCTTTATTCTCACTTGGGTCACGGGGGTCTGTAGGGACCTAATCCAACTACAATGGGTGAAGGCGGGGTACACCCTGGATGAGTCTCCAGTTCATCTCAGGGCTGAACATATATAGACAAACAATCACTCTCACATTCACAACTATGGGCAATTTAGATTAACTAGTTAACCTATCAGTGCATGTGTTTGGATGGTGGGAGGAAACTGGAGTACCTGGAGAAAACCCATGCAGACACGAGGTGAACATGCAAACTCCACACAGAAAGGTCTGGTGTGGGAATAGAACCATGGTCCCTCTTGTTGTCAGGCACCAGTGCTAAGCACTGCCCCACCATGCCGCATAATGAAAAAGTCTATTTTGTAACTAGTGAAATAAACACTGTTTGGTAAATAATTATTTAAAATGTAAGTGAGACCTTTTAATGAGTCCAACTTGTGGAATCAAAAATAATAGTAATAAACAAAAACTATTACGAAGCAAAAAATTTTGTTTTCAGTCGTACATGTAGATATGTGGCTACAATTGCCCATGTAGACTAAGGACTAAACTGAGCATGTGCAGAGTGGATTAAGGTTATTCCAAAGTTGTTCCTGATCAGAGTAACTACAAGTGTTACAGCTGACCTGTGTGTGCACTGGCCCCAGTCTCCCCTACACCATCTGCAGAATGAATTATGAGGTAGATGGAAAGTGGAAGGATAGGGTGGCTGTGGTTCAGTTGGTAGAGCGGGTGGTCCAATGGCCCATGACATATTGAAGTACCGTTGGGCAAGACACCGAACCCTGCCTTAGGCTCCCAGTAGGACTGACAGAACCTATGAGTGTGTGTGTGAATGGGTGAATGTGAGGCTAATGTAAAGCGCTTTGAGTACCATGAAGGTGGGAAAGAACTATATAAGTTCAGTCCATTTACATGTGTGCATGGGTGGGGGTGTCATCTGACTCTATCTTCTAATTGGACTTCACCTATTGACGTGGCTGTCAACTCCTAGGAACTGCGGAATTCTATGTGTGTGTGTGTGTGTTGATTATCACATGCATCCACGGCATCCGTGTTTTCAGAACAGCAACTCAGTTCACATGGGTCATAGTCAAAACAATTATCTGGAGTGAAGAGGACCACAAGAGAACCGAACCAAACAACAGCACAGAGCTAATAATTTAACTTAATGATCATGTCATAAAAATTCCTCACACTATAATTGGTCTGATTAATTGGTCAGGCTCTAGTTTTAGGTTATGTTTTACAGTCTAATTGAGTTGTCTGTTTGGCATAAATTCTCTGGCATGTTGGTATGATCAGTCCTTATCCCTGGTCCTTAATTGGACTAACTATGTATTTTTAGTTTCTGTGAAAGAAATAAGCCTGTTGATTGTACCCCCCCACAAATATTGATCTCTCATCCCTCTGGAATGACTGAATCCATTTCTGCCAAACCTCATAGACTCATAGAATTCCATGACAATTGCACATTTCCTGTCAAAAATCCAAAAGTTGTGAAGAGGTCTATACCGCTCTGTCAGTAGGTATATAAAATATGAATTTGTGTGTATGAGTATGGAGACAGCCACTGTGGACTCTTGAACACAGTGAGGGCAGAAATGTAGAAAAAGGTCAAAAGTCCAGTGGTTACATCATGACTGCATGGATGAACATGCTAGCCAGTTCATGGTGGCTAATGACACAGTCATAAGAGGAGCAGGACGGCTCTGCTCCAATGATTCTCAGTGTTATGACAAGTGGATTTTCTTTCTACTCATTCATGCAACTTAAAAAAACTGCAGCTTAAATATTGATTGTCGCTGACACATCTCATTGATTTTTAGGATATGTGAGCAATTTATACACATTAAATGTATAGTGTTACTCATTAATTTTCATTGGCTCCACACTGAAAAAGCATCAGATGAAGCCCAGGAGGTTCTACATTTTACTTACTGAAGTTGAGTGTTAAGTCCACATGCTTACAGATGATCCATTTCACGGGTTTTGACACTTCTTCATTCAGCCCTGAAGGTCACTGCTTGGTTAATACTGACCCACAAAAGCCTTGGCCAACTCTAGGTCAGAAAAGCTCCACTCTGCTTCAGCCAGAGATATTACATGAAATATGTAACCAAGTGTTGTACATTTCAACACAGAGTTATATTTTGTACTGAAAGATTTGTACATACATCCAATAATAACTTGCTTATCTGACATTGTTTTCATCTCAAAGCAGTGAGGAAATACATCTGTCATTTTCACAAACATTAGAAATGCAATGGACTGGTGATGGTTTTACCGAAAATGAAAGCATAAACACTAGAAGAAGAACAGATGACAGAAAAATGCTGGAAAATGTCTTTCCTAGCAAGGATTTAATTTTTTAAATGCATTTCTTTCAAATGACCAGCTCATTACCAAGCTCTGCTGAAGCCTGATAATGGCCCACTGCTTTGAATCAGGTGTGTTGGAGCAGGGTTGCATCAAGAGCATTCTAGTGGTCCTGGAACTTATTTCAACTAGCAAATGGTAAAGTTGAGGTGTGTTACAATCCAAAATGTAATAATGTGCCAGGTTATTACGTTATTGGCCGTACACAAAAAAAAACTTTGAGAATGCAATAAATATGCCATTAATGTAACAAATTTATTTTTAAATTCATGTTACAAAATGACTTGCCTGTTAAAAAGAGCGTTGACCAAATCTACTGTCAGGATGCCTCATGGACACCTGATTACTGGGGTGTTTTGAGCATGTCCAACCAAGAGTAGAGCCTGCGTTGTGAGGACACACTGTCTGGGATTGTATTTCTTGGCTGAACATTTCCTCTGGAAGAACTAGAGGAGGTGGAAGAGAGCGTAGGATGGAACTCACAGGTATGTACATGAGAAAATACAGCAACTTCAGTATGGAGACAATGTTAGATATGAGTTAAAACACAGATCTAATGAGTGTTCGCTGGTCTACGACACTTAAAGTTACTTGTAGAATAACAGTTTAAATGCATTGTACATGACTGACTGTAATGTACAGTCAGAACTTATACGAATTATACAGTTGCTAATTTTTGGTGCTCGTAACCAAAATTGTTTCATTTGTCACAATTGTTAAGTATCAGATAAAAGTAGTCTTGAATGAGGTACAGATGCTTGCAGCACTCCTGAATGAAAACAAAACAGACAATTAACCTGCTCCACGTCACAGGTAACAGTTTAGTCCAGTTCAGTATTTCATACCACCATTTAGCCTCCTTCACTCCTACATCGACACAAGGGTTTCAAAACAAATGTGATTTGTTTTGGATGCACAAATAGCAGCTACTTTGATTAGTAGCAGGTTTGCACTTTCAAGTAAAACAATTAAAATCAGAGGCTTGTGATAAGCATTATCAGCTGACTGAAATATTAAATATTGGCTCTGTAGTCAACTTGTCACGGGGGTGCTTAGGACACACACACAGAAGCGAGCAATCTTTTCTGAATCTATTGAAGACCCACGGTATAGGAGAACAGATGAAAAAGTGTGGTTCCAGGTAAAGCTGCACGCTATTCGAAAAAAACTGACATTGTGATTTTTTTTAACCCTGTGTTTTTTTAACCCAGCTGTGTGGTGCCAACATAAATGGTCAAAGAGATTAGTGGTTGACACAGAACATAGGTTTCAGTATCATTCCTCTGGTAGCCGAAATAATTAAATAAAATTACTAATTAAAAATAAATAAATAAATAAATTGATTTAAAAATAATATAAAATGAAATAAATTAATAAATCAATACATTCAGAAATAAAAACAAATACCAATAATAAATCAAATAATAATATATACAAATAAATTTTAAAATATATATATTACAGGACCTGTGATGTGACTATTGTGCACACGTACATTGCAATCTTGATGCTCAAAGAATATATTGTGCATATATATATATATATATATATATATATATATATATATATAAAATTGTTATTATTATGAGAGAAAAGTGTGAATTCAGAATTTTTCCTCAGAATGGCTATTATCTTTTTTTTTTCCAATGGCCCTAATCATCTTCAGTATGTCTCTGATAGTGATGTTGTTTTTTCTTGGTTATTTACATTGTTTAACTTATCTTTTACATTAGTTTCATATCATTTTATTTGTTCCCTTTTTCAGCTTTCAATTTATGACTCATCCCTTTGTAGATGAGTGACTGTGGACATGACAGCTCACTAAAAATGGCCTTTAAGTAGCTTGTGAAGTCCAGTCCTGTTTGTCTGCAGAATAGTGATTCGCGGTTAGGGGGTTTTACAGAAACCCGCCCCGCCCAAACCCAAGACGTGGCTAGGCCCGCCCCGCCCAAACCGCATGATGTCACGTGTCAATAAACCCAACCCGCCCACTATCAACCCGCGAGCTTAAATTTGGCTCTAAACTCACATAGTACATTCGCGGCATCTTTACCTTGCGCTTCTAATGTTAAAAGTCATGAAGCATAATTTTTGCCTCCTTTCTAATGTCTCAATATGCACTCCAGCACATAAAATAGACTCCACCCACATCATCACTCTATAAAGCCAACACATACAACGTTTCCGTACAACCTTCGCATCGCCTGATTTAATCCTCTCCCTGATCAAGTCCGCCATTTTCACTCTTATCTCTCAGTGTTCAGGGAGATTTGGCGGTAATAACAAATAACAAAAAGTTGGAATAAAAAAAGCATTCAAAACAGGAACTGACGGGCTTGCACATGCGCGAGCCGAGCACACACACACACCTCAGCGGGTATCGATCGTCCCTGACCCGCCCCACCTGCATCCGCAATATGTATTAATACTGCGACCCAGCCCGCCCGACTCGCGGGTCACCCGCGGATATCTGCTGGCCAGTGGGTAGCCCGCACAACACTACTGCAGAAGAAGTTCCTAGAGGGAGGAAGGAAGTTGAAAGGGAAAGCTGAGTGGTGGTTCTGAGGATGTCAAAAATGGTGCTACGTCTGCTGCCCTGCTTTGATGAACAGGAAAATGTGATATTCTGTTGAAGATTCCTGCCTGGGGAAGGACACATGGACGAGATTAATCTGATTCTTTCCATTGTTATGTGGGTATTAACATTTGTGTTTCTTTCAGTCTATTGTATGCATTTGTAAGGTGGAAGGTACAAGCAGTGGAGATACACCCCAGGGTCCACGGAAGAAGAGGGTCCGGGTCGATCCTACTGTAGAGAGTGAGGAAATGATTACCAACAGAGTGGAGGTGAAGGTGAAAATCCCAGAGGAGCTGAAGCCCTGGTTGGTGGATGACTGGGACCTCATCACTCGACAGAAACAGTTGTTTCATCTGCCTGCAAAGAAGAATGTAGAGATTGTCTTGGAGGACGATGCAAACTATAGTTAACATGCAGGTTAACTGTTATCTACAGTTAACCTGCATGTTCATTATATTGAGTTCATTGTTCATTAGTGAACCTTCAAAATATAATACCATATAGACTCTCAGAAAAGAAGGTAATATAGGGGTACAAATCTGTAGACTGCTGGTGCAATGAGCCTTTGTTCTTCTCGGGGTACAAAGGCTCCTTACACCGGCAGTACCCTCAAAGGTACGCAATTCTACCCTTTTAGACAGACAGACAGAACTTTATTCATCTGTGTCTGGCAGCAAAAATGCAGTTACATCCATAAATAATAAACAGACAAGAACAATACAAAAGAACAAAAATATAAGTAAAGAAATCAAGTCCTCATATCCTCCTAACTAGTCCAATTCATTTAAGCAGATCTGTTGAACTGCTTGATAGCAGCACGAACAAATGACCTCCTAAAATGGAGGAGGGAGGAAAAAAGGAGGGTCTAAGGACAGGGGATGCTGCGGACTTCTTTTTTTAAAAAATATATTTCTGTAGTTAATTGTGTTTCTGTGAGAAACACAGACGACTGTGAGACAACTTTGTTGTGATTTGGGGCTTCATAAATAAAATTTAAACTGAAACGTCCAGTCTTAGAACACAGCGACAGGACTCTGTACACTCTGTACCTTCTTTTCTGAGAGTGCATGCTCAATTTGTTATGTGACATACTTAGTATCAATGTATTATTGATGTAATTGGTTCATCTTCATATGATGATCCTATTCAAGGCTGTTCCTGTTGGATGTCGATCGTCACATTGCACATGACAACATCCCATCCTTTTTCTGTTCATTTAATTAAATGTTGTGCTATAATGTGCAATAATATGAAATAACTCAAGGAAGTATTGAACACTTAAAAGAAAGGGACACTCAAACAAGCATGGAATGTCAAAACACCAGCTGAAATCAACCAGTAATTAGAAAACAATCCTGCCCCTTATCAGTGCAAATTGATACGAGCTGGTACAGCCCCAACTGAAGGAAGTATAAGAAGGTATCTCATTACCAAGATGCCCCACAAGAAATGTGTCATGATGGGTAAAAGCAAGGAGCTCTCTTGATACCTTTGCAACCTTATTGTTGCAATACATAATGACTGTATTTACCATTATTTACCATTATTACCATTAAATGGTAAATGGTCGGCACTTATATAAAACTTTTCCACCTTCATGGTGCTCAAAGCGCTTTACATTCACCCATTCACACACACACCAGTAGGTTTTGAGGGTCTAAGGTCAGTCCACTGGGGGCTTAAGTCAGGGTTCAGCGTCTTGCCCAAGGACACTTCAACATGTGGACAGCCAGAGCCTGGGTGCGAACCACCAACCTCTTGGTCACTGAGTGGCCAACCGAGTCCCAGTCCTTCTGTAAAATCCTTCTGATGTTTACAGAAGGATTTGTGAACATCTAAATGTTCCTGGGATTACTGTTGGAGCCAGTTTGGAAAATCACGTCACGATAAACAAGGATGACCAGGTGGTCCTCGCAAGATTTCTGACAGAAGAGTGAAAATAATTGTCAGAAGAGTTGACCAAGAGTCATGGATGACTCATGGAGAGCTCAAGAAAGAATTAGCAGGTACAGTTGTTTCTAAGAAAAAACTTTTAAGTAACACACTCAAATGCCATGGCCTGGATGCATGCTCACCATGTCAGACACCATGCTGAACAAAAAGCAAGTGGAATTTTGCTTAAATTTTGCATTTATAAAAGCTGGTGAAATACTGGGAGAACACATGGTCTGGTGAGTCCAAAATTGAGCTGTTTGGACACAATAATACAAACTATGAAACCAGGAAAAATGGCACAGGACAATGATGACATCAGGTATCATTGATCAGCATAAGATAATTCTGTTATGGAATGAGTGACCTAAGCTATTATATAAAATAGTTATTTAACCACTCCCACTTTACGTTCCTTGGGTAAATTCAGTAGATTTTATAATGTTAAATGTGTTTACATTTTGACATCTGGTTAGGTCATGTTTTCCCAGTTTGTACAGTAGTCGTTAATCAAACTGGTGTTCATGCCCCACTCCTCTGTATATTATAATTGTAAGCCTTGCTGTTTGTTGTGTAAGTTCATATTATCTTAAGTGTGTGTTATAGTGTTAAACCTTATATCAGTGTATACATCATTAATGTTAGAGCATCGCTTATGTTGAAATTCAAGTTCAAATCCTTTCTCTGGCTGTCCACATGTCAAAGTGTCCTTGCGCAAGACTCTGAACTCTAAATTGCTCCCAGTAGATCTGGCAGCACCTTGTATGGCAGTAACACCTACTGGTGTGTGTGAATGGGTGAATGTGAGGCTAATGCAAACCACCATGAATGTGGAAAAGTGCTATATAAGTGCAGAACATTTACCATCACAGCCAAACTGAACCAAAAACAATACCCCTCTCCCCTTTTGAGAGGCAGGGTAATAGGATGGTGCATAAATAGGCGATAATTTTGACTAAGCATTGATTTATACATTCTCCCCCACCAAGATGATTTTATTTCATCAACACAGTAGAACGTTTTGGCAGCAGTTAACAGTGTACAATGGTGACAAAAAAAGTGCCAAAAGATTAATACTTAGTTTTAAAAAAAAGTTAATTGCAGCTTTTTACTGTGTTTTGTCTGTCTAGTACAGATGGCATTCAGAATGATAGTCAGCCTTCTGTATATCCATCACAAAATGCATAAACAAACCAACAACCAGACATGGATGAAGTTTTGGCAGAGGTTGTAATAAGATTTGTCAGCAACTCAATCCCAGAAGAGCTTCTATTTGGCCTCACTGGCTTGAGCTGAATATTTGGGCAACAAAATCCACCCTGACCAGGGATACATTCCAAGAAACCACCGTAAAATAGTTGGGAAAATAAAAATTGAAGTCACTAATTTTTGGCTCCAAAACAATGATTATTATAATTAATAGTTATTTCATATGTAGAACAGTTGGAGAATGTAAGTCAGGTCAAAACAAAAGCGAAGATAATCACATCTTTTTTTCTCCAAACAACAGATCTGAACATCTGTTTATGGTTTTCAAATGAAAAATGACAATATAAATATCAGAAAACTAAATTACAATGTAGTAGAATAGAATACTTTATTGTCATTATGAGACACAATGAAACTACATTTAGCAGCATGTCTCTCTTTGGCACCAACAAAAAAATCATCAATAAAAGACAAGACTATAAAAGCACTATACCATAAAATAATCAATCATAAACATATGATAAAACGCTATATATATATATATATATATATATATATATATACATATATGCATTCAAATCGACTTATCTGTCAATAAAATCGAAGTTAAGTCGAAGGGTTGTGACCAGTGCTGTGTAAATTACATTGAAAAAGTAATTAATTACAAATACTAGTTACTTCCCGTGGCTAATAATTTCATTACTAACTGCGTTACTCCACTAGCAAAGTAATTAGTTACGAGGAAAAGTATTTTTGCATTCCTTTCTTTTGTTTTTGCTTAAAAATGTCAAAGAAATTAAACAGTTAAACAGAACAATTAAACAGGGTAACCATCCTTGTTCTGTGATGTTACTTTGAATGTGATTTAAGATGCTCCCTCAATCTGTGGTACACCTTGTTAACTCAAAACGTAAACTAAACACAAAGCTAGAACTTCTATAGCAGCTAGACTGGGACAGTGAGTTTCCACCATGAAACTCAAAAGTGCGATGGATGAGTTGTGTTATCCATCTGACAGACCGAATTAAAATGACTTGACAGGAGGACTATGGTAAAAGGAGTTTATGCAGTACTGCAGACTGGTGGTAATTGTTAAGCTTTTTTACACCATATTTAGCAGCAGAATTTACTGGAATATCGAATATTTTCTCTATGTGTGACGATTTTAAAATGAGGTTTTAACGTAATATCCCTCAACCTCTGTTCAAAAAGTGACTGAAGCGCTGCAGTGCGTGTGTGTGAGCCGACAAAACAAGTTTTCTTTTATCAGTGACCTACCTTAATGCATTTCGTCATCCCTAGTCCACGTCTCGTCTTGTGATTTCCTCCTTTTTGCGCTTTTTGTTCGTGATGTTACCATAAGAACTGACACGATATAATGATGTCATCAACACAGAGAGAGGACAGGGCTAACTCATGGCCCGGTCAAAAGTAGTTCCCACAAAAAAGTCCTGGACGTTCCGATAGTGGAAACACACCTGTAACGCATCACATTATTTCCACAATAATGGTAACAGTGATACAGTTATAGATAAAGTATGTACTGCGTTAGTAATGCTGTTATACTCTAACGCTGTTATTCCCAGCACTGGTTGTGATGACATCATCACATTGTCAGTGGAGGAACAACACAGACACATGTCTGTCCAGCAATGAACAACTTGTATTAAAGTTCACTGCAACATAACAACGTCCACTGACAA
Organism: Siphamia tubifer; assembly: GCA_020466265.1. Taxonomy (NCBI): domain Eukaryota; kingdom Metazoa; phylum Chordata; class Actinopteri; order Kurtiformes; family Apogonidae; genus Siphamia; species Siphamia tubifer. Next base: position 9,949,735 of record CM035803.1, read on the forward strand.
GACCCAAACATCAGCATTTTAACCCAAACAAAACAAAGGCTAACACCTTCAATTTTCTATATAATTTAACTGCACAACATAAGTAGGGTGACCATATGTCCAGATTATGTCTGGACCAATGGATTAAAACCAGACTATCCAGACGTCTGTCATGTGTCCTCACTTTTTATATTAGTGAGGACACCCATGTGATTCAGTACTCTTCAGAGAATCTGTGGATGTGTGTGTTTTGAATGTGTGATGTACGGTTTGCGAGTTATAGCCCCAAACACTGTTTCTTTTTTCTGGTATAGCACCACCTTCTGGAAGACGTATGCATTTTGAATGGGTCACATTCTGGACTAGACCCCAAATGCCTATATAATATGTGACCCACCACCACGAAACCAGGCATATGTGTCTGGAAATCAAAACTGAGTTATCTGTGTAGCTTGGTAGAGTGGAAACTAAGGTTTAAGATGATGAAAAAATTATGTTTCTATCACAAGTAGAACCAAAGTTATGGTAATTTTAATATCCACATTTGGACATATTTTGGAATTTGCATATTTTTAGATATTGTTCATTAAAGTTTTGGACTGTTTTGGGGTAGGAAGTCCATAGCAACGCATAATAATTCGTATCCGATTGACACTAATTTTTCACAGATGTTAAAGGACACTCTGATGGACATGTCACAGAAGTTTTATATATTATAATAATAGGACAGAAGTGCAACGTATTATAATCATTTGGCTTACGCCATTGGACAGAGCATTCAATATAGGCTTTTACCTCATACCAAACACTTGGATGTTTACTCACGGAACGGAGATCGGTTTGTTCGGCGAAAAGAGGTGGAAGTCGTCTTTGTCTTTGCTCAGCGATCCCTGAACTTTTGTCGCCGCTTAAATAATTGACTCAATAAACACCTTTATTGATTGGATTTCAATGTAATGACCACAGGAACGGAACATAGAGGTGTTAAGGTACCGTTTTTTGATAAGATGTAAACACAAATAAGAAATCGCCTTCCAGCCTAAATTTGGCTGTAGCTCTGAATGGCTCAGCGCGACTTATGCCTGGTTTCGTGGTGGTGGGTCACATATAATGTATGGTTTAGGCTGCAGTAACAGTTTCAGCGGAAAAGAATAAAAAGGCAAATTAAAAAAAAATTATAATAAAAATCTATACAATTACAATGGGGGATTGCCACTTGTCGCCACATCATAAAGCACCTTCATTGTGATGGTGCTAATGCTAACGATAAAAGGGTGATTCTCTGAATTGGGTACACATTGGAGGCTGGCATAAGAACAGTCCAACCTTCAACCCCGTAACAATGACGTAGCCCTGTTTTTGTTTATGGGGTTGAAGATTTTAGCTAAAAATTGCCACATTAGCTAGGATATGGAGCATTAGAAAGCATCAGGAAAACAAGAAATTAATAACCATTTCCAAGACAATGGTTAATTTTTCCCACAAACAATACAAAATATGCTTTATGCCTGTGACACTGTTGAAAGGTTGAGCTCAATAATGTCAATCTGATGATAGAAACAATGAAATATAAGGAAGAAAGTATGGTAATACTGACGAGTCTTTACAGTTTGAGTGGGAAAACTTAGGAAGTTGGACTAAACCATTATTTAAAAAAAAACAAAAAAAGAGATCTTCGAAAAATAGTTTGAGCAAGCAACATTTTGAAAATGCAAAGTTCACAATTCAAAACCCCTTTCTTTAAACCTCCCTCTGGACCCTGCCTACATAATACTGATACACAACTTTTGTTCCTAAGAATTCACACACACTACAAAGCACCAGTTGGTCCAGGTCGGTTTAGAGCCCCAGCATAGGCTTTGTTCTGGCTCCGACCCCAGTAATAAAATTGGCTCCTGCCCGTCGGGTTCCTACTCCAGCTTCCATGCATACATCATTCAGTCTCCTCCAACCCCACCACTCTTAGAGAACAACCCCAGTTCATACCTATCTGCTTAACGTTACATTTCCAAGTTATTTATGTTAATGGAAAAACTTTTTTTCTTTTTAAGGGGAATGGTATATAGAGTGGTATGTCCCAAATCAAAAGAAGTACAATTTTATTGGGTTCATTCATAGTATTTAACCCATTTAAGTAAATCAAGCAAAATAAAAAAAAAGTCACACCAAAAAGGGGCTTGGGTCTTTTTTTTAGTGTAAGACTGAAACAGAAGTGAAAACAAAGTCTGCTGCTTTCACTGCTGGTGTTCACCCCAACATGGACCCTGGAGGGGTCAGTTGGTCCAGTCAGACCAACTGAACAGGGATGATTAACATAAAACAATACACATATGTTTTACTGATCACAACATTAAATCAAAATGCAGTATTTCCCAGACATAATTTCATGGAAAAAATATCTCTTTCTCTTGAAAATTTGAGTGAGTGTGGGGCGACGTCATCAGACAATAAAGGCTGGTCAATGTGGGCCCGGGGCGACCGTCCCCCCATTCCCTCCGCTAGTGTGATTGGGTCTTGAGCGGAACTCTTGGATACAGCTTTGAGCAATAGAGTAGAGAACACCCACATGACTGAAGAGCAGGAACTGCTCAGCACTCAGCTCCATTCACATGCCCAGATTTTAATATTGCTAATATAGCTAGCCAAGCTCTGGCTTTGTTTCTTGTATCAATGCTCCAAGCCTCTGAGAGGCAAGAGGGTTCTGTGCAGAGGAGGGTGGGACAAATGGCAGTAAAATTTGATAATGGGTGCTGAAAATGATTTAATGGTGTTTTTCAGTCCTGTCCATTCCATAAGTGACTATATTTTTTGTGTTAAAGCATTTCATTAATTGGTTGTAATCGGGGCGTGAAGGGGATTTTAAGCAATATAGGAAAAATATGCTCCAGGAAAACAGCTTGCAACCCACCTTTAAGTGTTGTGCTCAGTGTCTTAGGTGTCACTAGTAATGGATTTTGATACTATGTGGCCATTACACCAAGAAAAAATGTTCTTCAAAAAGGCATTCAGACAATAAATGACTCCAAATTGATGAAGTTTCATTTGGTTAAAAGTACCCATTAAAATAAATGTCAGTGAACAGTTTTGTACTATCTAAATGTCACTGGTGTTTACACCTAAAAGTTTGTCTTAATACAAATCCTGCAAGTACATGCAGGGCTTAGATTCCCCTGCATAGATGCATATGAGTCCACACTTATCATTTAATTCAGTAACAGGTGAAGGGATATTAAGTCAACGTCCAAGAAAAACCCACCAAGCAATGCTTATTCCAAATAAAGCTGGACTGTTCTAGTAGGCTTTTCCTGACATTTTTCGAATCAGATCTTACATCACATCTTACTGTACAGCTGCCACACAGTAAAATCACCAGTGTTAATATCACACTTAAATAGTTAATTTTATGGCCCCTATCTACAGATTGTACACTTTTCATATATCTCTGTAGTTGATTGTGTTTTTGTAAAGCCCTTTGAGACAACTTTGTTGTGATTTAGGGCTTTATAAATAAAATTGAATTGAATTGAAGTTTACACTGAACCTAGAGTTACATATCCAGAGTCAACTTTACAATAGTAAGTATTAATATTTTACACTACACTAATTGGTGCCAATCAAGTTTTACATTGTGAGAATCATGTTATTAACATTCAACACTAAAGAGTTTAATGTTAAGAAATCTACTTAATGATACATGTTCAGAAGTAAATTATTCCAAAGAGTATTGATTTTTAGGTATTTGAAAACACCTACCCAACATTGACACCATCATTTTATCTTGCACAGATTCTGCTTGAATGAAAGTCACAAAAGCAAAAGTTAATTTAGAAAAAGTTTTTCAATGTCCAATTTCTGAACTATTCATATGTCACAGAGAGAAAGTAATTAACATACACATTAGCGCATGGATTAGCCAATTACATTATGTTGCCCTGCTATACATGCTAATGTAGCTGTGATGAAGAGATCTTTACCCTTCCAGTAAGGATGATGCTGTCTTAGCCAAAGCTAAACATTCATCAGAAATCCAGATTGCATCCATTTGTACCTTTTAACGCCCTTGTACTCTCACAGACTCACTGTAGTAGGAAGGAGAGTTAAATGGACTGCACTTATGCAGCGCTTTTCCACCTTCATGGTGCTCAAAGCACTTTACATTAGCCTCACATTCAACCATTCACACACACACACCAGTAGGATTCTAAGGTTCTGTCAGTCCTACTGGGAGCTTAAGTCAGGGTTCAGTGCCTTGCCCAAGGACACTTTGACATGTGGACAGTCAGAGCCACAACACGAACCGCCAAACTTCCAGTCATGGTATGACCTGCTGTACCAACTGGGCCACAGCCGCCCGAGTTGTGTGGATACTGCAGGTCTGGGACAGTGCTGGTCTGGCCATCTCAATACAAATAAATACAGAAATATAAAACATACAAACATAATAAAAAAAAACTCACCTGGGGTCTGTAATGTTTATTGTTGAGTTTTGCATTGTATTGTTTGATTTCTGTAGCTTTAAAGCGTACAGTGAACTCATCAGCGCTGGCTCCTTTCGTTCTCACACAGACTTTTCCTGCCAAGATGACGGAGTAAACTAGCTGAGTCACGTGCAGTCCGGAGCACTATAAAACTGATTGGGCTGTGGCGTAGGGGAGTAATATCAAAGTGTAATTCTGTGAAGAATAGTACCCCAGCCCAGTTAAAGTTTCTGTAGGAAACTGTGTTATGATCAATTCAATTCAATTCAATTTTATTTATAAAGCCCTAAATCACAACAAAGTCGTCTCAGAGGGCTTTACAAAAACATAATCAACTACAGAAATACATGAAAAGTCCCAGGCATCCCCTGTCCTTAGACCCTCCTTCTCGGCAAGAAAAAACTTCCAAACCCAGTGGGAAAAAGAAGAAATCTTGAGGAGAACCACATTGAAGGAGAGATCCACTCCCATGGACGGACAGGCTATAGATGAACGTCCATGTATAAATGCAGGAAGGGGGGCTGGTCCAGACAGGCAGGGGCGGTGGTCCGGGGTCACAGGTCAGCACAGGCGAGATACTCCAGATCCTGTCGTCCATGGCTCCTGTACAGGCACTGTCAGGAGAGCCACCACTCCCCCCAGGGGGGGAGGGGGGAAAGGGGACACCAGGTGACTAGTCATGAACAGACTTGGTAAGAAAGATATGTTATAAAAATTACAGAAACAGATGTGAGGAAGAGAAAGAGAAGAAAGAACTCAGTGTCTGTACTTCCCCCAGCATTCTAACTCCTAGGGCAGCCTAGACTGAACTGTGACTCATACATCATGTATACATGATATATGAGTCACATAATTTTTAACTAACCTGACCATAGGCTTTCTCAAACAGGAATGTTTTAAGCCTAATTTTAAATGTAGAGACTGTTTCGGCGTTTTTAATATTAAAGGGAAGCTGATTCCATAAGACAGGGGCCTGATAACTAAAGGCTCTAGCTCCTACTGTACTTTTAGAAACCCTAGGAACTTTCAGTAAACCTGCATTCTGAGAACGAAGGGTTCTATTGGGTTGGTACGGAACCAGATCATCTTTAAGATAAGAGGGGCCCATACCATTAATGGTTTTATATGTAAGGAGGAGGATTTTAAATTTAATTCTAGACTCAACTGGAAGCCAGTGAAGGGTTTGGAGCACAGGGGTGATGTGTTCTCTTCTATTTGATCCTGTTAATAATCTTGCTGCTGCATTTTGAACCAGTTGCAAGCTTTTTAGGGAATATTTAGGACATGCTACAAGTAAGGAGTTACAATAATCTAATCGTGATGTAACAAATGCATGAATTAATTTTTCTGCAGTCGTTTTAGACAGAATATTCCTAATTTTGGCTATGTTGCGCAGGTGAAAGAAGGCTGTTCTGCAAGTTTGTTTGATATGCATTTTGAATGAAAGATCTGGATCAAATAAAACTCCTAAATTTTTAACTGTGGCACTGGGTGTTACACTTAAGTTGTCCAGAGTAACTATCTGGTCAGTTAGGGAGTCTCTCGCATCTCTAGGACCAATTATAACGACTTCAGTTTTTTCAGGGTTCAGTAAAAGATAATTGGCACTCATCCAAATTTTTATGTCTTGTACACAAGTACTTAGTTTATCTATTTGCCTGGTCTGGTCAGGTTTAATCGATAAATATAGCTGTGTGTCAATGAAAATAACAATGAATGTAACAATGTAACAATGAAAATTAATGCCATGATTTGTAATGATGTTACCTAAAGGGAGCATATATAGTGTAAACAAAATAGGCCCAAGGACTGACCCTTGAGGAACGCCATAATTAACTCTGGAGGACTGCGATGATTGTTTGTTGATGTGAACAAATTGGTAGCGATTAGATAAATATGATTTAAACCAGCAGAGGGCTGCTCCTCTAATACCTATATCATATTCTAATCTGTGCACTAAGATACTGTGGTCAATGGTGTCAAAGGCTGCACTAAGGTCTAATAACACCAGGACCGATATTAGTCCGATGTCAGCGGCTAATAATAAGTCATTAGTAACTTTAACTAACGCCGTTTCAGTGCTATGATGGGCACGAAAGCCAGACTGAAACTGTTCAAATAAACTATTATCTTGCAGGAATTGGCACAGCTGTTTAACTATTACTCGTTCTAAAACCTTTGACAGGAAGGGCAAATTGGATATAGGCCTATAATTGGCTAAAATGTCAGGATCTAGGGTAGGCTTTTTCAGAATTGGTTTAATAACAGCATATTTAAATGACTGTGGCACATATCCAGTAATTAATGAAGTGTTAATTATATTTAGGACAGTGCTAATAATTAGGGGCAGAATCTCTTTAAAGAGTTTTGTTGGGATTGGATCTAAGAGGCAGGTGGCTGATTTGGAAGACATGATAATAGAAATGACATCAGTTTGGTCTACAGTGGTGAAATTATTTAGTGTTACAGAGGGATTTATAAAAAGGCCTAGGTTTGAAAGCGCTACTTTTTCTGATCTAATATTTGGGAGAAATGTGTCTATTTTCTCTCTAATAGTTGATATTTTATTGTTAAAGAACTGCAGGAAATCATCAGGATGGAGCGTGGATGGAATAACTGGTTCCACGGAGGTGTGGCTGTTTGTCAGTTTGGCTACAGTACTGAAGAGGAATCTAGGATTATTCTTGTTTTCTTCTATTATGGATGAGTAATATCTAGTTTTGGCTGTACGCAAAGCTTGCTTATACTTTATTAAGCTATTTTTCCAGGCATTGAGAGAATCTTCTAAGTTGGATCGCCTCCATTGCCTCTCTAATTTACGTGTTGCTTGTTTAATGGAGCGAGTGTCAGCGTTGTACCATGGGGAGGTTAATCTAATCTTAGTAGTTTTTAACTTAAGGGGGGCAACTATATCTAGCGTAGTTTGTAGTGTGAGCATGGTACTATCGACTAACTCATCACTTATACTGGGACTAAATGTGTCCTTTACATAATCACATGACACAGGCACAAATAGTGACTGAATTAACTCTTTATACTTTGAGACAGCACGGTCACATAGTATCCTTTTCATTTGCGTTTTAATCACTGAGGTAGAAATATCCTCAAACAAAACCTGGAAGGTCATTAAAAAGTGATCTGAGAGTATGGGATTATGGGGAAAAACGACAAGGTCATTAATTTCAACACCAAGTGTTAAGTTCAGATCGAGAGTATGTCTGTGAATGTGGGTTGGTTTATTAACATTTTGGATAAAGCCTAATCCGTCTAGTAGGTCACTAAATGCATTACTAAGAGAGTCAGCGTTGTTATCGACATGTATGTTAAAATCACCAACTATTATAATCCTATCCCAGTTCAACACTACACTGGATAGAAAGTCAGAGACTTCTAACAAAAACTGTGAATAAGGGCCAGGAGGGCGGTAGACTATGACAAAAAGGACTGGTTTTTGGTTTCTGCAGTTGGGGAAAGTAATGGATGAAACTAGACTTTCAAAGGAATGGTAAGTGGGATTAGTTTTATGATTAATTTTAGGGCTAAGACCTAAACTGGAGTGGGATATTATTGCCACTCCTCCACCACGGCCACTGGTTCTGGCTGTGTGATAGTTCACATGAGTTGGTGACGTGGATTCATTTAATGCGACATATTCATCCTGCTGCAGCCAGGTTTCAGTCAGAGCTAAAATATCAATTTTGTAATCACTAATTAGATCGTTTATTAACAGAGATTTGGAAGAAATAGACCTAATATTGATCAGTCCACATTGGATAAAATTGTTAGGTGTTCTTTTAATCTGATTGTTCCTTAAAACTATTTTTATTAAATTATTTGATCTCACTCCTATAGGTTTTTTAATATTAGGCTTATTTTTAACTATACGGGGTTTATTATTAACTACACAAGGAATAGACGCAGTCTTTCTGTTATTTACTACATGGTGGGTTTGTGACAGCTCAGAGTAAAGTGGATGCACAGAGAAGTGTTTTACACTACGACTCTGCGCCTGGGCCCGCACTCTCGATTGTCATTTTGACAGGCTAAATTTGGAAGCCACATTTTGTGCTAAGAGAGAAGCACCTTCCCAAGTGGGATGTATGCTATCTCTGCGAATGAGCCCAGGCTTTCCCCAGAATGCACGCCAATTATCTATAAAAACAACATCGTTTTCTGAGCACCACCTAGACAACCAGCGGTTAAATGATGAGAACCTAGAGTACATCTCTGTCACGGATCGGGGTGAGGTGAAAGGAGGACTCCATTGCACAGTACTGAAGGGAAAAATAATTTAATAACAAAACTGAGAAACATGAAGACAAGACAGACAAAACCTGGGAGCAAACGGTCAGAGTCCATGGTGATGATGAATGTCCGGGTTATGGTGATTGAGGAGATGGCAGAAGATGTCCGGGTTATGGAGGTGACAATACTGAATGGTCCCGCACTGGCAACTACAAGCCTTACTGCTTTTATAGCCACAGATGAGGAACGGCTTGCAGCTGCGCAGTGCGGGACCAGGTGAGTGTGGATGAGCACTGGGGGAAAGGTCACCGGAGCGGAGGTCATGACAGTACCCCCCCCCTAAGGGGCGGCTCCTGACGCCCCTAAAAAACAAAAAACAAAGACCCCCCCCCCCATTGTCCAGAGCTTAAAAAAAAAATATTTCTCCAGGCAGGGCGGCATGGAAACCCCCTGGTCGGAGTACCCTCTGGGCAGAGCGGAGTAGCATCCCTCTGGGCAGGGCGGTGTGGAAACCCCCTGGGCGGAATACCCTCTGGGCAGAGCGGTGTGGAATCCCTTCTGAGCAGGGCGGTGTGGAAACCCCCTGGGCGGAGTACCCTCTGGGCAGAGCGGTGTGGAATCCCTTCTGGGCAGGGCGGTGTGGAAACCCCCTGGGCGGAGTACCCTCTGGGCAGAGCGGTGTGGAATCCCTTCTGGGCAGGGCGGTGTGGAAACCCCCTGGGCGGAGTACCCTCTGGGCAGAGCGGTGTGGAATCCCTTCTGGGCAGGGCGGTGTGGAAACCCCCTGGGCGGAGTACCCTCTAGGCAGAGCGGTGTGGAATCCCTCTGGGCAGGGCGGTGTGGAAACCCCCTGGGCGGAGTACCCTCTGGGCAGAGCGGTGTGGAATCCCTCTGGGCAGGGCGGTGTGGAAACCCCCTGGGTGGAGTACCCTCTAAGCAGAGCGGTGTGGAATCCCTCTGGGCAGGGCGGTGTGGAAACCCCCTGGGCGGAGTACCCTCTGGGCAGAGCGGTGTGGAATCCCTCTGGGCAGGGCGGTGTGGAAACCCCCTGGGTGGAGTACCCTCTAGGCAGAGCGGTGTGGAATCCCTCTAAACTGAGTGGTCTGAGTGGACTGGGTGGTAGCAGGAGCAAAACTGATAGGGTGGGGTCACCACGGACTCTGGCAGGGAGCAACAAAAAAGAACAGACAAGGCACTGGACAAAGACAGGACAAAACGATGAAACAAAAGAACCGGGCCGACATGGGGGCAACAAGGGAACAGGTCCGGGGCGAGACCCGGACAGACACGGCAAAAAGGTCCGGGGCGAAACCCGGCCAGAAACGGCAAAAAGGCCCGGGGTAAGGAAGAGAGGGGAAATCCGAGGGGAAGAAAAGCAACAGGCAGCCCTAAACAGGCAACAGGCAAGGAAAGGGGACAGAAGCCATCAACGGGCAACAGGCAGGGACAGGGGACAGAAGCCATCAACGGGCAACAGGCAAGGAAAGGGGACAGAAGCCATCAACGGGCAACAGGCAGGGACAGGGGACAGAAGCCATCAACGGGCAACAGGCAGGGACAGGGGACAGAAGCCACCAACGGGCAACAGGCTGGGACAGGGGACAGAAGCCAGCAACGGGCAACAGGCTGGGACAGGGGACAGAAGCCAGCAACGGGCAAGAGTCAGGGACAGGGACTAAGAAGCCAGAACCGGGCAAGAGTCAGGGACAGTGGACAGAAGCCAGCAACGGGCAACAGGCAGGGACAGGGACTAAGAAGCCAGAACCGGGCAAGAGGCAGGGACAGGGACTAAGAAGCCAGCAACAGGTAGGGACAGCCACAGACGAGAAAAAAACTACAGACTAAAACAGAAGACAAGACAAAAGAGACGAAATAGACAAGAGACAAAAAGAGACGCAGGAAAGAGACGGATGGAACGCTAGCCAGAAACTCGGAACGCTAGCCAGAAACTCGGAACGCTAGCCAAAAACTCGGAACGCTAGCCAAAAACTCGGAACGCTAGCCAAAAACTCGGAACGCTAGCCAAAAACTCGGAACGCTAGCCAAAAACTCGGAATGCTAGCCAAAAACTCGGAACGCTAGCCAAAGACTCGGAACGCTAGCCAAAGATACAGAACGCAAAGACACAGAACGCAAAGACACAGAACGCAAAGACACAGAACGCAAAGACACAGAACGCAAAGACACAGAACGCAAAGACACAGAACGCAAAGACACAGAACGCAAAGACACAGAACGCAAAGACACAGAACGCTTAGCCAGAGACACAGAACGCTTAGCCAGACACACAGAACGCTTGGCCAGACACACAGAACGCTAGGAAGAGACACAGAACGCTGGGCAGGGAAACATAACTAGCTGGGAAATACACAGAACGCTAGGAAGAGACACAGAACGCTGGGCAGGGAAACACAGAACGGGACAGAGACACAGAACGCTTAAGCCAGAGACACAGAACGCTTAAGCCAGAAACACAGAACGCTTAAGCCAGAAACACAGAACGCTTAAGCCAGAAACACAGAACGCTTAAGCCAGAAACACAGAACGCTAAGCCAAAAACACAGAACGCTAAGCCAAAAACACAGAACGCTAAGCCAAAAACACAGAACGCTTAAGCCAGAGACACAGAACGCTTAAGCCAGAAACACAGAACGCTTAAGCCAGAAACACAGAACGCTTAAGCCAGAAACACAGAACGCTTAAGCCAGAAACACAGAACGCTTAAGCCAGAAACACAGAACGCTTAAGCCAGAAACACAGAACGCTTAAGCCAGAAACACAGAACGCTTAAGCCAGAAACACAGAACGCTTAAGCCAGAAACACAGAACGCTTAAGCCAGATACACAGAACGCTTAAGCCAGAAACACAGAACGCTTAAGCCAGAAACACAGAACGCTTAAGCCAGAAATACAGAACGCTTAAGCCAGAAACACAGAACGCTTAAGCCAGAAACACAGAACGCTTAAGCCAGAAACACAGAACGCTTAAGCCAGATACACAGAACGCTTAAGCCAGAAACACAGAACGCTTAAGCCAGAAACACAGAACGCTTAAGCCAGAAATACAGAACGCTTAAGCCAGAAACACAGAACGCTTAAGCCAGAAACACAGAACGCTTAAGCCAGAAACACAGAACGCTTAACCCAGATACACAGAACGCTTAAGCCAGAAACACAGAACGCTTAAGCCAGATACACAGAACGCTTAAGCCAGATACACAGAACGGGACAGAACGCAAGACTGGACAGACTTTAGACAGAACAGACCGGGGAAAACTAAAACAAAAAGGGTCCCTTCAGCACTGGCGGAGTCCAGATGGTTGGCGGGACCATTCTGTCACGGATCGGGGTGAGGTGAAAGGAGGACTCCATTGCACAGTACTGAAGGGAAAAATAATTTAATAACAAAACTGAGAAACATGAAGACAAGACAGACAAAACCTGGGAGCAAACGGTCAGAGTCCGTGGTGATGATGAATGTCCGGGTTATGGTGATTGAGGAGATGGCAGAAGATGTCCGGGTTATGGAGGTGACAATACTGAATGGTCCCACACTGGCAACTACAAGCCTTACTGCTTTTATAGCCACAGATGAGGAACGGCTTGCAGCTGCGCAGTGCGGGACCAGGTGAGTGTGGATGAGCACTGGGGGAAAGGTCACCGGAGCGGAGGTCATGACAATCTCATCACTGACCAAATTGGGCAGGGGTCCAGAGAATGCTACGGTGTTACACATCGACTTAGCAAGTTTACACACCGATGCTACGTTCAGTTTAAGAACCTCTGATTGTTTCCGTCGGACATTGTTACCACCAGCGTGGATCACGATGCGGCGGAAGCTAGCCCCGCTCTGCTGTAAAAGCCTAAGGTTTCCTTCGATGTCACCGACTCTGGCCCCTGGATAACACCTGACAGACACCGCTGGGTGCTTCACGTCTCTAAGAATAGAACCAATGAGGAGAGTGTCTGGTTTGGCCGGTGTTCTGCCATGGGATCTGCTACAGACGTGAAGCTCTTGGTGCGCTACGTTTGTGCGTTTAGCACCACGCTTCCTCCGTACTGTCACAAATCCGTCTCTCGACTCTCCCGGCTGCACGGGACTTGCTGAGGGGCTAGCCACGCTCCTGTTGCTGTTAGCACGGCCTGCGGTCCCTGCAGCTATCTCGCTATAGCTAGGCCTAGCATTAGCCTCCAAGCTGCAGAGCCGTGCTTCTAACTCAGAAACCCTGGCCTCCAACCCTGACACTAAGCTACACTTCCAACAGCTACTGCTATCCTCGGTAAAGGAGGCAGGGGACTCACTGTACATACAGCACACTGAGCAGAAAATACGAGAAGAAGAAGAACTAGCCATGCTAAGGGAAGCTAGGCTAGCGAAGATTAAAGAGGAAAACAATACACCCACCAGACGCGACGCCGCGGCGTCTCAGCTGCTGCAACTCTCACGATGCGTTCAGGGACAGCTCCGAAAAAAACAGGGTCGTGCATCACAGCAAGAAGGTCCCTGGTTCAATTCCAACACCAGACCTCTTTGTGCGGAGTTTGCATGTTCTCCCTGTAACTTTTCTCAGTGTTCTCTCCGGTTTTCTGTCTTCCATCCAAAGACATGCACTGATAAGTTAATTGGTTAATCTAAATTTCTCATAGGTGTGAATGTGAGAGTGATTGTTTGTTCAGACCTGAGATGAAGCTGGCGACTCAAACATGGTGTACCCCGCCTTCACCCGGTGGAGCTAGAATAGGCCCCCAATGACCCCTGTTACCCTAATGAGGTTAAAGCAGGTTCAAAAAATAAATGACTGAATAAATGTGTTATGATCCAAAGAAACCACGGTTTAATTGTTTGTCCATTATTCCAAAGGGTGCAGACACAAACACCATACCTACAGTAAAAGGATGCTGTTGGCAGCTTCATGCTTTAGGGCTGTTTATCTTCAACTGGCACTGAGGACTTAGTCAAGGTGTCATGACCTTTCCTTCAGTTTCTCACCAGCTTCACCAGGCCCGCACAACTCTGTCATGAGGGTGGACAGAGAACTCAGATGCATGGTGTTGAAAGGAGAACAGATTTAATGACAAACAGAACCAAAATAAGATAGAGCCGAAGACTTAAACAGAGAGAAAACCTGGGGGTAGCTCAACCAGAGTCCATGGTGATGAGAAAATTTCCAGATGGGCGTGGTTATATTATGTATGATATCACAACGCAATCTAGTGACATCAGGCACATTATCAGACAACCGATAGCGACTTCTTGTAAATTTTTTGGCAACATGTGTAAATACCCAGACACACGGACACAAAGAACACTTCGTTTTTTTAATATCGATATGTTTTGCTCTGAACATCTAATCAGAGGAAGGATAATTGCTGACAACAACACTGGGGACCAGCTAGATGGAATCTGATTGGGTCTGGATAGAGACTGCTCCAATCCTATACAGTTACATTGGGAATAAATTAATACAATATCATAGAAAATAATAATATAATTTAGGTTGTACATGTAGGTCAGTGTTTCTGATATTTAGGTATGCAGAAAAGGTCTTGGCCCTGATAGATCACCACTGGCATTTTGCAAATTGTTACTACAAATCAATATTACAGCGCTAAGGTTGGGGTCTACGCTAAAGCTGTTAAAGAAAATGCTAATAATGACAAGGTTGTTGCTCAAAAACTGTATGCTGTTATTTTCAAATCCCATTTCCTGTAATAATAAATCTGCCAGGATAGACAGAAAGACAAACAAAACTTGTTTGGACTTCCACAACAAAGAATATTAATTACTTTTGGATCTTGAATAATCCCACCTCAGTGTCATCGGCTCTGAATAATGAATAGAGACATCATTGCTGTCCCATAAAAACAAAAACAAGAAAATACATACAGCACTTTTTCAGTTTTAAAGTTTATATACATAGTGTTTGGGATGGTTACAGGCAAGGGCGGAATAATGATGTTGACATTGGTGGGGACACAGTTGGACCCCCTGGGCCCATGCCGTGCACCACATCCAGGGGCTGTAGGGGGGGTGATGACCTGTAGTGGCCCCTTTATATACAAGGTCTAGTATAAATAATGTTGGTATTCATTCCAACACCATAGTTTTAATTAGTCCTCCTCATGTTGATCTTCCTCAAGGCATGTTTTTTTTAATATATATTTATGTCTTGTGTGTTTATGTTTTAAGATTGTTTCTGTATAAAAGTAGACTATAGACCCCTTCACAGTCAACGTCACTCAAACATAAGAGGAAGTTGCGCAAGCAGACAGTACTAAAAAAAAACACATGGAAATGCTGTTGTTTATATAGATGACATACCTAAAGCAGAGCTAGAAATGGTCTAGTTGTTGTGTTGTTAGTTGTCAGAATTGTTACAAGGACAGGGTTAAATTGTATAGAATTTCATCTGGATCTCATCCATTCAAAAAAAGAAAGAAATCTATGCTATCTATGGTTACAAGTGATGAAGAGTGTGGACTGGGCTGAGAGCATGATCAGGACTGTCCTTTTCTCTGTCCTTCACATTCTAACCATAATCTGTACTGTGAATAAAATTGCAGCAGCAAGGACAAACAACAACTTCCTCAGTCCAGTAGGATGTTTTCCCTGCCATACATGTGCAGTTATCTGTATAAATAGAAACATCCAGTTTATTGTAAAGGACCCAGGCTTCATACATAGGAACCTTCTGGACCTGACGATGACTTAGTAAAATGTTTAACTTCAGTCACAGAAGTTTACATCTGTGTCATTGTAAAACATGTTTTAAACATGCACACACATAACATGAAGTTTTTCATGAGTGTAATTAAGAAAATATATGTCAGACTATTCTATACTTGGAAACTTACCGACATCGTCCGTCTACTCTTTTATCAAGAAAGGATCCAGTAGATGATGCTTACTTTTTAAGTGCTAATTTATTTATGTAACATTCTAGATCTGGAAAAGACTGATTTCTCATAGTCTGACAGCTCATACTGGTCTATGGACAGCACCATTGTTTCTTAGTCCTGGCTGCGTGTGCATCCTAGCAGCATTCTGTTAGTTTACAAACATGCTGTATGTCAGCTACAGGGTGAGTGAGGCAAGGTGCGTTCACAAACCGAATTTTAGGTACTTTGACGGTTACTTTGTAGCAGAGTCCTGCACCGGTTCGGGTAACCGCGGGTGACCCGTGGGTGAACCACAGATTTTCACGAAACGGGTGAAAAATGTTGTGCTGTGTCGGATACGGGTTCGGTTGGGGTCGGACGTGGGTGATCGCGGGTCTAATTTGCGGTTCATAGGCTAAAAACTTTTCTTTAGTTTGGACCTTTATCGCTGCCTCCTGTCTGTTTCCTTCTTGATGCGTTTTTCAAGCGTGTGTGTGTGTGTGCTCGCGCGCGCGTGAGCTCACGTATAAAAATAGTTTTTGAATTTATAATTGGTCTGCTACTGTTTAACAACATTTTTATTTGGCTCTGCCTTGGCTATGTCACTGTTCAGTATATTCGTGGCAATACATTTTGTATTTAAGCTGACATTTTCTTCCGGGTTCGGGTCGGATATCGGGTTCATTTATAGCGGGTATTCGGGTGCGGATTTGTAATTTTTTTTCGTCGGAAAATGGGTCGGATACGGGTTTGAACATGACGGGTACGGGCGGTTGCGGTTTGTCAAAATCAGAACCGTGCAGGACTCTGCTTTGTAGCAGGAGTGAAGCATGAGAGATGAAATTTATGAACTCAATACACTCAACAAACAAACAAACAAACAAACAAACAAACAAACAAACAAACAAACAAACAAACAAACAAACAAACATACATACATACATACATACATACATACATACATACATACATACATACATACATACATACATACATACATACATACATACATACATACATACATACATACATACATACATACATACATACATACATACATACATACATACATACATACATACATACATACATACATACATACATACATACATACATACATACATACATACATACATACATACATACATACATACATACATACATACATACATACATACATACATACATACATACATACATACATACATACATACATACATACATACATACATACATACATACATACATACATACATACATACATACATACATACATACATACATACATACATACATACATACATACATACATACATACATACATACATACATACATACATACATACATACATACATACATACATACATACATACATACATACATACATACATACATACATACATACATACATACATACATACATACATACATACATACATACATACATACATACATACATACATACATACATACATACATACATACATACATACATACATACATACATACATACATACATACATACATACATACATACATACATACATACATACATACATACATACATACATACATACATACATACATACATACATACATACATACATACATACATACATACATACATACATACATACATACATACATACATACATACATACATACATACATACATACATACATACATACATACATACATACATACATACATACATACATACATACATACATACATACATACATACATACATACATACATACATACATACATACATACATACATACATACATACATACATACATACATACATACATACATACATACATACATACATACATACATACATACATACATACATACATACATACATACATACATACATACATACATACATACATACATACATACATACATACATACATACATACATACATACATACATACATACATACATACATACATACATACATACATACATACATACATACATACATACATACATACATACATACATACATACATACATACATACATACATACATACATACATACATACATACATACATACATACATACATACATACATACATACATACATACATACATACATACATACATACATACATACATACATACATACATACATACATACATACATACATACATACATACATACATACATACATACATACATACATACATACATACATACATACATACATACATACATACATACATACATACATACATACATACATACATACATACATACATACATACATACATACATACATACATACATACATACATACATACATACATACATACATACATACATACATACATACATACATACATACATACATACATACATACATACATACATACATACATACATACATACATACATACATACATACATACATACATACATACATACATACATACATACATACATACATACATACATACATACATACATACATACATACATACATACATACATACATACATACATACATACATACATACATACATACATACATACATACATACATACATACATACATACATACATACATACATACATACATACATACATACATACATACATACATACATACATACATACATACATACATACATACATACATACATACATACATACATACATACATACATACATACATACATACATACATACATACATACATACATACATACATACATACATACATACATACATACATACATACATACATACGTCGCGCTATCCCGATTCATTTTATGTATTGGATAAGAACACGTAGCCAGTGGAGGTGGGCTAAAAGGTGTGTGATATCCCTCTGGATGCAATAAGATGGTACTACAACCAGTCAGCGTAATCCTTAGGATGACGCACATAGAGTGCCAGAAAGTCTGGAGAAAGTTACGAATGACTAAACAAAATCGGGGATAACGGAGCTGAACGACTGTCATCACTTCTGTAAAAAGAATTGAAAGATTGATGACAATTTCTCGCATTCTTCACACATATTTGATAAAAAGGAAATCACCACTCAGTCAGCGGCCATCTATCATTGTTGTTGTTTGTCTTCTATAGTTGTTTCCAGTGTTTTTCTCCGAATCGTTGCAGCTCTGTCATCACTTTGTTATCCTCTGACTTGATACTTTTTCAGGCAAGTCTAGGCAAAAGTTGCATTGAGCATAACTAGACCATCCTTCATAGCACATTAGATTTGCTGCCTCTAGGGCCGTTGAGCATGGCGAGGCTATATATACATATTTTATATATATGATACAAAATTTAAAATCATACATAACAATTGATCATCAAATCATATCCAGTTTGTTTTATATGTCTTACTTGTGTATTTCTTATCTTTATGCATACTGTAAAATATGACAGTAGTTGCTTTTCCATTGACCCTCAAGATGTGCAAATATAACTTGTGCATACAAGTTTGCTTAATGGAAAAATGGTAATTTCACCCAAACTCGTTTTCTGATTAAAAGCTTTTGCGATGGCAAGAGGTGGTTTTTCGGGCATGAAGAAATTGATAAATCATGCAAAACTAATGGAAAGAATGAAAAAACCTGGATGTTCACTGACATTACCATAAGAGAAGAAAAAGAACATTTAAACAAACATAGCATGGTATGTATGAACTGGAGCTCCATTTTTTTTATTCAGTATGGAGTAGAGGGGTAATCTGAAAGTCAATATATTTACCTATGTCAACATCTCATAATAATGAATAAATAAATTATGACATTTCTGATTTCATGGAACACTGAGTTGACACACTTAATTTTTGGTAAATATCCGTACAGTTTTGCACCTATGTCCAATGGAAAACAGAGAAAGTTTTTTCTATCCTTCATTAAAACATTCACGTTTCAAGGTCTGGAAAAAAAGGGTTTCAAAATTCCATAGTTTTAAACACTTTCAAGATCTTCCCAAGCACCCTGGTAAATATGTATTTATTTATATTATTTAACACTATATTATAAGCTGCATTTTCTATATTTACTTTGTTGTAATTCATCTCTTTGACCGTCATATGGAGGACTAAACGTGTTTAAATAAATACATCATCAAATAATTAAATAAGTCATTAATTCATTAAAATTTGAATTAAATACAGACATTTGTTATTAAATGTGTAATTCATTCATTAATATAACAATTTTAGGTTAAAAAAACATTATTTTAGTAATTAATTCATTATTCCATGGTCCTTGTGTTGCAGTGGATCATGAATTTACTTTATCTGTCAACCTCACGCATCAAAGTCAGTGGGTGGGTCTTAACACCTGTTTGGTTCCCCTGCACATCAAGTCAAGGAAAATGGATTCTAGAAAGAAGATCTGGTTCCGTACCAGCCCAAAAGAACCCTTCGTTCTCAGAATGCAGGTTGACTGAAAGTTCTCAGGGTCTGTAAAAGTACAGTAGCCTTAGTTACCATGGTTATTGTCTTGTGGAATCAGCTTCTATTTCATATTAAAGATTGCTTTTCAAGGCACCCAAAGCACTTTACATTATTCATTCACTCTCACATGCTCCCTCTGGTGGTGGTGAACTACGTTTATATCCACAGTTGCCCTGGAGCAGAGTGACAGAAGCGTAGCACCTACACCTACCTTTTTACCACAACTGAACACTCATATATATTCATACACCAGTGTGAGTGACACTGGAGGCAAGAAGGGTCAAATGTCCTGCCCAAGGACACAACAAACTGACTAGGAAAGAGCTGGGCTTGAACTGCCAACCCTTAGGTCAACAGATGACCTGCTTTACCAACTGAGCCAGAGCCGCCCCAAATTTCTTTATGCCAAAAATGTCTAATATGAAACATATGTATCTCTCCAACCACCTCCGAAAGCTGCTATAATTCCACTCCAGTGACATGTAATTAAAGGTTCAACAGACTAAATTTGTACACACTTTTGAGCTTATGTGTATTTTGCATTTGCTGAGTCTGTTTTGTGCTGGGAGCCGGCCATTTATTGACATTAGCTACTTCCTTCCTTAACATCTGTCTTGGTTCCCTACCTGTTCTGTAACAGCCTATACACCAATTTACTTCCATTAAAATCCTTATACGATATTGAGTTGGTCAATACTTGTCTTCAGTGTCTCTGCAGCAGCCAGTGTGCACCACTAGTTATTGTTAGCTTCAAAATGCAGTCACTAACATCACACCACTCACAGACCTCAACACAATATTTGTGTGGAAGCAAACAAGCACACTCGACTGTCATAGTGACAGAAAAACATCATTATGAAGAAGCACAGATGTTGATCCTGAACTTGAAATGTAAAATTATTCTTACACATCACATTTCATTCCACCAACAGATTACTTATTTAGATATACAGAAAAAGCTCAGAGCAATGTGATAAAACTTGACATACAGTATGCTGATTTGTTTTTAACACTCCAGTGGTCTGATGGAGTCATGGTATTGGTTGAAAGTGCATCCATCTGCAAACAAATTTTCAAGAAACATCTTCTCCAAAACTGCCTGCCTCAATTGAAATTCATGGTAGCATAGCCTTGGAGCAAAGACTAGAAAGTTTGTTCCAAAAAATTGAGAAATGGTGATTTTTTTCTTTAATTTCATGATTTTTTTTTTTTTTTTACATTAAAAAAAATCCCCATTGGTTTCAGATGGGGCACATTTTAAAGTGCTATAAGTTGAAAACTGTTGAAGATATTGATATTATTACTATTGGCAATAGATAGGAAGTCACATATAGGCTTTTATTTGGTGGCATGACCTTTGTCCTGAGTGGCCATTAAAGGTCAAACAAATGTCAATTATTTTTTTTAATGTGATTTTTCACTGTAAACCCTGATTTTGATTGTAATTAAATTTTTTAGTGCTAATTACTTATTCTATTATGTTTTGTAAAGAAAATCGTTCATTCATTCAATCAATTATGTCATTACTAAACCAAATTAGTTGTTTGAATTAGAGTGAAGTGAAGACTGTAGGCACAACTATGACTACTTACTTGTTACCTGTTTAATAAAAGCATATCTTATGTTATGTTACATTTCTTAATTAATGTCCATGTTAATAATGTTTGTTTCATGACTGAAGTTGTGTTAGGTCATAATTGTGATAATCAATTATTATTATTATTATTATTGTTGTATTGATTATTGTTGTTTTGATTATTGTTGCATTCTGCACATATTCGAAATAAATCATTTAAATCAAACATGACAAATGTGTATTTTTAATTTCTTTTTCCCATAGTTTGTTCGTGGCGACGGGCTCTTAAAGCTCAGCTCAATAAAAAGAGTCAAAAGAGTTTTTTGCTGTTTAAATGAATTTATTATCCACAATAATACAAAGTTAGGTGCAATAGAAATTATTGCATATTTTACACACACATATACATATACATACATATATATACATACACACACATACACACACATACACACACATACACACACATACATACACACACATACACATACATATACATACACATACATACACATATACATATACATATATATTGTATAGATATATAGT
Source organism: Siphamia tubifer (assembly GCA_020466265.1). Taxonomy (NCBI): domain Eukaryota; kingdom Metazoa; phylum Chordata; class Actinopteri; order Kurtiformes; family Apogonidae; genus Siphamia; species Siphamia tubifer. The sequence continues at coordinate 9,971,876 of CM035803.1, forward strand.
ATATGGTAAAAAAAACTCCACTATATCAAATATTTATAATATAAATAAACATTTATTTATAGACTCTATGGTGATAATATATAAATGAATAAATGGAAGATTGCTTATTAGTTGAACGAGCTCTATATGAAACTTTTGTTTTTGACACTGAAATGGGCATTCTTTGGTCAATTGTCATTGAAATTAGTAAAAATTTTGCTGTATTTCCTGTTGTATCAAGTTTATTTTTACCTTTCCAGTCAGTTTTCATTGCGGTCTCTCTGCTCCTTCATCTCACTCCCTCCTGTGTGTTTGCTCGTTGTGTGCTACGCTATGTGTGTAACTCCGCCCCTCTGTATGTAACACTGCCCCTCTCCCCTCTGCTCAGTATGCAAACAGACAACATACTGCATTGACCAATTAAGTGTAGATTTGAGGGGGAAAGAGAGAGTGAGTGGCTCCTAATAATCGGCTCACGTTCACATTAACGAGCCGACTCTGAGGCATTTTGTTCACGACCAACACATCACTAGTTGTTTGATAATTCAGTAAAAATATACTTTATGGTGACTAATGATTTTGAGTAAAGCTTGCTAATGCAAACTTGAATAAGTCTAACTAAACTAAAGTGATATAAGGCATCGGGACTTTCTTGTAAACCCAACTAGTTCAGGTTTAGAGTGTGGACTACAGGACGATCAGATAGATTACATATACATTACTGATGCCTTTACAGGAAATGTCTTGGTTCTATTTTTTAAAATCTATGTTGCTACAGACAAACCCTGGTGAAAACAACTTCTACTGTTCCTTGGTGGAGGTAATACAGCTATAATCAGATCAAAATCTTGTCTCTCCACACTGAAGACAGTGTATATGTTGTGCTAGTGCTCCACAATCATTTTAGGATGAGAATGTGGGCAGTGCTGAGCACAGGATGCTACTATAGTCAATATACAAAACAGTGTCAGGAAAGAAAGAAAATGTGTGCATAAGTGGTAATAAATGACTCAATCTCAACAAAATAAAAACAGCACATAAAAAGATGTGTGCAGCTCTCAAGTTGTTTTGTTGTCATGGGAAGGGGACTTACAAAGCAATAAAACAGAAAAGAAAGAAGCTGTACAATCCTGCCACTGGATGATGGAAGTATTAACCCTTATTCTGGCAAAAGTAGCTCCAGTGAGCCAGAACAGTCCAAACCTCAACACCTACAGAAATGAGGATATAAACTTCAGTGTCTGGTGCCAAAGTTTGGATTTTATAAATCTACCATCTGCGACATTTATCATGTGTCCACTGAGAAAACACCTAAGAAGCTGTCAATGTATCAGTGACATATTGTCAAGTTGCTTTTGCGATTCTGGAAACTTGTGCAATTTTCCCCAACTTGAAAAGGGTGTGATCCCGGTGGAGATTTAAAAGACACTGGATTCCACTCAAGGAGTTATCTGACAACAGTTGTTTGGTTTGGATTTTCCCTTTTTATTTAAAGTTCATAAACACAACATTTGCTGCAGTTTTCTGGAACAGTTGCCAGTGCCGCCTTAGGTAAAAAACGTAAGGGTAAACAAAAGGTAGAAACAGCGACAGGCGTTAATTAAATGTGCAAAATGCTAACTTTTTACTGTGCAAACAAGATAGAATAAATATCACAAATGTGTTACATAAACTAGAAAACTATAAATTACACATTAATCTATAAAAATTATAAACATTTGAATTTAAAAAGTCCATAAAAATCATACACATTTTAAATTCAAGTAGTCCATAAAATTTAATGCACACATTTAAATAGTCTATAAATTACCATACCTTTTAATTTAAATCATCTCAAATTCACTATACACATTTAAATTAACCCAGAAGCTGTTCAAACTGACATTTATCATATTACAGTAATAGGCAGCATTACATTCCTACATGCAGTGGAACAAAATCAAATTTAACATGTGCCACCCCATTAACCTTATAACCAACTTAAGTTTAACAAAAAAAAAAAAAAAACACAGCACAAATGCTGGGGAAAATAGTCATCACAAACAGTTTCCTCTAAAATAATTCAGCTCTTACCGGCTGCCTCTCCAGTCTTTCCGGTGTCACACTTACACAAGCTCTCTATATTTTTTTTTCTTTTCTGTTTGTCAGTACAGAGCTCAGGTTTTTTGTGCTGCCCTCACCACCGCACCTATAAACTGAAGTACTTGTGCAATCTCCTCCCACCTGAATGTGGAAAATCAGCTGAAGTGTGTCCAGCTGATCACGATCAGCTGACCTGCACTAATTTTTACAGCTGATTCACACATCGCGCTGTTCAGACACTTTTTTTTTTTTTCCTAATCTCACCTGTGCATTCCTTCAAAAGTAAAATACCATGTGAAACCAAGGTTTGACTTTACACATATTAACACTGACTTCGAACTAAATCTAAGCACAGATTACATTTAAAGTGAAATGATATGTGGGTGGTTTTGGATTTTTAAGTCCCCTTTTACATGTACACACCAATGTATGGCCGACTGTTTTTCAGATTTGCAATTATTGTGTGTGCTTATTTATTTTATTTATTAATTTATTACATTTTCATGACCAGGGATGAAAGTTATCATCTCATACAACACTGTTTTGGCCATAACTATTGATAACACTAGTCTACAAGGAAAAGGCTTACAGAATAAAAAAAAATGCCAGAATAAAAAAGAATATGCAATATTGTTCCTGCACGGTTTCTTAATTAATACATTTTTTCTTAGGCTTAGGTACACTTTATGAGGGGTTCAGGCCCCTGGCTCATGGTTCACTTTATGATGGTTGGCTAAAATTTCCAAGATAAGGTCTTGGGTCAAAATGTGAAATTTGAGAATTAATGAGAAAATGGGTTTAACTCCAAAGAAAACCTGATGTCACACCTACCAGATATACTTCAAAACACTGTCTGCACATGAAAGTACATACACATTACAGGTTCTATCAACTCTATTCTATAAACTGACATGTATACTGGATATCATTTTATTATATACCTTAAAAATTACAGCAAACCAGAACTTTGGTCATTTGTTTTCTAATTAATTGTAACATATGAAACATTTAGGATATTTAAACTCTGAAGCAGATTATTAAAAACAACAACAACAACAACAACAGCATGAAGGGCTCATGTAATTTGTTTTCTTCTTCTTGTTTCTCCATTTTAACTTCTTTCACTGAAAGTTTCGAAAGATGCACTTTAAATTTTCTTTAAAGTCATTGACCCATAACTTTAAAGAAAATTAAGGTTTATTTGGCTTATAACTGAAAATGACTGAGGCAAGATTCATTTAAAGGGGTATATTCTCTGGGAGTTAAGCTTAGTGTAGCTCATATATAACCCTGACCATCAAATAATTTGCAAGTGACACAGTGGATGTATTTATACAACAACCCTACTTATACTGACATACACTTGATTGTGTGGTGGAAAAAATCTGCCACTAGAGAACACAATAGTCAAAGCCGGTAATAAGTATGAGTTTATTCAACCCTTGCAAGGAAGACCCTTCTATAATGAAAACATAAGGCTTTAGTACAGGAGCACAGGCAGTGAATCTCTAGATACACAAGATATGGCATGGATAGAACAACATGGAGCCGTCGTGAGATAGACGAGACACTCTGGCCCTGATTTATTCAAGGACTCTGCATGTAAAAATGTGACTTCTCATGCAAAAACACATTGCATCTTATCTACTAACATGGTGCACTAAGGGTTGCGCCTGTCACATGGACAAAATAGCTTGTGCTACCCATTTACCTTGTTTGCCTTCATGAATATGCAATTATGGGCATTTCTTTGAGAATGAACAAATTGACTGGGAGGAGTTGATACCAATGTTGATTTTACCATGTGCAGTGTGATTTTGGGTCTATATTCAGTCTGAAAGGCAGGTGTTAAATGGCCCAGCTCCACACAAAACTGGCTGAAGTTGTTCTCGTGAGAAGGTAGCACTGGCACAACTGAAGGAAATGCAGACAGTGACTGTTTTGCTTGTGGTAACATTTTTGGACAGAAAAATTAAACATATGCAGTGTGCAAAACACCTATCAACACTCAGGGACCCCCCCCCCCCCTCCACAATGCTATGCAACACAGACACAACCCCCCCACCCCCGCTGCACAACATAATGCAACCAAATGACCCAATAAATGTCAGACATCGACACACAACCAGCACACCCAAAATCCCACAGAATGACGACCCGCTGTGCGACACCACCCGACAATCCATCTCGCAAAAACAACTAGACAGACACATCACCAAGCAAACACAAACCCAAGGCAAAAAACCCCACCACAGTGGATGCCACATACAGACTACAACAAACTACACAACACCACAGTGGGTGCACAGTTACCTACTGAGGGAGCGTGCCAGTGTTTAGCATTTGGTGTGGACTCAAGCAGAGGTGGTCTCAGTCCGCTTGATTTAGTGTGGATCTGAGTGTGATTGATGATTTCACACCAATGAAAACAAACTGAACTAAGAGCTTTTGGTTTAAATGGAACATTTGGTGAAACCACCCTGTTTGGTTGGTGTGTAAGCACCCTAGATAGTGGGAGGGGATCTGTAGTCATATGAATCACTGTGAGACAAATGCTGAGGGCGCAGACCATCTAGGGGGCATGAATGCATGGGGAGAAAAAAAAGTGTAACATTCACTATGTTTCATAAGTAGTAAATGGACTGCAGATATATAGTTCTTTTCCACCTTCATGGTGCTCAAAGTGCTTTACATAGGCTCACATTCACCTATTCACACACACACTCATACACCAGTAGGTTTCTAAGGTTCTGTCAGTCCTACTAGGACACTAAGTTAGGTTTCAGTGTCTTACCCAAGGACACTTAGATATGTGGATAGCCAGAGCCGTGATGCGAACTGCCAACCCTTCAGTCATTGGACGATCCGCTCTACCAACTTGAGCCACATCCACCTCAAGCAGTGTGTTGCTACTATTATTTCTCAATACAAATCAAGAATCCCATGTTAATTTTTAAATGCAAAGCAAAAACCCATTAAATAGTAATGACATAATTATGTTACTATATGACTTAAGATGCTTCACAAAATCTTGCTGAGGGCACCAGATAAGCTAGGGTTGGACCTGAAATAGACAGTGAAGGAGGTTATGTAATCAGTAATTAAAGTGATTATTAGAACACTATGGGAAATCAACACACTGTACCTTTAAGGAGAAGATTATGCTTTTCAATGGGAGGATAGTTTCTTCAATTCATTATACTTTATTTGACTTCACCAGTGAATGGCATTTTCTTTCTCACAACTTGCCAAAAGACCTACTTCTCTGATTGTCCTTTGTTGCAGGTGCTTTTCTTGTCCGGGCAGTCTACTTTCACTTACATATACGTCTGATATGCATTTTCTGACTCCTGATTCAGTGACTGGGATTTTTTACCTTGGTATTGAAGACCACATTGTTCTGCAGTCGTGTACACTGAGAGAGAATATAGCATGAGTAAAAATTGCACAATAAAAAGAAATAAGCTCATCTGCCTGGTGCTTAAGCAGACATCTGAATTGCAGCTATTATAGGTCTGAATTGCATCATTATATAGCAATAAGTAAAAGCTTCCAAATCGTTCCCTGATTCTCATCATCATTTAAACGTCTTCAGGTACTGGACTTGTTAAACCTAGCTTTAAACGTTCCTGCACAGAACAATTGAAGAAATTCAATTGTGGCCCCTAAGGGCAGAGAGGCTACATCATACTCCCAGGCCCTTTAAAGTAATTAATGTTACAGTTGGCACAGGAACTGAAATCCTCCTTAAATCTTATCATCTGTGAGGGAGGGCTGGTGCAGACCTCAGGGTCTCTGCAGCACTGCCGCAACCACACACTGTTGTTCATGTCATTTACTTGAGCAGCCTACTCACTAATTGGTTAGGCAGAGTTCATTTGGCTTCCTGTGCGATTTGACTAGCCACTGGGGATAGACGGAGTGAGAAATTAGAAACTTGAATTAATCGTAGTTTTCACAATTAGCTTGGATGAGACTGAAGGCGGTACAGTAAGACTGTAGGTCACTGGACATGAATAAAACTGTCCCAAACCCAAATGTCAGGGAAATTAAATTATGCTTTTAAGCTCAATTTAAGTATATAACCATGAAGAGAATTTAAACTTCCACTTTCTTCGACTTCAGTCTAATAAAGGACATGTTCTGGTCTATCTATTTAGCCTATTTTGGATTTATTAACCCTTTGATGCATACATTGGTCAGTGGTCACTCTAGTGGAAAGTTATTCTATAGTTGTTCTCTTGTATATTCAAGGGTTTTGTTGTTTTAGTTCCATATCAGTCAGTTCGTATCATTACTGTAACTTTTCTGTTCTTAATACCTGATCTGCAGTAACATGTTTATGTGTAAATCAATTGTTTGCTGTTATTAGACTGTAATTAACAATCTCTTCTTAAACAAAATTTGTATTAAAAATGCTTTATTTCATATTGTTCTGATATTGCGTTTTAAAAACATGTTTCTTTGCTTCAAAGCTTAAACACATGTCAACTAGCTGAGTAGACATTTTTGTAACTCCATAAATAATAGGTTCATTAAAAGTATTTCAGTTTTTTTTTTTTTTATGCCTAAAGACGAATAAAAACATTTAGGAAAATTGTTTTAACTAATGTTATCATTATTCATGCATCAAAGGGTTACAAAAAAGGTGTGTCTGGCTCAGTCAAATGCATACTTATGTCTTAAAAATCAATTTGTTCATGTTCAGTGATGCATGACTCAATTGCTGAAGCATAAGAACAATATCAAGTACATCTCCAAAATGGAACCTTTATCCTGATAATATGTTTAATATTAATAAATAAGACTTATGTATGGGAACAAAAAGGGCATGTTACATTTATTAAACAACAGAACCATATTCTTTTCATATTTCTCCATGGCATATGTCATTTTCAAACCATGTGCATGAAGCTTGCTTTGTTCTACTGGGTCTGACCCACCACTTCCTCCTGGTTGTTCTTCTCCACAGTAGATCCAAGAGCATATAGTGAATATTTTTAGGTACGGTTGTTTGTTGCTCATTGTAACAAAAGAGTTGCCGAACATGTTGATGCAATATTTCCAATAAATTCTATATATACAGCTATATATATATATATAGCTGTTGAAGCACAGGCTCTATTCTGTGATCCACCACAGGTATTTTTTTTGTGAGTAGCAGTTTATTCCTTTTTTCCATGAATCTGAATAAAAACACCCAGATAATACGAACAAACACCCATCTACTGGTGTGAAGTTTTTGTTGTGAAGTAAAATCTTGCTTCCAGGGTGAAATGTTGTGGCATCATCGTTTGAGAAAATCTACTGTTCGGTCATACAGATGAAGACACAAAAGCAGAGTTGTTATATTTATCCACTCTGGAACCCAGTTTCAAAAACCTCCAATTGCTTTGACTGAAAAGGCCAGTTTCATGTGGACAAAGTGCCTTTTTGATATAAAACTGACCAAATGACCAAATGGGGGTTTAAATTTTAGTCAGAATTCATGATTTTGTTATATTTTTTTAACATACTATACACACATTTGTTAAAGGTGTCATTCCACTGAAAACCACTTTTCCAGATTCCTTTTGGAATCTGATGGGTCACCCCGACTTACCAACACATGCTGCCTTTGAAAGTGGTTTGTCACCTCCACTGGCTGCATATTACATTCACATAAAACAAAAGGAACCAGGGAACAAGAAAAAGCTGGACTTTTGCGCCACCCACGTATGGTTAAGCCCATCCTTCATTGCAGTGAATCTGAAGTAGCATTAGTATTAGCATCTACAGGAAAAGATCATGCCACAGTAGCTGCTACACAAACTTGAATAAAAATGGTGGATTAAACTGGTTCATGTGCTCTCTGTGGAAATAAAGCCTTGTTTTTTTCTCTGCACATTTTCAGAACAAGCGACAGCATGACACCTAGCTGGATGCTACTCTGGTAAAGGTAAACACACACAGGGTAGGGGGGAGTGTTTGTTCTCCGCATTCTGAGCCAATTAGAAATGCCTCATCACCGCGTCATAAACATGTATGAGGAAGTACCAGTAAACTCTGTTGTTCCACCTCAAGTAATTTTTCTACCCTGCCAAAACAGCTGGAAACAAAACAATCCGGACTTTTTTTTTTTAAAATAGAACCAACACACAATGTATTCAATAGCAATGAAGAACACAGTAATATTAATGAAATAACGATGGAATGACACCTTTAAGGGATATAACATTCAGAACCTGTTTGATTTGTCTGTTTTTCCTGATCCCTCATTGTCTGTAATTTACGTCCTGTTGATTCCCCACAGCTGATTGTTTTCCTCTGCTTCTTTGATTTAACACCCAAGCGTAGTTGCAACCCACCCTTGTTTGAACTTTGACCCTCTGGAAAACACACTAAAAAGGCTAGTACAAACCGTCTACAGAACAGTTTTTATCCCAGGGCCATAACAATATTGAGCACTTCCAGAAATAAATAAATAAGTGTGGAAGGCTGAATATTGTTTATGTGTATATGATGATGTGTTATGTGCCTTTTATACTTCCAGTGACACATTTTTATGCTGTTTTTTTTCTTTTAAAGATATTTATGCCGTCAGGGTTTTCCTTTTATATTTCAGTTTTTATACTCTTTTATCTACATTATATATACTTTTGTGTGGCACCTAAAAGGGTAGCGTTTTTCAATTATTATGTACCTGTGCAATGACAATAAAGAGAGTCTGTTCTATTATATTACTAAAGTACCAGTGTCATTGAGTTCTGTAATTGATGGCTATCTTAAAGGGATAGTTCGCTATTTTTCACATGAATTTGTGTGGAATCAGCATCTTTACTTTGGTGCACCCACAGTGACTTAACCCTGACACCAAATAAATGTTGCTTCTCTGATATGGTTTTCAGAACACAGATGGATCCAAATGCAGACTCTGAGACAGAGGTATAATTAACAAACAACCACAGGTGAAATACAGCATGTTGCCGGCTGATCAGCTGGGCTGCGGTGCTAACATCAACTAGGGAGCAGGACAAAGGAATGTCAGAGAATGGAACAGGGTAAAAAACCAGAAAACCAGCAGAGCATACACAGAGCGATCCAGATTACATTACCAGGAAACAGAAGATGGTCAGAGCCAAGGTCTGGGAAGCCAGGCAGGTCCAATCGAGGTGCTTGAAGTTGGGGCCAGAATCAGGGTCCAGTACCAGGAGATCAGATAAGATGACAAAGCAGACAAGAGTCAAACAGCAGACAGACAAACCAAAAGCCCAGAAACAGGTCATACACCAGGGAATCCAAGACCCTAGACAAATGCTCATGTGGTGTAAAAACAAAAACTAACAAAACAAGACGTTCATAGTCAAACTATGACATTCTCAAAACAATATGTGTTCGAATAACTGATTTATTTGCATTTGCATTTGTCACGGAACAAAAAGTCATACTGTCATGACCTCCGTTCCAGTGACCTTTCCCCCAATTTTCCACACTCACCTGGTCCTGCACTGCGCAGCTGCAAGCCGTTCCTAATCGGTTAGAGGGTACTCCGCCCAGGGGGTTTCCACACCGCCCTGCCCAGAAGGATGCCACACCGCTCTGCCCAGAGGGTACTCCGCCAGGGGGTTTCCACACCGCCCTGCCCAGAAGGGATTCCACACCGCTCTGCCCAGAGGGTACTCCGCCCAGGGGGTTTCCACACCGCCCTGCCCAGAAGGATGCCACACCGCTCTGCCCAGAGGGTACTCCGCCAGGGGGTTTCCACACCGCCCTGCCCAGAAGGGATTCCACACCGCTCCGCCCAGAGGGTACTCCGCCCAGGGGGTTTCCACACCGCCCTGCCCAGAAGGATGCCACACCGCTCTGCCCAGAGGGTACTCCGACCAGGAGGTTACCATGCCGCCCTGCTCGGAGAAGCTCTGGACAACGGGGGGGGGGGTTGTGTTTTGTTTTTTTTTGTTTTTTAGGGGCTTCAGGAGCCGCCCCTTAGGGGGGGGGTACTGTCATGACCTCCGTTCCAGTGACCTTTCCCCCAATTTTCCACACTCACCTGGTCCTGCACTGCGCAGCTGCAAGCCGTTCCTAATCGGTGACTATTTAAGCGGTGAGGCTTGTAGCTGCCAGTGCAGGACCATTCATTTATGTCACCTCCATAACCCGGTCGATGTCTTCCATCTCCCCAATCACCATAACCCGGACACTCATCATCACCACGGACTCTGGCCGTTTACTCCCAGGTTGTGTCTGTCTTGTCTTTATGTTGTACTTTTGTTATTAAATTATTTTGCCCTTCAGTACTGTGCAATGGAGTCCTCCTTCACCTCACCCCGATCCGTGACACATACCTTGTAAATTGCTTGAAGCTACCTTCTCTCAATGCGCGTTGTCACTGCTAACAGCTGTGTACCTGCACATAGCAGCCCCAAACACTGCCAAACTACTGATGAAAATAGTTTGCTAAGGCACACAACTGTTAAGATTAAGTAGTGCCAAGCAATTACAAGGTGTGAGTTTTTGTTCCGTGATGGTTTTGTTATGCAAATAAATCACTCATTCAAACACATATTTTTTTTAGAAGAATCACATATTTTGGTGACCCCAGGAAACCTGCCTGGATTACTTTCGCTTTGACCAAAATTGTACCAGAATTCGACTCACAGGAGTCGGGGGCAAGTCACTGTGGGTGCACCAGAGTAAAGACGGGGATCCCATACAAATTCATGTGAAAAATGGTGAACTATCCCTTTAAGTACATACGTGCTACAATTACCAATTATTTTTTTATAATTGATTAATCTATCAATTTTTCTCTTGGATTTGATTAAATGATTTGAATTGACAAAAAAATTGATACAGACAAATGTATTCTTTATTGTTTTTAATATTATTTTATTAATTTAAATATAATTTAGGAACAAATACCATTTTGAAAATAATGACTTGTATCGGTGTTGGAGAAACCCTTTTGCTACCCAACCATAAACATTTTTAAAATACTTTTTATTTTGATAATAGATAAATAGCTATCAAGTTGATAGTTTAAATTGATATTAAAAGTCACTATGCAGTGCTTTAAAACAGGGGTCTCAAAGTAATTTTCTTTCAGGAGCCATATTCAGCCCAATTTGATCTCCAGTGGCCCAAACCAGTAAAATAATGGCATAATAATGAGACCCACCCCCAATTATGAGCATTAATTATTTGCTTTATAAATGATCTAAATGCAACATATGTGAATAACCTGAAAAAAAATTACATTTCATTGTGTCAATTTCAATTCAATTAAATTTTATTTATAAAGCTTCAAATCACAACAAAGTCGTCTCACAGGGCTTTACAAAAACACAATCAACCACATAGATATATGAAAAGTCCCAAACATCCCCTGTCCTTAGACCCTCCTTCTCGGCAAGAAAAAACTTCAAAACCCAGTGGGAAAAAGAAGAAATCTTGAGGAGAACCACATTGAAGGAGAGATCCACTCCCATGGACGGACAGGTTATAGATGAACATCCATTTATAAATGAAGGAGGGGGGTGCTGGTCCAGACACCAGACAGGTAAGGGCAGGGGTCCGGGGTCACAGGTCAGCACAGGCAAGACACTGCAGATCCAGTCATCCATGGCTCCCACGCAGACACTGTCAGGAGAGCCACCACTCCCCACAGGGGCGGTGGGAGGAAAGGGGACACCAGGTGACTAGCCATGAACAGACTTGATATGTAAGATAGGTTATAAAGATGACAAAAACAGGTGTGAGAGAGAGAAAGAAAAGAAAGAACTCAGTGTCTGTACTTCCCCCAGCATTTTCGCTCCTAGGGCAGCCTAAACTGAACTGTGACTCATACAATCGGTCACCTTTCCCCCATCAGGGGTCTGCAACCCTGGTCCTAGAGAGCCGCTATCCTGCATGTTTTAGATGTTTCCCTCTTCCAGCACACCTGTCAGACATTATCAGTCTTCTGCACAGCTTGATGATAGGCTGATCATCTGAATCAGGTGTGTTGGAAGAGGGAAACATCTAAAACATGCAGGATAGCGGCTCTCTAGGACCAGGGTTGCAGACCCCTGCCCGAGATCCTTACCTCTCCTCTCCTGTCACAACCTTTCACCCAGATCCACTCCAGGTTCACCTGGCCCATACCGCACAGCTGCAAGTCATTGCTGATCTGCAGCTATTTCAGCAGTGAGGCTTGCATTTGCCGGTGCAGGACCATTCAGTTTGTCAACTCCATAACCTGGACACTCTGCCATTTCCCTTGTCTCCTTAACCTGGACATTTCATTCCCCACCATGGACTCTGGCTGATCATTCCCAATCTGTGTATCATTCATCTTTCAAAATAAAACCAAAGACAACGAAAAAACAACTAGTTTCTTCATTATTTTTTTCCAAAACCGAAATGAAAAAACTAATAACGATCAATTTTTTTCATTTTTCTTTTACACCTGAGTTGATGTTGAGCACAGAATCTTCTCACCGACACTTCCAAGGATCTCTGAAAACCTAACTGCTGCAGCACCTTAGAAATCTCAGCATGTGTTTTTCCATCATCAAACAGCTGTTTAATCATACCGTAAGGAGTCCGGCCATGTTTCTTTTGGTTGTTAAGAAACATTTATGGTTTACTCGACTTGCTTCAGGTCAAAATTGGATAAAATGGTTTTTCTTTTATTCATTTAAACACAAAAACGAAAGAGTAAATAAATGATGCAGAAACAAATAGTTTTTTCGTTGTTGTATTTTTGGTTTCATTTTGGGGAAAAAAAGGATTATTCCCGAGGTTTAGTTTTCTGTCAGTTTTGCTTCTGTTCTTATTAAATCTGTTCTCCCTTCAGCACCTGGCATCTGAGTTCTTCCCTTTCACCTGACCCATCATGACATTCATAAGGAAAATTTTGACAATATTCTACCTGAACTTATCATTTGTCCATGTGTATCATGTTTTACAAAGACACTAAACACTTAGTGACACAAGCCAAAAATGTTTAAAATTGTGCTTAATTTTCTTTAGACATTTTAGGTTCATCACAAATACATTGATTACATTGTTACAGGATAGTTTGTGAATGTAAATATTTTCATAATTAATGCAAATTTTTCCACAAATATTTGGTAGGCTGCATTTGGCCCACCGGGTCACATGCTTGAGACCCCTGTTTTAAAAAGAAATCAACCTTCTTTTTGATTCTATTGTCAGGCACTCCCCCCCCCCCCCACCCCCACCCCCCCCTTTATGCACATCTGAGGCATCCTGTTCCGTCTGCCTTCTGCTCACTGTAAAGATAAGTATTAACATTTAATTGTTTTAACTTGTAGTTTAATTATGTCACTGTCTGTGTTTTAACTAAATTGTGTTCTGTCAGTCACTGCTAAAAATAACAATGCAAATGATCGGGGGGGGGGACAAAACCCAAAAACCCTGACACTGTTGATTAACAGTGAGAAGTGAAGACTTTGAGGCTGGCTCTGTGGGAGCGTTGGAGATGAGGATGGCCCTGCAGCCCTTCCACACTAATCTGACATATGCACTGCTTTGCACTATTGCAAGCTTTGAGGCACTGATCAAAGGACTGAGCTCAAACAGGCCCAGGAAACAAAAACAGAAACAAAGGAACAAATGATTTTTTTTCAACCTCAGTTTGATGTTCGCCTCCTGCTCATCATAGACTCTCCGCCTACTGACTCGACAAACCCAACTCCTTATCTCATTTTCTTCACAGCTTCTCCACCCCCCCACCCCCCACTGGCCATCGATCTCTCTGTCCCTCTCAACAAAATCATGATTATTATTATTATTCCTCAAAGGAATGAAAAGCAAAGTTACTGGAAGGCAGTGTCTGACCACTGTTGGCTGATTATAGCTTATAGTTAAATTATCATTTAACCCAGGGTTTTTCAAAATGTGTGATAGTGCGCCTCCCACTAAAAGAACCCAAAAGCAACTGCCCCCCCATCTTTCTAAATTTTTACCTCGTTTGCCACCTATGTTTTTGCCATGTTTGTTTGTCTGTCTGTTAGCAAGATACTTCAAAAACGTATGGATCGATTTTGATTACATTTACAGGGTAGGTTAGTCATGGGGAGTTAGATTTTGATGGTGATCGGGGGAGTGGGGGGGGGTCTACCTTGGCGGAAGTCTGCACTCTCAGAGTGCTTTTCTAGTTTTGTATTTATTATTTCATGCACACACACATATATATATATATATATATATATATATATATATATATATATATATATATATATATATATATATATATATATATATGTATGTATATGTATATATGGGTCCAGACAATATGCGGACATATGTTCCCCCTACTGATGTTGTGCAGTTGAATTTAAAAGAAAACTCAAGGTGTTACCTTTGTTTTGTTTGGGTTAAAATGCTAATGCTTGTGTCTTGTCAGTGGACATTGTTACATTGCAGTGAACTTTAATACCAGTTGCTCATTGCTGGACAGATGTGTGTGTTTTGTGGGGGATTTTTTGGACAGCCGTGTGTTGTTCCCCTGCTGACAATGCAATGATGTCATCATGACCCACCGACTCGACTTTGACTTTATTGATGGATAAGTAGTGAATGCTCTACCTCACACACACAAACACATATTTGTGTTGTAAAAACATTAAAAGGACAATCAAAGGATTAAAGTTTTTGTGTTTCTTTCATCACATTGCCTCCGGATTGTTATTAACCCATTTGTCTTTCTGTGCTTATGCATCTGTATCACTTAAAAGATGACTCCATCTTAAATACAGTATTGTTGTTTACATACACACACATGCACGCACACACACACACACCCACACACTTGGGCCAATTCAGTAATTTTGTCATGAGGTGCATTGTGGGAAGTGAAAGTGGGTTCTCACAGATTCAGCAAGAAAAAGAGCCAGATCACTACAATGTAAAAGTATACTATACCAGTGCTGTTATAATGAGTCTGGTCGATGGATGGAGGTAAAGGCCACATGTGGGTTCACCACTCACCAAGAAAAATTGCTGTTTCATGACATTACGATTCCCACAATGCACTTCAGTACATGTGGTAAGTGCAATTTTCTTACTGTAGCAGCAGATCATTTTACTTGAAATACAGCATTTTAACTCAATAATGAGTTAAATTTTTTTATTTTGTACAGGCCTTTTTTGGAGTGTACATTTAAGACACTTAATATATAGTGAATCTCTTGATAAATAGCAACTTACACATTGATTGTAGTTTCTCTAATGGGCACATTAGTTTGGCTGCATAGAAGAAGTTGTACATAATTAGTGATTGATGTATGAAACTTTGAAGGTAAAGTAGTTCTTTGTACCATTATATGTTCACCCATTGGCGCTTAGAGGAACGGTGGGTGCAGTGAATAACTCCTCAACAGCTTATACATCTTCTGCAGAAAAAGCAATAAGGGCTGGCTGGAGGAACACTGTGCACTCAGACTTTGAAGATTTCATGTTCCTGTATTCTGTTTGGCTGAGGACTTTGTACATGTGCAGGAACTAGGCACTTTTTTTACTGCTCCAAGTTGTGCAAAAAGGAAAGTAAGAGTATTATGTTAAGGAAATGACACTTTTCACTAGGACTGTCTAATATGTTGATATATATATATATATATATATATATATATATATATATATATATATATATATATATATATATATACTGTGATAATCGCTATATGTAAAGATGCATGATAAATCAGATCAATTTGGGGGTGGGGGGATTCTGTTGAGGTATTCAGTTAAGTTTTTATGCTGATGCCAACACTGCAGTCAGTTTTTTTTCCAGGATGTCAAACTTTCCCTCTACATAAGCAAAATTCCACAGATTAACTGTCGTAAGACTTGCCAGCTAATTATAACTGGATGTGGCAACTTGTTTGTGCAGTTACCATGGAGACAGTGTGGTGAGAGGTGTGTGGAGCGCCCAATAGGTCAGTACAAATACAGTAGCCGCATCCTTTGTATAAACATAACAGTATTAAATGAACATTAAAGCCATGTATGTTTCTTTCATATTTTTTATGTCAATATTTGAAAAGTCATACCTGAAAACGAGGATCCTATTGTTCAAAAACTTGATGCAATAGAGAAAAACAGATCAGTTTTGGATTCTGCATCCAAAGAATTTGTTAAAAACAGCTGTCAGAACTAACTCAACAAAAATTGTGTTCCCCAGTGATATATACTGGGGGTGATTTGCTGGGGGGTAAATCACCCCCTCTGGTTATGGACACCACAATTGGGTCCTGAGGTCTATGAGTCTTTCTGACGGTGTGAGCACAAAATGCCCGAAAGAGGAACTTCAAATGCAATGAAGTCTGGGCAGAGGGGGGGGCTTTAAAGCTCCCAGCCAGACCTGCAAGCCACCCCCCCACCCCTTTTTAGACTTTTGTAACAAAGGTCAAAATGAGCTAATTGGGATGGCCATGGCTCAGTTGGGAGAGCGGGTCGTCCATTGACCGAAGGGTTCGATTCCCACTCTGTCCTAGTCAGTCCATTGTGTCCTTGGGCAAGACACTTTACCCTCCTTGCCTCCAGTGTCACTCACACTGGTGTATGAATGTTTGGTGGTGGTCAGAGGGGCTGTAGGCGCGAAATGGCAGCCACGCTTCTGTCAGTCTGCCCCAGGGCAACTGTGACTATATATGTATTTTACCACCACCAGAGGGAGCATGTGAGAGTGAATGAATAATGGATCAATAACGTAAAGCGCTTTGGGTGCCTTGAAAAGCGCTATAGAAATCTAATCCATTATTATTATTAATTAAACAGGGTTGTGGATTTCCATAATTTTGTCTTTAGTTCTTCATCATAATTTCATTTAACCCCCCCCCCCCCTTGCACCATTCCATCGGTGCAGACAATCGGCGGAGAAACAGGGTAGCGTTGGGGACTCAAGCCCTGGATCTCATGTTAAAAGCCCATGACCTTTTCTATGATCCTGTAAAGAAAAAGTCATGTCACTCCAAACAACACATATTACATGTACCTATCTTTCACTTCCTCAGTGTTTATGCACCACGGGAGAGAAAGAATAACATACGACTTGTCCAAACAGATCAGTGTCCCCAGAAAGACAGGAAGAGAAACACAAACATATACACACACAAGAAAATCATGCAAAAACAAAAAAAAAAAGAATAAGAAAAAAAAATCTTGTGTCTTTGTGTTTGTTGTAGGGCCACCATGTTTGTCAGTTATAGATATTTCTGAGCTAAAAAAAACCCACACACGTAAGCATAAGGGTTTACATTTTGTGGGTATGGTCATGGTCACTTCTGTTCTGTTTCAACTCATTTAGTTTTTAGGAAAATATTAAGCACTGATACAAGATAAACTCTTTCAAAGTGTGCCTCATACTTGGCTTTACATCCATTGCCTGGGGTTTTGCTTTTAAAATTTGGGGCATTCACGTACTATTGAACTACTACTTACTATTGAGCATGTGTTAAACTCAGACCTAATTTCAGCAAAATCGTATCTAAAGGAGTGCTGCCACTTCAAGAGCAGAGAAATGGAAAGTTCAAAAGGCATGCTTAGATTTTAACTCACCCCTATTTCTTTGCCAGTTTTCAACCCATTAAGGGATGGTTTGAGAAGCAGGGAGCATTTTAGAGCCACTGAAATGATGAAGACATTTCTTGCAATTTTACACAAAGTAGTCTAAAAGTTGTCATTTATAGTTGTTACAGAGAGGAAAGAGGAGGAGAAGAAGAAATAAGAAGGGAAAGGAAGCTGAGGATGTTTTGCCATAACTGCACTGCTTGGTGTTAGAACTGACTGGCAAGAGTTAGGCTCCCAGTAGGACTGACAGAACCTTAGAAACCTACTGGTGTGTGTGAATGGGTGAATGTGTCACAATCATTCTTAATCAATTTTGAATGAGTCGATGGTAACAACTTTGAAAAATGAGCAACAAACAACAGAAAATCACTGTTGACTGAAGACTTGGTCGCGAATGAAAAGTTCGCCCATTTACGACAGCACCACACAGTTATGTCCTCCACAATTTTGTTTTTCATATATAGCAAGGTTAAGAAAATGCAGTCTTACTATTTTACAATATCACGTTGCCTTGCTTCAACTTGAGGTTGTTGAAAATGTTGATGAATACATATACTTTAAGACCATCATTGACAGGGAATTATCCTTTCAGAGTAATATAGAGGTGATGTGTAAGAATTTTTTTTTTTTTTAAGGAAGATTAGTAATTTCATGTATTACCAGTGTTTTATTAAATCTCTTTTGACATTTTGTAATGTAGTGTTGTATGGTATGGTGGTCTTTCAATTATCAGCAAGTGTAAGCTAACTTAACTGGTAAATGTAATGTCAAATGTGGTTGGGGTACAGTTTACCAAGCTATAAGACATAGATAGTGTAAATAGTGTGCATAGACATTTATAGTTTTTATATCATTTATGTTGGTGTGCTGCTCTTGTGTGCTCTTCTATTCTGTGCTGCTGTAAACCGGGAATTTCCCCGAGTGGGACTAATAAAGGAATGTCTTATCTTTTATGTTACCTTACCTTACCTTATCTTACCTTATCTTATCTTAAACGGGTCAACAGTAAGGCTAAACTAATTTTAAACTGCCTTGATAACCTCTTTAATTTGTTCCCTTCTCTTTGCAATTTGAGACTACGTTTATACAGAGATGATCGGAAAAGAAGACGCAAAACTGGCATCTTGTCTTAACCTTTTTATCCACATTTACACGACCATTGTCCTTAAGACATGTCCGTGCATACGGGGGCACAAGAGTGTGTGGAACTGGATTGGATATTCATGGCAGCTGTAGATGGTTCTGTGATAGAACATTGCCTTGTCAACGTGCTTGTGTAACCGCAATATTTTTGCATTTTTGATCATGAGATGGAAACACAACAGCAGATAGTTTTCAAGATTTTCACTCTGGAATACATTTTCAGATTTTAACCCATAAAAACTCATTTCTCATGTAAAAGGCACTTCCGATAAAATATTTTGTCTTTTTTAGCCACAATCATCCTAGTGTAAACAGCCCTGTAGATATTTGTGTTTGATTAATGAATGATTATTTTAATTTGAAGATGTTTTTTCTCCTTGTGGTGATTGAAAATTCCACAATATATGTAACCTGAGGACCTCCTGTATTTATACTGTCTGGCTCAAGCTGGCTCTGTAGCTTGGCTTGAGAGAAAACACCGCAGTCTTACAACTCCGAAAGAGCCACCATTGGTCTTCAAATTCACCTCTGCTTTAATCCTTCTCTGTTTCAAAATTATCTCCTGCACATATCCTTTTTTTCCCCTCATTTTGTCAGGATGTATTTGGGAAAAATAACAGGCTTGTTAGGTTTAAAATGTCATGACATTTGTGATCATAACTGTTCCAGATGCAGCTCAGGGGAAACCAGTAACCTGGACGAACAAACACTACTGACTCTGTGATTGGTTGACAGGTGATGGATCAAACACAACACAAAATCGCAACATAAATATTATTTAAGGTAGGGGTCTCAAGCATGTGGGGGCGGCCTGCCAATGGTTCCAATGCAGCCCGTGGGATGAAGAGCATAATAACATTAAATGATTCGCAGTTTTTTTCCTTTGCCTATAAATGTTGACAACTTCAAATTTTTGTAACTGTTTTACTGCAAAAAATAAGATTCAATTATGAAACAAACTATCCTGTAACAATGAAATGTAAATAACCCGAGCAAATGTGAACAACATGAGATTTCTAAAGAACATTACAAAAAATTTTAACCATTTTCTGCTTCTGTTACTAATTCTGAAGTGTTTTCGGAAAACTGATCCATCATAAAAATGGGTTAGGGTTAGGGTTAGATTGTTGATTGATTGAATGATTGTTAAAAAATTGCCTTTGTTTTCCTTAATGAAATTAGATTTTTTTTGCATTTGGATAATTAAAAAACTATTTTCATAACTTAATGGGTTTTTTTTTTTTTGCACCAGAACAATGACAAAGTACAGTTAAATTACAGTACAATTACATGATTAAATGTTGGTGCTGATCCAGAAGAGATCCTGGATTCTGGATCACTTTGAAATGTATTCTCTATTTACTGTAATATAAAATTTGTAAGTGATCCACAATTCAGGATCTCTTCTGGATTACCACCAACATTTAATCATTTGTTCCTTGTGATACTCCCAACACTTCCTAAAAATGTTATCAAAATCCGTTCTGAACTTTTTGCATAATCCTGCAGAAAGACCCCGAATTTAATACTTCCTAGGAGGACCTCTCTTCATTCAAAGGGGGGGGGGGTCTGCCTTGGCGGAGGTTTGCACTCTCAGGGTGCTTTTCTAGTTTATAAGTTATTATGTTTTCATTTTACTGGTCCGGACCATTGGAAATGAAATTGGGCTGAATGTGGCCTCTGAAGAAAATATGTTTGACACTGAGCAAATCTTCTGTCTGTTCTACAACTGTCAGTGATATCAGTATTTGAAATGAAGAAGGTTCCTTCAGGTCTGGTGGCAGCCACCACAGCCACCTGAGTGCAGTTTAGTCAAGTGCTGCTGTGTGTGTTGATCACCTGGCCTTGGTCATTATTACTGAAGAGCAGTGAGCTGCTAATGTTGTGATGAGGTGCAAAGTAGTGACTCCTACCATCTGGGGGCTTTTCTGCTGTGTAAATAGAGTTTCATGTTTTTCATTCCATCAACAATGTTTCAAAGAAATCACTTTGTGCCACTATGAGTATCTGCTCAGTGTTTTAAAATAAAGCACACAATTTTTATGTATATCTATTTTTGTCCCAGTCCATCAACTTTAATGTCCAATTTACAGTCTACTCAAAGGAAAAATCACCTTTTATGTTGTTCACAATATGTTTTGCTTTTATACAATCCTTTTTTTTTCATTTGGGACTAAAACATGAGAGAACTCCACTGTCTGGTGTTAATGTCTTGGATTTTTGTAAATTCACATCGCAGAACACTTAAAAACACAAAACCTGATATTTCAATGAAAAACTGGAAATGCACTCAGACAGTACAGACCTCTCTCCAATCACCACGAAAATGTAATCATTTATTCCTCATACCAGTATCACCATTTCCTGACAATTTAATCAAAATCCGCCATGGTCAACTTCTGGCCCACAAGGTATTGTAATTGTTCTGCCTTTCTACAACATAATTACATTATCTGAAGAATGCATTTAAATATGTGTACCACATTCGCACCATCTTGACATGGCGCAGAGGCTTAATGAAAACAGGTGATCTTCTCCTACTTTAAAGGTAAAATGGCTTTGTGCAGTTATTATATACATATTTATATTTTAAAGTACTCATATGAGTTTAATAATATAATGGTAATTATAGGGCAGTGACCTTCAACAGAATCTTTTTTATTTGGCTGAAGGGAATTAAACGTGTGCAGCACTTCAGTACCCCAGCCCCTAAAAGGGGGTGATGTTTTTGGTTGAGTTCTGCAACAAGTTCCTTAACTCTACGGTGAATAGCTTCTCATTTCTTAAACAGCCATCAGTTTTCTAATGAGCGTGAAGATTCCACATTGGCAGGATTCATCCATCTGACATTGTGAAACAGTTGTTCAGGGAGCGTGAGACGACATTTTCACACATGGATTGACTTCAGAGTCCAGAACCGAAACCTTCAGAGAATCTTTAGGATGTACCAGCAAAGACCTAATGCAGTGGTTTTACTCTTTACACAGCCCGGTACTAAAATAAGAAAAGCCCAGTGCTGCATAAATGTCATGGAGAATGTGTCCTGTAATCAAAGCTAAATGTGGTACAAGGAAATGTTGAGTGAAGGATAAATTCTGAGCTCAAATCAGTAGAGAAAAGGAAACTCTTTATCCGACCCAGTTAAAACATCAGACGCCTTTAGATTTCTTTTCACTGATCTTGAATATTTCTGGTTTCAGAACAATATTTTTACAGGTGCATGTGGTCTGAGACTACAGGGCCTCTCATGACTATGAAATTAGGTTTAATCAGAAATGCAAAGATTAATTTGACCAATTATCTGCCTGGACTCTGCAAAAACACAAAACCTCACCAAGGTCTCCCTAACTAATAGATTAATTTAGAGATGAAATGACAACTCGATTAATAAAGCCAAATACATTAAAAAAAAAAGATATTCTATTACAATTTTCCTGAATCAAAGTGTCATTTCTTTTATTTCATTGGTGCTAAATGTTTTCACTGTTGTTTCACTTGGACATTTATCATGACACCAGGATCAACGCAAACACAATGCAGTCAGAGGCGGCAGACCTCTGTCTTGTCCGTTCTTTGGTTCCTGTGTTCTTGTGAAATGTCATCAGTCGTGGCCCAGATACTATTCCAATTGCAAGTTTGCATAAACAAGAAAGCAGGAAATGTTGCTTTTGTCAGCTAGCTTAAACCAACAGTGCACTGGTTGGTGACTCATGTAGACTTGACTGGGAAATAAGTCCCAAGATGCAGTTCATGCCTGGCTCAATGGGAACCTGGGTGGCTGAGCTTGGCAGAACCAATGAAATATATTATGAACTATCTCTTATGAACCTCCACACATACATCAAAATTCATTCTGCAGATAGTGTAGGGGAGACTGGGGACAGGTGAAACATGGGTCAGTTATTACTATCATATTATATTCCTGATTGGAGCAAGTAACTGCTCCAATCAGGAACAATTTTGGAGTAACCTAATTAATCTAACCCAACATTGGTTGGGAGAGATTATTGTAATCAATGTGTGTGTGTGTGTGTGTGTGTGTGTGCGTGTCTCTGCAAAGACATATCATGCTATAACTCAATGAATTGTCCAGATATCGCCATGAAATTACATGGGCATATACATATAGCTAATGTGCAAATGTAATGATCAATTTAAGTAAACGTCAAAGGTCAAGGTCAAGGTCAAAATCACAATATTGGTTATAACTCAAGAAGGGAGGGTCACAGAACGTGGTGTTATCACCTACAACCAATAGCTTTTGAGATCTCTGGAGGTCAAAGGTGACATGCCGTAAAACACTACTTTTCTAAATGTTCTGCACTTCTATAGTTCTTTTCTACCTTCATGGTGCTCAAAGCGTTTTACATTAGCCTCAAATTCACCCATTCACACACACTCATACACCAGTAGGTTTCTAAGGTTCTGTCAGTCCTACTGGGAGACTAAGTCAGGGTTCAGTGCCCAAGGACACTTCGACACGTGGACAGCTGAAGCCAGGACTCAAACCGCCAACCCTAGATCTTTGGACGACCTCCTGTACCAACTGAACCACAGCCGCCCTGTTTTGTGTGTCAAGCATAGACATATTATGCTATAACTTAATCAATATTGCATATATTATTATAATAATACACATACTGACGCATATATACTATAATGAATTATCAATATTGCAAAAGGCCAAAGGTCAAGATCACCTTATTGGCTCTAATTCAAGAACGGTAGTCATTGAAACTTGAGATTGGCACAAAGGAGCGAGATTATTCTATGAATACTTGCTCACTTTGTGCACTTTAGCCCTTACTCCACATGGGAAGTTGTATCCACACATTCACATTTATGAGGGAACACATCATTTTGGGCTCAATATTTTGTTTCCAATTATAGTTATTATAGTTAGTTTGTAGCTGGACTCATTTTAACATTTTAGACTGAAATGTTAAAGAATGATTTAACAAACAATTTTTATTTCACTACTTAAATATATAAAAATAGACTAATCTTTTTCATTAGTCTGCTCTGCCCTGAATAAAAACTACCAAATTTATAACCTATGGTTTCCCATGGATCAAATATTAATCTGATATGGTCTGCACTTATATAGTACTTTTCCACCTTCATGGTGCTCAAAGCACTTTACATTTACTCGTTCACACTCAAAAACCAGTAGGTTTTGACATGTGGACAGCCAGAGCCAGGACTTGAACCACCAACCTCTCGGTCATTGGGGTCACTCCACCTACTGAGCCACAGCCGCCCCTGATATCAGAATATTATACAGGGTTAGAAAGATGTGTCAGTTATCTTTGTTAAATAAACACATATGTATGCCCATAATTATCTAATAAAATTATTGTAACCTGTGTAGATGGTAAGTGGAGTGCACTTATATAGCACTTTTCCTCCTTTATGGTGCTCAAGGCACTTTACATTCACCCATACACCAGTAGGTTTTTAAGGTTCTGTCAGTCCTACGGGTAGCCTAAGTCAAGGTTCAGCGTCTCACCCGAGGACACTTCAACATGTGGACAGCCAGAACCCGGATGTGAACCACCAACCCTTCGAACTTCGGACAACCCACTCTTCCAACTGAGCCACAGCAGTAGATAAATGTTATTTTATACATTGGCCAGTATATCAGTTATCATTCAATAATGGATATCAGCTTTTTTACCCTTCAATATCAGTATCAGCCCCAAAAATCCAATATCTCAACTCAAGTGACATGATGATTTGAGGGAAAGATGTTGTGGAGCAGATGGAGTAAACACAGCAGAGACAGGGGGGACAGTTCACTAGGACCAGCCATTCAATTATAGATGGATTTGTATTCTTGGCAAGTCCATTCTCTGAGACTGCTCTTACCAAGATTGTACTCTGCGTTCTTGATATTTAAAAAACTATCCTTTGTACATGGAGTTTAATTGGTATGTTGTTGTTACCTCACCCCCTTGAAAGAGAGAGGGATATTGTTTTTTAGTTGCTGTTTTTATCTGTCTGTCTTTCAGCAACTTTATGTAAAAACTACTGGACCAACTTCCATGACATTTTCAGGAAAGGTACAAAGTGGTCAAAATAGATCCCATTACATTTTGGCGAATGTAGGTCAAAGGTCAAGTTCACAGTCACCAAACGTGTATTTTTTACAATGATAAGAGACAGGGCAAATCAGCTAAAATGTTTGCAAAGAGGTGGGGTTTGTTGTGACTAGGTTTTATATATATACATATATATATATATATATATATATATATATATATATATATATATACATACATACACATACACACACACACACACACTTTGGTATTAGTATTTTTCTGGAGATATTTTTCTATACCATTTTACTTTTATACTTTGTGGTTGTTATTTCAGCTGGTTTTGGGATAAAGGACACGTTTGTCATTTTCAGATATGTCAATTTTTGTTTTTGGCAATTGAAATAATCATTTAAACAAATCAATTCCAAAACTGCAATTGATAGATTAATCGATTACAAAATTAATTGATAGCTGTATGTTACCCTCCACTCCAAATACATCCTTAAAAACTGTCCTTAAAAGTACAGGTAGCACACACACACACATTAGATTTAGTACCAGTTTTCCTACATCACTCCTCCTGACACACTTGTGTCCGTGTCTCTGTCCACCAAATCCAGAGGTGTAACGTATCTGCAATGCACAGACCCGCTTGTAATTAAACACCTCAATGAGCAGATTACGAGTTTCCCCATTTGGAAATTTCATTACCATTCCCATAATTGGATTCCAAATTTAATTAGTGTTCCTGGGCTAAACAGCATGTGATCCGTGGGTGAACACAGATACTGTCAGAGGTCTTGAATGCTGCTTTAACCCCAGCTTGCTCCTCTGACACTTTGGCAAAAAACACACTGACCACATAAAACTGAATTACACAGTACACCACACCACAACTCCTCACCAAGCACTTTCCGTCATTTCCTCTAAATATAGAACATTACAATACTACTCCAAAGCACTGTTTCATTCATGCTTTAATTTTAATAGAGCTTCAGATTAACAATTAATCTCAGCAGCAGATTAGTTATTCACAATTCACTGTAAATTGTCCATAAAGACATTAAAAAAACGGTGAATTAGACTGAACAGTAGGTTCAGTAGGTTTGACGACGCAAAACTGAACATCGACATCGAAAAAGTACTTTTGCACATATCATTTATCAAGTGGATTCATTTTTAAGATGAAGATCTGTTTTATGGAGCCATTATCCTTTTTAAAATATCATTTGTAGAAAAAAAGTTGTAATGGTTTTATCAATTGTACGTTTTACACCATATTGTATGTCTCAGACATAAACATATCACTCAAATTTGATGCTAAAAATGGGAAAATGTATTCAATCTGTTGACTATAAGAGATGATTAGGTTCCAAGTCTTACATTTTTGTGAATATTATTGATATTTATTAGTTTGCATATTTGTGACTTGTGACTTATATCTGGTAAGTCAACAATAAGTCAACATTTTGGATGACGCATACAATGCTAGAGTCCTCCACTGGCTACTATGGCAGCCTGTCCATGTGGTTCTACATTTTCATGTTAATGACAGAGAATCTTTAGTATTTCACCCCAAAAAAATGTTGGCAGCATAGTTGAATTTGATTACATTTATATCATGTAAGATAAAACCTTTTAGATACTGTCAAGAACTGCATGTTTTGAACATAAAATTATGTTTCAAGTCCACATGCAATTTGACATTTCTCATGTAAAAATGTTATCTCCCTAAATGTTAAGTCTCTCTCTAGTTCCACTCCAAAAAGGACACACGGACAACTCTTGATTCCAATTATTGATCAACTTTTTATTTTCCAACTTAAGGTTTTGTTGGCATCATGTTGATCATGTTAAATCATCAGGTTGTAAACCTTCGAACACACAGAAAACAAATATTAACAACAATGTAATTTAACAAAATATCTTCAAACAAACAATGTTTTGACTAATAATGAATGTTTTTCAACTTTAACAAATAATGTTAACAAATAATGTTAAACATTCCAACTAATTGTTTTTTAAACACAATGTTTTAAACATTCCAATTGTTTTTTAAACATGTTTCTAAACCTTTAAACTCTAAATACGTTTTAAGTAGTTTTTAAACAAATGCATTTTAATTAGCTGTTTTTAAACAAATACATTTGTCAATAATTAAATTAGTAATTATATTAAATGAATTAACCATTTTAAATGATTTAACCACTTTAAATGAATTAAACAATTAAATCTATTAAATGGAATAAGCATTTTAAATGAATCGAACAATTTAATGCCATTAAATGGAATAAAGAAAATAACGAAAATGGCTACGAGCTTGTAGATCAGCTCTTTTTCTCTAGGTATTTTAAACCTTTAACATTTCAAATGCATTTAGCAAGAGTTTAACAACCATAAATGTCTCCTTTTTAACTTTGTGTTAACCTTTAGTCATTTAAACTTAACTTAAGCTTTTAACATTTTAGCTTTTAACTTGTGCTTTTAACTTTTTAAACAGTAAGTCAGTGCTCAAAACATTGTTGCAATGCGGTTGATCCATTTGAAATGTAGCAATTAAACAAACAAATTAAGAAGCATTGCAGATATAAATTAAGCATTCCAACTTTAGCATTTCGGCCGGCATATAAATGAAAAACATATTCACCGACCATTGGTGTATTTGGAGTAAACTCCTGAGTAGAGCTTGCTGCTGCTTGCTGTTCTTCCTTGCAGTTCGTTTGTTGCATGAAGGACTGAGAGCCTCCATTACTTTTCAGGTGCTCTCAATGAACAATCAGCAGCCATTTTGCTGGTGCATTCTGGGAATTGTAGTTTTCACTGATTTGACCTGGTGATTGACACTGGAACTCCATTCCTCAGTTTTAACTTTACACTAAATGTTCTTATAAATAATGTTAAAGGGCTTTAAATACCTATTCAAATATTACTCTGCTTACAGGACAGAGGCTCCTGTACAGGAAATGGGTCCACTTGTTACTGCTTGATTGGACCCTGTATGAAAACTGTGAATAGATACAAACAAAACCAAAAAAAGGTTAAATGTGCTGTATGTAGGATTGTTACCAAAACTGGTTATGCAAAACAAGTTTGCATTAGTAATTTTTACTCAAAATCATCAGTTCCTATTAATTATCTTTTATTTGAATTCTCACTAAACAACTAAGAAATCTAATGGAAACAATAATTAAGAATACATGTACATTAGTCAAGCATCTATGATACCACAATTATGAATTAACAACTTCTGACATAAAACAAACATTTATAATGTTACATGAGTTAGCGCTGAGGAAGAAACTTGCTCAGTAAAGTGGGAACATAAGCTACACTTTTATTTTGACAGGTAACAATTAAGTACCCATCATTGTGCCTACAGTGTTCACTCATGGTTACCTAATACCCACAGCAAACAATGCTGCAAACACCAGATCCACCAGGCATGCCTCTATATGTCAGTGAATTTTGAATAGGTCCCTCCTTCACAGAAACTTTATATATAATCATAATTTAAAAAGGCCATTGTATTGTATGTTTTCAGTTTTCTAATTCTAATTTGGCTTAGTAATGCCATTGTTTTTTACTTAAACTTAATAGAATAAGTATTTAACACTAAAAAGTTTAACTACAATCAAAATCAGGATTTACAGTGTACCATGTCTTATAGCTGAGCTGCCAACACTCCTGCTTTTCCCGGTAATCAACCGTAATTCATTAGATCTGAACATCAAAAACTAAATCTGAAAGTTGCCAGAGATCATGTATGGAATGTATACACGTAAATTGTTGACTGTGTGACACTCATAGATGCGTAGTTGATTTGTGCGCAGGAGGAAACTTTTCCCTGGACAGTATCACACACACACACAGGTCAATGATGGCAGCTCAGTTTTAATGTCAAAAAGCACAAAACAATATGTTTGAAGCTTCTCAGTCAAGTGAAATCCAACCAAGGGATATATTTGTCACAGCGTGTGTGTGTGTGAGAAAGAGAGATATTAACATAATAATAAATGTATAATGTTAATGCAAATTTAACATTAACTATTTAACAATAATAAAGTTAATGTGAATTTAACAATACATGCCATCCATTGAAAAACAAAATTATATTTATCTCTTAGAGTGTCATTTCACTGGAATCTAATGACATACACTTCTCCATCATTTCTCATCATAAAAATAACATTTTCTCGCTCGTGTGTCCTGAAAACACAACACCCACCGCTGCTGCAAAAATCTCCCAGGTTCTTCTACTGAAATGTTGGCACGTATGTCGCTTCCCTACAGCCATGGTCTACTCTCGATATCAAGCCATGGTCTTTTCTCCTGGGTTTTTGCCAGAAGAAAACACTGTGGCTCGGCCAACAGCTTGGCTCAGGAGAAAACATTATGGCGAATATTATAATTCTTGTCTGGAACTAGTTCTTATCATTCAGTTCAGCTAAATGAGTTGTTTGTTCTGATCACATCACATGGCCTGCTCTGGTTTTGCACATGAATAACTCATGTTGAATTACATGAAATTATTATTTTCAGCCACCTAACTTCAAGCCTATTATCATCATATCCATTTAAAACACCAACAAGTAAATCTTAATTATTGTATCAAATCAATTTTGTTAAAATATAAAATATAGTTTGTGGCCCAGTTCTATAGAGCTTCCAGTCCAGGTGTCTATTAAATCTAAAGTGAATCAGCACAAATGTGATCACCATCAGCTGTTGTGTGAGTGTATGACTGAAGTAATGCAAATTTAAGTCATGCTTAAGATTGTGTAAAGTTGGTGTGTTTTTGGTTGCTTGTGCTTTTAACATTTGATGACAATGTTTTGTAGAAACATGTACCATTAGATAGTCCTCTTACTATCTTTTGAAATGAACAGGATTCCTTAATGTCTGGTGACATTCAGGGCTTTTTTATGATTAGTGAAACAGAATTCCTACATACTGCACCTTTAAACTTAGTTTAAACTTAGCTCATTAGTACTTGGGATCTAAAACAGTTAGCTTGATTGAATAAAGCCAAAGAATTTGCTTTCTGGCAATGTTCTTGTTAAGCAAATTTCACCATCTGACTGACAAGGTAATTGAATATGCTCAGAGGACTTCCCCTGTCCAAAAGATTTCAATATGATTAGCCCAAATGGCGAGTGTGTGTGCCTTGGTATTTATTATGTTATGGGACTCTAAATTTGTTTACAGTCACATATGAAGACTTAAGGACAACATGCAGGTTCCAATAATGTAAAACATTACATTGAGGGTTATTTAAAGGTTAAGATTAGGAATGTTGTGGTTAGGATGAGTCTCTTGATAATTAATGTAAATCAATTTAATGGCTCCTGCTTACACACTAACAAGGGGTTCAGTAACAAGTCTCTCTGGTTTACTTTATCTTTTTTTTTCTGAAATGACCACATATATTACATCTATCCATTTGTCCATGGTATTTATATACAGTATACAGATATAAAAGGACCTTAAACATAGTTATTTCGGCAGAGTTGTAATGCTCATACATATTGATTTCTCAGGTTTTTTTCTTCAGATAAAATACAAACACACAAAAAGCTCAACTCTCATAATAAAAAGCAGCTCAAAAAATCACAAACTGTTGGATGAAACTTTGTGTAAAATGCCTGCAGTAAATCCCATAATATCTGTTAAATATATTTTAAAGGCAATGGAGATCACACTAAAGTTTGAATGCTGGACAAATGTCCTCTATATCGTAATTCTTTTTTTTTTTTAAATTTAATTAGTGTGCGCTAAGCATGGTGGTGATTGTGGTTGAAGCTGGCTGTCGTGTGGAGTCCCCAAGTAACCACATAGTAGACACAGTAGACATACAGGGGTGTAAGTGTGGGTGGGTATGTGGGCATAGTCGGAAATATTTATGCATGTAGGTGTGTACGCGTAAATGACTGTATGTGTGTGTTTGAGGGGGGCCGGTGTAAATGGAGCTGAGCGCCGAGCAATTCCCGCTTATGTAGGTGTTCTCTACTTCACTCTATCGCTCAAAGCTGCACCTGACAAAACCTGCTGTCTACTCACCTTTATCATCATGTCTTTCCGGTGACATCGCTCCATACTCACTAAAATTTTCAAGAGAAAGGATTTTCTGACATTTTGTTCAACAACCCCTTGAGGGTACAAATGACGTCTTTATGTACAGGAGGTCCTCAGGTTATGCGGTACTCAACCTACAGTGTCTCATCTGCTATTTTGTCTCCAGTGTATCCCATAGCGTACAGTGTCTGTGTTTGTGCTCGGTCATTCTCTTGGTATCCTTGCCTTTTTCACCCTTCTTAACCCTTCCTGTTAAAGGAAGTGTCAGCAGGTAGCAGGACAGGAAGTGAAAAAATAAAAGCAGATTCATGGATGAAACTGTTGAGCCGTGGTTAATCCACAGCTGGTTTGTTTTATTTTGAAATAGCTTTGTATCTGGCCACAAATGTCATTGAACAGAATTGATGGTGTGTGTTTTAGCCAAAAATAAAGTCCTTAAAAGTGAGTTAATAAGTAGACACTATGTTTAATCATGGATGTGGTTATGGTTCTAATATATACAGGTTTGTAGAGTGGACCGTGGAGGGTTAATTCCAACTTACGTAGAAATTCGGGTTACATCGTCAGAGTAGGAATGGACCTCAGTGGACCTCCTGTACTTGTTTACGTCCTTGACTCATAACGAGAGTGTATCAGGGCAAACAGGAATTGAATTTTGAATTGAAAACAGCTCTGATCATATTTTGTGCACTCAAATCTGTTCATGGGCCCTGGTGGTGGTGGTGGTAGGGGGGTGTCTGGATGTCAGTACGTCTGTGTACATGTGCTTATGTGGCTGTGTCTAGGTGTGTGGTAGACTGGCAGAGGTGAGGGGTTTGAGGGTGGGAGTTGGTAAGGACAGGGGGTGGAGATAGGGGGCTGGGCCCCTGGCATCTTGTTGTGTGCTGGCCCACAGTGGGTGGCCGTCTGGGGCAGCCTGGTCTCCTTGTGTGCTGGGTGGGACTCCTGCCCAGGGGAACGGGTGGCTCTGTGCTGTAATTGTTTATGACATTCCACTCATGGTCTCTTTTCTTATATCGCTCATCTAAGTCTTATTTCACTTATTTCGTTCTGTCTATCTGCTCAGTTTACTCAGTTCTTGTTTTAGTTACTGTTATCATTATTTGTTTGTATTAATATTTTCTTGTGAAGGTCTTCACCACCACCCTCCTTCACTCTTTCCTTCTCTTCTCCCCCTTTCTTCTCCTTCCTCCTGTTCCTCCATGTCAGGTTTAGCATCAAAATGTGGTTCAACAAAACTCATAATAATAAAGACTGTAGATTATCAAAGGAAGCCTCATATACTTAATGAAGTGTTCCTTGGAAAAGCACATTTGTTCAGTGCAAAAGGCAGCCAGACTACCATTCTGCTAGACAGGTAAAAAACAAAACAAAGCAACTCCCCTCTTTTACATCCCAACTTCAGTATTAACAATGAACTCTAAGATCAAGAACCTTTGGGGAACTTAATACAGAAAGTACATATTTGTATTCACTATTGCTTTGGTATCCAACAATCTACTGGTAGTGTTTAATAATAGTAGTGTAGTGTTTAGTATGATGTCTATTCCATATATATACATATATATATACATATATATATATATATATATATATATATATATATATATATATATATATATATATATATATATCTTTATATATCTTTCAGGGCGGCACGGTGGTGCAGTGGTTAGCACTCGTGCCTCACAGCAAGAAGGACCCTGGTTCGAATCCCGTACCAGACCTTTCTGTGTGGAGTTTGCATGTCCTCCCTGTGTCCGCGTGGGTTTTCGCCGGGCACTCCGGTTTCCTCCCACCATCCAAAGACATGCTGGTGAATTGGTTAATCTAAATCCATAGGTGTGAATGTGAGAGTGATTGTCTGTCTATATATGTTCAGCCCTGCGATGAACTGGCGTCTCATACAGGGTGTACCCCGCCTTCGCCCATTGTAGCTGGATTAGGCCCCAGTGACCCCCATGACCCAAGTGTGGATAAAGCGGGTTCAGATAATGAATGAATGAATATATATCTTTCATAAGTAGAGGTACCACTTTGTATATATATTAGTATATATACAAAGTGGTACCTCTACTTATGAAAGACCCAGGTAATGAATAATCCAAGTAACGAAAAACCTTTACCTGAATTTTTTTGTCTCTGAACAAAATTCTATTCAACCCCTGAGACATAAATACTATGTACATTACTGTACATTACTGTGCGTAACTATGTAATGTATGTAAATACGTCGTGTGCATACTGTACGTAGCATCCCATTGGCTATGAGGGAGCTACCCATGATGCTTTTCAGGAGCCTTTGATCACATATTTATCACAGAGCCATCACAGGTAATCGTCCCCAGATATACACCCCACCAAACGTCCGACAACAAACACCTATGAAGGTGAAAATGACAATTAAAACAACCACAATGGTATGAACATGACCCGCATGTCTGGTTCATTTTAATGATTTAAATTACATCTAAAATGTAAATATACATTTCTTTTACTTTTAACACATATTTCATACAAAATTGTAATTTTTAAAGGGTTTGAAGGGTAGTATTTGGGGCCAAATCATGCCTTTTACATGTAAAATACGACTTTATTTATGTATGAAATATTCACATTACGAAACCACTTCTGGAACTAATTAATTTCGTATACACTGTGTGTATATATATATATATATATATGTGTGTGTGTGTGTGTGTGCGCGCGCGTGTGTGATAATAAACTGATGTATTCAATTCCCACTATAAACCTTGGAATGAATGAATGAGGGAATATATAAATACACTATTGTTTAATGATGTTGTAGACAAGTCATGCTTTTTCAATTGCCTGCAAGCATGAATGTGTTCTGATGCAATTCTGTAATATTCACTAAAATATTAACGTCCATCTCTGTGGAATAATCTATATCCCCTACTCTTAGCAGCATCTACATGATCTTTGAAAAAAAAAAAAAATCTAAAAAGATATCATGAACTGCATTGTTGTTTCTTCTTCTATTCTATTCTGTATACAGTATTTTGCTGTAGTTTTCAGGATAGTTTATATTTTTGATATAAAAAGCTAAACATTTAAAATGAGACCAGATATGTCCAAACTATTCCACAAAGGACCGGTGTGGCTGCAGGTTCCACACTGGTCCTTTGTGGAATAGTAAGTAGACAAATAAACAAATCACAACAAAATTGATCACTATATGTGATCCCAGTAATCTACTGTGACCCTTTCCAGAATGGAAAACTAGTGTGTTGACTTGTGGGGAACGAAGGATTGTAGATGTAGTTTTTTTCATGACCATGATCTTAACGCTATGATCATCGAGTAGGGGTGTCAAACTGGTCCCCAAGGGCTGGTATCCTGCATGTTTTAGATATTTCCCTCTTCCATCACACCTGGAAGTTACTGCTTCATTATCAGGCTTCCTGCAGAGCGTGGTGATGAGCTGATGATTAATTGGACCAAGTGTGCTGAAAGAGCGAAACATCTAAAACATGCAGGAGACCAGCTCTGGAGTAGCGCAGTTTGACACCTCTTTGAAGTGAACAATGCCGACCATGGCAATGTGGCCCTATTGTTGACCTGTTCAACTTTTTATGTTTAAATTTTTATTTAACCCTCGAGGGGACCTGAATTTTAGTACCCAGAGTTTCAGAGGTCCCCATGGTGTGACTGTGTAAACAGATTAATATCAGGAGTACAAACACACACACACTGGTTTCCATGTCTCATGAGGACCAAGTTTGTAAACATTACTTGTAGGTAAAGTAACCACTGATTTTATTAGGTAGTGAGCGTAAACAATTTTTTTTTTCATAAATAAAAAAAGATATAAAAAATAAATAAATTAATGACATTTAAAAAATAAACAATAAAAAGTAAACACATCTTCATACCTTTGAAAAATTCATTTTTGCTTTACACCTCTTTCTTTTTTTCCCCTCATTCTATATTTGTCATAATTTTGTAATATTTTTTGTGTATTTTTTTGTCATTGTTAGTGTTTGGGCTTTTATTTTGGGATCTGTGTTTCATGTTCACACTTTCGCTCTTTGCTTCCTGTCACCAGTGTTTTATTGCTTCTCGTTAATTTGTACTTGAATTGTTCCACCTGTCTTCCCCAGGATATAGGTTTCCCCTTTTTTTTGTTTACTTCATCAGCCCTGGTAGTAAGTTATGAGCAAGATTCTATTCTGTTTTTTTTTTTTCTGTGTTTGACTTGGTTTGGTATTCTGGTTTCTTCGGTTTCTGTCTTTGCCCCTGTCTGTCTTGCCTGGGTTTGTGTGTGTGACTTCTTACCTGTCCCTGACCATGAGCCTGCTTTTCCTCTGCTGGTGCCTCGTCGTCTCTCAGACCCTGGACCTGACCTTTCTTCTGGACCCCGGTATGATTTTTGGATTTTCCTGGATACTAGTGTTCTGCCTGTTCTGTCTCCCTGGTCACTTGCGAAACCCTACTGAGGAATCACCCGCTCAATATATTCTAATTTTTACCAATAAAATCTATAAACACAGTCTATCGTGTTCATAGAGTCCTGCGTTTGGATCCATCACTGGTACTGAGTTTGTAACAGCATAGGGACTAATGACAAAAAACAAAAAAAACGTATAGGGCCACATCATTTGTGTACTTCGCATAGATTTATATTTTTCGAGTGGGTACTTACATTTATATTTAACCCCCGTGGGAACCTGAATTTTGATCCTCATGGTGTCAGAGGTCCCTATGGTGTGACTGTGTAAACTAATCAATGTCCCAATAAAGATAGGAATACACACACACACCAAATGGAATACAAAATATAATATGAGGGAATGAGTATCTCCTATCCTGTTTGAAAACAGCATCAGTATTGTGTGTGGAACTTGACAGGCATAGCAATAATAACAAAGCAGGTTGGTCACTTGTAGAGCAGTTACTCTTCAAAGAGTTCATATAATTACCAGCATTAAATTAAGCAGCTGAGGCCTCAGGATGAGAACATCAATCAAAATTAACCTAAAAATATGCAGAAGGTGTGTAGTCAATTGAATTCAAAATAAGTGCTTCTCAAAGTCACCTGAGACATATAAAACACATAAAACGCATTTAATCAGCAAAAGGAAGGGGGAAAAAACATTATGTTGCAAAAGAAAAAAAAACGGAAAAGCATTTTTTGGCACATGGCTGAGACTTTCAGGAGGCTGAGAGCTGCAGGCCCAGGCCTGACCTGGACACAAACCCAGCCTAAAGCAATGCAAAGCTGAGGATGTTTATGTGAAAAATGGAACAGGATGGGTTGCACATCAGAAGCACATTCCTGAATGTAAATGTAATCTTCCCACCAAAGAGTGAAGCAGTCATCCATCAGCTGGTTGGCAACCTGAGTGCACTAACTTCAAGGCTTGTGCATTTTTTTGACAGAAGGAAGGCTATGTGGCGTCTTCTGGTAGCGTTAGAAAAATCATTGAATTACCAGTCAGTCAGTAAATCAATCTATCCAGTAAATACCTAGTTAGTGTGAAATCCTGGGTCTCAGTGCTTGTTGTCTGTTAACTCATTTCAGTTGGCATTGTTCTGGTCTTGTTTAGCTATAATTAAAACTTGCAAAGCTTTGGCTCCTTGGGACCAGCAGTAACGACTACCCAAAGCAGCTCCACTGCCAAATACATACTCAATGCAATGTGTGACTAATCTCATAAAGCATAAAAATTGCTGATAACACTTTTAGATACAGCCACAGAATTATGCACACTTCAATGGCTTTCTTCAACAGTGCTTTCTTTAGACTTGCAAAGGTTTGAAAAATGTGATTTTTTTTTCTTTAACCCTGAAGAGAAACTTTATATCTGGTCTCCTCTGCTCCACATTTCTTTCACAGGTAAGAGTTGTCAGACAGTAAAGTTGCCTCAGGCAGAGTCTGAATTACTTTCAAGTGACTTTGTTCCATCCCTGATATCACCTTAGCCTAAACTTGTCTTGAAATCTACACAGAGATGGCGGGAAGAGCAGCAGATATTGATTAATGTGCTGCTCTTGAAAGGCTCAGAGTGAAACAGTAAACATAGATAGAACCATGCACCAGCACATCACTGCAAGGCAATGAAAAAGACCTTTTAAAGTAGTGTTCAATAAAAATTAGCAGCAAGTAACTACTACTACTTTACATTACAGCTCTGTAATGAGAGCGCCGACCTCCGCCAAGGTAGACCCCCCCCCCCCCGATCACCCCCAAAATGAAATCACTTCTTCCTGTTCACATTTCCAACATATCCAGTACTCTGAGAGTGCAGACCTCCTCCAAGGCAGACCCCCTTGGCGGAAGGATCAACACCAAAATCTAATAATTTGTTGATCTCCCCATGAACCACCATAACCTGAAAATGTAATCAAAATCCATCCATTACTTTTCAAGTTATGTTGTACACAAACCGACAAACAAACCAACGGCAGCAAAAACATAACCTCCTTCACAGAGGCAGAGGGGTACAAGTACTGGCAAACCAGTGGGTTTCAGTGGGATATAATTAAAAGTAGGCATACCCAACGCTGACTGAAAAATAAGTATTTATACTCTGTACACCACCGTATACTCTGTGTATCTCTAGGACTACATCACTGATGGTAGGCTATGTACTTTATAATCAATCTGGTGAGAAATGAAGCTGTTCCAGGTTGTAAGGGACGTCTGGATGGGTAATAAAAGAACCAATGACTTTTCTGTAAGACTCAACCAATCATCCAACTGACATTAGCAACTAGGACCAGACTAGAGGCCCCTGGGGCTAACAGAGCAAATGAAAATGCTGAATTGATGTGTGTACATGGAACCTGCAAGTCCAACAGCAAACATCCTCAATAAATACTCTATGAATATATTCCACTTTTCCACAGCCAAAACCAAAAGGATTATAGAATTAACCAGGGTGAAAAAGCTCTAAGAGCTTAATGTTGCTTAAAGTAAAGCTTAATGTAAAGACAGAAATACTCAGGTATATGATCACTGATCATGAAAGCACATACACAGACTGAACCTCATTCCTTCCCTTAGCCCTACCCCTTCCCCTCCGTTTTGCATGTCCATGTGTAGGAGTAGAGGTGTCTCAATTCATATTAAGGCAGAGGGGTAGGGGGAAGGGCTTTATACCCCTTCAAACTCAGATTTTACAGAGGCAGACTCCAAATGGAGGGGTATGAGAATTTCCCAGAATACAATGTGAATCGTGAATGTGAATGGCACAAATACACAAATGTACTTTTGCCGTAATGAACAATTTTTAAGTTGTGATGTCTGTTGTATTAAATTTGAAATTGTCATAATGTGTAAGGGTAATTTTCCCATAAAACGCACATGAAAAAAAATCGCTATTTACATAGACATGGAGTAATTGGTCAATGCATAGCACTTCTCAGATTCAACACAGATATTAGTAAAATTCTCTGCATAGCCCAGGAGAACATGACAACTACAACAGCAAACATGTTTGTGGAATTCAATTCAGTTCAATTTTATTTATAAAGCCCCAAATCACAACAAAGTCTTCTCACAAGGCTTTACAGAAACACAATCAACTACAGAGATATATGAAAAGTCCAAAGCATCCCCTGTCCTTAGACCCTCCTTCTCAGCAAGAAAAAACTTCCAAACCCAGTGGGAAAAAGGAGAAATCTTGAGGAGAATCACACTGAAGGAGAGATCCACTCCCATGGACGGACAGACTATACATATATATATATATATATATATACGTCCATTTGTAGATAACGAGGGGGGGGGGTTGGTCCATCCACCACACAGGCGAGGGAGGAGGTCTGGGGGTCACAAAAAAAAAAAAAAAAAGATTAAACCCATGCGCTTATCCCATGGCTTTTGTGTGTGGTCAAAAAAGTGCAACTGTCTGGTTCCTAAACTAGCAGTATTAGCCAATCAAAAGTGCAACGGCAAGTGTCACTGCTGTAGCACTGACGGTCTTGAAGTTGGATTTGGTATCCTACGAACTTTAGTTAAAAACTGAAACGCCATTCCTTAATAAATATATTTATGTCATACACCGTTAGAAAGCTGAGAATCATTTAAGACCAGTCACAAATCAAATTGGTGCTCACAGACAGAAACATAACAGCTGTTAGCCCAGTTAGCTTCTCAGCTAACATGAGGCTAACATACCTTCAAACTCCTCCCGTTTAACACCAACACCATCTGAAGACTGGACTTT
The DNA here is from genome assembly GCA_020466265.1 of Siphamia tubifer. Lineage (NCBI taxonomy): Eukaryota > Metazoa > Chordata > Actinopteri > Kurtiformes > Apogonidae > Siphamia > Siphamia tubifer. The sequence goes on from CM035803.1 coordinate 10,010,946, forward strand.
TTTTGTACAGCTCACCAAGTATCCGTGGTTATGACATATGAAGTCTGTTTTCTTCTAAACCACAGACTTTACTCACAATGTTGATGTACACTTCCAAACACTTAACATACTGTAACGTCTGCCCGGGTAAGGAACACAACCAGAAGTCTTCCAACAGCTGTCGCTTTATTTATTTTATCAATAACAGTTACTGTCGGCCGTAACTACGCCTCACACTCAGAACCGAGTACTAGCTCCCTTCCCTTAGCTTCTTCTCCATCTCCAGGCACACTCTCACGCACACTTCCTCCTTCCTGCTTACACTCCGCGCACACACATGCGCACATGTACACATAAACTCGAACTAACAATAATCACACAACTAACAGTGATATAACAGAAAATCATGAACATTACAGTTTCAGGGTTGCTACACTGCTCCCCCCTTACTAAGCCCCTCGCCCCGAGGGGTTACATGAAAAAGTCCCTGAGGTAACCTGGAACCCTCCTCTGTCTCTGAAGCCGCTTTGGAGTCAACACAAGCGGCTCTGCCTGTAATTGTGGAACAACCTGCTGCTGAGCAGGAGGTGAACTCTGTGGCAGAAAAGAATCAGGAGGGTTTGTAGGGGAAACAGTCAATGAGTCTGATGGTGCAACCATTTTCCTTCTGTGGGAGCTTGCCCCATGTCCGGGGCGCAGATGTGGGCGTGCATCACCTCTGTAAAGGGCTAACCTATCCCTGTGCAGGGCAACTCGTCTACCACTAGGTGGCAGTTGGACTCTATACACCACCTCCCCCAACTTTTCTAGAACCTCACAAGGACCCAACCAGTGACAGTCCAATTTAGGGCACCTCCTCCCCTGGCTCTCAGATCATAGTTCCTTTTCTGTCTCACTCCTGCTTTTTGCAGCTGATCCCGGGCAAAAGCATGAGCTGACTCCATATGATCTTGGAGCCTCCGGGCATATTCTGGTCCTGGTGGAGCTGCCAGTGAGTCTGGAGGTCTCCCGAATGCCATTTCTGCAGGTGTCCGTAGCTCCCGTCCCAGCATGAGCAAGGCAGGTGTGCACGAGGTGGAGTCCTGCACTGCGGATCTGTAGGCCAATAAGATAAGGGGAAGGTGCATATCCCAATCCCGTTGATTCACCGCAGTGAGGATGGCAAGTTGCTTTGCCAGTGTTCTGTTAAAGCGTTCAACTAATCCATCACTTTGAGTCTTTTTCATGTTCAACCGATCACACATTGCAGAGAACACACTGGACTCGAAGTTCCGTCCCTGGTCACTGTGGATAACTTCAGGTGCCCCAAACCTGGCAAACATATCTTCCACCAGAGCATCTGCCACTGTCTCCGCCTCCTGATTAGGAATGGCAAATGCTTCTGGCCACTTAGTAAAGTAGTCCATGGCTACCAACACATACCGGTTTCCTTTGTCTGTGCGGGGAAATGGACCCATGATGTCCACCCCCACCCTCTCCATTGGGACTCCCACACCCTGTTGCTGGAGCTGGGCATGGGACTGGTCCGAGGGGCCTTTGTGTGCTGTACAGAGGTCGCAGCGGCGGCAAAAGTCCTCCACATCCCTCCTGATCTGACCCCAGTAGAACCCCTGCCGAAGTCGACGGAGGGTTTTCGAAACCCCAAAGTGTCCGGCTCCAGTAGCTCCATGACAAGCTCTTAGCACCGACTCCCTCAGTGCCCTGGGCACAACCACCTGCCATCTCTCTTCTCCTGTAGCTGGCTCTTTCCAGGCTCTTTGGAGTACTCCATCTTTCACCCGGAGGGCCTCAAACTTATCAATCAGGCCCTTAATAGCTCGTGAGCATCCCATAGTGTCATGTGGTTGTGGCTTTTCCCCTGACTCCACCCACTGCAACACTTGATGTACGTCAGTGTCCTGTTCCTGTTGAGTTCTCCATTCTGGTGGGTCGATGATGTGTGCCGCTCTGCAGAGAGGTTCATCCTCTTTTTGCATGGCAGCTTGTTCAACACTGCCAAGCTCACTCTCTCTGGAATCCCTCTTTTCACAGTACCTGCAGCCCTCGGGAGCACAGGGGCGTCGGGACATGGCATCGGCATTGGAATGGCGAGCCCCAGCTCTGTACTCCACTTTGAAGACATACGGTGCCAGTGTTTCCAGCCAGCGTGCGATCTGTCCTTCAGGCTCCTTGAAGGACATTAACCACTGGAGGGCTGAGTGATCTGTGCGAACAGTGAAAGGCAAGCCGCATTGGTAATATCTGAAGTGACCTATTGCTCTCACAATCGCGAGGAGTTCCCTACGCGTCACACAGTATCGGCGTTCTGCTTTGTTGAACGTCCTACTAAAGTAGGCCACCACTTTCTCCCCCTCTGGCCCCACTTGACTTAACACTGCTCCCATCCCCACATCACTGGCGTCTGTGTCCAAGATGAATGGAAGGTGGGGGTCTGGGGGTGTAAGGATGGGAGACTCTGTCAAAGCCTTTTTCAATGAACTGAAGGCCTGCTCACAGTCTGGTGTCCAGACAAAATCACTATCCTTCTGTTGCAGGCGGAACAGTGGCACAGCTATGCAGGAGAACCCACGCACAAACCGCCTGTAGTAGGAGGCTAGTCCAATGAAGCTCTTCAACTCTCTCAGGTTGGCAGGTACTGGCCAGTCTTTAACTGCCTGCACCTTTTCTTCTAGTGTGCCAATGCCCTCCCTCCCAACCTTATGTCCGAGAAACTCCAGCTCTTTCTGCATAAAGCGGCACTTGTCAGGGTGGAGCTTCAGACCAGCTGCTGCTATCCTCTGTAGGGTCTGTCGCAATGACCCCAACGCTGTTTCAAATGTCTTTCCATGGACCAGGATATCATCCAGGTACACCAGACACTCCTGCCGGGGGACGTCAGCTAGCACTTTTTACATTAGCCGTTCAAATGTGGCTGGAGCATTGCACAAGCCGAAACTAAGCACTCTGAACTGCCACAAACCCCTCCCCGTACAGAAAGCAGTCTTTGGTCGGGCCGCAGGACTGAGGGGTACCTGCCAATACCCACTGTGCAGATCTAATGAAGAGAACCATGATGAGCCAGACACCAAGTCCAGGGACTCGTCAATGCGGGGAAGCGGGTACGAGTCTTTTTTTGTCACACTGTTCTGTGGTCTGTAACCCACACAAAAACGCATTTTTGGGCTTCTCTTCTTGTTGACCATTACAACACCTGAGGCCCAGGGGCTGTCAGAGGGCTCGATGATGCCAGCCTCCAGCATTTCATCTATTGCACTGTCAGCAGCTGCCTGATGTGCCAGGGGAAGGCGGCGAGGGTGCGATTTGATGGGCTGTGCATCCCCAGTGTCAATATTGTGCTCTACCAGGTGAGTCAGGCCAACTTCTCCTTCTGACAGTGCGAAAACACCCTTGAACTCTAACAGCACTTTCCACAGTTCCTCTTGCTGCCTGGGTTCCAAGCTGCCACAGCTGCATTTCCAAACATCCCTTACTGCTGCCAGTCTGTCGACCTCTCCCGTCACCAGTTGTTGGTGCTGAGGTTGGGGCTGCACATTGATTGGACAATGAGGGGATGGTGGCTGTGAAGGAGGGGGGTACACTTGGTTTGGGGGGCCCAATGACTGATACGGCTCTGCCAATCTCGAAGTGGCCTGTACAAGGTTTGGGACTTCTGCGGGTCGTACCATCTCTACTGTAGGTCCACCTGGAAAGGCCAGAGTGTTCCTTCCCAGGTCTAGCACACAGCCAGCTGCTCTCAGAAAATCCAGTCCTAATATACAGGGGTCTTGCACTTCCGCAACCCACACCCAAAAAGTCACTGCCAAGCCCCCTATCCTTATGTTCATTACCCCCTTTCCAAGCATGGGGGCCAGGTCACCAGTCACCGTTCGCAGCCTCACCTTTGTAGGTTTCACCTCCATCCCAGCTGGGAGGATATCAGGCCTCATTAGTGTTGCAGTGGAACCAGTGTCGATAAGGGCTACGCAGGTAGTTCCCTCCAGGGTAATGGGGACATGACAAAAATCCCCCTTATGAGTCCACCCCACCACTCTTGAGGATTCTACAGCATCATCTGCTTCAGGAGGAAGAGGAACCTCACTTCCCTGGCTGTTCCAGTGGGATCCATCCACGTGAGACAAGGCAGGGTGGGACACTGGAGCAGGGGCCTGTGCCGTCCCATTCACACAGACCCCGGAGAGTTTCCCTGATTGTTAGTGCGCTTGGGGCACCGTACGCTGATCTGACCAGGCTGGCCACATGCCCAGCACACAGGGGGGCCCCGACGTGGGCGGCCACCGCTGTTGCCACGAGGTGATTGCAGTGACACTGCGCGGACCAGTTCAGTCAACTCAGCAACCCACGCTGGTGTCTCCTGGTCTAGAGGCTCCTGTACCGCAGTCCTCACGATGGGGTTGTCCCCTATACAGTTGTTCTCAGCGACTGCTCCAACAGCCTCCCTCTCCAAAGCTAATTCAAGTGCCTCTTTCAACGTATGGGGGTGTGCCAGTTGTGTCTGTATGCGTAGCTCTCTTGGAGATATAGCACGGATGAACTGGTCTCTAGCGAGCTCAGCCTGAACTTCAGCGGGCACGTGAGCATATGCCTGCCTTGTCAGGGTTTCGACGTCATTAGCCAGTCCACGAAGCGGTTCACCATTCAGTCTCTGTCTGCTAGCTAGTTCCGAACGCAGGACACCAGGCTGATTACACTGTCCAAAACATCGCTGCAGTGCCCCGACTAAAGCCTGATAGTCATCTCTTTCATTTGGACTAAGCAGCAGTAGACATGCCAAAGCCTCATCCGTCAGACACAGGGCCAGCTGAAGTGCCTTCATGTCTTCAGACCATCCTGCAGCCCAGGCTAACAGTTCAAATTGGGCATGGAAAGCCTCCCAGTCTGCCTTACCGGAGTATTTTGGGGTCTTCACCTGGGGTCGGTTACTCAGGGTGCCGCCATCTTTGTTGACAGTGTGCTCCGGTTTATGTCCGACATGCTTATCCGCGCCGGGGCGCGCCCCCGCGCTCGCTGTGCTGAAACCAGCATCCGCAGCCAGTCTCTTCGCCGTCTGTCTCAAGCGGGCTATGTGGGGGGAATACTCCTCATGCTCTGGCGTATCGGTACAATCATTGTCCCTCACCTCCTCCTTTATTTTCGGGCGAGCACCAGTCTTGTCGCACGGCGCCGCTATACTGTCTGCAGCCCACGAGCAGAGTTAGCTGTCCCGGCTAACAGAGGAAGATGGAGATGAGTACGGGACTCTTGTGTTTTACTTCTGACACCAGTGTAACGTCTGCCCGGGTAAGGAACACAACCAGAAGTCTTCCAACAGCTGTCGCTTTATTTATTTTATCAATAACAGTTACTGTCGGCCGTAACTACGCCTCACACTCAGAACCGAGTACTAGCTCCCTTCCCTTAGCTTCTTCTCCATCTCCAGGCACACTCTCACGCACACTTCCTCCTTCCTGCTTACGCTCCGCGCACACACATGCGCACATGTACACATAAACTCAAACTAACAATAATCACACAACTAACAGTGATATAACAGAAAATCATGAACATTACAGTTTCAGGGTTGCTACAATACTATAACAACTTGCCCAGATTATTTAGTTTTACATTGTTTTTGTGTTGGTGTTTACATTTTCCATGTATTAGGAGACATATTTTCACTTTGAAAATAAGCATTATTTTTGCCAAAAATGCAAAGATCTTTTTATTTTGGACATTACTTGATTATTAGAGTGAGTCACAGTGCATCCAATGCACAATTCTTGATATATTATTTAAATTGTTTTTTGTTTTGTATTGCTGCTTGCACAATACTGAATATCAAAGTGTAGGCTCTCCTAAAATAATGAAAGTGTAAACAGCAATACAAAACAAAAAACAATATAAAATATATCAAGAATTGTGCATTGTTCTGCACTTTGACCCACTCTAATAATCAATCTTTCTATTTCAAACACTGCATAATACTGAATTTATAAATGAAAATGGTTCTCCCAAAATATGGAAAGTGCAATGTGCACAATGTTACTTGTTTGCAATTGTTTTAAATATCATGAAGTATTTTCTGTTAATACATGTTGTTTAAATGTTGCAAGTTCTACCTCAACTCTTTTTTTTTTATTTAATTTTATTTGTTAATGTTAAATGTTTATTTTTAACTTGAGACCTGGAATATTTGTCAGGTTTTTAATTAATTTTTTTTTTTTACCCATATCAGCAGTCCATATTGGCCAACGGTGATGGGGAAAAAAATAGGTATTAGCCAATGGTAAAAAAACCTGCTCAGGTTTTTTTTTTTTTGCTTTAATCCCTGTTCATGTGGTAAAAAACGTGATGTTACTTGATGAGTTGCTTGATGGCAGTATATTTTCTCAGTACAGTGTCTACTTAGGTGAGTGATCATTTTTTTGTTCCTGGATAATTTCATTAAGGGGGGGGGGGGGGGTGTTTGCATCCCTGAGCTCTGTAGGAAGAGGAGAATTTTTTTTTATTTCTCTAAATCGTTACCAACAAAAAAATGAAATTAATGAATGAAATCAATTTATTGCCCTGGCCTATTTCAGATCAACAAATATTATGTTCATATGATCTCATAATTCAAATGAGAGATGAAAAAATAAATAAACACCTCACACCACTGAGTGAAATCCATTAAAAAAAATTTTCCTAAAATGTAATGTGTTTTTCAAAGATATATTGCATCCACCTTCAGTGTGATAATGAGAATGTATGAGCATTTTCTTCCTAATATCTCTCCCTGATGTGACTGAGAGCAGTAACATAAGACTAATCTTAATACCTCTGTATTTTTGTCACTTTTGCTGTTAACAGTAGTAAAGAGTAAACTGTCAATATGCATTCATAATTTTGTCAAAGAAAATGTATAATAACAATCCTCTTAACAAGCATATAAACACTCTCAGCCACCACTAATGCTTTCACACAGTAGCCCTGAATTCTAGTTCAATTCATCATCACGATTGCCGCTTCCACTTTGAAGCATAATTAATATGCAACAACAAAGCTGAAGCTAATTGAATTTTCTTTCCATTTTCGTATGGCAGCGAGTGCCATCCAACGTGACACTTGATCAAAGCAGGTCTCCTGCTGTCCACACACACTGACGGATGTATTTCACAGGGATATTTGGTTTACACACTGGAGGAGGATGGAGTGGCTTTTCAGTTTGCAGAGTTTGTCATATTACATGTGAGGAAAATAAATAAATAGATACAGGGAAATGCAGTTTTATATTTTGATGCCAAAATAAAAGTTGGGCAAGACAGACATGAATATCAAATTGTATGTACAAATGATAAAATTCCCTTTGTGGCTCTAAAGATGGAAAGAAACTGGTCCTAGAAACAGGACATGAGGAGAAAAATGCGAACCAGATGTAGACTGTTATGAAGCAACTTTGCAAGCACTTTGGGTCTATGTAAAAAATATAAATATGAATGAGAAACTATTTGTCAGAGAAACAAATTTTTGTATATTTTGTTATTCAAAAATCTGTGTATAACATGATAAAAAGGATACAAAACTTACACACTACTATATATACTATATATATATATATATATATATATATATATATATATGTATATATATATATATATATATATATATATGTATATATATATATATATATATATATATATATATATATATATATATATATATATATATATAATAATATCCGCAATAAGAGGTTGCTATCACAGCTAGAGATCGATGAGGTACAGCGTTGTACCTCATCCACGGTACAACAAAGATGCTACGGCAAGGGGGAGCCAGGACGACAGGTCAGCTTGGGGGTGGTTTCACCACCACCCCCAAATATCGAGATTGGGTACCAAGCCCCAGAAAGACTAAACACAAGGGCAGCTGACCTGAGAAAGAGAATCATGAAATCCTGGGGGAACACAACTACCTGCTTGCCAAGGCTAAAGAACAAAGTACCAGACCATTCTCTACTGGAGGACCTGAACACTGCACTGCAAACTGTCCCTACCACTACCATCACTGAGACCAATCAGCTGATGTATGCAGCAGCAACCGTAATCCTTGAGATGCTTGGCTACAAGATGAACAGCCAGAGCAGCCAGAAGGTTGCCCCATGGAGGAGAAGGCTAGAGGCAAAGATCATGGCAGCACGGAGAGAAGTCAGTGTTTTAACAGAACTAAGCAGAGGTGTGAATCTGAGGAAAGAACTGCCCAAGAAATACAACAAACTGTCCACAGCTGAGGCACTGGAGACTGCTAAGCAAAGGCTCACAGCACTAGCTACCCGCCTAAAGAGATACACAAGAGAGGTAGAGGCCAGGAGAATAAACCAGGTGTTCTCCACCAACCCAGCTAAGGTCTACTCTCAATGGCAGGGGGGCAAGGTGACAACAGACCCACCTAGGGCTGAAACTGAGCAATACTGGAAGAGCATCTGGGAGAAGGAGGCAACACATAACACCAATGCCCAATGGCTGACAGACTTACAGGCAGAGCACAGCCAACTCCCAGAACAAGACCCAGTAGTCATCACACTAGCAGACATCCAAACCAGAGTGTCCAAAATGAAGAGCTGGACAGCACCAGGGCCCGACATGATTCATACCTACTGGCTTAAGAAACTGACAGCACTCCATGAACGCCTAGCAGCACAGATGAACCAGCTGCTGATATCGGGAAACCACCCAGAGTGGCTAACCCAGGGCCGGACAGTCCTCATAATGAAGGACCCCCAGAAGGGAACAATACCATCTAACTACCGGCCTATAACCTGCCTCAGCACCACATGGAAGCTTCTATCAGGCATCATAGCGACTAAGATGAGTATGCACATGGAGCAATACATGAGCAGAGCACAGAAAGGAATAGGCAACAACACCAGGGGAGCCAAACACCAGCTACTGGTTGACAGGGCAATTGCCCGAGATTGCAAGATGAGGAACACATAAATGTACTTGTTGGAGTTTAAAGGTGACTATAAGAAGTGATGTGGCTGTGGCTCAGTTGGTAGAGTGGGTCGCCCAATGACCAAAAGGTTGGCGGATCGCGTCCTGGCTCTGGCTGTCCACATGTCGAAGTGTCCTTGGGCAAGACACTGAACCCTGGCTTAGGCCCCCAGTAGGTGAGTGTGTGTTTGTGTGAATGGGTGAACGAGAGGCTAATGTAAAGCGCTTTGAGCACCATGAAGGTGGAAAAGCACTATACAAATGCAGTCCATCCATTTTACCATCACAGTGAAGCAATTTACATGCAGGGTGCCCTAGTGATGGCCCTAGGCCCAGTGGGGGTTGAGATGATTAGGATAGGAGCCTCCAGGAGAACCGACACCCTACAACTCTTCAGAAACCTGACCATCGATCCTTCGGGAGCTAAAGACAGATAACATCTTAGTGCTATGTGGCCATTCAGGCCATGGACACTCAACGACCACTCAGAATGGACTCTCTGACAAGTGACTTTGTAATCTTAAAAGTAATCTTATGCTGAAATATTTTGTAATACTGTAACTGATTGTAAACTATGATTGTGATATTAAATTAATTAAAAGACAATGAGAAGACTCGAAGAGGTTTATCTTAACCAACCGCTTAGACGATAAATATAATTTGAGTAGAGTCAAATATGCTTACTTAATAATTATAAAAAAGTATTAGTTAATTAATTTTTACCAATACACTACTTTCGCCAAGTCTAGTTTCATACTGCTGACTGCCAGAGCTGCTCAACATCAGTCTTTCCAAGGAGGAATTTTTAAATCCCAAAGCTCCCTTCGAAACACTGGTCTGCCAAAAACAGTTAGAAGATTGAAGTTGCTGGTTTACTCCCTCAATCTCTTTGTGTGGTTCTGTGAATTCTATGTTCTAATTTTAGTTATGATCCAAACTAACACAAAATCTGATCAAGTCATTAGTAAACAAGACACTGCCATGGTCTGCTTGGTTCAATTATAGTGAAATGAGTCTGATGGCTTGGAAAGTGTGATAGCTTTAAAGGGCAGTTATTGACATATACCTCCCTGAACAACCTAAACCCATGCATGTGTTGTTGAATTTCATCAAAATTGAGTGTTTTAAAGTGCCATGTTTATTCTGATGAGTGCATTAACATGCTTGCGGTGTTGCCTATAAAGAAGTAGTTAATGAACCATTCACAGCCATGTAATAAAACAGCTAATCACAGATGAGCATTACTCAATCAAGTTTATAATGTCTCTCTATTCATTCATTTACTCATCGACTACAATCCATTTCAACTGAAATGTTGCATTACAAATTATTTACAAATTAAGTGAAGATTATCTTCAAATACTGACTCAAGATTGGGATGATATGAGGTAGTGCAATCTACAAATGTATTTATTTTATGAAAGCAAAATTAACTCATAAAGACCCAGTGCTACTTTTGTGCTAAATCCCCAATTTGCACTGTATATAACCATTCTTGACTGATTCGTGACCATTTATTCTGATTGTACTTCTAATTTTACCATGAAAATTTGATATTTTACTAAATTCAGTTTACCAATCATGTAGATGTTCATTAATGCTCAGAATAAAGTTGATTGTTATAATATCAAGAATAAAGAAAACTGAAGAAACAAATAGTGCGAGGCGCAACAAATCCTATCCCTGCAAAAAATTGTATAAGTACAATGGAATATGGCCCACGTTTGAACTTTTGCCTGACTCTATTGCACTTCTTAGTTTTAACACCATGAGGAGCTACTGTTGAACAAAGCAGTTGCTTCACCAAAAAAGGACAGTCAGAAGAAATTTAACTCAAGTTACTAAACAAGATAGAAAGTGAATGCACGGTGCAAAGCACAGCATCATGGCTCCCACTGAGTGCAAAGCCTTTCCCACTTTAGGTGAGTTCAAATATATTCCACAGTATCCGTCCATTAAAAAACATGCAAAGAACTGCTATGCACATTAGGGATGTTAACCAATGACCATTTGACTGATGGTTGATCAACATTGTCCACTCATAACTTTTTGCATCAGTCTTTGTGATCTCTCCATAGCATATCTTTAAAAAATGTTGAATTTCAACATAAGCAATACAAGATGGAATTTATTAATAACAAATACAGAGCTCAATTAATCTATGTGGTATGACAATTTCGTGCCAGTTTAGAACGTTTACTCAAAACAAACAAAACGCCAAGCTGATGTGACGTAATAGAACTCTAGGGCTAGCAGCTAGAGACTGGGACAGCAAGTTGTCACTGACAACCCAACAGTGCAGTGGATGATTTGTTATCCATCTGACAGACCTACTTAAAATGTCATGAGGGGTGGGCTACTGCAAAAGGAGTTTGTGGAGTACTGAAGCAGGAAGACATTGAAGACATCTCCAAAAATTAGGTCCATTAGGCAGTAACATACCCTGTATTATGAAATACATGGAGAAAGATTTTGGGCCTATTCCAATTTGTCCATTAACCCTCAAACTCAACCCTCAATCAGTAGTCCTCAAAACTAAGTGTAAAGGGCAATTTGTGACTAAGAAATGGGAAACCTCTTAAATGTTGGCCCTGAAATTAATCAGGGCCATGTTGTCTCTGTAGTCCCTGAAATGAAACACAATTTTATTATTTTTTAAATATTTGCACTGTTAACCCTGCCTGTTTAATCATAAGCCACAAACACAGCTATCATCCACTGGTCCATCAGGTCCACGTTTTTTAAATTGTTGTTGACTATCTGTAAATTATTCATTCAGTTAGAGCTATCAAACAATCTGTATAAATAACATATCCACGGACAGCTGTCAGCTGTCACTGCATACCACGGCTCAATGAAAGGAAAACACCAGCTATAATTATCGTTAGATAACTCTGCGACTACGGGAGATGAAATTAGCCCAGTCATCTTATACCATTATCAGCACAAGCATGTTGTATAGGCTGTTATCTTGATGAAACAGCTACATTACCACTGCAAAAAATTACCGCTTTTGTAACATTAGCTAACTTAAATGATAGCTAGCTTGTGTGCACCAGCCGCTATTGACATGTTATGCAACAATGAGGTACATAATCCATAAAATGGACCTAAACTAAGATAATACAATGATTTATACAGTTATACAGGCCTCAAACTTGCCCCTCAACTTAAATGTTCATAGAATTGGAACAGTACTTACACTTCGCGGGAGCACGCATTTTGAGATTGACGGTTAAGGGAGGAATTGGAATTAGTTTGTTTTACAATTATTTTCAATGACTGAAAGTGGTTTTATAAACTCATCCTGACATCTAATTTATTGTTTTATAACATTCTTTATTCTGTCTTTAGTATTTACTAAAATTTGTGTTAAAATTCTTATTACATGTAAGACCAATACCCAATAAGACTGATCTCAAATGACGTCAAAATCATAAAACTCAGTTAAAAATACTGAATACGTTGTCATTTACTCCAACAAATATGTCTATTAAATAAGCTTTCAGATTCCTAATGTTCCACTGCTTACACTCTCCAATATGTTATGAAAAAAGTTGCAAGGATAGTTGCAATAGAAACCTGAATTTGACTATTCAAACTTCTACAGCTTATTGTACCCAGTTGCAAAATGTCTGTCGCAAGGTTTAGGTTGCTAGTAGCAACTGACAGAATGACGTAATGATAGCAAACACAATTGACTGAACTACAATATTTCCCTGCAACCACATATCAATACTATCTTTAGGTGTGTGTGGGGGGGTTGCAATTAAACACAATCAACAATAAAATTCAGTCATTAAAATAACTCTCCTGATATGTCATAACTTTTGGAAACAAACTTTATGAAAAAAGAAAAAGCACTCCATAGACGTCAGTAACATCAATACTTCCAACACAGTTCATTTTTCACAAATTGAGGTTTCAGTGGAGCGCTTGGAAAAAGTGAGGTACCTCAAGCCTTTCCGGGTGTGTGTGTAATTGAGCAGGACAAAGGGAACTGAGCACGGCAGACATCAAGTATCTCTGAGAGTCTGAAATGAGACAGTGAAATGCACACCCTTCTGTGTCAACACAGTTGGAGACAAGTTTTTCTATTTTGAGTCAGGATGTAGTAAAAGTGGCAGAAAGGTTATTTTGACAGAGATTTGAAACTTAGGGGTCGTCAGCAAAAGAAAATTGACTCTGACTCCAGTTATGATGCGCTTAACTGTCGAGAACAGAAGGAGGCGTAAAATAAATATCTAGACAAACCCATACCCATAATACATGTAGGCTTTGTCTGAACTAAAGGCCAAGGATAAGAAAAATTAAACTTAATTCTTGACATCTTGTGGTTCAATCTTATAAAATAAATTATTTCTACACATCATATAATCACGTTATTATAATTAAGTTAAATATAATTAAAGCTGTAAGTTACTATTTCCATTTGAGAAGTTTGTCAGTGGGGACATCCTGATCCAATTCTAAAGTTCAGTATCAGCTACCCATTGAGCCATTTTTACAAGATAGGATTGCATTTAGACATAACATTGGTGTGTGTGTGTGTGTGTGGGGGGGGGTACATCCTATTATTAAAGCATCTGTAACTTTCACATTCATTTTATTGGCTTTATTGGCATGAGGCACATGATGTGTGAGTTGATTTTCTTAAACCCATGGGGCTTTTGTGGAATTATTTGACACAACCCCACCTGTGGGGAGCCTCCTTATCCGCTCATCACCAATACACAGCACGCAACGTCTCCCTATGTAATACTTGGATGGGCTTGTTCACAGGCGCACTACAGCAGTGGCAAACATATGGTCTGCAAACCAAAACCAGCCTCTCAAAGGTTCTAATTGTCCCACAGTATGAATTTGGGAAGTGCAAAAATTCTATTAATAATGGATGACATTTATATTGCAGGCAACACAGTGGTGCAGTGGTTAGTACTCGTGCTTCACAGCTCTGGGTACTCCAGCTTCCTCCCACCATCCAAACACATACACTGATAGGTTAATTGTTTAATTTATATATCAATGTTTCACAACCCTGGTCCTCAAGGCACACTATCTTGCATGTTTTAGATGTTTCCCTCTTTGAATACGCCTGATGGTCATTATCAGTCTACTACTGAGCTGGATTTGAATTAATTGTGGTTGGAGAGAGAAACATCTAAGACCCCATGTGCATAGAAATAAATTTGGGTGAAACCGACATACTTTCTTAACGGATTGGCCTTTCATCAAAATGGGACCGGTCTCATGGATACCCCAAAACGATATTGTGACAGGGTTCTTTGTAAAAAAATAACTAAATAAGTGATGGCGCAGTCGAAAAATGATTTTTCAGGTGCTTTATTGTGCTCGTCTTTTAAGTGCAAAAAATGTGGTTTTAGTGTCCAAAAAGAAGTATTTACAGTGTTCCAAAATAAAGTCCATTCTTAATACACACACAAAAAAAACACAATTAAAGAAACAAGTCCTTTTAATTAATTCTTTCACTTCTCTGTCATGACCTCCGCTCCAGTGACCTTTCCCCCAATCTCCACACTCACCTGGTCCTGCACTGCGCAGCTGCAAGCCGTTCCTAATCGGTGGCTATATAAGCAGTAAGGCTTGTAGCTGCCAGTGCAGGACCATTCAGATATGTCACCTCCATAACCCGGACTATCGCTTCCATCTCCCCAATCACCATAACCCGGACACTCATCATCACCACGGACTCTGGCCGTCCACTCCCAGGTTGTGTTTGTCTTGTCTTTATGTTGTAGTTTTGTTATTAAATTATTTTGCCCTTCAGTACTGTGCATTGGAGTCCTCCTGTTCCACCTCACCCCGATCCGTGACAGAATGGTCCTGCCACCATCTGGACTCCGCCAGTGCTGAAGGGACCCTTTTTTGTTTTCCCCGTTTTGTTCTGTCTAAAGTCTGTCCAGTCTTGCGTTCTGTCCCTGTCTGTGTATTTCCCAGTTAGTTATGTTTCCCTGCCCCAACATTCAGTTTATCTGCCCAGCGTCCTGTATATCCTTCCTGGCGTCCTGTATATCCTTCCTGGCGTCCTGTATATCCTTCCTGGCGTTCTGTGTCGCTTTCTAGCGTTCTATGTCACTTTCTAGCGTTCTGTGTCGCTTTCTAGCGTTCTGTGTCGCTTTCTAGCGTTCTGTGTCGCTTTCTAGCGTTCTGTGTCGCTTTCTAGCGTTCTGTGTCGCTTTCTAGCGTTCTGTGTCGCATTCTAGCGTTCTGTGTCGCATTCTAGCGTTCTGTGTCGCTTTCTAGCGTTCTGTGTCGCTTTCTAGCGTTCTGTGTCGCTTTCTAGCGTTCCGTGTCGCTTTCTAGCATTCCGTGTCGCTTTCTAGCGTTCCGTGTCGCTGGCTAGCGTTCCGTGTCGCTGGCTAGCGTTCCGTGTCGCTGGCTAGCGTTCCGTGTCGCTGGCTAGCGTTCCGTGTCGCTGGCTAGCGTTCCGTGTCGCTGGCTAGCGTTCCGTGTCTCTGGCTAGCGTTCCGTGTCTCTGGCTAGCGTTCCGAGTTTCTGGCTAGCGTTCCGAGTTTCTGGCTAGCGTTCCGAGTTTCTGGCTAGCGTTCCGAGTTTCTGGCTAGCGTTCCGAGTTTCTGGCTAGCGTTCCGAGTTTCTGGCTAGCGTTCCGTGTTTCTGGCTAGCGTTCCGTGTTTCTGGCTAGCGTTCCGTGTTTCTGGCTAGCGTTCCGTGTTTCTGGCTAGCGTTCCGTGTTTCTGGCTAGCGTTCCGTGTTTCTGGCTAGCGTTCCGTGTTTCTGGCTAGCGTTCCGTGTTTCTGGCTTTTTGTCTTGTCTTCTGGCTTTTTGTCTTGTCTTCTGGCCTTTTGTCTTGTCTTCTGGCTTTTTGTCTTGTCTTCTGGCTTTTTGTCTTGTCTTCTGGCTTTTTGTCTTGTCTTCTGGCTTTTTGTCTTGTCTTCTGGCTTGTTGTCTTGTCTTCTGGCTAGTTGTCTTGTCTTCTGGCTAGTTGTCTTGTCTTCTGGCTAGTTGTCTTGTCTTCTGGCTAGTTGTCCTGTCGCCTGGCGTTGTGTCTTTTCGTCGGTCTTGGTCTGTCGTTGGTCTTTTCTGTCTGTCCCTGACTCTTGCCCGTTGCTCGCTTCTGTTCCCTGTCCCTGCCTGTTGCCCGTGGTTGGCTTCTGTCCCCTGTCCCTGCCTGTTGCCCGTGGTTGGCTTCTGTCCCCTGTCCCTGCCTGTTGCCCGTGGTTGGCTTCTGTTCCCTGTCCCTGCCTGTTGCCCGTGGTTGGCTTCTGTCCCCTGTCCCTGCCTGTTGCCCGTGGTTGGCTTCTGTTCCCTGTCCCTGCCTGTTGCCCGTGGTTGGCTTCTGTTCCCTGTCCCTGCCTGTTGCCCGTGGTTGGCTTCTGTCCCCTGTCCCTGCCTGTTGCCCGTGGTTGGCTTCTGTCCCCTGTCCCTGCCTGTTGCCCGTGGTTGGCTTCTGTCCCCGGTCCCTGCCTGTTGCCCGTGGTTGGCTTCTGTCCCCTGTCCCTGCCTGTTGCCCGTGGTTGGCTTCTGTCCCCTGTCCCTGCCTGTTGCCCGTGGTTGGCTTCTGTCCCCGGTCCCTGCCTGTTGCCCGTGGTTGGCTTCTGTTCCCTGTCCCTGCCTGTTGCCCGTGGTTGGCTTCTGTCCCCTGTCCCTGCCTGTTGCCCGTTGCTGGCTTCTGTCCCCTGTCCTTGCTTGTTGTTCGTTTCTGCCTGCTTGTTTCCTGTCTCTGCCTGTTGCCCGTTTCTTCGTTTTGTCTTGTTCCTGTCTCAGCCAGAGTCCGTGGTGACCCCACCCAATCAGTCTCCTTGGTCCTCAGTCAGACCAGTCCAGTTGCTCCTGCTACCAACCCAGACCTCTCAGGCCACTCAGTCCTGAGGGTCTTCCGCCCGGAAGGGTTCAACGCCGCCCTACTCAGGGGGTTTCCACACCGCCCTGCCCAGAGGGATGCCACACCGCTCTGCCCAGAGGGTACTCCGCCCAGGGGGTTTCCACACCGCCCTGCCCAGAAGGATGCCACACCGCTCTGCCCAGAGGGTACTCCGCCAGGGGGTTTCCACACCGCCCTGCCCAGAAGGGATTCCACACCGCTCTGCCCAGAGGGTACTCCGCCCAGGGGGTTTCCACACCGCCCTGCCCAGAAGGATGCCACACCGCTCTGCCCAGAGGGTACTCCGCCAGGGGGTTTCCACACCGCCCTGCCCAGAAGGGATTCCACACCGCTCTGCCCAGAGGGTACTCCGCCCAGGGGGTTTCCACACCGCCCTGCCCAGAAGGATGCCACACCGCTCTGCCCAGAGGGTACTCCGCCAGGGGGTTTCCACACCGCCCTGCCCAGAAGGGATTCCACACCGCTCTGCCCAGAGGGTACTCCGCCCAGGGGGTTTCCACACCGCCCTGCCCAGAAGGATGCCACACCGCTCTGCCCAGAGGGTACTCCGCCAGGGCGTTTCCACACCGCCCTGCTCAGAAGGGATTCCACACCGCTCCGCCCAGAGGGTACTCCGCCCAGGGGGTTTCCACACCGCCCTGCCCAGAAGGATGCCACACCGCTCTGCCCAGAGGGTACTCCGACCAGGAGGTTACCATGCCGCCCTGCTCGGAGAAATACTACTTAAAAATGTTTTTATTTTTGAGCTCTGGACAACGGGGGGGGGGGGGGGTGTTTGTGTTTTTTTTTTTGTTTGTTTGTTTTTTAGGGGCTTCAGGAGCCGCCCCTTAGGGGGGGGGTACTGTCATGACCTCCGCTCCAGTGACCTTTCCCCCAATCTCCACACTCACCTGGTCCTGCACTGCGCAGCTGCAAGCCGTTCCTAATCGGTGGCTATATAAGCAGTAAGGCTTGTAGCTGCCAGTGCAGGACCATTCAGATATGTCACCTCCATAACCCGGACTATCGCTTCCATCTCCCCAATCACCATAACCCGGACACTCATCATCACCACGGACTCTGGCCGTCCACTCCCAGGTTGTGTTTGTCTTGTCTTTATGTTGTAGTTTTGTTATTAAATTATTTTGCCCTTCAGTACTGTGCATTAGAGTCCTCCTGTTCCACCTCACCCCGATCCGTGACACTTCTCTGTACCTTCTTCTTCTAGTCTTTTCCCTCTACTGGCTTTCACACCGCATGATGGAGAGAGGCCCTCTTTTAAAACCCTGAGGCTCCTCCCCCCAGGTAATTAAGAGGCAAAATTGCTTACTACTGACCAAGTATTTCAAGTTTTAGTTAAACAACATTAATATAAATTGCCAAAAATTAAAACACACCCAGTACAATCACTGATGGGCATCTACAACAGTCCAGAAAAATTATAAAATCGTTTAGCCAAAAAAAAAAAAAACAGTTCCTTTTGGTGACGTCACCAGGACGTCAGACGGTTTCCCGCACCTACCGGCGTATAACCCAGAAGTTGCGCCAGCGCTCTGTTTGACAGGTGGGAATTGTGAATGTGAGGTGGATACTGAAGGGATGTTTGACGAACGACAAAACTATGGATGAAGATGGTTAAACAGTGGTCAAGTGTGCACCCGAGACTACTATGATGACTGTCTGAGAAACAATGACGGGAACGGAGCGGACAGACAGCAGACACTGAATTGAGCAGGTAAGTTGAATGAATGCTGCGCTATGCGTGTGTGTATGAGCGCACGCCTGTGTGTGTGTGTGTGTGTGTCGATGAGCGTGCATTGATAAACTTGGGACCAGTTCAACGCGGGACATGAAGGAGCTCTTCCATCACATCATCCTCCTCCTCCCGGAGGTTGACCAAGTCTTGGCAACCTGGACAGGTAGTCTGCTACCATGTTGGACTTGCCAGACCGGTGTTGGATCAGGAACTTGAACGGCTACAGTGACAAATACCACCGCGTTAGGCGGCTGTTGTGGTCTTTCATGGAATTGATCCAGGTGAGGGCTTGATGATCCGTTTCCAAGTCAAAAGGTAATATTTCAGGCTCTCCAGAGCCCACTTGATGTCCAGACCCTCTTTCTCGACCACTGAATATCTGGACTCCCGGGGGAGCAACTTGCGGCTCAGGTACAGGATGGGCTGCTCAGCATCAGGCTCTCCCTGAGCAAGGACTGCTCCCAGACCCACTTCAGAGACATCCACCTGCACCAGGAATCGGCGGCTGAAAACAGGGCTGCGCAATACTGGAGAGGAACACAAGTGCATATTCAACACGTTGAAGGCTGACTCACAACTTTCAGTCCAGTTGACTGGGTTTTTCTGGTCTTTAGTCGTCAGGGCAGTGAGTGGGCCTGCAATGGCGGCACACTGTGGAACAAAACGACGGCCAGACCTAGGAAGGAGCGCACCTCCTTTTTGGTTCGAGGACAAGGGCAGTTCTGGATAGCTTCACCCTTATCCATCTGAGGCCGCACCTCTCCTCTTCCCAGCTGGTAACCAAGGTACCGGGTCTCGTGACGGGCCCACTTACATTTAGCCACATTCAGTATTAGTCCAGCCACCTTAATCTTCTCCAAGACTGTTTTCAGGTGCTGGACATGCTCTTTCCACGTGGCGCTGAAAATCACCACATCATCAAGATATGCAGCACTGAAGCCTTCACAGCCCTGCAAAACTTTGTCCATGAGACATTGGAATGTCGCTGGGGCACCATGCAATCCAAAAGGCATTACTGTGAATTGGAACAGTCCCGCTGGTGTTCGGAATGCTGTATAAGGTCGGCTGGAGGCTTCCAGGGGTACCTGCCAATAACCCTTACAAAGGTCAAGAGTGGTGATATAGACAGCACTGCCAATTCTGTCAAGAAGGTCATCAATTCTGGGCATGGGGTATGCATCAAACTCAGAAATGGAATTTAGTTTCCTGAAATCAATGCAGATGCGTAGTGACCCATCCTTTTTGAAGACAACAACCACAGGGCTACACCATTCAGACATGGATGGCTCAATGACACCCTGTTTTAGCATGGAGTCAATCTCCTGCTGGAGCTGGGTCACCATGTGTTGAGGAACACGATAAGGACGCTGGCGGATGGGATTCTGGTCCTTCAGATGAATCACATGCTCAATCAGGGTCGTCTTTCCTGGGTTAGCATCAAAAAGGGATGGTACCTCCTGGAAGACCTTTAGGAGCTCGGCTGCCTGGTTTGCCGAAAGGTGCACCACAAGGGGTTCTGAGGCTTCAGTGACTACAGGAACACTGGGGTCCTCCTCTTCCTCCCCTTCGAACTTTCGCACCAGGAGGGTTGGCTCAGGAACCATGGTGGGGTTTGCTCTCTTTTTGTCTGGTTGATGGACTTCATATGTGACAGGTCCCATACGCCGAGTGATGGTATATGGACCCTGCCACTTGGCCAACAACTTGCTGCTGGAGGAAGGGAGGAGGAGAAGAACTTTCTGGCCTGGCTGGAAGTTTCGTTGTCTGGCCTGCTGGTCATACCAGAACTTCTGCTTCTTCTGTGCCTCCCTCAAGTTCTCCTCAGTCTCCTCTCGGTAGCTGGCCAACCGTTCTCTCATTTGCAGTACATACTGGATAATCCCCGGCTCACTGGGTTGGGGTCCTGAGGCTGGAGCAGGTAAGTTGAATGAATGCTTCGCTATGCGTGTGTGTATGAGCGCGCGCCTGTGTGTGTGTGTGTGTATGAGCGCACATTGCTAAACTCAGGACCAGTTCAACGCGGGACATGACGGAGCTCTTCCGTCACAGATATCTTTGGAAAACGGGTCTCAGAGTCGGAAGATCTGGATACGGTGCCATTTCTGCACCCATCTTGACAAGTAAATGTGTGTTCACACCCACAACATGACCACATGACCGGAAAAAACAGCAGCCTTGCACCCGTAGCATTCATTCTTGTCACAAGACAGGAACAATGGCAAACAACAGAATAGCAGTGGTGAATGGGTTAGGGTGTTAGCAGTGTTACTGCTAAACTAAACCCGTATTGAACTCATCTGGACGTAGCCTAAATAATGTAGGAAGGTGTGCCTCGAGGACCAGGGTTGGGAAACAGTGATGTATATTGACCATAGACATGAATGTGAGAGGAATTGTTCCACCCTGAAATTAACTGATGACTCATACTCGCCTTCGCCCATTGTAGCTGGAATAGGCACCCAGCGACCCCCATGACCCTAGTCAGGATAAAGGGGGTTCAGAAAATAAGAGTGAGAGAGAAATCTATATAGCACTTTTCTAACACAAAGCACACAAAGCATGTACAATGGATCCAATATTCATATACGTATGTAGTATATGTATTCACAGCTGCCCTAGGGCAGAGTGACAGGAGCGTGTCTATGTACCATTTTGTGCCTAAAGCCCCTCTGACCACAACTGAACTTTTGCATACATTCATACACGTGAGATTAGCAGCAAGGATGGTGAAGTGTCTTGCCGAAGGACACAACAGCAAATGATGAGGACATAGTGGGTTTTCAACCACCAACTCTTTAGTTATTGGACGACGTGCTCTACCAACTGAGTCAATGATGTAACACTTCTTTCAGTTCAGGTTCCACATTTAGCCCAATTGTATTCTTAAGTAAAATAATCGTAGAATAATCTACAAATATTGACTCCAAATTTAAATCTAAATTTAACTGTAAAAAATGGGTATTAAATCAGTATCTCCCAAAAAAATCTGAAAGAATATCTGAGTAGAAGCAAAACAATCCAGATTGCAACATCACCATTTGTCAACATAGGCATCAACATCTTCCTGCTATGATTTTATAAAATGGCCTAATGATGCAGATTAATAGATTATACTTTGTGTGTGTCTCTTGTTTTAAGCCTAAATGCTATACAAAGGGAAGGAGTAAAAGAACCCTTTGCATATTTGTAAACAAATAGAATGTTGCTAGGATGCACATGCAGCCAGGACTCAGAAACAATGGTGCTGCTCGTAGACCATGATTATCAGCTGACGATCGAGAATGCTACAAAAATAAATTAGCACTTAAAAGTGGGCATCGCCTACCGGATCCTTACTTGATAAAAGAGTGGACGGACGATGTCAGTAACTTTCCAAGTATACAATAGAATGACATGAATATGCACTTAATGAACAAGCCTTCTATGTACACTCATGAGAAACTTTTCCCTTACAAGTGTTTAGATGCATACGGCTACATTATGTAAATGGTAAATGGACTGTACCTATATAGTGCATTTTATACACCAGTGGGTGCCCAAATTCCTCACATTAACACACACTCGTATACCAGTAGATGGCTGCTGCCGATATACAGGCACTGCCAACTTTCCAACTTTCTGTCTCTTACTCAAGGACACTTCCACATGTGGACAACCACTGGTGGGAGGCGAGCCCCTCGATCATTGGACGACCAGTTCTACCAACTGAGCCAAAGACGCCCCTCATGTGTGGGCATGTTTACACCAACATAGATGTAAACTTCTGTGCAATGAAGTAAAACATTTTACAAAGTCAGCATCAGGTTACTATGTATGAAACCTGGGTGCTTTACAATCAGCTGGATGGTTATATTTAGACAGCTACCTGCACATGTATGGCAGAGTAAGCATCCTACTTTACTGAGTAAGTTATCATTGTTTGTCCTTGCAGGGTGGGTATTCAAGTAAGTACTTCAGTGGTAAAGCCAGGTAAGTTGACCTAGAGGTGGTGGTAAATCTGACAACAGAAGAGTCTGGAGTCCTTATTCTCTTAACTAGGGAAAGCTAACAGGCTACTCTATTAGAAGGTTAATCACTTCCTCTGGCTGAATTTACCCAGGTTTATCACTTAAACACTTGCTTGGTTATCCCCCATATCTTTCATTTTATTTTCAATATGTACTTCTTGGGTCATGCTGCAGCAGTTTTATTCAAGGTCCAGATCATGGTTAGAATGGAAAGGACAGAGAAACTGACATTTCTGATCATGCTCTCATCCCAGTCCACGCGGTTGATCGTTTGTAACAATAGATGTTGTTGATTTTTTTTTTTTTTAGTGGGTGAGATCCAGATGAAATTCTATACAGTTTAACCCTGTCCTTGTAACGATTCTGACAGCCAACAACACAATAACTAGACATTTCTAGCTATGCTTTAGGTATGTTATCTATATAAACAACAGCGTTTCCTTGCAGTTTTTTGAGTCTGGTCTGCTCACGTGACTTCCTCTTACATTTGAATGACGTTGACTGCGAATGGGTCTATAAGGTATAGTTTTAACCTATGTTTTGGTTTTCCACATATTTTAGTGTCTTGTTGGCTACTGTTATTGATTAACTCTAGAAATGAATTAGCTGAATTTAATTACCATAATCCCCTAATATTTGTCAAAATTACTTTTTCATTGAAATTGGGCCGGCATCATGTACATTAAATCAGGTTAGCCGAAACACAAGTTGTACAGTAGAGGTGGAATACATTTAACGATTTGAATCAGTGGTCCGAGATAAGCACTTGTGATGAGACTGCAATTAATAGCTTCACTATGCAACGGATACAACTACCAGCTAAATGTGTAATGTATCTTTCAAAGCAAGTCTGCATCATTAAAACCTATGTTTACATCAATTATTACACAGTTTATCTCCTCTGCACCTGTGTTTTCAAGGCGCTTCAATGTACCATCACTATCTTGCTGTTTTGTTATTCAAACCTGTGGGAGCTGGATGGTGCAGCAGCAGTTAGTTAACTGTAAACATGGAGGGTAGGAAATGACAGGTGAAGGGGAGATATTCAGCGGACATTTGAAAACACACACGTTCAAAGTTTGTTTGTTTGTTTAACAGAAAAGAGAAAGGACAAAGGAGTTGTGATGTTGTTTAGAGGGTTTATATTGTACAATTTTATATCGCATCATGAATTGTATCAAATCACATTAAATAGAATCTAGGGACGGGATGTTTATCTGATACATATCAACATGCTTACACGCATGCATGATGCGAGCACATCGGTATGTAATGCTTCTTAATCTTCTTAATATATAGTACCATGACATTACCTGGCAAGGCTAGGTTCGACTATGAGGAGAGAATTGGCAACAACCAGTATTTAGATGAAGAAAAAGTATTAGCAGTTTATTAAATGTAGAAAATATTGCAAACCACAAACCCATTTTTCATCAATTATGTCAAGTCATGTCAGTTGTACAATATTTAGAAAAGTTCAGCCCCAGAGTTCAATTGGTTTTCAAACCCAAAATTCAATGTTTAGTAATGTGTCCCTGTGTCCTTTAAATCCTCAAAAAAATGGACCAAGTAGAAAAATTGGAAAAAAGAATTCTCCTTGGACGTACATTGTTTTGTTGAATAAAGAAAACAATAAAACAAGGCCTTTTAATTCAATCAAAGTGGAAGGCTGTCTGAAATCTTATCTGTAATCCAAGGAATTGCAGAAAATGTCCAGAATGCATCCAGGTCACGGTCTAGCAGGTTGATTGGCACATGCACACTGGTTAGAAGAATCACTGGCTCGCCGTATCTTTATCTCTCAACGTGGCAGAAGATACGTAACAAAAACAATTGCACACAGCATTATAAAGTACCTTATTAGTGCCATGTTGTTTCTCGTAACACTTTAAGTATAAGCACTTAGATATAATTTCTATATCTGATGTAAATCAAATATTGAAACAACTGTAATACCGTACCAGTTCAGTATAATGATAGTGTGTCATTTGTAAATTTGAGTACGCAGCCAAATGCCATATCAATAGTAAGCCATTAGCAACTTACATTGTGTATATCACATATTACATTTATAATGGATTTACAATGACTGTAAGTCTGGAAACATTAGCCCTATTGGCCTTATTCACCTGGCGGCCATTTCTATGCTTGGGGGTATGAAAATTAAACAGAAGTACACAGTTCCATATGTTGTTAATCACTAGTAGAGATGGGATTTTTGGCCCTTTTAGGGGATTTGGATCTTTATGGCTCGTTCCTTTCAAAGATAGATTAAAAAAACTGACTCTTTTTTTTAAGTGTTTTATGCTTAAACTGGGTCACCAGCATTTTGCTTTGGTTTCCCCTCTTGATTAAAGTCGATGCAGACAATACTCATTTTCCTTTGACCCTAACTTCCTTATATTCTAAATGTTTCTTTCAATCAATTAACAAACAAACATGATATTTTTTTCCTCTGAGGATGTACATTTCGGGACGCAGCAGTGAGGTGTTTTTACCTTCAGGAAAGTGTACCCCTCAACGTCTTTTGAAAGTTCTGGGTGAATAAGGCCCATAGAGTAACCTTGTAGCTGTAAATCTAATCAGCACACACTTGCATCGTGTCATGGCACACATGCATGTGCATGGGTGCACGTGATCAGAAAAGAAAGCGCCATTCTACAACACTGTCTCATTCCCAGCAGACCAAACGTCGGTATTTGACACACAAGGTGTCTCTCAGTGTCTAATTCAGACGCAGCAAGTTTCTAATCTGTCGCTCGGGTTTAAAACACTATTTTGCTCGGGTTTAGGGTTAGGGCTCTGAGCATCTCATATTGTAGCAGATGGGTTAGAAATCCACTGCGTCTCAATTAGATGCCGAGGGACACCTTGTGCATCAGATACCGATGTTTGGGCAGTGCGTTGAATTGTGACGTGCTGGGAGGGAGGGTAGTCGTCTATTATTGCAGCGTGTTACATCATCTCGCTGGAAAGGTCCCCCTTGTGTTGCTCTATTGCTACAAGTGGCGTACGTATGTATGGGCGTGTACAAACGTGTGGACGTTGTATTATTCATTCACCCGTGATTGCAATGGCATGATAAAGAAGGTATAGGTGCTCAAAACGTTCATGGACGATTCCAAAAAGGAGGAAAAAAACCTAAATAGTGATGCCCTTTGATTCATTCGTTTCCTATATATAACATAATATATCCAGCTCTTAATCACAAATACAACTGGGGACCTATTTAAATAGCCATTTATTTTAGCATACATAACTAGACATGGTGTTTGCAAAGTGTTGTTTTTTGTTTGTACAGTTCACCAGCAATTTCAGACACCTTCCTTCATGCTTTGTCCTTTAGATATGTGTGTCTATATGTAATAATAATAATAATAATAAACAACTTTATTTATATAGTACCTTTCAAGAGCATTAAAGTCACAAGGTGTTTTACAAAAGCAATACAGGCATAAAACACATAAGCAGCATAAAAGGCATAAAACATCACAGCATAAAACATACAGAAAAATCAGGAAACGACATAAAAACAAATAGAAATAGACCTACAAAAGTAAAAACAACAAGTCAAACAAAGGCCAGTCTAAACAGATGGTCTTTACCTGCTTTTTAAAGGTGTCAACAGTGGCCACAGATTGTGGTGAAGGAAAGATAAAATGTGTATTCCACTGACAGCAGTCATTAGGACCTGCTCCATTTTCAGTATTTTTTTTTGTTTGTTTTTTTGTCACTCTTCGTAACGGTGTCTTCATCATGGACACACCTCCACAATCTACTGTCATTGAATAATGTACGTACGGCCGCCGCAGTACTTTGCATAAAGTCTCCATCTTGATCTCCATCCCGGAAGGACTTGCGAGTACGGCAACAGCGGTTGGCCGGGTTGCATAGACAATGAATGGAATGTGTTTGATGTGACATGACGTGCCACAATAATGGACGACTAACCTGAGAATGGGTTGCATCCTAAACTAACACAGCAGTTTAAAACAAAACCATTACATTTCAAAACATCTCCAACCGTTTTATTTTTAGTTGTAAGGATGTCACCCATTACAAAAAATAAAAGATTAAACCATCAAAATAGTTAATTTTACCTCGAGTAAAAAGAAGCTAAACAATGCCTAATGTTGCCATAGATTGTAAACAGACACTTCAGTGATTCAGTGATAAAAACACAAAACCAGCTTCAGAAACAATGCAGTGAATGAAAACATCTTTTTGAATGGTAAAAATAAAGGATTACTTCCAAAAATAAATTCTACACTATCAAAATATTGTTTAGTCTCTTATTTCTTCCACAAGTGGCAACTTTTTCTGCTCATGGAAGGAAAATGCATTTGTGTCTTCTTCTATGGTGTAGTGCACTCATTCACATGTGGCACAGCGCCATCTCGGGGTCATGGCCAAATACTACAACTACACCCAATAACCCAGTACAATTCATATGGGCTATTGGTAGAGAAGCTGCGAGTGAATGAAAAGTTCAGAATGATATTGCATCAGTGAGTGAACGTTTGTATGTTTATTTAAAAATGTATCCCATCATCTCACGATAATAAACAAATCATTACATTGCATCGAAATATTTCGGCCAAAGTGTATTAACTCAATGCGCTGGGCTTGAATTAATTAAGTCAGTTTGAGAACTATTTTACAATGCAGAAGAACAGGGCCATTTTTTTTTTATCCCAGTCCATCACTGCCTGTGACTGCCAGGTCAGTTGACTTAACAGAATTTTTTGAGTTACCAACTTAATAACAAATAATAAATGATAATAATAAATAAGAATAATAAATAAGAAAAGCTAATTTGTCCACTATAATATTCGTTGTTGGTTCAAGACAATTTAAAATTAAGTTGCAGTGATTTTTTTTTTTTAGGCTAAATATTTCTTTCAGCTGTCCAATGGAAACGTGACTAGTGTGATCCTGGATGCACTACATTCATTCCAGTGTTGCCTTTGTGAGGAGTTGTTAAAAACAGCTGCTTGGCCACGAACACATGCAAACACTGTGCAGAATCCCACAATGGTATTACATGTGACACGTGGAGTTTGTATGTGAAAAGTGACCCTACCTGGGGACTCGCTGACTACTGGGGGCAATTAAACATCCTCCAGATGTACATAATACAGATTATAGTCCTGAGGAAAGGCAGCCTTACAAAGCATGTTCAAGTGTTCACAGTAAATGTAGAACTCATGAACAAACTACATTTTGTTGTGCCTTACCCCCCCCCCCCCCCCCCCCCTTCATAAAGTATGTTATTTAGCATCTTCTTGCTTGCTTTCATTGCTGCTGAATGCACAGTGATGTTAAGGGAGCATAGAATTGCTCCAGCAGCTGTGTGCCTCCCACAGTTTCTCATTTACATAAAGACTCATTTCTTTGAGCCTTCATGCAGATACAAAACACATATAGGAAAAAAAAAACAGCTAATATTATTAAAGCTTGCAATATAAACCTTCCAGAAAACCTATATAGTGTGAATACAAGCTAAAGCTATATGTACAAATCCAGCCGCAGACACACATATATTCTCAGTTGCTCTACTATCCCTGTTGGTGTTCATAATTCCCGTGGAGTTTATGCATCCGGAACCCAATTATGCCTCACTTGCAAATTAGACACCATTAGGGGAGTACGGGCATGCATCACCAGGGGACAAGCACAGGCCTTTAGCTCATCTTATGGCCTGCTTTCTGCTCACCAAAATACTGATTAGCTTGTAATTCACACTAATGCAGAGCCAATGGCTTCAACTCTCCTCAGCCTTTTAAGGAGTTGTAATGGACCAAGACTTTCTCTGTCCTGTTATTATTGTCCAGTTAGAGGCGATTAAACACCCGTTTTCTCATTTGATGCTATTTTACTTATTAAGAAGACAGATTCATAATAGACATAATACAGTAGGTAAATATTTGTACATTTTCCAAAGTTTACAAAGCATGAAGATAGACATGTGGCCCTTCTCTCCTGCCTTCATCATCATCATCATCATCATCGCTCATTTATCCATACAGTTGTGATTCAATAGATCAGGAGTATCTAACTCTTGTTAGATAAGGGGCCACATTCAGTCCAATATCTGAAAAGGGTCAGATCAGTAAAAAAACAGGTGAAAACAGTCAAATTACATTATGATAACTGATGATATCTATAATGTTACCATCAATTTGACATGTCTTAAGAAAAACAAGTGCAATTTGAACCATTTTCTGCCTCAGTCTATCAGTTTGTCTTTTGCACATGTGCAGAACAACTTACATTTGAATTACAAATACACAAAAAATTTAGTAACAGACAGAATATTTGTAAAATTACACTTAGTTCTCTTCAGATATTTCAGCTGGTTCATATTTATTAAGGTATTTGTAAATGGATGTTTTTTTAATATAAAAATTTTCATGTAAGTTTACTTTTTTTACATTAAAATCTGCACTTTTCATTATTTATAGATAAATATGATCATATTTTACTGGTCTGAAACAATTGAGATAGAATTATTCTGCATGTAAAACCTGAATACACTGTTAATATCTTCATTGTTTTTCATCCTACAGGCCAGATTGGACCCTTTGGAGGGCCGGATTTGGCCCCGAGGCAATATGTTTGACACCTGTGCCATAGACGTTCTAGGTCAATTTTTTGTTCATCAATTGTATCCATGTCATGGTCTGGTGTTTCTGGTTGCGTTATTTTATTTGTTTACTGTTCACTTTGGTTGTGGAAGCAGGGGATGTTGCTTTGACATAACGTTCTAGAGTCCTGATTCCACCTTTATCACAGCTCTAGTACTATGTTACAGAGTTGGGACCAAATGATCCCACCATTTTGTTTAGAAATAAATGAAGATAAGTGACACATTCCTGTTGTGTACAAGAGGCTGTAGATAATTTGTTTAATTCAGTTCAGAACCTAGCATATATTTAGAAAAAGCACATAATTAGAATGAAGCTCCTCAATGACTGCTCTCACACACACATTCCTCTTATTTTAAAGGTGTCATTGCCCTGAAAACCACTTTCCCACGCTCCTCTGATGGGTCCCCCTGATTTACCAACACGTGCTGCCTTTGACAGTGGTTTGTCACCTCCACTGGCTGCATACCGCATTCACAGAAAACACCAGGAACGAGGGACCCAGAAAAAGCTGGTCCAGCTGACGTCAGATGGACATCACCCACGTGGGGCTAAGCCTGTTCCCCATTGCAGTGGATCTGAAGTAGCATTAGCATCTACAAGAGAAGATGGCGCCACAGTAGCTGCTGCACAAACTTGGAAAAAAATGGTGGATCAAACAGGTTCATGTGCTCTCTGTGGAAATAAAGCCTCGTTTTTCTTCCTTGCACGTTTTCAGAACAACCAATGGCACGAAACCTAGCTGGATACTACTCTAGTAAAGGTAAACACACACACATAGAGCTAGAGGGGAGGGGGGAGTGTTCTTTCATGCATTCTGAGCCAATTAGAGACGCCTCGTCACTGTGTCATGGACATGTAAGAGGAAGTACCGGTAAACTCTGCTGTTCGACCGCAAGTAATTTTTCTACCATGAAAAAACAGCTGGACACAAAGCAATCCAGCAATCTGGGTTTTTTTAAGTATATAAATAGTACCAACACACAATACATTTAATAACAATGGAGACCACTGCAATATTAATGAAATAACGATGGAATGACACATTTAAGACATGGGGACCAAGTTTGTAATGAAGTCACCATTGGGTAGTGAATGTAAAGAAATCTTTTTTTTTTTTTTTTTTTTTTAGTAAAATAAAATAATATGAATTAGAAATTTAAATAACATTTTAAAAACTAAATTATAATTTGAAAAACAAATAAATAAATGAATAATAGAGTAAATCATAATTAAAAAATAAATACAAAGAAAGAAATACAAATGTGTAGAAAAGACACACATACACACACATACATATATATATATATATATATATATATATATATATATATATATATATATATATATATATATATATATATATATATATATATATATATATATAAAAATGTTCCTCTCGCCCCACGTGGGCGGTGTCTCCTTCAGACTCGGGTCCTCTACCAGAGGCCTGGGAGCCTGAGGGTTCTGCGCAGGATCTTAGCTGTTCCTAGCAATGCGCTCTTTTGTACAGAGATCTCTGATGTTGTTCCTGGTATCTGCTGGAGCCATTCTCCCAACTTGGGGGTCACTGCCCCTAGTGCTCCGATTACTACTGGTACCACTGTTGCCTTCACACTCCACATTTTCTCTAACTCCTCTTTCAGCCCTTGGTATTTCTCAAGCTTCTCATGTTCTTTCTTTCTGAAGTTGCTATCACTGGGGACTGCTACATCTATCACCACCACTGTCTTCTCATGTTTATCCACCACCACTATGTCAGGCTGATTGGCCATCACCATCCTGTCAGTCTGGATCTGGAAGTCCCACAGGATCCTGGCACCTTTGGAGGGTTCTCCCATCTTGACCCTGGGACCTCCAGTCCATACTCTTTACAGATGTTCCTGTACAGTATGCCCGCTACCTGGTTATGCCTCTCCATGTATGACTTGCCTGCCAGCATCTTATACCCTGCTGTGATGTGCTGGACTGTTTCAGGGGCTTCTCCACACAGCCTACACCTGGGGTCCTGTCTGATGTGGTAGACCCCAGCCTCTATTGCTCTGGTGTTCAGGGCTTGTTCTTGTGCAGCCATGAGTAGTGCCTCTGTGCTGTCCTTTAGTCCAGCCTTTTCCAGCCACTGGTATGTCTTTTCCATATCAGCCACTTCCTCAATTTGCCGATGGTATACGCCATGCAAGGGTTTGTCCTTCCATGATAGCCCCTCTGATTCCTCGACCTTACTGGGTTTTGTTGCCTGAGGCAGTTGGTCATTGGGGGCCATTTTCTTGATGTATTCCTGGAGGTTCGCCGTTTCCTCCTGGACAGTAGTTCTGACACTTACTAGTCCTCGGCCCCCTTCCTTTCGCTTAGTGTACAGCCTCAGGACACTGGACTTGGGGTAGAACCCTCCATGCATGGTAAGGAGTTTCCTTGTCTTGATATCGGTGGCTTGTATCTCTTCCAGTGGCCAGGATATTTTTGCCGTTCAGCTGACTTTTCAGGACCATATATATATATATATATATATATATATATATATATATATATATATATATATATATATATATATATATATATATATATATATAGTAGGGGTTTGAAGATAAACAAATTCCATCAGTCTGTGTTGTATGAGATCCGAGTGAATTGGTCCACAGAGCCCTGAATCCATAAAACTGCCTACGTTTAGTCCAATGCCCCATATTTACAGCTGTCAATCGGTTTCCTCAGGTCCAGCCACCAATCTGTAATTCTGTTCTTTATATCTGTGGGCCAAGTGGCTTAACAATGGATAGCATGGCATTTCAGAACCTGCCTTACCCTCTGTAGGTATTTGGCTGTGGCTGACTTCCGAGCTGCCTCCTCATGATTACCATTTGTCTGTGGGATCCCTAGGTATTTGTAACTTTCCTGCACATCTGTGATATTCCCTTCAGGTAGGTCAACCCCTTCAGTTGTGATCACCTTTCCTCTTCTAGATATCATCCACCCACATTTATCTAGTCCGAATGACATCCCAATGTCTTTGCTGTAGATCCGGGTGAGGTGAATTAGGGAATCAATGTCACGCTCATTTTTGGCATACAGCTTGATGTCATTCATGTAGAGGAGGTGGTTGATGGATGTTCCACTTCGGAACTGGTATCCGAAGCCACTCTTTGAGATGATTTGGCTGAGTGGGTTTAGGCCTATGCAGAACAGCAGGGGGGACAGAGCATCTCCTTGGTAAATGCCGCATCTGATGCTCACTTGTGCAATTGGCTTTGAGTTGGCCTCCAGAGTTGTCTTCCACAGCCTATATATATATATATATATATATATATATATATATATTTACACACACATACAAATGACAAACAAATTAATGCATTTCTATTTTACAAGTGGGGACCTTTATTTATATTTAACCTTTGTGGGGACCTGAATTTTGGTCCCCACAGTGTCAGATGCCCCCATGGTGTGACAGTGTAGACATGTCAATGTCCCCATAGTGGTAGTTTTAAACCAAATAAAAGAAAAGTGTGACCACCAACAGGCCGTGCTCGCAGGAAAACAGTGACCTTATGTTATTGTCTTGAAATGTTTAAAATTGGGTGTGGGTAAAACTACACTACCAACACCCAAACTGGCACTGGAAGGGACTATTCAATATAGATTTTGACAAGAAAATGGAGTTACTGCTGCTTGTGTCGGATACACAATAAAAACTTTTCAGATAGTATCTTCATCATCTGGGGAAAATACTTTTGCACGGTTACACTGCTGTATGCTCAAGTAAATGTGGCAAATGTATATATTATAGAAAGTCAGGGGGAAAAAAAACTTTCCAAGAGTGTCTAGTGACGTAATGTGTCATATCCAAAATGAAAACACAGGAGTCATGACTATGCTGATGAATAATCAGCTTAAATTGTTCCTTTCCTGTCTTCATGCCCCTCTGAGTGCTTGATATGGTAAATGTTTGCAGGTCTGTTGGGGAGTGGGCTCAGGTGTAGCTGTGCAGCCATAATCATCCTTCCATCCCCTCAGCTGACAGCTCTGTTACTCTCTCTGTCTGCAGCCAGCTTCTTCACGAGTAGCCAATATATTACCATTTCGTGGCCACAGGGTCGTCTTTAGAGAGTTTCAAGAGCCCCTCTGTGATAAACACTAAAACTCTGTGTCTGCAAAATCACAATGTGCTGGTGACTCATCAGACTTTACATGGAGCTTTCACTGATGTTCTTTTTTTGCCCCTGATTGCTAGTCTGTAGGAGAACAATAATGCAGCCATCATATATTTCCTATAAACCACAGATACAGTACATTAAAAGGAGGGTCATAACATATGGGCAATCAAAATTGGTCCTCTCATGTACCATTTGGACCACCGCACTGGTACCATTTGTATCGGTATGAATCACCGCAGGTCAAAACTAGGGTTGAATATCGAAAGTCGGTATAGGTATGGAACTGGGGCAAACATTCATGGTAGAAACAAGACCAAAATCTAACATGGATTTCAATACCTTATTTCGGTTAACAGCAGCACACATGTAGCAGTCAAGATGACATTGACACGTCAAAGGTGAAAAGGTGTAACGTGCAGTTACAGTTCACAAAAAGATCCAGATTCTTCCATATGCTACAGGTGTCTAAAAAGATTTACATGCAAAGGTGGAAATACGTTCAATTTAATGAAGCACTTGGTGACACACAGTGTTTACCTTAAAGCAGAAGCTGCACCATGTTTGAAAGTTTTTGTGATAAGCTATGTAGCCTAGCATATAACATCAGAAATATAAATACCCAGTGTGGGTAAATGGTCTGCGCTTATATAACACTTTTCCACCTTCATGGTGCTCAAAGGCCTTTACAATAGCTTTCACCCATTCACACACACACTCATACACCAGTAGGTTTCTAAGGTCTAAGGTCAGTCCTACTGGGGGCCTAAGTCAGGGTTCAGTGTCTTGCCCAAGGACACTTCGACGTGTGGACAGCCAGAGCCAGGACGCAAACCACCAACCTCTAGGTCATTGGGCGCCCCACTCAACCAACTGAGCCACAGCTGCCTGTCAATGGGTATTTGCGTGGGTCTCCCGGCAGGAGACCACGGGTTCGACCCAGGATATGTCTTGGCTGGCCTGGGAATGCCTCGGGATTCCCCTGGAGGAGCTAGCTGAGGTAGCTGGGGTGAGGGAAGTCTGGCCTGCTTTGCTGAGGCTGCTGCCCCTGTGACCCGCACCCAGATGAAGCAGGAGATGACGAGTACAGTGTGGACAGACCCAAGAGATAAATCTTCAGACCAGCTACTGTGGAGATACTGGACCATGACTGTAACAACTTGAGTCATTTTAACGCCTCCTACAAATATTGTTAAGTAACTGGTCAATGTGAATTCCTCTACTAGTGTCATGACATGTGAGGCTAGCTTAATAATAATGAGAATAATAATACTAATAATTACAATAATAGGTTAATAAGTTGATGGATGTGGTCCCAGTTTATGTGATTGTCAGGCAGACTGGTTAGGTAAGTAAGTTACATTTTGATGTTACGGTTTGATCATCTCTGATTGTAATTTCTTGATTTTTTTCTTTTTAAAGTACAGGTTTAAATACAGTTTAGGAACCGATACCATTTTAAAAGTTGGTATTGGTATCACGTGAAACTCTTTCGGTACCCAACCATAGTCAAAACTAGGGATGTGACTTTTGATCCAAAACACTATTCGAAATTTGCAAGAAGCTATTTGAATATTATTCAAAAATTTAACATGTTTCCATGATCCCTACACGCTGATGTGCGCCCCCACCCCCAAACACATACGTGGTGACAAAAGGGTAAAAGAAGTAACCAAATGTGTACTGAATAAACAAGAAGATTACAAATCACACAACATGTTGATCTTCCCTTAGCAATTCATCTCATCTTCGGCAAGAAACAAGTAAGGCTTTTTATTTTTTTTAAATCACAATAACTGCTGCTAAAGCTATATTTCATTTAACACACCTGGGTTAAATGAAAAAAACAAAAACAACCTAGCCCTATTTCTGACTAATGACACCAGAAAGGTGGATTTTAGCACTGGCCCTTTAAATGCAGATTAGCCACTTCATGCCCCAACTCATCCAGGTTATTGGCTGTGCTGCTCTGTCCTGTTCAACCAACAACCCAGTGTTGCCAGAGAGGAAATGTGCACCTATTGCACCAAAACCTCAAAATGATCGTATTTTGGGAGAAATTATCATACACAAACAAAACACGTACAATGTAGCCTTTTTAGCACTATTTTTATTTGCAAATGTTTCATGTCCAATTTTTAAACAGTAATTTACAATATCCCTGTAGTAGTTATGGCACAAAAAGAACACAAATGCACAAGGCTACTACCAGACTAGAATTTTTATTTATTTATTTATTTTTCCGGTGAAGGGACACAAACATGTTAATTACCCGATTACAAAGACTTGAATCCAACCTAGAGGTTGCTGTCGTCACCCGGTGCCATGGCCACTTGTGCAGATGTTATTGGTTGTCATGGCAGCAACCCTGTGTGTGGTGTGTGTCTTTTATGGCGCCTGAGTGCAACGCATGCAAAATGATTCGTGGTGTCAGAGAGAGATGCACGTTTGGGCAACCAACTGAATTAATCGTACATTTTGGATTTTCTCCCATTATTGATCATACAGAGGGCAAAACTATCATACGAGTACGATAATTATCATACGTCGGGCAACACTGCAACAATTTTAGGTAATCACCTTGAAGTTTGAACATAATTTAAGTTTTTACTACAACTGCTGTTGTTGACAAACATTTCTACTTTGAGGGATATTTGTCAGAAGTCTGGACATTATATGTGCAAATGTCATAATATAACTTATTATAGACACAACAAATTAAGCAGGAATTAACCCTTTAATGCATACTGGTCACTTCAGTGGTCAACTAATCTGCTGCTGTTCTATTGTATATTCTCAGGGTCAGGAACGAGCACAGGGTCCAGTAACAGAAGATAGAAAAACAGCAACAAATCCAATAGGGAACAGACAGCAGACAAATACCAAAGAGTGAAAACCAATCATGCACAGGGGAAACCATGACAGAGGCGAGAGAGAGAGAGAGAAAAAAAACACTCTTTTGATGCACCCAGGGCAGAACAAGCTCACAACACACTCTTCTTATTATTATTTTATTCTTGGTTCACAATGTCAATTGTATGTTGCCACCTACTGTACAGGAGTGTGTTCTTTCAATCATTTCAATCTAAATTCTGTCCATTATTTCAGAGTTATTAAATATATTTCATGAGTTCTCTAATTCTAGTGCTCTTCATTCCTTTTTCCCTCAGGATGCCCTGTATGTCTCCATCACGTTCAACATGTGATAAAGTATGTGTTCTACATCTTCTTTTGATTGACATTCATTACAAATGTGTGCATTGTGTCCCCCATACCAGTGTGTCCGAATCTTAATCTTTTAAAAATGACTTCTTCTCTTCTTCCAAGTTCCACTGATGTTATTCTCCTCCCACCAACCTAGTTTTGTACACCAAAATATTTTCTGCCCTTTAAATTTGACTCCTATTCCTCTTTCCATTTATCACAACACACTCACATGCACTCAACACTTATATACGGGGGGAAACAGGTGGCAGCAATCAAAGCAGTTAACAAGGTGGGGAACCAACATAACAAAATAAAAGGCCAGGACACTAACAATGACACAAGACAGGAAGACAAACAGAAAAAATACAAAACATGACAATAAAAGTCCAGATGCATAACAAATGGGTTGTAGAAATCGACTGGATTTTTGGCCAAATGAATATAAAGGTAACTTTGTCACACTTCATATTCAAACTGTATGAAATATTAGGGGTGGAGCACAATAAACCCCGCCCCACTTCCACACAATTGACCTGACTTGACCTATTTCTTATCATTGTGAAAACATATTTTTGGTTACTGTAACCTTGACCTTTCCATACGCTCACCAAAATTCTGGACCATGTTGAAATTGGTCCAGTAGTTTTTATGTTACAAACAAACAGACTAAAAAACAAGCAGGGTAATTAACCATAGGCTAATAAAAAGCAGCTCAATATGGCCTTTTTAAGCTATCAAACAGTCAGTCTTTGATTATACTCATCCATTTGTCAAATACGCTATTTGGCTCAAGGCAAGTTGAACATATTTGACTCCATTGAGCACATTATAATAATTTGTCCACCAGAATATATTCTAGACATATTTTCTCGATTCAGTAGAATTTGAACAGATTCAGTTCAGTTTGATTCAATACAAATTGATAATTTAACTGCAAGGACTTATTAAGAAACCAAATATAATTTCAAAACCATATCCTTTTGTTTATTTAGTGTCACAGAGACAATAGAGCAAGAACTACTGAACATAAATTCACACAACATAAACTGAAGTCTTTGCAATATACTGTAGCTGTAGATAACTGATATCAGTGACAATGTACCTGTAGATAAGTGATATTAATGATAATATACCTGTAGATAAGTGGTATTAATGATAACATACCTGTAGATAAGTGATATTAATGATAATATACCTGTAGATAACTGATATTAGTGAAATGTAAAACTGATAATCTGGTGTTACTAATTTAACAGATTTGTAAAACTCTGCTCATATTTAAAATGTAAAACTTTGCAACTCTGCATTTCCTTCAACTCTATCCGTACCCAAAAAAAGCAGATAAACCTCCAGTTGGAACCTTTAACATGTATACATTTCTGAAAATGTCACAATCTTTCCCCCATATCCACTCCAGGTTCACCTAGCCCACACCACGCAGCTGCAAGTCGTTGCTGATCTACAACTATATAAGCAGTTAGGCTTGCAGTTGCTGGTGCAGGACCATTATAGTTTGTTTATTCACCACCATGGATCTGATCTACCCCCAGGTTTTGTTTGGTCTTGTTTCTGTTTTATCTCTGTCTTTGTCTTTATTTTGTTCTGTTTGTTACTATATTATGTTTCCCTTCGACACTGAGCATCTGAGTCCTCTCTCTACATCACCCACCATGCCATGCTATCCATTGTTAAGCCACTTGGCCCACAGATATAAAGAACAGAATTACAGATTGGTGACTGGACCTGAGGAAACCGATTGACAGCTGTAAATATGGGGCATTGGACTAAACGTAGGCAGTTTTATGGATTCAGGGCTCTGTGGACCAATTCACTCGGATCTCATACAACACAGACTGATGGAATTTGTTTATCTTCAAACCCCTACTATACATATATATATATATATATATATATATATATATATATATATATATATATATATATATATATATATATATATATATATATATATGGTCCTGAAAAGTCAGCTGAACGGCAGAAATATCCTGGCCACTGGAAGAGATACAAGCCACCGATATCAAGACAAGGAAACTCCTTACCATGCATGGAGGGTTCTACCCCAAGTCCAGTGTCCTGAGGCTGTACACTAAGCGAAAGGAAGGGGGCCGAGGACTAGTAAGTGTCAGAACTACTGTCCAGGAGGAAACGGCGAACCTCCAGGAATACATCAAGAAAATGGCCCCCAATGACCAACTGCTAAGTGAATGCCTCAGGCAACAAAAGCCCAGTAAGGTCGAGGAACCAGAGGGGCTATCATGGAAGGACAAACCCTTGCATGGCGTATACCATCGGCAAATTGAGGAAGTGGCTGATATGGAAAAGACATACCAGTGGCTGGAAAAGGCTGGACTAAAGGACAGCACAGAGGCACTACTCATGGCTGCACAAGAACAAGCCCTGAACACCAGAGCAATAGAGGCTGGGGTCTACCACATCAGACAGGACCCCAGGTGTAGGCTGTGTGGAGAAGCCCCTGAAACAGTCCAGCACATCACAGCAGGGTGTAAGATGCTGGCAGGCAAGTCATACATGGAGAGGCATAACCAGGTAGCGGGCATACTGTACAGGAACATCTGTAAAGAGTATGGACTGGAGGTCCCAGGGTCAAGATGGGAGAACCCTCCAAAGGTGCCAGGATCCTGTGGGACTTCCAGATCCAGACTGACAGGATGGTGATGGCCAATCAGCCTGACATAGTGGTGGTGGATAAACATGAGAAGACAGTGGTGGTGATAGATGTAGCAGTCCCCAGTGATAGCAACTTCAGAAAGAAAGAACATGAGAAGCTTGAGAAATACCAAGGGCTGAAAGAGGAGTTAGAGAAAATGTGGAGTGTGAAGGCAACAGTGGTACCAGTAGTAATCGGAGCACTAGGGGCAGTGACCCCCAAGTTGGGAGAATGGCTCCAGCAGATACCAGGAACAACATCAGAGATCTCTGTACAAAAGAGCGCATTGCTAGGAACAGCTAAGATCCTGCGCAGAACCCTCAGGCTCCCAGGCCTCTGGTAGAGGACCCGAGTCTGAAGGAGACACCACCCACGTGGGGCGAGAGGAAAATGTTTTTTTTATATATTAAACTTAACCATGAAAATAATTTAATTTACACCATTAGGTAGCATGTGGCTGACAGTGGAAAAAGTAGCACCATATGTCATAACTTCAAGAGCACATGATCATTAATGATGTTTTAGTCTAGTCTTTGTATCAAGCTGTCATTTTAGTTTTTATTAGGTTTGGTCATGTCCATACCCTTTTGAGTTAAGTTTTAGTCGACAAAAAGCCTGGGCATTTTAGTCTGATTTTAATCCGTTATCCATAAGTACTTTTGTTTGAAAATTGGTCTGATTTTAGTCTAATCAGTCATTAGTCATTGTTCCTATTTAGTAATGCAATTCAATTTACGCTAGCAATATAGTAGAAGTAGATAATAGTACAGAGAAAACCAACATTTATTTTTAGTCAAAGCAATTTCACAATGTAATAAAGGTTATTATTTTCACCGTATAAACTCAAACGTACTCTACTTTCATTAATGCATGCATGGAACACACTCAGCCTGTCATGTTCTGTTCCTTGTGTTTTCTGTTTTCTTCTCTGTCTGTGTGTGTCTGCCCTATGTTCTCCCTGTGTTTCACCTTTCACCTCATTCTGTTTTCCCTTCTTGATTTGATTATGCGACTCACCTGATGGACCCAAGTGTGTCCATCAGGTGAGGAGCATATAAGCCCGCATTCTGGTCTGAAACCTCTGCCAGATTATCATGACCTGTCCTCTGATTCTCCAGCATTCCGTATCTCCTGTATTTCCGTGTACCAGTCCCGTTTCTGTCCGACCTCCGTTTTCTGCCTGTTGTCCCTGTCTGTCTCTGAACCTGGTCCGGAACCTGTTAAGCCTTTCGCCGCCTGCCCTGACCCTGGAACGTACACCGACCCTGATATCTGCTGCCTGCCCCGACCCCGGAACGAACCCCAACTACGAGCCTCGCCACCAGCCCCGACCGTGGACCAGAACCGGTCTGATTCCAGTCCCGCTCCCGGACCTGAGGAAGACCTCCGGGCCCGGCTTGGATAAGTACAGCCCAGCTCCGAGAGACTTTAACGAGGACCTGTCCTCACTCCTCTGTGTTGTTATTCTAACCTGTGTGAGAATAAAATATTGTTTGGACTTTTACGCACGCCTCCTGTTTTGCGCTTGGGTTCTCCGTGGTCCGTTACACAGCCTAGGAATTTTGAGACCACACCGGCCCACCAGGTATCAAGTAGGGGTGAACTGGGGCAAAGAGCATCCCAGGAATTTGTACCTGACCGTCGCAACACAAATCACAATTGTCTGTCCCATCACTCATGAAACTAGTGCAGCATATGTGTTATTATAAAGGTATAAAGGCTAATATGTATGTGTGAATACTAATAACCTTCTATGGTACTAGGTCAAAAAGCTTAAAAAAAGCTTTCAAAAATAATACTAGCCTAAAAATGTTTAATCTAAAATCCTGTCTAACCAATAAAATCAACGATTATTTAAAATCCTGATGTTATGTGCTACAAGAAGGAAGGACAGGAGAAAAGAACACATGCATGAGTCGCATCATGGTAAGTCCATTTTTGAACATAAATCAGCAATAAAAAAAAAATTAAATAGCATAATCTGTTTTATTTAACTATTTTAGTCATTTCATATAAAGAAATAAACAAATCCTTCTTTAAACCAGTTAAAAAGTAATTAAAAAAAATCCTACTTCACTCAGAAAATGGTTTAGTGGTGTGGACCAGTGTCGAAAATGTAACTACACTGCTTTTGATTTTTGTGGGTGTTGAAACACATTTCACTTGTAGTCGTCCGTTCAACCTTATGTTCATCAACTTTTCAGAATTCATTACTAATATTTAGAATATTTAGATTTTTCATGAGTTTAGAATCATATTGAAATTAAATGTTGTGTTTTTCAGTCAAATATATTAATTGATAATAAAGCCATTGTTCTTTATCAATTGTTTTTTACATTAAGAATTCATGACAAAATATAGTATACCCTAATGGGACAAAGTCATTTATAAATGACGGTACCCCAAAATCAAGGTCAGAGGTCACTTTTGTAAAGTGAGCATCAGAAATGTATTCTAGCCCTTAGTACACTTAGAATCAAAGGTCATTCTTTTTTATTTAAATTAATTTCCTTAAGTCCCATAGAGGGTTAAATGTCTAACTTATGTAACAGTAATGACATGATCAAAAGATATAGCGACCAGAAAACTAGGATGAGCTCAGAGAGGTCTTTCACTACAGTTTAGTAGTGTAGGTGGCTGGTCAGGTCAGACCCCTACACTCTACCCCCTTGTGTATGTGTCACCAAGGTGTGTATTGTATGGGGGTTAATGACCACATTAATCAGGCACAGCTACAAGAGTAATCTAGCCAACACACAGGGGGGGGGGTTAATTTTTCCCCACAACAGCAATTGCTTCATAGTTAGAAGAGGAATAGTTTAAATAAAGCATTTCCCCACTGTGTCAACCTGGGACCAAACACTGTCAGAGTCAGAGTATCCTGTGGAGAGGACTTAGTAGGTAGACATTCACACGATCCAGCAGAGAGCTCTATTACCAATCTGAAATTAAATACAAACACTTTCATGTCCACCTCATGTGATGACCCAGCAGGGGGAATCACATTAACTCTAACTTTGAAATTCTGTGTTCAAATTGTCAATTGTGCATTTATTCACTGTAAACCCAAATAAGTTAGCAAAAATCAAACGATTTAAGGTAATCCAATGCCTCAATTATTTTAAATTGATGATATTTTAAGTTCTGATATTCCCAAACTTAAAATTTAGCTCATTTAGCTCATTTCAAATATGTGTAATTAATTTGACTCATAGTTTCCTCTTAAGGCAAATAATTTCTTTTCAGTTCTTAAAACTTAAAATGGGTGTCTTCAAACCACTGGAATAAAATTAACATTCAGACCATTTATCTGAACAATAGGACTGCACTTCTATAGTGCTTTTCCACCTTCATAGTGTTCAAAGCAACATCAGCCTCACATTCACTCATATACCAGTAGGTTTCTAAGGTTCTGTCAGTCCTATTGAGAGACAAAGTCAGGGTTCAGTGTCGTGTCCAAGGACGCTTCGACATGTGGACAGCCAGAGCGTGAACCGTCCAATAACTGAAGGGTCAGCGGTTCTACCACCTGAGCCGCAGCCATCTCCAAATACATTTTTTGGTGATTGCAATTGTTTTGGTGTGATAGGTAGTGGTGGTATTTGGAGTGCTTTAAAATTGTATTTCAGCATCTACTACATCAGTTAAGTTTTTTTTTTCATTCATCCTTATTTGAAACAATAGAAATAACAGTACACTATCATTCTTTGCATTTAATGACTTAATTCCAATACGTTGTACCTCATCTATATTTTTAAGTTATGTTCACTTATATCCACAATAGTTCCCCTTAATAATAAAATAAATAAAAAAATGTATTAAGAGGAACTAAAAATGTATCAACTAAAACATTAGTTGGAAGTACTTAAAAAGAAGAACATGTTACAGCAACTTAATACATTAGCAGTACTAATTCTGTAACTTTGAGTATTCACAACTTAATATATTTATTTATTCTGAACATTTGGGTTTACACTGTTGGAGCAACACTGGAATTGTTGGTCATCCTTACAATGAATTGTACAGATGACAGAAATAGGATTAACACACAACACAGTCTCTCCTACTCACTGATACACACGCACACACACATATATATAATGTATATTTGGGGTGTAACTGTCATGAGGGGTGAGGTGGAAATAGGATTCAGATGCATGGCGCTGAAGGGAACAGATTTAATGACAATGGAACCAAAATAAGACAGAGCCAAGACAAGGGTTATGACAAGCTGAGATCAGAAACACACATGACTGGGTTATGGAGGTGACACAAGTGAAATGGTTCCGCAACTGCAAGCTTCACTGCTTAAGTACTGCAGATCAGCAACGACTTGCAGCTGCATGGTGGGGGCCAGGTGAGGATCTGGGGAAAATTTAACTAACTACACTAACTTACTACCCCCCCTCCCTTAAGTGGCAGCTCCTAACTCCTCCAAAAAAAAAGAAACAAAGACCCCCCCCCCTCTCTCTCTCTCTCCATAGTCCAACATTCACAATAAAAAAAAGAAAATGTGTCCCATTACAAAATAAACCAGCACCCTATACAGAACCAGCACCCTCTCACCTGACCAGTGTCACCCTGGGCCACTGGCAATGAATAAACTGGCTATGGGGGACAGAGTGGTGTGGAGAACCCTTTGCGCAGCACAGAACCCTCCAGGTGAAGCGGTGTGGCGATCGTCCAGGTGGACTACCCTCTGGGCGGAGCAGTGTGGGAACCCTCTGGGCGGAGCAGAACCCTCCGGGACAGATAAAGGTCTGACAAGAGGACCACAAGAACTCTGGCTGAGACAATGATGACAAGAGACAAGATGGAACAGAGAGACAGAACAAGACAGGAAGAGGGAAAAACAAGGGAGCAGGCCGAGACGAAATGGCAACATGAGGGAGAAGGCTGAAGCTGAACAGGACACGAAGGGCCAGGACGAAACTGGACCAAGCACCTCTGAAGGGCCGGGGCAAGACCTGACTTAGGCTCCCAGTCGGACTGACAGAACCTTAGAAACCTACT
Organism: Siphamia tubifer; assembly: GCA_020466265.1. Classification (NCBI taxonomy): domain Eukaryota; kingdom Metazoa; phylum Chordata; class Actinopteri; order Kurtiformes; family Apogonidae; genus Siphamia; species Siphamia tubifer. The sequence goes on from CM035803.1 coordinate 10,055,180, forward strand.
GGTGTATGGGTGAATGTGAGGCTAATGTAAAGCGCTTTGAGCACCATGAAGGTGGAAAAGCTCTATATAAGTGCAGAACATTATCTATTCCACAGCTTGACCCCACGCACAGACCTTCCCTGGTTGTTGTTACCACCTGGACTTTAACATTCCCACTTCCCCTCAGGTTATAGCCCTCTATGGAGAAATACTTTTTGTTTGTTGGCTCATAAAAGTTTGCCAATGGAGTATTAATCGTTTTGACTATAGTATTCAAGTATAGTATATATACAAATATTCAACTTTATGCACGCTTTAGTGATATTTAATTTCAAATGCATCTAATATAAAGATGGTTTCTTTTGACCTTGAATAATACAAAATATCAATGTATGAAAACACAAAAAACATTTTAATGATAAACCAAACTGAACAGCAAGTGGTGATGATAAATATACAAATATTCCTTGTAACACAAATTAAATCTAAAATAAAAAGTGCACCCACTGATATTTTTGTCCGGTGGAGTTAAACCCATATCTGATGGAGTTGGTGTCAGACCTGAGTTTCTCCATGATATGAATAGAAATTTTTGGTTCTTCTTTTATGCCAAGAAATATCTGGTGTTAATTATCACTACATTAGCATTACCTGCTGTTGGGGACTGAATGGATGAGGCTTATCTGTATAACATATAAGGCACAGATTTCATATATAGTTTTTTTGGGCGGACAAAGGCCCACAACCCACTGAGAACTGAGAACACATTTGGGTTCGACTCACCAGTTGAGAATCTTTGATTTACATCACATTATATCAGTCTACAGACCATGATGTTGCTATAGTATCTTTAAAAATATATAAACATTAAGCCTGTGACTCTTACTCACAAAACAATCCAATTCAAATAATGATTCACAGGCTATGATCCAATTAAGGCACGATTCATAAAAAATGGAAAATGACAGTTCAGTTCAGTTTGATTCAATACAAAGTGACAATTTAACCATAAGGACTTATTTTACTTTATGTTACTAAGAAGAAAAAGAGAAACATAAATATAATTGCAAAATCATATCCTTTTGTTTATTTAGTGTCTAAGACACAATAGACAAGACCTAATAATTTTATATTCACACAACATAAGCCTTACAATATACCTGTAGATAATTGATATTAGTGGTGTGCCTCACATAACAGGTTTGCAAAACTCTGCTCATACTGCTCACACAAAATAATATATAAAAATAGCACAATGTTAAATTATTTCTGCAACTGTGAGAATATACTGAACATAACGCTGATGTTAGACATCAAATACAGGTGTTTTAAAACAGTCACCACCTGTGTAAAGTAAAAAAAATTGAAAACAAAATTCACAATCATTAGTGTTCCAGTCACCCAGAAAACATTTCACTGACATCAAGCGACATGAAAACTTTAGTAAGCAGCAATAGAAAATTATATATTAAATTAAACATATATTTTTAATGCCTGTAACTGAAAATGAGCTTTTCTTTAAAAAAAAAATCAGAAGAAGCTCAAAAAAAATTTTAAAAAGTAGGAAGTCATGTTTACAACTCATAATTCATTCATGCTTGTCAAGATTGTTTTGGAGGGAAATCAACTGATCAACATGATCATGTCTAAGAACACGAATGTCACTGAAACTATATCCTCTGCTTTGCTAAAATCTCTTTCTGATTCTACGCTGGAAATTACAGTAGTGAGAGGTGTGATGGTCTCTTTTACCAAGGTAGTGGGATAAGGTTAGGGAGTCATCTAATTTCAGCGAAACAACAAAACATAACTCAGTCATACACAGCAAATATGGGAGAGTTAAATATTCAATGTTAGTGTTAAATAAAAAGTGTTGTGTTGTATTAACACCACATAGATTTAAACCAACACTGCTTTTGTTAAATTAATGTTGTTAAATCAGGGTGTTGTTAATATTGGTGTTAAACAAATCCAGATTGGTGCAGATCAAAACACGTCCTTATGTAACAGTTTCTAAACCAACTGTCACTAGCTGCATTTCCATTACCCTTGGAAATTCGCAAAATGTAAATATCTATTAAAAACTGATAATGGATTTCACTGAATTTCACTAAAATATTGATAAAAGTTTTCACGCTTTCATGAGGTGGTTTTTCAGTCATTTTGTTTTTTTAATCGTAAAAGTGCAATGGAAACACTTTTTCTGCAATTATATGTCACAGCATGTGACGTACATGGCAGCCAAAGTCGCTGTAACCATAACAACCATTGGCTGCTGGGATGCGAGAACTTGTTGGAGTGATGATTGGAGTGATTCCTACAGTAGACACAGTGAAGATTTAATCTTATTATATGTTAGTTTTTTAATATTTAAGTTGTTTTTTTTTTACAGATGAATATATTTTCTGTTGTGTAAAGTGTTAAGTGCAAGAACTGTGTAAAAAGCACTACATACATTTATAATTTGTTGTTGTTTAGTGCTGAGTATATTTCCACTGAATATTTCAACCTGACAATGTATGGACCACATGTGCAGACCCTTATAATGTGACCCAGTTGGTTTGTTTGACATGTTAATGTCTTTAAAGAGTTCACCAGTGACTTTTACTGATGAGACAATTAGCTGATTCATTCATGCTAATGCTATCAGGGTGATGTCCCATCTCAAGGTCCCAAGGTGACAGCAGTGAAATCTCGTGGGATGATATTTTACGAGAGTTACGACACTCCTGCCTAGAACAACCGTCAATGGAAACACGTTCAAAGCGCAAACTTACTTTGTCGAAATTTTAGGAATATTGCTATTGTTTTGCAAAAAACTAATGGAAACAATTACTATCTTGAGGTTTGCATCCTCCTTACCTTTTGTTTATGTAGCCAGGTGTAAAAAATACAATAAAAAGAGAGACTTATTTATTTCCTATGGTTCATTTGTTTTTGCATTGGCAATGTGTCAGTTTTCCCACTGCATTTGAATGCACCACTCAGATCGCACAATCCAACATGAGGGTATGTGATGCTCAGCAACCGATTAGAGGGTACACAGGCCACACTCAGTCTGTCGGATTGGAGGCAAAGTAGAGGCACACTGCTTTCCGGTCTTTTCCGATTTCAGCCAAAGAAGAGAGGGCAGCTGTTGCTAAGGAAAAAAAGAGTAAAAAAAAATCCCAGAGTTTACCTGTAAAAAAAGAGTCGGAGCACTCACCCACTGAAGTGACCAAGCGAAAGAGAGTAAGACGTCGGTAAGACGACTCAGTTATCCAGCAAGAAAAACATGCTTAAATGCTTTTGCTAATGCTAACTGTGTGCCTAATTGGCTAACTACTTACCTTTCACATGGAGGGATGTTGCGAGGTCCGACAAAATGTGCACAGTTATGTTATTTGCACATGGTTCTGATATGTTTATGATAAATGAAAATTTGAATGTTAGTAAGCGGTAGTAAGCATTACTGAAGCAGGTAAATGTATGACCACTTTAATGGTTAGTTCTCAAAAACGATACATATAAGGACTGTGATGTTGTACAACTGAAACAGAAATTAGAGATTTGAACAGAAATGAAGACATGTTAGAAGACGCATTTCATCTAATTCTGACATTTGGTGAATCTATTGATGCCTCAGAGAATGCACGGAGTGAATGTAAATTGTGTGACCTGTCTACAGGTCAGGTTTTTTTGGAGGACGGCATCGTTTGATGTTCACGACAAACTTCCTGCTGTGATAGATGGCGAACCAACCACTTTGAAGATCAGCACCGAGGAGATTTCTTCGTACACACTCATTCTCACACACACAGACACACACATTACCAGAGATGGATAGTAACGAAGTACAACTACTTAACCTTTAGCCCGATCGGCCCACCCGTGGGCCGAGAAAATTGTGTAATTTCTCATTAATTATTAACATATAATAAATCTGGACAATGGAAATTTGTTTCAACTTTTGCTCAAAGTTAAGACCCTAATGTTCATAAAAATACATATAAAGTATATTTTAGTGATAAAAGTCACCTTTAAACATGATCTTGATCTAATGTGTGTGTGGTGAAATATAAGTTATTTTTAATTGCCGATACGCGCTATTTATTCATCTATATCTTGTTCTGGCGAGCGATAAGGCGGCCATGTTTGTAGACGTTTGAAAGAGGAGATTCTCCTGAATCTATTGACACCTCACATTCCATGAACTACATTTCCCTCTGGACAAGAAATGCATGCGTAAAAGGTGAAAGGTTAGCTTCTTTGCGCACGTCGGGCGCATGCACGGGACTGGCCTGGGGAACACACGCTACGGCAGAGTAGAGCAGAGTGCTACACCTCGGTGTGCCGGTTATAGTTATATTTACCGACTTTACTCATAGTTTTAAGTCATTTTAGAGAGTTTTAGTGAGTAACAGTGAGTGACAGTGTATTTTCCTGAATGTTACTGGTAAGCTTTGTGAAGTGTTAGCTGTTAGCCGCGTGCTAGCGTGTAAACAACAGAGACACTACAGAGAAGCAGCTGAATGTTCAACATCTGACTGAGATCTGACTGTGGATATGAACTCAAAACAGGATGAACATCTACCCAGTAAGTTGTTGTATCTTACTGATATCTGTTTTTACAAACTAATAGTAATAATAATAACAATAATACTACATTTTATACTATACACATGCAAACACTGTTGACTATAGTAGTATTTTTCCAGTCTCATTTCTCATTGTATTGTTATTTCTACACATAAGTAGATAAGTTTATAATTAATCAATGATTGTTTGATGATTTATTCACTTTCTCTGTCAAAAATAAATAACATTCTATCATTTCATTAGAAGGAAAAAGTCTCAAATCATGATTGTCTTCATTTTTCCTAGGTAGGAGGATGACAGCCTTATTTGACAGAAATAAAACAGCTTTTTGGAGAAACACATGGACCAGTTCAGTCTGCTGCCAGCCCCTCCACCTAATGATAAACCAGACCCCACCTGATGATAACACATGGACATTTTTTGACTTTATTGCAATTGTTTGTGTGTTGAATGTTTGTATTAGTTATTTTGTTTAGTAAATTTGCACTAATTTTGATATTTAGATTTATTCTAATTGAATTTATCATATATTTTTGCACATTTGTTCAACTTTATATTTGATTTTTATTAAAGTGTATTAGTATTATTATTATTGATATATTATTATATTGTTTGGAGTAAGTTCTTAATAAAACTACTCCATTTGGAGACAAAATAATCCATGTTTATATGGTTTTATTCATTTTAGTTGTGCACAAAGGTAGAAGTTGATGAAACACAAGGTAAATTTCATTTCTAAAAGCTCCAGTAGACAGTAATAGACTTCTGTAATGGATATGAGTTATATTTTCCAGACAGATTTTACTAGAAAATTAAAATAATGTATTTGGAACAGTTTGGCACAACAGTGTGCCAAACTGTTCCAAATGCACTGTCCGCCTGGTGTTATCTGGACTTAAACCTTTCTGGAGGCTTTGTCCTTTGCTCTAATTCTATCAACTTTTGTTCCTGTGTTGGGAAGGAGTTACTGAAGGTGATCAATAGTGTCTATATTCATGGAATCATTGTTAGCAGGGTGTTTTCTTTTGTCAAAAAAATAATGAATTCAGGCGAGACCAAAAAATTCTATTTTATCTTTTAGTTTATTCCAGTTTATTCAGTCATAGTAGTAGCTACACTATTTTAGACAATGGGAATAGATTCTGTGAAGCCTGTAGATGTCCATAGATACAAAGAACATCCATATAAACCTTAGGATTGTGGAGCAATTCTTCATTTACTTTGGGTATGTTTTTTTAGGCGTTTTCCTCTGAAAATAGGCTCAGGGTGGAAGAGGTTAAGTACTGTACTTAAGTAGTGAAATGCAGTATCTGTACTTTTTTGGAGTATAATTTTTTTCGCCTACTTACACTTCTCCTGCACTACTTTTTTTTTTTTTTTTTTAAATTAATACTTTTACTCCGATATAATTTTTATGTGCCGAATCGTTACTCTCATTACTCTTATTAAAATTGTTTGGAAGCATACCAAACCCATAGCATATCAATGCCAGTGTGATAGATGGCTCTGTCACCTGGTTTGATGATGGTGTCTCATCATTGGACGAGTCAGCGATCAAACACTACATAATAAGACTCCACGCTCTAATCGGCCTTTTGGAAATGTTACATGCGTAGCTGCTACACCGTGTTTACACAAGAAATATTTGGTTTGTCACTTGGCCATATTCTTGGAATTTTAGTTTTTTCATGAACATTTGTAAGTGAATTGGTATGCCCTTGTACTACTGCTGCCTCAGCTGACGTTGTGCCTTTCATATTAAATATATAAATGTGTTAAAACCTGTGACTGCTTTCATTTAGTATAGGCCTACACAGTACTTTTAAATTTTACTTTTAGTACTTAAGTAGAATTTTTTTCATTACTTCTACTTGTAATTTTACTTCTACTTTTACTTTCAGTACTTGAGTAGAAATTTTTTACATACTTCAACTTGCAATACTTAAGTACAATTTTCTTTGGATACTTTAGTACTTTCACTGTTTTTTATGATGCTTGAAGAACACTTCAACTTTTACTCAAGTCAGTTTTTTGATGTAGTACTTGTACTTCTACTCCACTCCTCTAGTCCAGTACTTTATACATTTCTGCACATTACCCACTTTACATTGCAAGGATGTCTGGACTCAGGTGAATCTGCAACTGTTCCCATTTCATTTAATGGCCCCAACACACAAATGTTTTCTTTCAAGTGTGCACACAAATTTGAAATTATTTTTTAGAAGTATTTCTTGACAATTTGGGTTATTTTATATTCTGTACTAATCAGTTTATTTATTCACTGTAAAACAAATACAAGAGTGGCTACATTATTGTTGCTCACTACTGTGGCTCCTTCCAAATGTAGTATCTTCTGATTCTGGTCCAAGTCTATTAATTAGTCCAGGTTGTTCTTACACTTGTGAACCTCTAAAATTGGTTAAATTTATTCTGAGCAACAGGTTTTTGACAAACTCCTCTCAATCGTGCAGCTTACCATTTACTTTACTCACCATTATGATATTCAATTTCAATTAAATTGTATTTATAGAGCCCCAAATCACAACATCGTCTCACAGAGCTTTACAGGGTTGATTGGAGAGAACAATCAATCAATCCAATGCCCCTTATTTATGGCCATAAATCGGTTTCCTGAGGTCCAGCCACCAATCTGTGATTCTGTTCTTTATATCTTTGACCATGTGGCTTAACAATGACATCACATTTATTTTCAGAAATGTATACGCGAGAAAACTTCCAACTAGATGTAAAGTTAAAGGAAATGCCGGTAGTAGACAGGAAGTGACAAAATAAAAGCATATTTATGGATCAAACCGTGCATCCGTGGTTGATCCACACAAATGAATAATTTTATTGTGAAGAGAGCTTTGTATCCGCCCACAGATTTCCAAAACACATGATGACTTTAGTCCTAACATGTAAGATGTTACTCTATGTGTAACTCTGATGTGGTTTGTGTCAAAACTGAAAATAGAGCTAAACACTGAGCTTCTGTGTCAGAGAATGTTTAATCATGGGTTGTGTTACGGGTCTAATGTACGAGGGTACGGGTTTGTAAAGTGGACCCGTGCAGGACTCAGTCAGTCCCGTCAGTCCACCTGTACTGGACTGGTGAGTCTCCTGCTGTTATGTCTTTAAAAATACCTCTGTAAACCAGACACCAGCATCAGAAAGGTTTTATCAAATCAGTGGATATAGTTTCAGTGACATTAGTATTCTTGGACAAGATTATGTTGATCAGTTGATTTTCCTCAAAAAGAGTAAAAAAAACTAACAAAAAAACCCTCTATTTTCTCTCTAACCTCAGTGTTATGCTCAGTGTATTCTCACATTTGCAGGAAAAATTTAACATGACATTTTTATTTTGTCTTTCTTGAGGGAAAGTAAGTATTGTATTTTAAATATGAGCAGAGGTTTTCAAATCTGTCAAATTAGTAACACCAGATGATCAGTTTTACATTTCACTAATATTAGTTATCTACAGGTATATTATCATTAATATCACTTCATCTACAGGTACAGTATATTGCAAAGACTTCAGTTTATGTTGTGTGAATGTATGTTCAGTAGTTCCTGCTCGATTGTCTCTGTGACACTAAATGAACAAAAGGATATGGTTTTGAAATTATATTTGTGTTTCTTTTTCTTCTTAGGAACATAAAATAAGTTACAGTTAAATTATCCATTTGCATTGAATCAAACTGAACTGAATCGTACCAAATCGTTTACAAATGTTTATGAATCGCCCTGAATTGGCTCTTTGTGTGAGTGAAAGATTCACAACCCTAATAAATATATATATATATATATATATATATATATATATATATATATATATATATATATATATATATATATATATATATATATATATATATACAAACCGGATTCGGTTGAAGTTGGGAAAGTGTGTAAAATGTAAATAAAAACAAAATACAATGATTTTAAAATCCTTTTCAACCTATATTCAATTGAATACACTACAAAGACAACATATTTAATGTTCAAACTGATAAACTTTATTGTTTTTTGCCAAATAATAATTAACTCATTCACTGCCAGCTATTTTCTGAACAGCCAGCCTCACAGTGCCAGCAGTTTTGGAGAATCTTGAGTGATTTTTTTAGAACCAAAGAATATTGAGTTTTATGACTTTATGAACACAGAAAGTGTAGACTTCTATGAAACAACAAAAACAACACATAAAACAAGGTGTTTGATAGAAAAACAGTCATTTATTCATAAACATGCCCTAGTCAGTGTACTATTTCTCTGTGTGTGATATGTTGTAAAACAATGTCCTGCATGTAACGCCACATCCTGGTCTCACTGCGGCGGCCACTGCGCGCACAGACACGACACCTCCGTGTTGGCCTGGTCTTGTTGGGGGTGGGCATCAGCTTTTCCAGCCTGTGCCTCGCCATGTTGCCATCCAGCCTACTTTCAGGGTCCATGTTGTACGGTGCTCTGGGATTGTGTGCTTCGTCTGCCTGGGCCGTCTCCGCCTCCAGCACCCCATGCTGCTTCCCTGACCACATCCTCACGACCCTGCGTGTGAACTCCAAAAGTGACTTACATTGTTGTGGATTTCTGGCCCTATAAAGAACATATGCGTTAAACATGGCAATTTGGAACATGTAAGCCACAAACTTCTTTGACCAGTTTAGGGACCTCCTTATGAAGGGGTAGTAGGCCACATTCTGGTCCAGTTTATCCACGCCATTCATGTTGGAGTTGTAGGCGATCACACACACTGGTTTAAACTGGGTCACTTTATGTCTCTGCCCCCTCTGCCACACATCAACCCCTTCCATTCTGTCTTGGTGGCAGGTTGTCACCATCTTCACGATTCGTTTGTCCTGCCAAGCTACCACCATCATGCGCCCATTGTGCCGCACAATTCGTTCCCCTGCCCCCAGGTCAGACTTTTTGATATCCCGGATGATCAATGGCTCTCCCCTGTTTTTCCTGAGGGTTCCACAGACGTTTGTCTGTGCTCTCAGTAAGCGTTCGCACAGGGACACAGAATTATAGAAATTGTCCATGTAGACAGTATAACCATGACCCTGGAGACGATCAAGCAGAGAGAACACTATCTCTGGCAGAGTACTACCTTCACCCACATAAGGCCGCAAGTTGAAGCAGTACCCTGTCGCAGAGTCACACAGAATGTACGATTTTATACCATACTTCACCGGCTTTTGTGGGTTATACACTCGGAACGATAGGCGCCCCCGCCACTGCATCATGCCCTCATCAATGCAAATGTTTTTTCCTGGCTGGTACAGTTCTTTGCATTTCCCAACAAGATAATCTAACATTGACACCAGCCCTGGTCCTGGTCCTGGTCCTGGTCGTGGTCCCAGCCCCTAGCTGATACACCTTTCTTTTTTTGTCCTCCACCAAGAGGAGGGATGGGGGCCCTGCTGGACCCACCACCTGTAACACATAATTACCATAATGATTAGCAACAGGTGCCCATAATACAACTGGAGGAAAATGGTGTTCATGTAACAAGGACTGAATGGGGGTTAATTCTTACCTCTGTCACGTCCATTATCGGAGCGATCTGGCTCCCGCTCCGGCGATGAGGCTGTGTCGGTGTCAGACGAACCAGACGGCAGCCATTCGTCTGACGTATCCGGGTCTGGTTCACTGGGACCCTCTGAACCGGATTCACCTGGGCCATGCTGGTGCCCTCGGTCCTTCGAAGGCACATGGTGCGCACCACACCCGCTCCCTCTGCCCTTCTTCTTTGCTGGGTATCTCCGACCTACTCTCCCTTCTCTTTCCCCCTCACCTGCCGCAGTATCTCCTGAAATACTCCTAAACCTGCTTTCTTCCACCGCCAGCTGCCTCAGTTTGCTACATCTCCGCTTTTTCGCCATCTTCACTCAACCTCGTCCTTCTTCCTCTGCCAACACCAGTTGTACCCCACCCACAAACCGATTCCCATGGTCCCCGCCTACAGGATTCAAAATTCAATGAGTACACGCCTCATTTTCAGTGACAGGCGACAGGACCTCCAGGAACCAGGGGTCTAATGGCCAAGATGTAACCCGCCCAGAAGGCCCGGTTCTGGGGGTAAAAAGGCAGGGCATCTGGACCCCTGGAACCACATAGAACCAGGGGTCAAAAGGCCGGGCGTTAGACCCACCAATAAGGCTCTGTTCTGGGGCAGAGTAGAGCAACACATGGACCCCTGTGAAAAATGACAAAGTCCAACAAAATTTAAGCTTCACTCCTGGTAGTACCATGACTCTGGTGGGACTTAGAAAAATTGAAGCTTCACTCCTGGTAGTACCATGCCTCTGGTGGGACTTAGAAAAATTTCAGCTTCACTCTGGTAGTACCATGCCTCTGGTGGGACTTAGAAAAATTTCAGCTTCACTCCTGGTAGTACCATGCCTCTGGTGGGACTTAGAAAAATTTCAGCTTCACTCCTGGTAGTACCATGCCTCTGGTGGGACTTAGAATAATTTCAGCTTCACTCTGGTAGTACCATGCCTCCAGTTCAGAAAAATGACAAAGTCCAACTTTCAGACTTAGCGAGTTTTGCCTCTTGGTAGTTGCTGGGGACCTGTCTATTTTGCCACACGTGATTGAGTTTTGCCTCTTGGTAGTTGCTGGGGCCTCCCCATTCAAGGTCAATGGAGACACCTTCTGCATAGTGCATTTAACACTTTTTTGGGAGGTATTTTTTTCACGTGCTTCCCCCATTTCAGAAACCACGATTTTAAGTGGTGTTCCTCCAGGCGCAGGCAGGCAGGATTCGCAGGGTACCTTCCCCGGACCAAAATGAAGGGACATCTGTTCCCTTTTGTTGCTTTTTCCCCTGCCATCCTCCGGAAGCTAACAGCAAACCTCCAATCGGACTTGCTTCACCCCGGTAGTACCATGCCTCCAGTTTAGAAAAATGACAAAGTCCCACTTTCACACGTAGCGAGTTTTGCCTCTTGGTAGTTGCTGGGGACATGGAGCCCCATAGAACCAGGGGTAAAAAGGCCGGGCCTTGACCCAGCCTTAAAGCCCCATTCTGGGGCAGAAGAGCCGGGCACGTGGACCCCTGGAGCCCCATAGAACCAGGGGTAAAAAGACCAGGCCTTGACCCAGCCTGAAGGCCCCATTCTGGGGCAGAGGAGCCGGGCACGTGGACCCCTGGAGCCCCATAGAACCAGGGGTAAAAAGGCCAGGCTTTAGACCCAGCCTTAAGGCCCCATTCTGGGGCACAGTAGCCGGGCACGTGGACCCCTGGAGCCCCTTAGAACCAGGGGTAATAAGGCTGGGCCTTGACCCAGCCTGAAGGCCCCATTCTGGGGCAGAGGAGGCGGGCACGTGGACCCCTGGAGCCCCGTAGAACCAGGGGTAATAAGGCTGGGCCTTGACCCAGCCTGAAGGCCCCATTCTGGGGCAGAGGAGAAGGGCACGTGGACCCCTGGAGCCCCATAGAACCAGGGGTAAAAAGGCCTGGCTTTAGACCCAGCCTTAAGGCCCCATTCTGGGGCACAGTAGCCGGGCACGTGGACCCCTGGAGCCCCGTAGAACCAGGGCTCAGGAGGCCAGGCTTTATACCCAGCCTCAAGGCCCCATTCTGGGGGACAGTAGCCGGGCACATGGACCCCTGGAGCCCCGTAGAACCAGGGGTAAAAAGGCTGGGCCTTGACCCAGCCTCAAGGCCCCATTCTAGGGCACACTAGCCGGGCACGTGGACCCCTGGAGCCCCGTAGAACCAGGGGTAATAAGGCTGGGCCTTGACCCAGCCTGAAGGCCCCATTCTGGGGCAGAGGAGCAGGGCACGTGGACCCCTGGAGCCCCGTAGAACCAGGGGTAATAAGGCTGGGCCTTGACCCAGCCTGAAGGCCCCATTCGAGGGCAGAGGAGCAGGGCACGTGGACCCCTGGAGCCCCATAGAACCAGGGGTATAAAGGCCAGGCTTTAGACCCAGCCTTAAGGCCCCATTCTGGGGCACAGTAGCCGGGCACGTGGACCCCTGGAGCCCCTTAGAACCAGGGGTAAAAAGGCTGGGCCTTGACCCAGCCTGAAGGCCCCATTCTGGGGCAGAGGAGCCGGGCACGTGGACCCCTGGAGCCCCGTAGAACCAGGGGTAAAAAGGCTGGGCCTTGACCCAGCCTGAAGGCCCCATTCTGGGGCAGAGGAGCCGGGCACGTGGACCCCTGGAGCCCCGTAGAACCAGGGGTAAAAAGGCCAGGCTTTAGACCCAGCCTCGAGGCCCCATTCTGGGGCAGAGTAGAGCAACATATGGACCCCTGTGAAAAATGACAAAGTCCAACAAAATTTCAGCTTCACTCCTGGTAGTACCATGCCTCTGGTGGGACTTAGAAAAATTTCAGCTTCACTCCTGGTAGTACCATGCCTCCAGTTCAGAAAAATGACAAAGTCCAACTTTCAGACGTAGCGAGTTTTGCCTCTTGGTAGTTGCTGGGGACCTGTCTATTTTGCCAGACGTGATTGAGTTTTGCTTCTTGGTAGTTGCTGGGGCCTCCCCATTCAAGGTTAATGGAGACACCTTCTGCATAGTGCATTTAACACTTTTTTGGGAGGTATTTTTTCACGTGCTTCCCCCATTTCAGAAACCATGATTTTAAGTGGTGTTCCTCCAGGCGCAGGCAGGCAGGATTCGCAGGGTACCTTCCCCGGACCAAAATGAAGGGACATCTGTTCCCTTTTGTTGCTTTTTCCCCTGCCATCCTCCGGAAGCTAACAGCAAACCTCCAATCGGACTTGCTTCACCCCGGTAGTACCATGCCTCCAGTTTAGAAAAATGACAAAGTCCCACTTTCACACGTAGCGAGTTTTGCCTCTTGGTAGTTGCTGGGGACCTGGAGCCCCATAGAACCAGGGGTAAAAAGGCCGGGCCTTGACCCAGCCTGAAGGCTCCATTCTGGGGCACAGTAGCTGGGCACGTGGACCCCTGTGAAAAATGACAAAGTCCCACTTTCACACGTAGCGAGTTTTGCCTCTTGGTAGTTGCTGGGGACCTGGAGCCCCATAGAACCAGGGGTAAAAAGACCAGGCCTTGACCCAGCCTGAAGGCCCCATTCTGGGGCACAGTAGCCGGGCACGTGGACCCCTGGAGCCCCATAGAACCAGGGGTAAAAAGACCAGGCCTTGACCCAGCCTGAAGGCCCCATTCTGGGGCACAGTAGCCGGGCACGTGGACCCCTGGAGCCCCATAGAACCAGGGGTAAAAAGACCAGGCCTTGACCCAGCCTGAAGGCACCATTCTGGGGCAGAGGAGCCGGGTACGTGGACCCCTGGAGCCCCATAGAACCAGGGGTAAAAAGTCCCAGCTTTAGACCCAGCCTGAAGGCCTCATTCTGGGGCACACTAGCCGGTCACGTGGACCCCTGGAGCCCCATAGAATCAGGGCTCAGGAGGCCAGGCTTTATACCCAGCCTCAAGGCCCCATTCTGGGGCACACTAGCCGGGCACGTGGACCCCTGGAGCCCCATAGAACCAGGGCTCAGGAGGCCAGGCTTTATACCCAGCCTCAAGGCCCCATTCTGGGGCACACTAGCCGGGCACGTGGACCCCTGGAGCCCCATAGAACCAGGGCTCAGGAGGCCAGGCTTTATACCCAACCTCAAGGCCCCATTCTGGGGCAGAGTAGCCGGGCACGTGGACCCCTGGAGCCCCATAGAACCAGGGGTCTAACCCTGGGACCTATACCCGAAAAAAGGCTCCCTATCCCCGGCCACAATCTAGACACACCCGGCCCTTACAGGACCTCCAGGGACCAACCGCCCCAGTCGGTCCCTGGTACCCCAAACTTAAGCCCCCTCCTCGGGCTAAACCCCTTCAACCGGCGCCGTAAATCAACCAGAGCCTTGGTACTACAAAACGAAAAAATATCAGAAATCTAAGTCCAACGTGGACTTAGAAAATTTTCTATCTTTCCATTTGTAGTACCAAGGGTTTTTTTTACTTTTTGGAATTTTTCTAAGTCCACGTTGGACTTGGAAATATTCCCAAAAATTAAAAAAAAAACCCTTGGTACTACAAAACCAAGGTGGAGGCTCTTCATGTCCAGTTCACGTTCCCTTCTGCTGTTCTCCCTGAGTCTCTCACGATGGTCTGAGACCCCAGCTCACGTTCCCTTCTGCTCTACGGGAGTGTCTGTTCTCCCTGTACCGCTCACGTTCCCTTCTGCTCCACGGGAGTGTCTGTTCTCCCTGAGCCTCTCACGATGGTCTGAGACCCCAGCTCACATTCCCTTCTGCTCTACGGGAGTGCCTGTTCTCCCTGAGCCGCTCACGTTCCCTTCTGCTCCACGGGAGTGTCTGTTCTCCCTGAGCCTCTCACGATGGTCTGAGACCCCAGCTCACGTTCCCTTCTGCTCTACGGGAGTGCCTGTTCTCCCTGAGCCTCTCACGATGGTCTGAGACCCCAGCTCACGTTCCCTTCTACTCTACGGGAGTGTCTGTTCTCCCTGAGCCTCTCACGATGGTCTGAGACCCCAGCTCACGTTCCCTTCTGCTCTACGGGAGTGTCTGTTCTCCCTGAGCCTCTCACGATGGTCTGAGACCCCAGCTCACGTTCCCTTCGTACCGCCCCAGTCAAACTCCCCACCTGCCAATGTGGGGTCAGAACCGGCAGAGCCGGACGCATGAAGAGAGAGCCCCGCCTGCTCGGGACTCACCTCACTGAACAAAGGAACCATAACTGATTTAATGAGCCATTCGTAGTTTCACTGTACCGACCTTCCAGCGGTTTAATATGTGGGACAAGCATATGCTGCTATACTGGAGGATCAACTAGGATAGCCCCGAAGGTGGAGCCCACCCGCGGCAGTGCGGTGATCCGAGGGGGCGGAGGAGGCGATCCAAGGCCCCCAGGAGAGTCGCCGGTCCCGAGGAGGGCATCCCCAACCCCCCCCCTGTGAGCCCTTTAGTAGGGCGGGACGGGAAAAAAATACCTCCCAGAAAAGTGCTAAATGCACTATGCAGAAGGTGTCTCCGTTGACTTTGAATAGGGATGCCCTAGCAACTACCAAAGAGCAAAATCCGTTTACGTGTGGCAAAGTGTGGACTTAGAAATATTTCAGCTTCACCCGGGTAGTACCATGCCTCTATAAAAATATTTCTAAGTCCACAGCTTCACCCGGGTAGTACCATGCCTCTATAAAAATATTTCTAAGTCCACAGCTTCACCCGGGTAGTACCATGCCTCTATAAAAATATTTCTAAGTCCACACTTTGCCACACGTAAACGGATTTTGCTCTTAGTAGTTACTAGGGCATCCCCATTCAAAGTCAACGGGGACACCGCCTGCATAGTGCATTTAGCACTTTTCTGGGAGGTATTTTTTCAAGTACATCCACGTTACAAGGAACGAGAGTTTTAACTGGTGGTGCTCCAGTGTGGACTTAGAAATATTTTTATGGAGGCATGGTACTACAAAACCACACTGGACTTATACCTTTATATTATATAAATATGATTATACCTTCATATGCAGCCCCAGACCAGAGCGTTATGGGCGGATTAAACGCGCGGCTTCAGACCGCTGATCCCCGGTCCGTTGAGAGGGGACACATGCTCCGTTATTCTGCCCCATAAAAAGAGCATTATGAGCGGATTAAACGCGCGGCTTCAGACCACTGATCCCCGGTCCGTTTAGAGGGGGCGCATGCTCTGTTATTCTGCCCATAAACAGAGCATTATGAGCGGATTAAACGCGCGGCTTCAGACCGCTGATCCCCGGTCCGTTTAGAGGGGGCGCATGCTCTGTTATTCTGCCCCATAAAAAGAGCATTATGAGCGGTTTAATTTACCTGGGCTTTACGCCATGGTTCCGGGACATTTTAGGGGTCCAATCTGCTCAGGAGGATCTAAAATAGCGGAGCACTTGGAAACCAGTCTGATTTTCAGTGACAGGCTGCGCGAGACCGCTCCCCGCCCCTCGCCCGTGATTGACGTATATATGCGTCGATGGCAGTGAGCATAAGTATTTCAATTGACGTATATATACGTCAATGGCAGTGAGTGAGTTAATAACAGTCAAAAAACATTTTGGAAGAGAGGAGACTAATTCTCTTAGCTTCTCATGTGGAATTCTTTCCCATTCTTGCTTGATGAACCGCTTCAGTTGTTCAACAGTCCGGGGTCTTCTCTGTCGTATTTTACGCTTCATAATGCGCCACACATTTTCAATGGGAGACTGGTCTGGGCTGCAAGCGGGCCAGGGGAGAACCTGGACTCTTTTACTTGGAAGCCACGCTGTTGTAACACGTGC
This sequence comes from Siphamia tubifer, assembly GCA_020466265.1. Classification (NCBI taxonomy): domain Eukaryota; kingdom Metazoa; phylum Chordata; class Actinopteri; order Kurtiformes; family Apogonidae; genus Siphamia; species Siphamia tubifer. The sequence continues at coordinate 10,071,993 of CM035803.1, forward strand.
AGAATGTGGCTTGGCATTATCTTGCTGAAATAAGCAGCGGCGTCCATGAAAAAGACGTTGCTTGGATGGCAGCATATGTTGCTCCAAAATCTGTATGTACTTTTCAGCATTTATGTTGCCTTCACAGAAATGTAAGTCACCCATGCCATGGGAACTAATGCACCCCCATACCATCACAGATGCTGGCTTTTGAACTTTGCGTTGATAACAGTCCGGATGGTCCGCTTCCTCTTTGGTCCGGAGGACACGACGTCCAGTGTTTCCAAAAACAATTTGAAAAGTGGACTCATCAGACCACAAAACACTTTTCCATTGTGCATCAGTCCATTTTACATGAGCTAGGGCCCAGAGAACCCGGCAGCGTTTCTGGATGTTGTTCATAAACGGCTTTTGCTTTGCATGGTAGAGTTTTAACCCGCACTTACTGATGTAGTGACGAACTGTATTTACTGACAGTGATTTTCTGAAGTGTACCTGAGCCCATATGGTGATATCCTTTACACACTCATGTCGGTTTTTAAGGCAGTGCCGCCTGAGGGATCGAAGGTCACGGTCATTCAGTCTTGGTTTCCGGCCGTGGTGCTTACGTGCAGTGATTTCACCAGATTCTCTGAACCTTTTGATGATATTATGGACCGTAGATGTTGAAATCTCTAAATTCCTTGCAATTTTGCTTTGAGAAATGTTGTTCTTAAACTTTTCAACTATTTTCTCACGCAGTTGTGGACAAAGTGGTGAACCTCGCCCCATGCTTGTGAATGACTGAGCATGTTTGGGGAGGCTCCTTTTATACCCAATCATGGTCCCCACCTGTTCCCAATTAGCCTGATCACATGTGGGATGTTTCAAATAGGTGTTTGATGAGCTTTTCTCAGCTTTCTCAGTATTTTTTGCCAACTTTCCCAACTTCTACTGCACGTGTTGCAGCCATGAAATTCTAAGTTAATTATTATTTGGCAAAAAACTATAAAGTTTATCAGTTTGAACATTAAATATGTTGTCTTTGTAGTGTATTCAATTGAATATAGGTTGAAAAGGATTTTAAAATCATTGTATTTTGTTTTTATTTACATTTTACACAATTTCCCAACTTCAACCGAATCCGGTTTGTATATATAAGGGCTGTCAATTGATTAAAATATTTAATCACAATTAATCACATGATGATCATAGTTAATCACGATTAATCATATATTGTAAGTGAGCATATTGTTCTACAACATGACTCAAATGATAGTGCAGTCAGCCTGTACCCTATAAAACAGCTGTTTTGTTATATTGAGCAGATGCTGAACACCCCAGCCTCCATTTCTTCTCTTTTTTAACAGACCAAATTATTACCATTATCAATTGGGCTGTGTTGTACAGGAACGATGATAGCTCGCTGGAGGAAATGTATGGCAAGCCAGTGTTCAAATAGGCATGCGCTCCGTTTATTATATCATGCATTACAGAACGTGTTCTGGCATGCTATCAAGCGGTACAGGACGCAATGGCACGCATTATAGCACGTGTTCCATAACGCGGGCCATTGCTGGTGCCAGAACGCATCCTGTAACGCGTCCTGTAACGCGTGATATAATAAACAGAACGCGTGCCTATGTGAACACTTTGGCTTGCCATAGGCTTACCATAGTGGTCAGCATGCTGACTTTCTCTGTCATATTCCACTCTCTGGATATGTGCATGAAATGCTCCGCGCACGTACTGGTGAAGTGGCTCTCCTCTGATTTCATAACAGTTAGAACCTGCAACTGAAGTCACCTCTCTTGATCAAAATGATGCACCGTGACATGACATATGATTACTCAGTGAGGTCCAGTAGTCTCCGGTCAACACCACTGTCCTAGTTGTCCGAGCTACGGAAATGCCCGAGCTTCAAATGCCACCGCATTAATTGCGCGTAAAAAAAAAATTGTGCCGCTAAACACACATTGCGTTCACGCGTTAATAATGCGTTAACCTTGACAGCCTCAATATATATGTATATATATATATATATATATATATATATATATATATATATATATATATATATATATATGTGTATATATATATATATATATATATATATATATATATATATATATATGTGTATATATATATATATATATATATATATATATATATATATATGTGTATATATATATATATATATATATATATGTGTATATATATATATATATATATATATGTGTATATATATATATATATATATATATATATATATATATATATATATATATATATATATATATATATATGATATCAATTCATATCTCACTTCCAGCTTTTCACATATTGATCACATATTGATTTCTTACAGTAACGGACATGATCATATGGTTCAGCATATGATCATGTCAAACTTTCCAATGTGTAAAGAGATGGGGAGTTTTTTCTGATGGCTTAAAAAGTAAGACATGCAAACAACAGGAGGTGATGTCAGGTCATGTGTCAGTTCAAAGGGGATTTTCAGCTTTAAAACATATAGGAGCGACCATGGCTAAGTTGGTAGAGCGGATCATCCAATAACTGAAGAGTTAGCAGTTTGATGTGTCAGTCTATTGTGTCCTTGGGCAATACACTTTACCCTCCTTGCCTTCAGTGCCACTCACACAGTATGTATGAATGTTTGGTGGTGGTCAGAAGGGCCGTAGGAATAAAATATCAGCCATGCTTCTGTCAGTCTGTCCCAGGGCAATTGTGGCTACAACTGTAGTTTACCACGACCAGACCGAGCATGTGAGAGTGAATGGATAATGGGTCACTTCGAGTGGCCAAAAAGTGCTACATAAATTCTATTCATTATTATTATAGAATAAAGGCAAAAAAAAAATGTCCTTTGTGTGTGCATCTCTGTGTCTTTCATGTTCTCAAAATAGCTCACGATAAGTGAACTCCGCAGAGACACACGTACAGTCTTCACCCTGCCCCATCTTCTAACATGAACACGAGGACACCCATGCCTCAGTTGCTAAGCTACACTCACTGCATTTATTTGTAGTCAAATAGCCTTTCTCATACAGTGCTAAAGGCTAATTATGCTACCTATAATAATCAATTAATTGCTGTAATGTGACAACAATGACCACACAAACAAGGCTTAAATTGATTCAGCATATGATCAGTATACAGTAACAGAATATTTGGTTTGGTGTAAGTTTATTATTAGCCTACATTAGGTAGAAACAACACTTTCTGTGACTTATTTGCTAAATTCCAAAAAGAAAAAACTATCTTTCTGCCATGCTGTAGCCTAATATCAGGAATTAGCCTTGCTATTGTTGATTTATTTTAGTTTACCAATTGCAGGATGAACAGAAAGGAAAAGCTTAAGAGAGAGAGAGAGAGAAACACAGGGACTTCAGCAGCTCTCTGCTCACCTGGATTAAAATAACATGGAAGGAGGATGAGGAGACAGACCATGATCATGAAGAAGAAAGGTCAGAACCGACATCAGTCATGTTAACTGTTTAGGGCCTTTTCCTCTAATTTTATTACATCTTAGAAGCTGTTCCTGATTCAACAACACAGTTTTTTACCAACTGTGAGTTTCCTAGTGAGGGTTGGCCTCCACCAGGGCTGCCCTTTGTCACCGGTTCAGTTCATAACCTTTATGGACAAAAGTTCTAGGCGCAGCCAGGTGGGGGAGGTGTTGAGTTCGGTGGCAGGAGGATCTCGTCTCTGCTTTTTATGGTTGATGTGATCCTCTTGACTCCATCGAACAGTCACCTCCAGCTCTTACTGGACCAACCATTAAGCCAACGCTGGCAAAAACATAACCTTCATGGTGGACGTGTGTGTGTGTGGGGGGTGCTTTGTTTTCAGGGTACTTTTCTTAGTTATTGTTATATTATCATTCAGCGTGATGATAATACTAACAGTAAAGACATGGAAGTAACATCCTCTGTTATTCCTCACAACTACAAACAATGAAGGAAACATGAATATAACTCCTGAGAGAGGGTTTAAAGGGTCAAAGTATTGGTTAATAATCTAATAATCTATATTTCTTCAGGTGCAGCAACAACATGGATTTCTTCATAAGGATGGATAAGTGCGAAGAGATGATATTCTGAAGTCTGTAATAGTCTTGTTTAGAATTGTATAATTGCTGTGCATAGTAAAATGGTTCTGGGTGTTAAAATAATAAAAGAAACAGATGTAAAAACATTATGCTACATAATTGTGATTCAAAGGCAGTTTTCAATAATCCGTGTATCATTTATTCATTTGTTTTTCAAAATGAAAGCAAGAATAAGACAACAAAAAAACTTGTTTTAACTCAGATAACGATCCATTTTTAAATGTTTTTATTTTTGTGTTTAAATGAATAATGCAAAAAACGGATAACGGCCGTTTCCCATTTTATCCAATTTTGACCTGAAGCAGTACAAGTACTTTTTAGTTTTTGGGAATATGGGAATACCTGGAATATGGCTCTAATTTTTCTATCTTTGTCACTGTGGGCCACGGTCTTTTCTGGTTTACTCAATTTACTTCAGGCCAAAATTGGATAAAACGGGAAATGTCCATTATCCGTTTTTTCTATTATTCATTTAAACACATAAATGAAAAATGGATCATTTTACGTTTTTTCATTTTGGTTTTGGAAACAAATAATGAAGAAACAAGTTGTTTTTTTGTTGTTTTATTTTTGGTTTAATTTTGAAAAATGAATGAACGAATGATACATTGATTTCCAATGTTTGCCTGTTGACTGTTAACCTCTTCCTCATCGCACAATTATCCATCTCATACACAAATAGACAAAAACTGGACATATTGAATTGAGGTGTTTGTTTTCTAACAGTGGTCTGGGATACAAAACGATAATCATTTATATCAGCATTGAATTTTTTAATCCAAGACTATGATTTTAAATATTCGACCTCTGAATTTCTAAAATTTTTTAGCATGAAAAATATGGTAACACTTTACATTATGGATCATTAATAAGGTGGTAATTATTATGTAATTTCATGGTAATATTGCCTTTGTAACTGCTTATTACATGTAAGATCCATGCCCTTTCCAGTACAATTACTCCAAACAGCTTCATAAAGGTGGAAATTTCTATGGTTATTTTGATGTAATTTCATGGTTATAATTATCAACACAGCTAGGTGGGAGTAAGTAGGAAGAGACAATAGTGTATTTTACAGCTCTGATACTATGTAATTTCTATTAAATGACTTCACTAGTTCCAGTGTAGTTCCAGGCATATCATATCTGTTTTACCATCTTACTACTGCACTTGCTTGATTTAGTCTCTTTCTTAGTAATAAGTAATTGGGTGGAAACCAATGCATAATGCATTTTAATAATGCATAATGCATTTTACAGCCCTGATGCTGTGTATTTTCCTTGAAATTCTTCAGGTAATTTAAAAAAATAACAAGTGAACCCTGGACTTGTCAATTCAGTAATTGATTGACTATTGATTGATTTAACATAATTACCATTTTATTATACCAAATGAAAACTGTTTGCATCGTATCTGCACTGGAAACTGCATGGAAATTCTTGATATAAACGTTTACAAAGGCATTATTACCATGAAATGACATCACAATTACCATAGAAATTACTACCTTATTAGTGATCTGTAATGTAAGGTGTTGCCATATTTTTAATGCTTAAGAATTTTCTGCCAAAACTAACCATGTACTTTCTTCACATCTCAATGAGGAAGAACAATCTCCTATTAAAATTTGAGGAAATACTGATGTTTATAAATATCAGTATTAAAAAAAATTACATTTCTACAGCTGTAAGATGTCCTGTTCATGAAGATTTTACATCAATATTCATAATCAATATATTTTTAATAATCTAAAACTATATTATTGTTTTGTAATCAAGGCCCCTGTTAGAAAAGAAACGCCTAAATTAAACTTTTTGGCCATGTGTGTATGAATTGGTTTCCCTTTGACTGGTACATGTTTACAGCCTTTAGGAGGCTGGACATAAAGCGAAAGCAGCAGAATGTCAGTATGAGGGACAGAGGAAGTGCAGATATATGTGGGCCAGCAGATGAGAGGAAGCATGGAGGATGATGATGACGGTCAAAGACAAGGGGAGAATGATGGATGGGAGCCGTGGCAGCACCGTCCGATGGAGCATGCAGAAGCAAAAGCAGAAAATAGAAAGTATGCCTGTCTTGTCTTTGTGATCTTGCATCACTTGTATACAACATCAATTCTGTAACCTTGTAGATATAGGAAAGACAAAAGCTGTATGAAATTATTTGTAGCATATAGGCCACGCTTCATGGTTTATTTGACTTGATAAGTGACAAATAATGACATTCTCCTAAACTGAATGAATTATCAGCGTCACTATAATCATATATAATAGTGAACCAGTACACACTACACTCTTAAAACTGCTGGGTTATTTTTGGGTATTTGTAATAACCACACATGCTGGGTTAAGTGGATTATTTAGTATGTGGCCCATAAATGGGTTGAAACTGGGTAAAATAGCAACCCTTATTTGTTGGGTTGGTGACGAATCAGAAAATCTGATTCAAATTTCAAGACGCGCCATTCCGCCATCTTTTTGGACAAGTAGAAGTATTGAGGTAAGTAAAAAAAATTATTCACTTTAATATTTGAAGTTATTTGACCGTTATTAGTTATTTCCTTGTTTCAGAGCATGGATCTGCTCGGGTCCAACTAGCTTGACTGCCATTTTGTATCACTTTATTAATTACTTAACCAACTATTATTCATATTGGTGACATTGAGATTCGCAACTATCTGTTAGCTGCTAACTGACAGATCCGAACTCCGCTGCTTGATTTCAGGACAATTTGATTTCAAGTCACGTTCGTCGTGTTTCCGTTATTTCCGTTTAAATAATCCGTTATAATCCATTTATTATTCCTTTACCCTGTTGAGCTAATTTCTTTCACACTCTACCTATGCTGTAAGTGTGATCAGTTATCCGTTGTGGAAACGGTTAAATGATTTTGGTCATATGAGTGTGAGGCAGTCAGCCAATGTAGTTCTAAAAATGCTCACGGTCACAGAGGCAGGTAACTAGCTGTTAGCATTGCTAGCCAGGATGTCATTGCCGTATGCGAGTCTAAGGAGAATGTGAGTCGCGCTAGTTAGTGACATCGAACAACGTAGTTATTAAAATAGAAGTGTAGCATCGTATTGTATGTAATGTATAATGTGTATAATTACTACACATTGCTTAAACGTGTGTACGTTGTTACTACCTAGTTGTGCAGTCCTTTAGTTTGAATTGGGAGAGTGTTGGCAGCTATGCATTCGTGAAATGATCAGTTTACAGGTACTGTTACTGCCTGTATGGCTCTGCGCACTTTGCTGGTTGCAATTGTGTCAGTCACCCATTTTTTCTCATACTTTATGCAGTTAGCCTGGGTAAATCAGACCCGTCGCACGCTCGCACACTGACCTACTCGCACGCTGCTGCTTGGAGAACGTTGGTCTGACCCTGATCAAACCGAAGGTGCACAGTGCATGAATGCCTGAATGAGAGGCAGCCGGCGTCGGGAGAGAGAAGAACGAGAGTGCAGTGTACAGTGCAGAAACAACTAGATGAGCAAAAAAAGTCGCCAGATATATCACATTATGTAAACTGATGCCTTTATAAGTAATATAATGACATGTTAAAACCTGGTTGGTCCTTGAGATAAAGGAATGATGTTACCTTTTTTATTTTGTTACAGATGGATGATTATGTTTCCAACAAACTAACTGAATGGGGCATGGAAGAATTTATACCTGCATTCCAAGGTAAGAAGGTTTTTTTATAAATGTGAAATACATGTTGAGAAATACACTATATTGCTAAAAGTATTTGCTCACCTGTACACACACACACACACACCTACACAACAGGCACTCTGATACAGTACATCCATGTCAGTTGTGTTCCATGTTAATATGCAAAATACTTCCAGACATGTAAAAAATATACCACAGACCTGCAACAGGATTTCTCGAAGAACGCCTACGCAATGTCCGCAAAAGGCTTCACAAGGGTAGACGGCAGAGTTCGACACCCCAAGCAGCTTTTCAACAACAACCACTGCCACAGAACTCAGCAATTTTACCAGGTAAACCTGTGTGCGCTTTTGCAAAAATCTCAAACTGTAACATGTCTGGGCTAAATTTGGCATTAAGTTGTTATTGCATGCATTTTTCCAGAAAGTAATGCAAAAGCATGATATGCTTTGTAATTCACAAAAGTACAGTCAAAGTATTAGACAGAGTTTCGCAGAGTGTTTTACAATTTTGCTTTGTTTTATGTCGACTTATTTCTTCAGCCTCCAGCATAACGTCAGAAAAAACCGTCGAACTAGCTGAGTGGCTGAAAAACAACATCTATCCAACATCCAAAGTAGCGGAGTTTATGCATGACACTGCTGTCCACAGAGTACAGTGGATAAGGGCAAATGGAACCAAGCCAATCCATGAAATCTGCAGAGAATTCCCACGCTTGGTGGGCATGGTAGGTTTCCTCATCGGCAATATTACACACAAAGATCTTTCGAGCTATAGATTTGACATTGATTGGCCGAGACTTAGGAATAATGTATGATTTATGGGTTTACACTATTCAACAAAAATGAGTAATTGTGTCATCCATTTGTGACATCCCCTTGTAGATCTCCAGGATTTCTCCATACTACACCCAGATGCAACAAACAAGTTAATATCCAACTAGGCACACTTCACCGGGATTTCCTGGGCTGGGACGGAGAAGATTGGAGACCTGCTGGTCAACATTGACAGCCTATCTGAAGGTATAACGTGTATCTATTAATTTACACATTGAGACTTACAGGCTCTGACAAAGGAGGTCTAATGGTACTCCTATCATACCTCTGAATCTTAGAACTCAGAACTTTCACCACTTATTGCATATCGGGGTTTGAATACATGCATGAGGGCTTCAGGGAGGTCAAGTGTCTCATATCATTTTACTCAGCATAAGCTGGAGAATAAGATGGAATATTTATCTTGTCTTATCTCACTATAAACATGACAGAGTAAAAAAAAAAATATAAAAAAATCTATTTATTTTTTCTTAAATACATGAATATGAATAATATCAAATCTGCAGATTAAAACCTTTTTATTGACTACAATAGTAAATACAAATATTCCTTAATAAATGAAGTCACATTTCTTAATCCATACCAAAGCAACAAAAAATATTGCCATCATAGAGCAGTACCATATAGGGGATTTCATAGTGTATAATGTGCAACTTCTGAGATAAGAGGGCTTTGACACACCCTTACACACAAATTTAAGGCTACTTTCACATTAAAATGATAAATAAGCATATAGTTTAACATCCAAATTGGTTGCAGTGCCAGCATCAGAGTTTGATTTTGATTCTTCTATTCTTTAATTGCCATTTTAAATGTTTCTAACATTGCAGGAAGAAGAGGAGATATTGCATTGCTGCTCCTTCCAAGGATTATCCCTCCTACTACGTACAAACAAGGCCGGAAACACATGAGACCTAGTCAACTGGAATCTTCAAATGCCTTGATGAACAACCTGTGAGTAAATCTGTACCACATAGTAATTGTTGGATACGCTAACAAGCAAGCAGACTGTATTTGTGTGTTATAAACAAAACTACATTCACACTTTTATTAACATTTTCTCTCTCTCTCTCTCCAGGTTGGCACCAACATACCAGAGTACCTCGGCCAAAGAACATCTGAAGTCCCATGTGTCCTAATGCTTACAAATCTGGAACACGAGTGCTCTCAAGCCTTTGTCATAATCAATGCCGTGGCAGTTGAGTATAAGTCTCTTGCTGAAGCTGTTGATGTTTGTTTTAAATCGTTTTATGTCTTCGATGTCCAGTATCCAAAGGCCTGTGCCCAGGTTTGGGAATTCTTACAGTCGTGTGTGTATGAGATTCCTGGGCCTGTGAGGTCCTCTGTACAGACAATGCGGGCACAGTTGCATGCGCAGATGTGTCAGGTCCCCACCGCTGTATAAATCCCCATGTCATTAGTTGTCCCATCTACTACCCCAGTTATCTCTCCCTTTCCCAGATACCTCTTTAGTTGTGGGCCCACTCCGTTTAGTCCTGCCCTTTCGACACTGGCCTGTTTGATCGGTGGTTTTCTGTTGCCGCTGGGACTTGAGTTTAGTTTTGGACCCTCTCCATTTAGTTCTGGTGTGTGTGGTTTTAATAAACTAGTACATTCTGAGGAGGACCATTATAAGTTTGCACTAATTTTTTGATGTCCTGCCTACGGCGGGGCTAAAAACAAATAAACCAAAAAAAAAGAAAAGAAAAAAACAACTTGGCAAAGATAATCTCTCTCTCTCTGTCTCCCATTTTGTATTCTATTGTATTTTGTATCAATTGTAAATTCTCTCTCTCTCCCATTTTGTACTGTATTTTGCATTTTGTATGACTTTGTAGCATGACTTTGTATTATTGTTTTGTGTCAAATAAACAGCTGTCTCAATCTATTGTTTCTGATTTATACATTACCTCTATGTATAGCTCTATGTATATATACATGTCATATAGTCATGTATACAGATAACATAACAATAAATAATCCTATAGTATAGATAAATAAACCCTAATTTAACCAAAAGAAATGAAATGGGCTTTCAACCCATATCTAGGGTAGCATGAACCCAGCAGTGCGTAACCATCTACCCAAACTTGGGTTGATAAACATAACCCAATTTTTTGGGTCAAATTGATAGCCCAGCCAAATGGGTTACAGTAGCCCAAGTTTGGGCGAGTCCTCTTTTCACTCAGCACATGGGTTATATTTGGGTTACAGTTTTAAGAGTGTAAATATGTCAGAGTTAAATATTCAGTGTCACTGTTAAATAGAGAGTGTTAGTGTTGTATTAACACCACATTGATTTAAAACAACACTGTGCCTGGTGCTTTTGTTAAATTAATGTTGTAAAATCAGGGTATTATTAATATTGGTGTTAAATAAAACCAAATTGGTGTCGATAAAATCATGTCCACGTAAGAGTTCTAGAATGTTTCACAGATTGATGAAAACTTCCAAGAAAATCATCACCATCTTATTTTTCACAAGAACTGGTGAAGTTGCTTCCCTTATGTGACATTGGGAGTGGAACAAAAAAAATTGTGTCAAGTATTGTAAGATCTCGCAATACTTTTACAAAATAGTTGTGATGGTTACGTCATGACTCTGCGTAGCCGCCATGTTTGCTCCTCCTTCCTTCTGTTTACTAAGAGCAATGTGTTCTTTACAAACGTACTCTCTACTCCCTCTGGGTCGTGCGGCTTAACATTTACTTTACTGACCATTATTATATCACCATGGTAACCTGTTCAGTGTTAAGTGGTTTCTAATTTTAACAACAAATATTGTTAAACCAACAAAAATTGAGTGTTAAATTTTTACAATTTCAAAAGTGTTAATTTTACACTGGATAGTGTGGACACATATAGACACTTTATAGGTGACAAATTTAATTCCATGGGTGGCATATTTTCTGTGTACCCAGTAAATTTCCCAGTATAAAAATGCAATGTCAAAGTATTTTAATTCTGTCAGAGTCATTCTAACAAATGAAAGAGTAAAATCTAACAACATAACCTCCAGTGTTGGTGAAAAGAATTGGATTTAACAGAGGTTGCACACTGTCAGTGTCATATATTCAGTCTTACAGGCGTGTGCGGTTTCTCCATAAGGGCGACTGGGTGACGCACTGCCACACCATAGCAAACGTGAATTTAAAAATTAGTATTTTCCCCCTTCCCTACTTTAGCGGAGCTGACTGATCTCATCTGTCTCTCTGTGGATATCATTGTCCAATCACAGTGACATCCTAAGTACAGTCAGTGACACTAGGTACCAATGCTTTTGGGGTGATTTTAGTTATGTTGAAAATTGCCCAAGGGTTCTCTGATAGACTTTCTAGCATTTTGTGATTTTTCACGTAACAGTCACTACAATACAATCTCTACGGCTTCCAGGAGGGCTTAATTCTCAATTAAAATATGTAAATATCCACTCAACTGTTTTTAATTATTGTCATATTATTATTTACACTATGATAATATCCATGATAAACACTAGAAATGACAAGGTCTAAATATACGTTCAACTATTATTCAATAGTTATTGACATGCGACTGTTTACAATGTGGTAATATCATTGATAAATATGCCAAATGGGAAGGTCTAACTCCTCTTAACTAGGCTATTTCTAATGAAAATGAAACTTTCCTACTTGAAGATACTGAAGTTGTGTTATACAGGCTGCACTTTTTGAAAATCTGACGTTCTGTAGTATAATATTTAAAGACTGGTAAATTAATAGATTTTAAAAAAAAAAGTTCCATTTCTGATGTTGTTTTTGAACATAGCTTTTATAAAGATATCCTTGGCTATTTCACATTATACAACTTTGTAAATGTAAATCGGGTGGAATTGGAATTGTTTGTTACAGAGTCAAACTATTCCTCAACTATGAATGTTGTTCACAACCTTACACCATTATGTATTATAAACTACCTAGCTACAGGGTAAATATTTGTGTAATGTGGAGCCATCTACTGGATTTAAGTGGAATTGTAATTTGCAGAGAGAGAAAGAAATCGGGTCAATAATGTCTATAATAATGCCTACCTATTAATGCACCAGTTGAATGAGTCATTCGACATTATCGGACACTTTGCCCCTCCTGTGAAAATTTTCAGGAGCTGCCACTGGTTACAGGTCTCATTCCAATGTCATTTAATTAATATTGCTGTGTTCTCCATTGCTATTGAATGCATTGTGCGTTGTTACCAGGACCCTTCCTCTGAGCCATTCCATAATCATTGAATTTCTAAATCAAATATTGGGTCCAAAAATAAGAACCAAATATGGATAGTGAAGATATATAAATATGTTTGTATGACTTAATTAGAATAAAGATATATAAATATGCTTGTATTACTTAATTAATCACTTATTAATTCTACTCACAATCAAGTTTTATTGTTTGCTTTGTATCACTATTAAATGAAGTACAATGTGCTCACACATGCAAAACTAACAATGTGCTTATATGACTAACCTTGCATTCCTTTACACCCCTAAATCAGCTTGTTTATCTAAACACGCCAAGGGTTTATTCCCTAAATTACCTTTCTTATCTAACCCATCACCGGTCTAAACTGAGGGTGAAATTCCTGTCTGGTTTTGGTCAAAGTACCCAGTATACAGGTTTGAAGGACATCTCTCTCATCCTGGGTGCAGCTGTGATCCTAGGGCAACGAGGTCATATATCTTCAACTCCAGCGAAGAAGATGATGTCATCAAGACAACTATAAAGTATCATGTCTGTGTTTCTTCTGTGTCTTTTCTCTCTGTACCTCCCCGGTTTCGTCCGGACCAGAACAGAGAAAAAACCCAGATATCTGTCGCACAATTTTTCTAGATTTCTTTGTTAGGGTTAACGGTAATAAAACTTCTGAAACTTTATTTTTGGATCCTGGTGGTTTCTTCCCGATAAAAACGAACACGAGTAAGAGGAAACTAAAAACGTAAGATTTCCTACAATAGTTAAATCTACCTAGGTGTCAGTGTATTAGATCTGAAAACATGGTTGTAAATTGTCTTATATAGACTCTAAATATACTGTTAAATGTGTAGATCCTACTGGTTTTTCTAATTCACACATGGATTTTCCATCAATCTTAAGCTACATTTATACAGAGACGATCGGAAGAGAAGACGCAAAACTGGCGTCTTGTCTTAACTGTTTTGTCCACATTTACATGAGTGTTGTCATTAAGAACCCTCCATGTACACAGGGATGCAAGAGTATGTGAAATTGGAATGGATCTACATGCCAGGCTGTAGATGGTGCTGTGATAGACCGTCACCTAAGTAATATAACGTGAGACCTAACCTTTAACAGGTGCTCTCATATTTGTTGTTTCACCCCCGATGTAAGGGTGAAGTTCTTTACTCAAAGCAACTAGAACATCTTTGGATAAAGGTTTTCCACCCAAGCATGTTCACTGTTACCCCTTTCACAAAATTGTCCCACCACTTACTGGTTCTCCCAGGTGTGGTCCAAATCCACCTATGAAATGTATGTCTCTGTTCAGTGATGGAATGTGTACAGATTCTGTGAATGTGAAAGATTCCTGTTTATAAGAGCTGTCTGAGCAGCTTGTATGAGGTGGATGGAAATAATCAGACATGTTTGTTGACCCTTTCTGCATTGTATGTTTGTTTGACCTTTCTGTATTGGCACATGTGTGACGCAATGCATATACAACGTGAGCAGGGTGAAATATTTTTGCGTATTTGACCATGAGATGGAAGCACAACGGCGGATAGTTTTAAAGGTTTCCACTCTGGAATGCGTCTTCAGATTTTTGTGTTTTCAACCTGTAAAAAGTAAATTGACATGTAAATGAAAGGCACTTCCGATAAAATATATTTTTCTAACCACAATCGTCCTTGTCTCATTCCACTTGTGTTACATGCAGAACCTACCCAATTAATCACATATAGTGTATATCATAATAATTTTGCGACAGTGGTCATTTTTGTCTTAAATAATTAGTTAAATTATGAAAATGTAAATGTGAGAGAATAAAGAAATATTTTGAAAAAATAAAACTGTATGATTTTTGTTTACTTTTTACTGTTACGTGCATATTTTTGTATAAACACTAACATTAAAAAAAGATTTTAAAAATATGTTATGTAGAAATGATTGTTTGTCATTGTTTTTCATTTAAAATAGATCCAAAGTGTTTCTAAAAATAAAATGACTTGACATCTGCTTTCAATTTTTATCCTGATGTCTTGTTTTTAGGACCAGTTTCAGTGAAACACACACACACAAAAAAACAACCAGATAAAACTAAAAAGTCGCTTAAAAACCTTTAAATCTTTAAAAGAGGTTTTAAATGCTAAATGGACTCTGCACATATTTCTTTAAGCTGAAAAGTTCCTACAAATCCATATCTGTACTAGTAATAGTAGTTAGTGATGTTCGATACCACTGATTTCCTTTCCGATCTGATACCAAGTAAAATTCAGTATCGGTGATACTGATACAGATACCAAAAGTTTATGTGACGACACACAATATGTCTTTTAAGTGTAAAAAACAGTAGAGTATTTCAAATCATAGCTTCCTTAAGAATACAGAGTAACTTATTTATATGTATTTTATACTGAAGCAGTTTTGAAGAACAAAATAGAAATAGACAATAGAAAAACCAGAGGACACAATTATACAAAATCAGCTTTCCACAAACCTTTTGTGATAATTAGCACATCTATATATAATTCAGCAAATATCTGTCTGTAGTGTTCCATCTAACACCTGTACAACTCCACCAAATGATCCAAAATTTGGAGGGTAACTTCCCAGTACTACTAAGTCCCGCCCGCTAATTTGGCTACAGCTGCGCCAACTGGCAAACGTTAACGTGGGTGTGGCACACGCGGCAACGCAGCACACAAGGTAACGAGGCACACGTGGCAACACGGCAGTCTGCGCACACACAGCACAGCAGTGCACACAGCGGTAAGGCAGACCGTGCAGTTCCACTTCACACGAAGTTTCAGATGCTTCCATATGCTACAGGTGTTAAAGACATTTGCATGAAAAGGCTGGAATACGACTGGTTTAAAGAAGCACTGGTGACATACAGTCTTGTATGTCATAACATAAAGCCTCTGGGAAGAGCTTAGTTAGCCTAGCACTGTGCTAATAGCACTAGCCTAGCATTGTGCTAATAGCAGTAACCTAGCACTGTGTTAATAGCACACTTGGAAATAACAGACCCAAGAGATAAATCTTCAGACCAGATGTGAATTCATCAACTGGTGACATGTGATGTGGTGCTCGTTTAATAATTATAGGTTAATGATAATAATAATGATGATGATGATGATGAGAGCTTAATGGGGGTGGGTATTGCACACATTTATAGTCTTTCTTTCTGCACCTTTCGACTCATTTCACCCACTTCCACAACACATTAGTACTTCATTAGTAGTAATCTCACATATTCTACGGCTCTGCACTCGTTTATCTAAAGTCTCAGAGTAAGAACAATACTCCTAATGAGTGTTTATCTTCTTGGACAGCCATGAACATGGTATGTTTGAAAAAGGTTTGGGGAGTGAGTCAACAGCGCAGCTTTTGCCTCTATGGAGACTAAAATGTGAGCAGAAAAAGTCAAACAACTTTATTAGTTGGCCAATATTCCAGTAAACAATAGGTGCTTTCCCTCTGTAGGAACTATCCTTTTTTCACACTTTCCCACAGCATAGGAACTATGTGCGGCCGAGAGACACCCCCCCCCCATTTAAGATGCATTTATCATTATCGAGGTAAAATTGCCCACTTTATCGTGATATTAATTTGAGGTCATATCGCCCAACCCTAAATGTTACAGGACACAGGGACAGTTGTCTATTGGGCTGTCTGTCAGTCTACATTACTGATTATATTTTTGTGGCTAAGAAAACAGCAAGAGACTGCTGTTGTGCGACTCATTTTTCTTTTTCCTACCTTCAGAAACTTTCATCTGAGGGGGCAGGGTATTTGTTGCCCTCCATCAACCCAGGTCTGGATGATGCCCTGGCATTTGCTGTGCTGTTACTCACAAGTGTTGATAAGTACTGTATCAAATACGTGACATTCCTGCAAATAAATGTCATGCTGTGGACAAATTGGAACACATTGGAGGGATTTCCCCCCTTTGAAGAACTGGAAGCTTTGACAGTGTTCCCAGTGGGTCTGGTGTCATCTTTACTCATGAAATACAGATGTACTTTGGAGTGCTTCTGCTTCAAAATCATGCTGGCTACATTCTAAACCAAAACAATTCAGCATGCATTCGTCATCATCACTCGTGCAGTAAAGGTAGAATCAATAAACAGAATTGTTAAGCAGGCAGCTGAACGGTTCCAAGGAATTGAGCAACTATAAATGGGTATATGATTCTCATCCATAACTGCTGGTAACTTCCATTCATCAATGCATCAGTTATCATGTTTTCTTTAGGATTAGGATATTGTTATATGTACACTCAGCTGGTGAGGTGGTGGGGTGAGGGTTAGGGTTACAAACTAGGGTATGTCATAGCCATAGACCACCTTAAAAACATTATTTCATATACAATAAAAATACATATTATGTGTTTTTGGTCATGTATTTTTAAACATACATTTCACCATCTACCCTTCAAATATGAGTGTTTTTCTATCACTTAAAGTCTAACATGTCTTTTAGATGTGCCTTTTCTACTGATAGTATTGACCATCATTAGGGGTGGAGGATGGACAGGTGCATCGCATTGTAATAAAAAAAAAAAAAAAAATGTAAATGAAGAAATGAAATCAACGTACCCACTGGGTTTCAACTGCCAGACTCCAAAGCCCGGTGTTACTAACTGAGCTATCTGGTCGCTTAGGTAGTTCTACTTCTACAAAGTATTTCTGAGGAAGATCTTCTTCAGGACGTGATGTTTACTTGTGTGGGCGGTGCTTGGGTACACATTTTTGCATCCAGAAGTTCTCCTATCTTTTGTTCCCACCATTTATAACCAGAGTGTATTATGGTAAACCACAGCAAAATGTTAAAGTCCACTTGAATGCAGATTATACATGGTACTCAGGGCTTTTATCATGTATAGCACATAACAAAAAAGCTTTCCTTCCTCTCCTGCCCCCCCTCCTCCCACAAAATTCAATGAACAAGTTCCAGCACATGCCCACGTGCACTGGGTTATGTTATAATGTATGTACGATGTCATATATGCCTATCAATGCTGGTTTTCAAACAGGGGAAGCTCATTGTCGGTTTACAATATAAAATGTGTGAATTTATTTCTTCGGAAATTCTTCAGTTAAGTTCAATTTATTTCAAATATGCAACAAGCAATCCCCAGTAGTGTAAAGAAGACAAAAATACAACATGTACATGAAAAACAAAACAAAACATGGCTTCATTGTCATATTCAAAAGGAAGTGAGAGGAAGTGAAATGTATTTAATCCCACCCCTTCTCCACAAAACAGTCTATGGCATAGTTTGGCAACCTCCACATTTGGCCCACAAACAAAAACATCTGGTCCGTGAGATTGTTTGAACTAGAGAACGAAAATTATTATTATTATTTTTTTAAATTATACATTTAAAAATGATACTGATAGTCTCAAAAAGCTCTATACTTGGAAAGCATATTTTTCAGACCAGAAACATTTCAATCGATCTAGATTCTTATTTGTTATATCTGCATACGAGGGTGAATAAGCGCATCAGGGAGGTGCAGCATGGATGCTCAACAGGTAAAAACAATTGTCGTCAGTGGACAGTGCCTGGTGCTGAAGTTCCAATAGTCTCTAGAATACACGCTGTCACTCAAACAACAGACGTAGGCGTCATATTATTGAGAAAATTAAAACACTTCTTTCAAACAGGCCAGACTTCATGAGAACAAAATGTGAGTAGCACAAGTGTCAAATATAATGTGTGTGCTATTTAGGTCTTTATATGACTGTGAAGACATGGGTGGGGTCTGAGGGGTCTACCCAGGGGATTCAACCTGGGCGGGTCAGGGTGGACAGCTCAGTGCAGGGAGGATCCTCTCGCGGGACCTCCCCCGTCTGACGTATATATGATAGTCAAAATTAATAATTTATAGATTTTATTTAAATATGTTTTTTTACTTTGCCGGACTGCATCTTATCACCGCTGAGCTTTCAAAGTGTGTCCCACACTGCACTGCTTTACTTTGGATCCTGTGGGAGTGTAGG
The DNA here is from genome assembly GCA_020466265.1 of Siphamia tubifer. Taxonomy (NCBI): domain Eukaryota; kingdom Metazoa; phylum Chordata; class Actinopteri; order Kurtiformes; family Apogonidae; genus Siphamia; species Siphamia tubifer. The sequence continues at coordinate 10,090,793 of CM035803.1, forward strand.
GCTCTGACCGATAACAATGGAAGCAAATCAGAGCAAAACCACTCGACCATGGGCTGCCGGGTTCAGCCCAGACATGCTCACAAGAGCCCTGAATTATATGTCCAGACACGTCCAGTAAATTACAGTTCCGATTTCAGACGCAATAACTTTGCACCTAGTGTGAAAAGTGACATTTCCCGCTGGTCACTATTTTATGGAAATCTGGTGAAATAGACGTTGGTTTAATCCTCAGGCAGTTCTTGAGGTTTTGGTCAGTTTATTTGTCTAGTGCGTCAACCGTCAGCTCCATCACTTCAACAAATAGCAACACGTGGAAATGTGTGGGGGGGTTGTTGTTGTTGGGGTTGTTTTTAACAAATGTGCAGACAATTAATAGCGCCCCTGATGTTCAGTCAGCAAATTTAACCTACATCACTGTTGTATCATTTCACGAGTGCCTATCATTGTCATTCTCTTCTATTAATTCAGTAAATTAGCCATTGTTTTGGTTGTTGTCCACCATGTAATGATTTGGAAAAAATCTGTCCCAAAGCCAAACTTAATTGCCAACCCATGGTCTATGGTTTAACTTCTTATCAACATAATATATGAAAAATTCAAGTCCTTTGGATCAGTTCATCTCACTTATCATCTTCATGCACATACACATTAATTCAAACCTAAACTGTAAACTGTAAGTAAAAAAATTAAGAAATACATACAGACAAATGGACATCCGTAAAGGCAACACAAAATAAATACACAATAGAGAAAACAATGTGACAAAGTGCTAAGAGCAAACAAATAAAGCAAAGAAAAATCCACAACGACACACCAAACAAATCAATAAATAAAAATAGATAATAAGAGTAATAGCAACAATAATAGTAATAAAAAGATGTTCTTTTTCTATTAAAAAAACTCTGTGACAGTGTCGTACCATCTTTTCCACAGACTTGAACAAGGAAATGTTAAACCGAAATAAGAAAATACTATGAGTGTGTTTTATTTACAGTGTAAGAAATGAACAAGTAATTTCACTGAGCAACTATAAACAAATGCACTGCAATTTGTTCTGAATTCTCTTGCAAAGTCTGCAATAGTACTGAGGCTGACCTGTTAAGTAACAGTTATATATCTCAAAACACCTGTTAAAAAAACAGGATCCAATCATTATTAAGAAGGTCAGGATCCAGGCCAGCTGAGGCCCCGCCCACAGGTGATTCACCCCCAGAAGTGTCAAGCATTTGGGGGCAGGACAAAATCATGGCATTTATCCAGTAACCATCAAGTTTTGAGGCAATGAAAACTGCACAATAGGCTCTATTAAATCCCATGGACACCAAGCTTCAATGGGAAAATGTTCTGGAAAAAAAACTGCACTATGAGACTATGAGAAGTGAACAACATCAGATCAGCTCACAGTAGCGGATTCTCAAACTTGTCTAAGAGGTGAATGTGTTCTAACACATTTGTAGTCAATGAAATGGTAACAAAGCCGAACATATTTAACTATTACATTTTGTACATGTTCCCTTGCAGTCTGAGGCTACGTTCAGACTGCAGGTAAACGTTCCCAAATTTGACTTTTTGCTGCCATTTGACCTGTAGCTGACCTGTTACAGACAGTCTGAACAGCACAAATCAGATTTTTTAAAAATCCAATCGAGGCCACTTTTATATGTGGTAATAAATCTGATACGTAGCCAATATTTTTCAATGCAACATCAGTCTGAACAGCCTTGTGGCATTTATCTGACTTTTTCAGTTATTCACGTGATTGATACAATAAACGTAAAGATCCAAAGGTACAAGATTATGAGATTATGACTAGTTTAATGTATTTACAATTCTCACAGACACGTAAACATGTCATTATCCACAGGTTGACCTTGTTCCTCCATTTGGAGGAACAAGACCAACAGAGAGTTAAACATTTTCTTTTTTTAACAACATGGCCGACTCCAGCATGACACTAATACTTCATAAAAAACCGAAGTAGACGCAAAATATGAACATGGACGCCGTTATCAAGACAAATACGCGGATTGTATAGTACTAAATTAAAAAGATAAATAATAATCAGCTTTACATGCCAGAAAAAAACTCACAATTAATAATTAGTAGCCAGTCTACACACCGCAAGCCAGGCTCGGACTACACGCCAACGTTACAGACGGTTCCTTCTTCTTCTAGTGGCCTTCTCTGATCATGAACTTTGAGGTATGGCCCCCTAGTGGCCAAAGCTGAACTTTTCATTGTCTAGTTGTGAAGGGCATTAAAATTGCATTTTGATAACCCCTTTTTCTGAAAATCTCCCCTGGACCCCTGTTAAAAAGACACTCCAATGTGTGGCCTATGATCTTTACTCAAGCTCCAGACAGAACTAAAATGAGTTTGACACCCCTGGTGTCATTTTAGTTCAGGGGACACATTAAAACAAATTTGATCTGAAGTGAACCATAGCACTAGAATAATAACATAATATATTATTAAATGTTATTTCATTTCAGTTATGACATTATGAGTTGCTACAGACACCCCCCACACCATGCCTGAAAAAATGTGTGGATGCATAATTTTACAAGTAACATGATATGTGGAGGATGTGGTGGATAAATAAAGCAGTGAGGAAGTTACTTTATCATCTGCTCGCTCAGATGATATGCACCCCCAGCGCATGGACCACAATCCATGTTGTGACACTTCCATGTGCTCACACCCCCCAGGAGACTGTCCATGCAACTGTCCTGGTTGAGAACCACTGCTTTAGGCTACCCAGAGACGTCCTCACTGAGCCTCCCAACTGTCTGGAGCAGCAGCACGGACCCAGAGCAGATGGTCCAACCCTTTCCCACCACATGTCCAGGTACGTTCCACCACAGACTTTTTACACATGGTGGGCATATCATCTATCAGATGTGCTCTCCCACACACAGACACATAGTTTCCAACATTGAACGCACTCTCAGCATCTTAAAAGGACACAGGATGTTTTTGGCCACAGCAGGTGGCAGCTACTTTACAAACCAGAGGAGGTTTACACACATCAGCTCAGAAAGTCTTTTATTTATGCTGAATATTGCAGCCAGTAACACCCCAGGCAAGTTATTTTTTACCATCTTTTGACATTTTATAATCATAATCACGTTCTTCAGATCTTAGATCAAACTATATGTTTCATCATGTTTACCCTTGCCTACAGTGTAAAAATTTATATATATATATATATATATATATATATATATATATATATATATATATATATATATATATATATATATATATATATATATATATATATATATATATATATATATATATATATGTATATATAGGGTGTCCCATAATTATCCATACATGGGAGACATAATACATTCCATACATATATGGTTATATAAATAAAAATGCTTTATGTCAAGAAACATTTATTTTTCATTTTTATCTGGGGCAGCCATGGCTCAGTTGGTAGAGCAGATCGTTGAGTAACTGAAGGGTTGGTGGGTCGAATCCCGCTCTGTCCTTGTCTAGTTGTGTCCTTGAGCAAGACACTTCACCGTCCTTGCCTCCAGTGTCACTCATAATGGTGTATGGATGTTTGGTGGTGGTCAGAGGGACCGTAGGCGTAAAAAGGCAGCCATGCTTCTGTCAGTCTGCCCTGGGGCAGCTGTGGTTATGCACCATAGTGTGTATGTGAGAGTGAAGGAATAAGGGGTAACTAACGTGAAGCGCTCTGAGTGGCCAAATCCAAACCATTATTATATGAATAATGGATTAGATGTATATTTGGAGGGCGGCTGTGGCTCATTTGGTAGAGATCGAAGAGTTGACGGTTCACATCTCGGCTCTGGCTGTCCACATGTTGAAGTGTCCTTGGGCAAGACACTGAACCCTGACTTATGCTCCCAATAGACTGAGAGAACCTTAGAAACCTGCTGGTGTATGGGTGAATGCGAGGCTAATGTAAAGCGCTTTGAGCAAAATGAAGGTGGAAAAGGGCTACATAATTGCAGTCCATTTTTTATTATTATTTTTTCCTATGTATGGAAATTTATGGGACACCTTATATTTCTAATAAAGTAAGTCTAAATGTAAGTCTTATGTCTAAACATTTCTTTGTTATTTTTCCCATAAGTAGGAAAAACAATCTTGACAAGGTTTTTATGTAAGCAAGGTATTCTTAAAGGTAGGGTAGGAGATCTTAGAAAACAAATGTTTGAGCAAGTTCAATATTTTGAAAATACACAATTCAAAAGTCCAAACCACTTTCCTCTGTTCCACCAGTGACTAAAATATTTTTTTGTGTGTGTTAGAGCATTTAATTAATTGGTTGGAATCAGGGTGAGAAGGGTATTGTAAGAAATATATTAAAAATGCTCCAGGAAAACATTTCCTACCCTGCCTTTAATTAGCAAAAAAAAAACTAACACTTTCTCAATAAAATTTCACAGCGCATACCAAGCCAGATTTTACTAGTAACAAGCTATCGCAATATCTTGCAAATTATTATTTTTCCCCAAAATGTTCCTGATTTTAAGACTGAAAATACTTCTGTGGTTGAATTTAATATCAATATATGACAAGTAATATTTTAACAATTTAGTTTTATTTACCTGGTTAAAACATTATAATACACCATTCCCAGTTGAAGTGATCATTTTCAGCTCAGTCAAGAGAATCTGATGGTTCTTTTAAGACACCCTCCCCTTACACACACACACACACACACACACACACACACACACACACACACACTCCTCTTATTTTAAGACATACATTTTTATAGTGAGTCTGAGACTAATTCCTCATTTAAAGTAATTCTGCCTTAAATGAGTGTGATTTTATTTTTCGTTCTAGCACTGTTTCATTAAATTGTAGCATTTGTTTTCTGCATTTTTTTCATCTCGTATGACACTGTAAAGAGCCAAAGTAAATGGTGGTTAGATGCTGGTTGTGTACCTGCACCTGTACTTATGAAAACACAACCTCCTGGTTTCCACGGAGCAGCACAATGTAGCACAACATTAGAAACAGGTGTTGAGCTAATATGCACAAGCTACCTAATCCCTAATGTGTTTTCTACACCCATAAGGCAGCATTGTCTGTGAGTGTTGGAGTTGTAACTTTCTTGTAAAAATATATTTTCATTTTAGATAAATGCTCTACAAACCCAGTTCATAATGTTTGCGTGTTTATTGAGTATTGTTTATAAGTGTTAGCAGTCACATACTGATGCTAATTTATGTTGAGGCTTGTTAAGTAGACTGTATAGAGCTAGTTTAAGCTAGCAAACTTGTGAGTCAAATTCTATGTTTCTTTTATATTCTTCCTACATTAGTTTTAAACACTTTTCACCTGCAAATTCTGAAGAAATTAAAAGGATCAAGGTGTATTCTGGCTGGCTTGTGAAAATGCTGTTTAATCTGTGGCACACACATACACACACACACACACACACACACACACACAGAGAAGAGTAAGCTAGCCAATAAGTTTTTTCTTGCCCCATTGGCAGATTTTGTTCCTCAATATAAGACCATTTGAATAGATTGAGAAATATTCGGCTTATTTATATATATTTTTTGGCAGTGTGGTTACAGTATGCACTGATTTTTTTTTGTTTCAATCTCTCCTGATCCACTGCTGATGCTCTTAAATTGACAGCAGCAGTACCTTGACTTCAGAACTACTTACATTTTCCTTTCATTTGAAGTCCAATATTCGACTGCTTTTCTCATTTGAGTATTCATGCCTTCACTTTCAATTTAGATTCCTGCACATGATCCTCCAGTATCTTACTCTTTTATGAGGAGCGATGAAGCCTGGAAATTAAATTTATCACTATAATAACAGAGGTCCAAACAATTCCACAGTACGAGAACACATTATTAACCTGACAGTCTGTTCTCAAGAACAAATAGAAAAAACAAAAACAAAACTTAATAATGGGGGATTTGTGGTTTGTTTAAAGTGGAAACTAGAAGTTGAGTGGACATGAACTCAAGATAATTTCAGATGAGGGCAATTTTTTGGGAATTTTCAGAGGCTGCATCTGAACACAATGAGGAGGAGTCTTTGACAAGTCAAGCACTTTCTAGAATCACACTTTTCTGAAGATAACTTTCAAGGCTTTTCCTGTAATAAAGTGAACAGTGACAAATTGCACAGAGATCAAGTCCTGATATTTTGATCACAATGGAGGGAAATAGAGTGTGAGTGGGTCCCATACTTATTCTACTATTGTTGGATATTCTCACTTCTTAAGACATGTCCGGGCGTCCTGTTTTACCCACTTTAGATTTTTTTTTAAATAGTTGTGTCAGATACATGTCTAGAAAATGCTTTGGGTCATGTTCAGTTTTGTAGGATAATGATGTTCCTTTCCAATCTGATAACAAGTAAAATTCAAGCTTGTTTTGGTGACAGTGATGTCAAAATGTTATGTGACTACACCTTTTTTATGTGACTACACTTAATATGTCTTTTAAATCTAAAAAAGAAGTTGTGTCTTTTAAATCATAACTTCTTTAAGAATACGGGCGGCTGTAGCTCAGTTGGTAGAGTTGGTCACCCAATGAGTGAGAGGTTGGTGGTTTGAGTCCTGGCTCTAGCTGTCCACATGTCAAAGTGTCCTTGGACAAGACAATGAACCCTGACTTAGGCCCCCAGTAGGACTGATAGAACCTTAGAAACGTACTGGTGTGTGTGAATGGATGAATGTGAGGCTAATGTATAGTGCTTTGAGCACCATTAAGGTGGAAAAGTATTTAAAAGTGTAGTCCGTTGAAGAATACAAGGCAATTATTTATTTATTTATTTTAAACTGAAGCATATTGAGGTAGAAAACAGAAATAGGCAGAGGACAAAAATCAAAATCAGAGGACAATCATACAAAATATGTGAAAATAGTGTTTTAGTACAATTATAAAATCATTTAATTTTTAAACCTTCTGTTTGCCTTCAAACTAAAGTTCTTGCCTTCCTCATAGATTACAAAGTTTGATATATTTTATGTCTATATCGTGTGTTTAACATATTTAAAGCAATACAATGTACAAGAAACAAACAGATGTTCTTTTAGATTTCAAAAGTCCAGTCTAATGACTTTACTGTATTTTCCAACATGATATTTAATTGAGGTCAGGTCAAAGGTCATGTTTGGTCATTCTGTGGAGCTGGAAACATATTAAGGCACTATTTTTTTAGAAAACCTTTTATTAATATTTTTACATTGTCACACATAAAATGTACATTTCAATGCAGTTTTAGGTATTGGTGTCTCCAATTAAACACACCCACAAACAGAAACACTAGATGTTCAAACAGAATTAATAAACTTCAACTATGTCTTCATCCACCGTTTTCTTCTTCTTACATTTTATTTTGGTGAACTTCCATTTTATTGTTGAGTGAATTTGCAGCGTTTCTCTCTTGCAGTTGTTTTGGAAATTTGTGTGTTTTGGTATTTGCAACATTTTTCTTTAACATTTTTTGGGGGGGTTGTACATTTTTGTTTCTGCTTCATTTCTGTTATTGCAGCATTTTTCTCTTGCAGCTTCACTTCTGTTGCATCTGTTTTTTTGTGTTTTTGGTTGTGCATCTTTCTTGCTTTCAGCGTTTTGTTGAAGCAGTGACTTTGCCCCTGTCGGCCACCATACATACCTATCTGGCTAATGCTTACATATCCTAGTGATTTATATTACTGACAAAACAGCTTTCCGCTGAATTTTGCATCCTCATATACTGAATATAATAGAATTAAATAAAATTTTATTTGTAGAGCCCCAAATCACGGGCAGCACGGTAGTACAGTGGTTAGTACTTGTACCTCACAGCAAGATGGACCCTGGTTTGATTCCCACACCAGAGTTTTCTGCTTGGAGTTTGCATGTTCTCCCTGCGTGGGTTTTCTCCAGGTACTCCAGTTTCTTCCCACCATCTAAACACATGCACTGATAGGTTAATTGGTTAATCTACATCGTCTATAGGTGTGAAAGTGAGAGTGATTGTTTGTCTATATATGTTCAGCCCTGAGATGAACCAGAGACTCATACAGGGTGTACCCCACCTTCACCCATTGTAGCTGGATTAGGCCCCCACAGACCCCCATGACCCTAGTGAGGATAAAGCGGATTCAGATCACAGCAAGGTCATTCCACAGAGCTTGATAGAGTTGATTAGAAAAAACAAACAATAACAGCAACAGATAATGTCCCAAGCATCCCCTGTCTTTAGACCCTTCTCAGCAGGAAAAACTCCAAAACCCAGTCGGACAGGAGAAACCTTGGGGAGAACCACAGTGAAGGAGAGATCTACTCCCATGGATGGACAGACTATGGATGAACATCCATTTGCAGATGTAGAGGAGTAGGAGGTCCCTCCGGTCTAACTACCCAAACACTGGCTGTTTCCTGCCCCAGTGCTCCAAGCCTCTGAGAACACACAATTCATGCATGAAAAGGGGTACGCACAGAAGGGAGGGTTTGCCAGAGATATCACTGTTCAATCATCTCGACTGGGCGCTTTACATGATTGGATGGATCAGTCATGGCCGTTCCACAGGTGACTTTTTTTAAATTTATTGTCTTAGAGCATTTTAACTAATTGGTTGTAATAAAAAGAGTGTGAAGGGGTTTTAAGAAATATAGTAAAAATTGCTTCAGGTAAACATTTCGCTTCCTATCTCTAACAAGACTGAGACTTGTATTATTGCAATCGAAAATACACCCCATGTGACCCATGGGGTGAATTTTTGACTCTTCCATTCAGTGGAGCCTTCACAATATGTTCTTTTTGCACACAAAATATATTTCCCAGTAGAAGACCATGGTAACAAAGACAGAACTTGACATGATAATTCAGGCTTTTACTTCGTATTGCCTGGACTACTGTAACTTTTTACTAGTCTGATCCAGACAAATCTTCATCACCTTCAGACTGTTCAGAACTCAGGTACAACACTTTAACTCCAGTAGCGGCTGCTGGTCTTTCAAACAGGGGACGCTTATTGTCGGCATACATCATAAACTGTGTCACTTTATTTCTATGTAAATTCTGCCTCTGTTCTTTTTCTATAAAATTGTCTGCGACCCTATCCTACCAAGGCGACATCTTTTTCATGGACTTCAAGAAGGAAATGTTGAAATTATGTTACATTGAAACCAGGAAATACTATGAGTGTGTTTTATTTACAGTGTAAGAAATGAACAAGTAATTGTACTGAGAAAATACCAACGAAGGACTGAGCTGAGCTGTGAGTGACGATGTTATACCTCAAAATACCTGTCAATCAAAATGACTAGTCACTATGTAGAAGCCCAGTGTCCAGGCCAGCTGAGGCCCCACCCACAACTCAGTCACCACCAGAGATGCAGAGCATCTGGGGGCGGGACAAAATCATGGCCTTTATACAATGACAGTTGAATTTTGAAACAATGAAGAAAACTGAGGCTCCATGGACACCAGCTGTCAACAGGCAAATGAATGAAAGAAAACAGCAGTATGGGAATGTATGAGAAGTGAACAACATTGGATCAGCTGATTTGTGATAGGTAGTTGATTCTGAATGAAAGAAATTAATGTGCTCTAATACATTTGGAGTCAATGAAATGTTAACAAAACCAAAACATTTAACCATTTAATTTTTTACATTTTATGGGAAGCTGAGTTTCCCTTTCAGTGTTAGAGAAATTGCCACTGTTTAACTTGTTTTAGCTAAATTACATTGGCTCCCAGTTCACCTCATGATTAATCTGACATAAGCCTGTGTGATGTATAACGTGCTGTATTCTTTGGCTCCTCCTCTGTTGAAGGAATTTATTAAATTAAATTAATCCTCACAGGATAAGGTCCATGTGAGATAGTTGGTCTATGCACTAGGGCATTACGACTTCAGTTTTTTTCAAGTCGACTTATCTGTCAACAAAGTCGAGTCGCCTTGTCAGCTGAGGAACAACACAGACACGTGGCTAAAAAAACAACAACAACACACAGACATACATCTGTCCAGCAATGAGCAACTTGTATTGAAGTTCACTGCAACCTAACAATGTCCACTGACAAGACACAATCAGCATTTTAACACCAACAAAACAAATGGATGTCTGGGCTACTTTGCTGAGGCTGCTGCCCCGGCAACCCAGACCCGGGTGAAGTGGGAGACGATGAGTATGAGTAGTACAAAACAAAGGCTAATGTTAGCAAAGAGTTTCCTGTTAAATTTAACTGCACAACAGTAGGTGAACATATGTCCACATTTTATCTGAACCCACCGCTCTAAAACCGGACTGTCCACACATCTGTCACACGTCCTCAGTTTTTATATTAAGTGCAAAACGTTTATGTCAGCGGCCGATAAACCGCACAACACTGTCCACATCATGTTTGGAAAAAATTAGCGCACCTGCTCTGCTGCTCACTCAGGTTAGCTAGCGAATGCTGCTCATATCACACATATTAGCTAGCCTCTTCAGATGGGCGTGTGTTTTTTTTTTCATCTAAGGTGAAGTAAAAGAGAGTGACAGACACACATGCAATGTGTGTCTGCCCACCACAACTGTCTTATCTGCAGCAGCCACGTATTGTTTAGGTCTAACTGTGTTTATGTGCTGAGAGAGAGACAGAAAGAATAACATGTGACTTGTCGACTGCTCCAAATTTAAGTCGACTTGTGCTACGGGAGTCGACGTGCTGACTAATCAACTAGTCTGTTAATGCCGTACTATGCACTATTTCTGGTTCAACACTGTGATAAGTATTGTGTATAGTGTAAATAATATGTGCAGGGCTGAAATGTCTGGCTATTGTATATACCTTTAGAGTTGTTTGAGATTTTACTGCTTTTTCAGGAACATCTTGGGGCAACTCGGTGGTGCAGTGCCTTTTGCCTCACAGCAAGATGGTCCTGGGTTCAATTACATCACCAGTGGGTGGGGCCTTTCTGTGTGAAGTTTACATGTTCTCCCCATGTCTGCATGGGTTTTCCACCATCCAAAAACATGTATTGACAGGTTAATTGGTTCATCTATGTGGCTCATTGGTGTGAGAGTGATTATTTATATATTTTCAGCCCTGTGATGACCTGGAAACTCATACAGGGTGTACCCCACCTGCACCCATTTTAACTGGGATAAGCTGCTGGTATTTACATGTGTGTAAAAACATGTATGTTCATTAATGTTCACTGTTCCTTTCAAATGAATGCACTGAAAAATCAAAAGATTCATTTAAAAAGCCCCTTTTTACATTTCTTGCCTCGGTATTGTATAATCCTATATGTGCTCTCACATTGTCCAATCAGTGTCTGTTGGTCGTCTCCCCACCCCCCCACCTCAACACTAGATGGGGTTGAGACCTTTCAAGTAGTGGTCCTCTGACTATGGATGGGGTGTCACTGCACACTTCAAATTCTGTTGAGTCTTAAAAATCAGATGAAGACCCAGTTTATACAGACTTTAAGTTAGGTTTTAGGGTTGTTTTTTTTTGTTTGTTTTTTTTTAATTAAGACAGGAAAAACAGTATATGATGCATTTTAGATGTAATGACTTGATTTGTTTGAACTGAATTGCTTGAATTGTTTTTGTTTAACCAACTGACCCCTCCCTCCCTCTCCCTCTCCCTCTCTCTCTCTATCTCTCTCCCCTCACATATATACACATTGCCATTTGAAGCATACAAGTTTCTCCAAACAAACAAAAAAAAATATTGTGCCTGAGACAAGATAAGTTCCCTTCAACCTGTTTTTCCAACCTGATTTTCTAAAACACTTAACTAATTTGCAGAGAAAAACCCAAGCTGCTCATTTCCTTGCCACAACAAACTTATAATCACATAACACAATACAATTAAGGTTTCTTATAATTCCTATTTTAAATTAGGAATTCAAAATTGTCATTGTAATCAGCAAAAAAATATATATGGGTCATTCCATGCTAATGTGTAAATTTTAATAAAAAAATAAATTCTTTTTTTTTCAGGAATCTTTTTTTCCTCTCATTGTAAACAAATTATTAAAGTTTCAGAATATATATCTGAAAAGATAACTTTTGAATAACCAACCTCAAAATTTTGAAATTTTGAATTACCAAATAGTGTTGTAACGGACATCATTTGGACGGAATTCCAGAGGAATTTTAGGAACTTTTTCACCATCATTCCTATATTATTGAACAGAAACACTTCTAAAAAGCTTTAGAAACAAAGATTCTAGATAATAAAAAGAAAAAAATACTTCCATATTGACTTTGTCAATAAAAATGTAGAAAATCACCACGCGGTTATAAGCATACAGACACATATTATTTTCCTTATTCCGGTAAAATGAAGTGAACAAGCCAAGATAAGAGTTATTATCAAAAATAAACTTTGAAACTTTAATTTCAACACTTAAAAACTTCAAAATTTTCAACAAAGTCTGAAAAATAGACAAGTAAATGCATGAAGTGAGTAATGTAACGGACATCACCTTGGATGGAAAATATTGAATTAAGATTAAAACTTTTATAAAAACATTAAAAAACTTCAACAGTTCATAAAAATTGTCCATTAGACTGTCCATTACATGGCATGGGTGGGAGGGGAAAATAAATATTATTTTGTTCAATTACCAGAAATATCTTTTGTTTTTGTTCATATTTTTTCAACTTGAATTGAAATTTCCAAGAATCATACAGGAAGTCCTCCCTAAATATAATTCCTACATGTCCTAGATTTTTATTGGCATATAGGGGGCAAAAAATTAGGATATTTTTCTCAAATATTTCATAATTAGTAGGGGTGTGTTTTACACTCCGTCTTTCAGTGACGTCAAATGTCATGTTTAAAGTGATGTCAAATCACTTTAAATCTCATTAACATTGCGTGTAGATGAAATTTGTACAGTTTTTTAACACTTTGAATTAATTAACTGAAGGAATTTTACAATCATATTTTAATAGAATGACGAGCGTTACAGAAAATTTCCGTCTTATTCTGACGTCCGATCATAGATTTTCTGTCCAAAACAGCGGCATTTTGAAAACCAAAACATCGTCGCTGTAGAAATGGAGCTGGCATCGTGTCTACGTGAATCCAGCAATCATATGCTATATACCAGAGGAATCCTGACTTATTCATGCACTAAATCACCTAGTATCCTTCATTTATAATGATCGGATGTCATGTAATAACGGACGTTACTAATCTGGATGGAGCTGGAAGATTCAGCTCTCCTCGCCATGTTGCTGACTTCTCCACAGAGATCGCTGATGTAGTGCGCTGGTTGGAAATGCCCATCACTTTTGGGGCACAACAAACTGGGTTTTCCCACTCTTGTCACGGACGTCAGTGGATGGACGGAAAATGCAGTGGTTGACTTCGAGTTCGATTTACAGCCAAGGCCTTTGATTAATACTGATTTATCTGCCCTTATCGTGTCAATATACTAACTAGAATAATTCCTATGTATTTAGTGTGTATTTCACAATGTAAGTTCGTCAGTAGCAGGCTGTGTAACGCCCGTCATTTTTCTGGACGGAATGACTGACGTCCGTTACTTGATATTATTTCTTATCTCAAACCACAGAAACTAGTACAAAAACACTACAGTTTTCTCCAGAACATTATTTTTAATTATAACTTCAGGATAAAAAATAAAAACACGAATATTTTCAAAGGAATAGGTTGTTTATTCAATACACAATCAAGCATGACTAAAAAAAATTAAATTGTACCTACCTTTCCGTCCATCAACCTGGAAATGATTTTTTTCTAATTCCGTCATTTATTGGACTATCTTTCCAAATTTATCATATTTATGTCAGGACTATGAGAGAAATAGGACTCAATAAAAGTTTTGTCCATATCTATCATAATTAAGGCTGTACGTCTATCAATTGTCGGCACTAAAAAATTTACACATTAGCATGGAATGACCCATATAGCATTAATGCTTTATGGCACTGAAGTATTAAAAATATTATGTCATGTTTAAAGATATGTTGTATGTTAAGCACATTTCAGTTCCACATAAATTAGACTAAACACAGTTATGGTTCTGAAGGATACATACTGTGTTTTACTGTTTAGGTTCAGGAACTTCTGACCCCATGGACTGCTGTGCTGTGGTGAACAGAAGAGAACAGCAGGCCTGGGAGCGAGGGATTTTGCCAAGATCTAAACCCTGTAGCACCCCAGCAGTGACCAGGTCCAGTACCTCTGTGGGTCTCCTATCAATTACCACCCAGCTGTTTTCCACGGCAGCATTGGGAGCATGGTATCCTTGGCCTTCCTCTTCTACTACATGCCACACTGACACACCTCATAGTCCAGAGTCAGTCACTCAACCTTTGATATGCGCCAAAGGGGGATAAAAAGGAAGATTTAGTTTTCTATTCCCATTTTAAGACAACAATTACAATACATGTTTTTCACAGCAGCCATGTTTCCTTTGCAAACTGAAGATTGTAAAGTCAACCTGAGCCAGTTTACACCAGATGCATTGACATGCCAATACAGGAACACACTGGAAGTCAGACAGATGGAAAATGCTGGATGGCATCTAAGGCCTTGTAGGTAATGAGCTGTTTCTGTTCTGTGCAGAGGAGGACCTGACCTAACTGACTGATTCTGTACAAATTTATCTACCTAGTTGCCAAGGCTAGATGCCTTCACATCACCAAGAGGATTACAAGCAGATATTGATCCACATAACAGACTGGGGTCCTGGCTGCAGTGATGCTGCCAGAACAGTCATGGCACTGTTTACAGCTAAATGAGTGCCAATGAATATGGTAGCAGAGGTAGTTTCTGCAGTTTTTTTATTTTTAGCTTCAGTTGTTTAACCACAGAATTTCATTTCCATGCAAAATTTCAATCTCAGTTTGAGTGTACACTTGAAGGGAAACAATAAACTTCACAGTCAAGTGTCATACTGCTGACAGATGTTGCTCCATAATGGCCTGCTTCACATTTACCATACAAAAATAACAACATCCCTCCTCTTCTTTTTCAGCTTCACAAGTTCTTTATAGATAAAACATTGTGACTTTGTGGTCTTATTCACGTCTCAATCTATATTATAAAAGCTAAGTGGCCTTTGTGTATTTCTGTGTCCAAGGAGCCACACGAAATCCATACAGAGATGACATATTTTTAGCCACAGATTAACAGAAGTGATAATTTTATAGGACAAGTATTTTGGGAGACATTAATGATTTACAATATAATAGCCTTATAATTACATTCCTATGGTCAGAATGATTTGGCAGTGGCTGGCTGACAAGTGCTATATGGCATGCATGAATACACAACACCATATATATATATATATATATATATATATATATATATATATATATATATATGGCGGCCACAGCTGCTCTGCTCTGTCTCTGCCATCAGATTTTATTATTTGTTTTACTCAACATGCGTACTACTTTCTAATGATGAAATAATTATAAGTGACATTTCCAACATTTACTGTAAAAAAGTGAAGGGATGGAAAGGGGGGGGCAGTTTTACAGATTTTTTTGATCATTTTTATTTCAGGGGGGTGCCAGCCGCCCTCATCCCCTCTCAACTCGAGTATATATATATATATATATATATATATATATATATATATATATATATATATATATATATATATATATATATATATATATATACACAATCAGAAATAGAAGGGCTTCTTTTCCACTTGGGGTATTATTGACAGATTATTCACCTGCCTATTTCTGTGACATTTAAATAAGCAGCTTCAGCAGTGAGGTCTGTGGCTTCTGAGCGTTAGTGGATTTAGCCTTTGTAACTCTCCACTATGACTAACTCCACTTCCCCATGTACTTTCACTTCATGATGAATCACACTGATGGTTAGATTAGTCAGATTGGATGGTACAGTGGCATAGTGGATCAGATGTTATGTAAGACGCAAGACTTTCTCTGTTATGACTGGTGATCTCACCTCCTCCTCAGCCCCTGTAATGCCTGGTGTGCCACAGACTTCAACTCCTGGCCCTGTTCTATTCTCCCTGTACCTGTTGACCCTCGGTTCAGTGATTTCTAGATACATCATCTTCTTCCTTCTGTATGCAGACGACCTTTAAATCTGTCTGCCAGTCTCACTGCACTCTTCAGACTCACTTCAGTGTGTTCACAGGTGTATCGTGGATAAAAAAAACTCTGGCTGTCTCAGAATTGACAGAGTACATCTTCTTTGGTGTCTCCCACTTGCCTAGTACAGTCTATGAAACCCCCCACACACATTAGCCAGGTTTAAGTACCTCTGAGAGTGCATTTAGAGGCAGATTTAAAACTGAACAAAAAACTGACTCAGTTGTCATGGTAAGCTTTTTCAACTCTGTCTATTAGCAAAAGTGAAACCTTTCCTCAGCCGCTGTGACCTTTAGAAAGCTATTCATGCCTTTATAAGCTCAAAATAGCTCAAAATAGCTCAAAATAGCTTAATAAAGTATAAGCAAGCTTTGCGTATAGCCAAAACTAGATATTACTCATCCATAATAGAAGAAAACAAGAATAATCCTAGATTCCTGTTCAGTACTGTAGCCAAACTGATAAACAGCCACACCTCCGTGGAACCAGTTATTCCATCCACGCTCCATCCTGATGATTTCCTGCAGTTCTTTAACAATAAAATATCAACTATTAGAGAGAAAATAGACACATTTCTCCCAAATATTAGATCAGAAAATGTAGTGCCTTCAAACCTGGGCCTTTTTATAAATCCCTCTGTAACACTAAATAATTTCACCACTGTAGACCAAACTGATCTCATATCTATTATCATGTCTTCCAAATCAGCCACCTGCCTCTTAGATCCAATCCCAACAAAACTCTTTAAAGAGATTCTGCCGCTAATTATTAGCACTGTCCTAAATATAATTAACACTTCATTAATTACTGGATATGTGCCGCAGTCATTTAAATATGCTGTTATTAAACCAATTCTGAAAAAGGCTACCCTAGATCCTGACATTTTAGCCAATTATAGGCCTATATCCAATTTGCCCTTCCTGTCAAAGGTTTTAGAACGAGTAATAGTTAAACAGCTGTGCCAATTCCTGCAGGATAATAGTTTATTTGAACAGTTTCAGTCTGGCTTTCGTGCCCATCATAGCACTGAAACGGCGTTAGTTAAAGTTACTAATGACTTATTATTAGCCGCTGACATCGGATTAATATCGGTCCTGGTGTTATTAGACCTTAGTGCAGCCTTTGACACCATTGACCACAGTATCTTAGTGCACAGATTAGAATATGATATAGGTATTAGAGGAGCAGCCCTCTGCTGGTTTAAATCATATTTATCTAATCGCTACCAATTTGTTCACATCAACCAACAATCATCGCAGTCCTCCAGAGTTAATTATGGCGTTCCTCAAGGATCAGTCCTTGGGCCTATTTTGTTTACACTATATATGCTCCCCTTAGGTAACATCATTACAAATCATGGCATTAAGTTTCATTGTTATGCGGATGACACACAGCTATATTTATCGATTAAACCTGGTCAGACCAGGCAAATAGATAAACTAAGTACTTGTGTACAAGACATAAAAATTTGGATGAGTGCCAATTATCTCTTACTGAACCCTGAAAAAACTGAAGTCGTTATAATTGGTCCTAAAAATGCGAGAGACTCCCTAACTGACCAGATAGTTACTCTGGACAATTTAAGTGTAACACCCAGTGCCACAGTTAAAAATTTAGGAGTTTTATTTGATCCAGATCTTTCATTCAAAATGCATATCAAACAAACATGTAGAACAGCCTTCTTTCACCTGCGCAACATAGCCAAAATTAGGAATATTCTGTCTAAAACGACTGCAGAAAAATTAATTCATGCATTTGTTACATCACGTCTAGATTATTGTAACTCCTTACTTGTAGCGTGTCCTAAATATTCCCTAAAAAGCTTGCAACTGGTTCAAAATGCAGCAGCAAGATTATTAACAGGATCAAATAGAAGAGAACACATCACCCCTGTGCTCCAAACCCTTCACTGGCTACCAGTTGAGTCTAGAATTAAATTTAAAATCCTCCTCCTTACATATAAAACCATTAATGGTATGGGCCCCTCTTATCTCAAAGATGATCTGGTTCCGTACCAACCCAATAGAACCCTTCGCTCTCAGAATGTAGGTTTACTGAAAGTTCCTAGGGTTTCTAAAGGTACAGTAGGAGCTAGAGCTTTTAGTTATCAGGCCCCTGTCTTATGGAATCATCTTCCCTTTAATATTAAAAACGCCGAAACAGTCTCTACATTTAAAATTAGGCTTAAAACATTCCTGTTTGAGAAAGCCTATGGTCAGGTTAGTTAAAAATGATGTGACTCATATATCATGTATACATGATGTATGAGTCACAGTTCAGTCTAGGCTGCCCTAGGAGTTAGAATGCTGGGGGAAGTACAGACACTGAGTTCTTCCTTCTCTTTCTCTTCCTCACACCTGTTTCTGTAATTTTCATAACATATCTTTCATACTAAGTCTGTTCATGACTAGTCACCTGGTGTCCCCTTTCCCCCCTCCCCCCCTGGGGGGAGTGGTGGCTCTCCTGACAGTGTCTGCACGGGAGCCATGGACGACAGGATCTGGAGTATCTCGCCTGTGCTGACCTGTGACCCCGGACCACCGCCCCTGCCTGTCTGGACCAGCCCCCCCTTCCTGCTTTTTACATGGACGTTCATCTATAGCCTGTCCGTCCATGGGAGTGGATCTCTCCTTCAATGTGGTTCTCCTCAAGATTTCTTCTTTTTCCCACTGGGTTTTGAAGTTTTTTCTTGCCGAGAAGGAGGGTCTAAGGACAGGGGATGCCTGGGACTTTTTCATGTATTTCTGTAGCTTGATTATGTTTTTGTAAAGCCCTCTGAGACGACTTTGTTGTGATTTAGGGCTTTATAAATAAAATTGAATTGAATTGAATTGAATGATCGGACTACCACAACACTCTGCTTAACCAAGGCTCTCTGCATCTTCTATAACTTGTGCAGAATGCTTCTGTCTGTCTCCTCACAAACACCTATAAACACACTTGTTCCATACTCCCTCTCCATTGCCTGTCCTTCACTGTGGTTCTTCTTTCTCATTGGGTTTTGTAGTTTTTCCATGCCGAGAAGGAGGGTCTAAGGACAGGGGATACCTGGGACTTCATCTATTTCTATAATTGTTTGTTTTCTCTAATTAAATCTGCAAAGCCCTGTGAGATGACCTTGTTGTGATTTGGGGCTCTATAAATAAAATTGAATTGAATTTTCAGTTTCATTCATGGCCGTGACCTCAGTTAATCAATTAATCAATCTATCAATCAAATGTAATTTATATAGTGCCAAACCAATCTTACATGTAGAGCTGGTTGAAACCAAGCTGTCAAGCCAATTTACAGAAACCTAACAGGGTCCTCCAGGAGCGAACACTTGTTGGGGTTAAAGACAGAAGGTAAAGGAAGGGGATGTCACGTTTTGTTGGGATTATTTTCATGTTCATGTTTGTCTTGTTTGCTTCCTGTTTTATTTTGCTAACCCTCCTCCTGTGTTCAAGTCTGTTGTCTTTTCTTCTTTCTGTGTCTTATCATGAAATCATCCCCTCCCATGTCTTGTTAAATCATCTGTCTCCCCTCCCCTTTTGTGTGTATTTAAACCCTGTGACTGGCAAAGTTCCTTGCCAGTTTGTCTTAGTCCTTGCCTTGTGTAGTTCTCTGATTTACCAGCGTTTTCATAGTCTTGTTCTTGTCTTGTGTACCGACCTGTTTTTGCCTTATGACCCATGACCTTGATCGCCTGTTGCCTATGTCCCATTACTTCTGCCCCAGACTCTGATTCTGCCAAGACCCCCTCGGATTGACTACCTGGAACGGACGGCTTACTTGGACCTGGACCTCTTTCTGAAATACGGTACTGAATTTTGCCTGAACCCTTTTGTACCTCTGCCACCTCTACCAATCCGTGTACTTTTTGTCTGTTCACCTAGAGCCTGTCTTATGGGACCGGTACCTGGTACCGTTTCCGAGTGTTTCACCTGGTTTTTGACCCCTGGCCTGACTGAGACTCTGAGATTGGATTTCCAATTTTGCCACAGACATTGCATTTATTTTACAGTATTAATCATTCTTTTACTCTAATCCATCTGGTTCCTCTGCTTCCTGGGTCCACTCTCAAAGTTTGTCCGTGATAGGGGAAGTAAATGGTAAATGGACTGCGCTTATATAGCGCTTTTCCACCTTCATGGTGCTCAAAGCGCTTTACATTAGCCTCACATTCACACACACACACACACACACTCATACACCAGTAGGTGTCTAAGGTCAGTCCATCTGGGGGCCTAAGTCAGGGTTCAGTGTCTTGCCCAAAGACACTTTGACATGTGGACAGGGAGATGCAATTGATATGCAGAAAATTGAACTTGAACATCCATGAAAGTACAAAATACACACTGTCACAACTATATGTGAGCGCTGACCATGAAGCTAGGAGTTAAGCAGGAGCACATCCAGGGAAACCTGTGAGGCGATAAAGCATAAAGACTCCAGGGAAAAAGTCAAGTCAGTTACATGTTTTTGCTGGGGTAGAAATGCAAGAAGAGGAGAAAAGGCCAGAGAGGAAGAGCATAGAGGGAGTCAGATAAGGAGGAGCTCAGTGTATCCTGATAAGGCTATAGCAGAAGAACTAAGAGTGGGATTCATTTAAAAAAGGAAAGATTTAAATTACTCTTAAATATAGGGGTGGTCTCTGCCTCGCGGACTCAGGCAGCAAGGTAGTTCCACAATAGCAGAGCTTGGTAGCTGTAGACTGTAGCTCCCGCCCTACTTTGATAGATCCTCGGAGCCACCAGTAAGCCTGAAAGCATAGTGGTCTTTTAGATAAGTGCCTGACGAATTGTTTGTAAGTGAGAAAAAGCATTTTAAAGTCTATCCTACCAGTGAAGAGAAGCCACCACAGAACAAATGTGGTCTCTACGTAACTCTGTGTGACACTGTCATGACAGCAGCACAGCACAGCCCTGCCTTCTGTGGGACAACCTCTACTGGATGTTCCACAGTCCAAGTGTAAGCAGTGGGGTGACCGTACCTTTGCTGTGGCTGGTCTGAATCTATGGAATGCTCTTTCCCTTGAGTTACATAAACCAGAAAGTCAAACAGATTAGCAGTCGACACAGAACATATGTTTCAGCATTCTACTTCTTGTAGCCAAAATAAAATTAAATAAATGAGTAAATACATAACAAAACCAAATAAATAAATACAACAATAAAAAAATGGGAAAATTAAGCAAATTAAACTTTACCTTTCAATTAAAAATGTGTCATGTTATATTTAAGTGATTGCAAATATCAGCCATGGATAAGTATGATTCTTATTTCATGAAATCATTTTAAATTACATTTCTAAAAGATGCTAAACCCTCAAATTTGGTCTTTTAAATGTAGGAATAAAAACAGTTCAAGGAGTTTGCTTTCAGTATTGTCATTTTTTGAAGTATCTTTGTGGTATGAAACGAGTGATCATCAGAGAAGCAAAAATATTAGGACTGAGAAATGGGTGGCATCCAGTAAAAGAATAAGGAAAAAGAACTGCAGTATCTACATTATAAAATGAAACCAGTCCCTGCTCATCATAATTACCTCTATCTCCTGAGGCTCAGACTTCAGATGGTGGACCAACACCACCTCTGCCATACTTGGCAGCTGAATAGATCTGTCCCTTCCATTGGTTGACTCTAGGGCCACTCTTAAATCTCAGCCAGTCTTTTCTTTGATTTAAACCACAGAGTAAATTCTGCCTAAAGATTAACTCTGCATTCCAAAGACAATGATGCTACTAGAAAATATCTCTGGAAGATGATGCCTCATGCCAAATTGATGGACCAGATGAGTTTAGGATGCGTTGTATCTAGGTCAAGTGTTGTATCCACTGCATGTTCATGGACTCTCTTCAGTTCTGACACTAATAGTAGCTTCCTTGTTTCTTCATTGACTTTGTCCTTCAGCTGAGACAGATTTGACCACTCTCTCTTCATCTGAATGGATGGATTCTTACCTTTTACAGATGTGAATCTTTTCAAAAATTGGAGATGGTCTTCGGAGTGTGAAAGCTTCTCCACCTCATGAATGAAGTAGAAAGATGCAGATCGAAGAGCTGATGCTTTGTAGTGAATGAAATGATCCAATTCTTAAGCAGTCCATTTTTTCTCTTTATCCTTTTCCTGCTCAGCTGTAACTCTCAGTCCCTCATCTAAGCTACATGGCATTCTGTTAGTCAGCGTGGTGGTCATGGAGCCAAGATGCTGTTCAGAGGAAGCCTGTAGTAAAGTCATGGGGCCTCAGTCTGGTGAAGGTGTTGATGAGGAAGCCATTCTGGAAACATCTGTTCCTTCTGACTAGGGATGAGAATCTATTACAATTTAACAATTCTGATTCCATCGTCAGAACATGTGTTAAATATCACTGTGTTTCTGTTATTGGTGTAGACTGAGCTGAAGGAATTGTGTAGCTCGTTGACTTAAGCTTTAAAAAAAAAACCTTACATTTGTCAGATTATTAATGGGTATGAATGATTGGTAAATGGTTGGTAAGTGACTTTAGAAAAGAAGTGTAGATTCATTTGTGTTACTGTTTTAGTTGGAGCAATTCAAAGGCTGACAGGAAGAGAAGCAGAAATACGCCTCTGGTTTCACCTTCTTCGTTTTTCAGTTACAAATTGCGTAACTTGGGTGTGTTTTATGTGTATGTGTTTCTTTTTTGTAATTCATTATCAATTCTACTGCAATTATTTATCATTTATCTTGTTGATTCTCACTGGGTATGTTTACTTCAGCTGTCTTACATTTCCATCTCTGCACAGAAAATATGACAGATACAATAAGCACAAATACACCAGGGGGCACTGAACAGTGAAACTGAAAATTAAAATACTTAACTAATTCATCTTGTCTCCTGCTGTTGTGTATTTTATCTTTTCCCTACCTTTGAAAAGTTTTATTTGAGGGGCACGGCGTAAACACATAAACACAAAGTGCCTGAAAGACGTAACCTCACATGCAGCGAAGTCTGTGCAGAGGGCAGGGTTGTAAAGCTCACAGCTGGACCCTCGAGCCACCTTCCCGCTGACCATTCCTGGCCCGCCCTGAGCCGGTTGTAGTGCACCACCGCGGATCAAATGTGCCTGGTGGGCGCAAAAGCCAGACCACGGGGGAGAAAAGGCCACATGAACTACACCATTCGTGAATATATATATATATATATATATATATATATATATATATATATATATATATATATATATATATACACTCAACAAAAATATAAACGCAACACTTTTGTTTTTGCTCCCATTTTTCACGAGATGGACTTCTGGATGATCTAAAATTCATTCCAGATACACAATATTACCATTTCTCTCAAACATTGTTCACAAATCTGTCTAAATGTGTGATAGTGAGCACTTGGTGCTTTGCTGAGATAATCCATCCCACCTCACAGGTGTGCCACATCAAGATGCTGATCTGACATCATGATTAGTGCACAGGTGTACCTTAGACTGCTCACATTTGATGGCGTCTGGCACGTTGGAGAGGTGTTCTCTTCACGGATGAATCTCAGTTTACATTGTTCAGGGCAGATGGCAGACACCGTGTGTGGCGTCGTGTGGGTGAGCGCTTTGCTGATGTGGTGCTGGTGGTGGTGGGGTTATGGTATGGGCAGGCATCTGTTATGGACGAAGAACACAGGTGCATTTTGTCGATGGCATTTTGAATGCACAGAGATACCGTGATGAGATCCTGAGGCCCATTGTTGTGCCATACATCTATGAACATCACCTCATGTTTCAGCAAGATAACGCACGGCCCCATGTTGCAAGGATCTGTACACAATTCTTGGAAGCTGAAAATGTCCCAGTTCTTGCATGGCCAGCATACTCACCGGACATGTCACCCATTGAGCATGTTTGGGATGTGCTTGACCGGCGTATTCAACAGCGTGTACCAGTTGCACTGCATGAGGCAAATGGTGGTCACACCAGATACTGACTGGTTTTGAGTCCCCAGACCCCCAATAAAGCAAAAAAAAAGCACATTTCAGGGTGGCCTTTTATTGTGGACAGTCTAAGGTACACCTGTGCACTAATCATGATGTCAGATCAGGATCTTGATGTGGCACACCTGTGAGGTGGGATGGATTATCTCAGCAAAGCAGAAGTGCTCACTATCACACATTTAGACAGATTTGTGAACAATGTTTGAGAGAAATGGTAATATTGTGTATCTGGAATGAATTTTAGATCTTTGAGTCCATCTCATAAAAAATAGGAGCAAAAACAAAAGTGTTGCATTTATATTTTTATATATATATACATATACACACACACACACACACACAGTGAACATAAGAGATGCATCATTATCAAATAAAAGTCATAATTACCATAGGGAGGAAAAGTAAAAAGTTGCCACAAAAATAAATACTCAAGTAGAGGTGCCTAAAAATCTTCCTAAATCCAGCAATGAAGTACTTTTACTTCGTGACTTCCCGCCTCTGCGTCGTGGGCTCTCTGTTTCTTTTCCTTGGCTTCCTCTTTCAGCTGTTTCAGGCTTTTTCAGTCATAACGACCTGAACCCCCTCTGGTGTTTCTCTGTGTGCATCTCTCTTACTATAGTCAACTGATTGTTTGATCTTGAATCTTGAGCCCTTTCTGGATCATCTGCTGGATTTCAGCCTCTGCGTTCCTCATAGTTCTGTATCCCCTGCTTTCATATTCATCCAACAAAATCAGGTTGTTTTTTTGTACCTTTAAAAATGTGCAAAGCCCGCAGACACGTGCAGTCAGTTGTATAGAACTGTTCTAGAGGTTTACTGTGCCTTGTTCACATCCTGCATGCCAAGAGCTCCGGAGGGTGGATCAGCTGATATATTTTTAGAGGTGCAGCTGTCAGATGATGCTCCAGATGATTCTCACAGTAGGAGGCCAGACGCACTAGGCAGGACTTCAGAGCCTTCAGTTTGGCTTCAGTGCAAACGTCACAGGAAACTTCTTCTGGTTTGGCAGCTTGTTGCTCGACCTGCTACTACTATTTTCCTTCCTGCTGAGCTTCCTCTCTGAACTGAGAAACCATTTCTTACATCTTAAATGTTGGTTTGAAAACTTTTCTACATTGTAAAAATGAAGAAAAACAGATCCCCATCATTATTATCCCTATGCTTATTGATAGATTTTAAAGCTATGTTTACACGGAGACCATCAGAAGAGAAGATACCGGGACGCAAGAGTGTGTGGAATCGTATTGAATATACATGCCGTGCTGCTGTCAATGCACATGGGTAACAGCAATATTTTTGTGTTTTCAAATGTGACATGGAAACGCAACAGTGGATAGTTTTCAAGATTTCCACTCTGGAATGTGTCTTCACACCAAGACCACAGGTATTCAACAAAAATGTTAATGGGTGGAGTGAAGCAATGGTCTGGAACATTAAAATGATAACTGTCTGGCACCACTTGTTGGTGACTGTGACCTTTGACTTACATTCACCACAATATAATGGGATCTATTCTGGACCCCCGAGCAACTTTCCTGAATATTTCATGGAAATTGTTCCAGTAGTTTTTTGTGTAAACCTACTTACACTTAAACAGACAAACCAAGAAACAAACACACAAACTGACTCAAAAACATCTGCGTGGGGTGATAATAAGTATGCATGTTCAAATACAGGGCTTAATTTTAGAAAAGTAAAACTCGGGAGGGAAATGCTTGAATTTTCCCTTTTTGTTTCACATCTTACCTGAACAGTCTGTGATAGCTAGTAAATCTCATCACAGCTTAAAAATTGCACATTTTTGGACAGTGAAAGGATCCTGGTGGCCTGGCCATAACAGTCCTACAGGGCTCTGAGACTGATTATTTACTGTAATGTCACGAGTCATCTGAGTAGGCATGTTTGATGAAAACCTTTATAACAAATAATACCATAATTACATTTTTATTACCTTATTTATTTTCTGTATTGGTATTTTAATATGACATTGCACCTCACTGTTTTAGTTACATGTTTAAAGCTGCTGTTGTCTCACAAAGCAATTTCCCAAATGTGGAATCAATAAAATACTTCTACTTTTTTCTATTCTATTCTATTCTATATTTGGTTTGGTATGAGGTTTCACATTGATATTTTAATTAGTGTTTTTAAACCTATAAGACACAAATGTATCTGTCTTTGCCAGATTAAATTATTTTCCTTTTCTCTGCCTCACTCGTCTTTTCCTAAACTTTCTCTCTTCGTTTTGTCTACATGTATTGCTATCTGTCTTTTTCTTTCTACCATGGTTTCATAAGTAATTGTCTCTAATGCTCTCTCATCTGTCAGCACTGATGACAGTATAATCAGACTATTTACCACTTTGAAAGCAGAGACTTGATTGGCTGAGTGGTATCACATGGCTTGAAGCACATGTAATTGATCTGTGTGTTTCACCATCCACTAAACCACTACTGTACAGCTGTGGAAGTTAAAATAGAAACACTCCACCCACTGTTGGTCTGGGTACATATTGGATGACTTCTGGGTCCAGACCGCAGTCGACTTGTTAGTGACCTCTGCTGTAGATACACACAAAAGTTGAACTGGTCCAATTGCTGGTTTCCATTCTTGCAATTACATGATAAACAGGACCTTTATGTTTGATTGACAATCATCAGCATTTCACACTGTGTTACACTTCCTAACTCAGACACTGACACAAATTAATTCAGTCACACTTTACACTACAGATCAATTGTAAGATGATAATTCTATGGTCATTTTGATGTAATTTCATAGTAATATTGCCTTTGCAACTGTTTATTACAAGTAACAGATCGCTAATAAAGTGGTAAATCAATGGTAATTTTGATGTACTACTTGTGAAATTGTAGTGAAATGTGCTTGTGTTACCACCTATCTTTAACACACTGGCTTACTGTATGCTAACATAGCTGCTACTCCTAGCTAAGTCCGCTAGCTTGATATATAATAGCTAACTTGAACAGGCTGGCTAACCATAATTGGTTACCATGGTTACTGTCTGCTTTTCCTCTGTCTACACACAAACTGTATATTTTACAAGACATGTTTCCATATATTTCAGAAACTCAAGTGTTCTAAGGCAGAATACAAACAAGATTATTGAACCCAATTACAAACGTGGCTTCATAACATCTGTACATTATATAAACTTTTCCTACTTATCTTTTCTGACCTTCACTAAATAATTACCACTAAGAATTACCACCTTATTAGTAGTCTGTTACTTGTAATAAGTGGTTACAAAGCTATTGTTACAATGAAATTACATTTAAATTATTATTAGCGAACCATAATGTAAAGTTTTACCATTATTTCTATGGATTGATAGGATTTGTGGAACATGTAGACTATTCAATATTTTAGACCAGTGATTTTAGTTGCTAGTTGCTGTTCAGGTCTTCATGGGTTTCCTGTGATTGGTCCAGAATGTTCACCTTAACCAGTACAGCTTCTCTTTTTTTGGCACAAGATTTTTCACAGTGATTCTCAG
Organism: Siphamia tubifer; assembly: GCA_020466265.1. NCBI lineage: Eukaryota > Metazoa > Chordata > Actinopteri > Kurtiformes > Apogonidae > Siphamia > Siphamia tubifer. Next base: position 10,118,317 of record CM035803.1, read on the forward strand.
AACAGGGTGATAAATGGAGAGGCCTTGTAGCGTTAGGTGGTTTTAATACAGGGAGAGGCATCGCTCCTCATCATTTCTTCATCTGTCACATTTATGGATTTCTGTCTGGGTTCAATTACTCACTGAAGCTGAAGAGAAAAAGAAAATCAAGCCTTGTACAGATTTATGTCTTTATGTACAGATGCTCCTGTTAGACATTTCTAATATACATTCCACTTGTGATATCGTGCCTCGTTCTCAATCTGGCCTATGAGTACAAGTTTTAATATGACTAGTGCTTTACATGTCTTCTTTTCTCAGGGTATGATACAGTCAAAATAATGCTCACTACAGCAGTAATGATATTAATGTCAATAAGTCACATAAACTATGCTCTTTACACCGATGTCTCCTTCATCTTTGCATTTTTAAAAAAATCAAAGTTGAAATTGTCATTAAAGTAAAATAGATGAAATAGGAGAGCCCACTGCACGTGGTCTGCATCTCTGCAAAACTTTACCAATATTTATGAAACATTGAAAAAACACAAGAGCAAAAGGTTTTTTGTTTTTTTTTCGTTAAATCATAAATGTGATGATTTGTTTGTTTATTAACACAACATGACATGAGAAGTTGTTTCATAAACACAGCGTGGACTATAAATTTTGTATTGATTTATCCATTCATATATATTACCTTTCTATCCCATACACACATAAAAATGTGGGTCCTGACATATCATTCCATGTTTGTTTCAAAACTCGTTTTGTAATGTCCATCAACATTGATTTGTTTTTATTCATGTGTCACTAGTTGTGGTAAAAGCTCTTTCCATTGCCATTTTGCTTAATACATCACACAATTTTAGGGTCAAATTGAAAAGCAACTGTGTGTGGTGTGTTTCTGCGTATTCAGATAGGAATGGGTTAAAAGCAAAGGGTCAGTTTCAGTGTTTGTTGCATTTCCACATTATAATATAAAAAACACAGATTGTAGGCACTATGCATGATGGGTAATCAGTTCTCTTTTCACACTGATGTACCCATCACTCTGGAACAGGGTCAATCTGGACTCATTCGAGCACATGACCTTCTTCCATTAAAGCACAGTCCACTCTTTATGCTTTTCATCAAATGATGGATGTTTCAGTAATATGAAGATACTCAACTGCATCAGTTAAAGAACCTCTTGCATCTGAAACTCATTGATCACTTCAATAATTAACTGTTCTGTATTTGCTTAGTCAAATATCAGGGACAAATTGTATTTATTTATTTTCTTTCTTACTGATTTTGGCTGAGCAGTGCATGTACATCTGAAGTTCCTATTCAGTTCAGTTAAATTGATATTGTGCCAATAATAATACACAATTATGTCAAATAGAGGGACAGCCTTTAAAACTTGATGTACTCTCTGACTAACATAAAGTAAGCTATAATAAAGCAAGCTAATAGACCTTGCCAGTGGCAAGGGTACAATGAAAACTAAAGTGAGTGCAGAATTAAATAGCTGGAAGCCAGAATTAAGCAAAAGTGATGCTTGTTGTTGTTGGAGAACAATAGACAAAAAATATAAATAAACAGTTTACAATTTTAGCAATTACACTAGCTGGCAAAACAAATACAACCCAGTCGTTGAGCTCAATGTTTGTCTTTTTTTTAGTCATTAGTGTCGCGTCAAACTTTCATTCCTTTCAGTTCTTTTCTTTTCTGTTTGTTTGAGTTGTTCCCACTTTGTTGATTAACACTTGAGAGTGATAATCCTCCAATGATGAGGTGATTTGATATCCAAGTATCCACCGAATACCATCAGGTAGATTAGTTGTTAACTTGTTGTCATATTACTATTTAATAATAAATAGTAGTATACATGCATTTGTTTTTACTCAAATTATCTTTGTTTGACCTCTTTAACAGATGTAATACAAACAAATTATTTCTTATTTTATCTTTGAAATGTTACCTTTCAAACAATTATGATGAATTATCTTTAACCAATTAGATTGTTGATGTTTAAACGTTTTTTTGTTCCAGCTTTTTTTGTATAAATATAACAATATTAATTCCTTGAAAGTCAAAGGATAATAATAAGCACTCTTTGGTTAATATTTTTAGCTTTACGTAGGAATTTCTGTAAGCTTTTACAAAGTACACAACAAAAATGTACATTTAGAACTGAATAAACATGACATCTGACCAAGACAATGGGAAAAAAAAACTAACCAAAAGTGCTTCATTACACTATGGTGAATTAAATTCCTACTTAACAAAACAACACATAGACCAGAAATAGCTTTTCTTGTACTTTTTCATAATAAACATTCACCTTCGATTAGCATTAGCATCAGCATCAGCCAATATGGTGCTAGCATGTTTCGTCTGGCATAGTCATGGTTCCACTCATCAACATGAGGTTTCAGCACGAGCACAGCAAAGGACACAATCCACGAGCCTAGCTTTCATTACAACAATATTTTTTTCAGAAAACTCACCAAGACAAATCACTAAGTTTTGCTCTGACCGTCTACAGCACAGGTGCCAAACTCCAGTCCTCTAGGGAGGGGTGCTCAATGCTGGTCCTGGAGAGCTACTATCCTGCCTGTTTTAAATGTATCCCACTTCCAACAAAACTGATTCAAACGATCAGCCTGTCATTGAGCTCTGCAGAAGCCTGAAAATGACCGTCAAGTGTGTTGGAAGAGGGATACATCTAAAACATGCAGGATAGTAGCTCTCCAGGACCAGGGTTGAGCACCCCTGTTTTAGATATTTCCCTCTTATCATACCTGGAAGCCATTATATCATTATCAGTCTCATGAGGAGCTGATTATTAACTCTGACGCCTTATGAATGAATGGTTTACTTTAAATATTCAGGAACATTAAAGTGTTTTCCTTTGCTACCTTGTGTTTTTGCCTGTTTGTCTGTTAGTTAGCAAGGTAACTCAAAAACTTATGGATGGATTTTCATTAACCTTACAGGGTAGGTTGGTTATGAGGAGATCTGGAAATGATTACATTTGGTGGTGATCTGGGGAGTTCACGATAACTCAAAAACCTATGGATGGATTTTGCTGATATTGTCAGGATGTATTAGGAGTATCATGAGGAACAAATGATTACAATTTAGTGGTGCTCTCAGAGTGTTTTTCTAGTTTCGTTTTGTTAGTTGTTTTTTTTACCATGTTTTTAGTGAGTGTTATTCATAGAATAGGTGTCAAAAGGCAACTAATTTACAAAAATGCAAAATTAAAACTATTGGGACCAAATTTCAACACTAGTTCTTCAGTACACTATTCCACACTATTTATAATATGTAAATATTTATTATTTTTTTGTTCATAACCTGTCTATTCTGAGAATGTAAGGAGTATAAAGTACAGATATTTATGAACAAATGTAGGGAGGAAAAGTAAAAAGTTGCCAGAAAAATACATACTCAGATATAAAATATCAAGGCTAAGTTTGCCAAGTACTAGCGTATATAGATCAGTAACATGTCATAGTTGGAAGCCATTCAACAGACTTTCAAAATTCTGAGATGAAGTCATAAATTTAACATAAGAAATGCATCATTATCAGAAAGAGTCAAAATTATGAGATAAAAGTCCAAATTGTGATAAAGTATTATCTCATCTTATATGTAAAGTCAAGTCAAGTGCCTTATTTTTCATACTGTCACATCTGTTGAGTAACCACTCTATTCTGAGAATGTAAGGAGTGTCAACTACAGATATTTCTGAACAAATGTACGGAGGAAAAATAAAAAAGTTTCTGGAAAAATAAATACTCAAGTGAAGTACAGATATAAAATACCAATGGTAAAAATGTAGTTCTCTATAAATATATGTTCTTACTCCTCCCTTGTATGTATTTAAATGTTTGCCAAGTACTAGAGCATATACATCAGTCATGTGTCAGATTTGGAAACCATTCAACACAAATGCAGTTAAGAGCAGTGACAAATTAAGAGGTTGCAGTCAAAGCCTCAACTCAAGGTCTGTGTTGTTTTTTCAGTTCACAAGGTGAGACATGACTACATCACAAGACGATGAAGCAGATGAAAGGAAAACATTCCATTTTAACTCCCACATCGACCATCGCAATCTTACCATTTCCTTTTGTTTGGCCAACATCCAAGGGCAGACTTTGTTTACTTATTAACGTTTTTCATTAATTTCACTGCCAAGTTCACCATTTAACATTTCTGTGATGAACCCAGATCATGAAAGACGAGTGGCGGTTGTTAATCACACTGGATCGGGTCTAATTACAGTTAACCTGAGGGGAAATACCATAGTTGTGAACACATACAGTAAATCAACCAGAGTCTCACAGTCTGACAGGGCATTGCAAGCTACTGTCATGAAGCATTAAGTCATATAAAGATGACTGAGGTGAACAAATCACCCAAATGGCTCCATATCATATGAAAACTACAAGAAGAATTCAGAATCTTAATGATCACTTCAGAGTTGATGTCACAGTCTACGTTACAGTCTATGTCACCACAGTTTGGCAGAAAAGCAGAGTATGTGACTGGGGGTAAACTGAAAGATCAGACTGAATACAGGAAAAAGAGGAGGAACAATATCTAGCTCAGGGGTCTGCAACGCCGGTCCTCGAGAGCCACTATCTGGTATGTTTTAGATGTTTATCTTTTCCAGCACACCTGACAGTCGTTATGAGACTGATAGGCTGATCATTTCAATCTGGTTTGTTGGAAGAGAGATACGTCTAAAAATGCAAGACAGCTGCTCTTTAGGACTGGAGTTGCAGACCCCTGGTCTAGTTGTACTGTCGGTTGTCAGATTCAAAATGCGAAAAAAGAATGCAACTTTCACTTTTACCGAATTTATTGAACACACCATTTGAGGCAAACTGTATGACAGGGGTCCCCAAACTATTTCCAGTGAGGGCCATCTATCTATCTATCTATCTATCTATCTATCTATCTATCTATCTATCTATCTATCTATCTATCTATCTATCTATCTATCTATCTATCTATCTATCTATCTATCTATCTATCTATCTATCTATCTATCTATCTATCTATCTATCTATCTATCTATCTATCTAGCTACCTACCTACCTACCTACCTACCTACCTACCTACCTCGCTAACTACCTACCTCTCTGTCTGTCTATCTCTGTGTTTCACTGACAGACCAATGATCAGAGAAGGTATCTGCATCTTCTATTACTTTGTTTCTGTCCTGATTTTCACATTCCTGACACTGACTTCCATGTCCTGTTGGTACCACAACTGTCACTTTCTGTCACCAGTTAGGTCCCACCCACAAAGAAATACGCAAACACCGTTTAACAACAAGTCTTTCCAAGTAGGGTCCAATCGACTCTAAATGGCCTGGAATTGTTGTCTTTGGGCAATACATTTTTGCGTTTCATTTTTTTTTTCTGCCTTTGTCACTCCCAGTGGCCGGTCGTGCATTTCAACATTAGGCCTTCAGTGACCCCCATATATTAACTTTGCTTCAGTATAGACTAGTCAAGCAACACTTTATTTCAGGAGCATTTAAAACCATCACATGTGCATTCACAATTTAGATTAGGAAACTAAGTTTACAGATTTTGTCAAAAATAAAAAAAAATGTGATTTAAAAATACTAAACAAAATGCCACCAAAATGACGTGATCTTAAACAAGTCTGTCTAATAAATTGCACAATGTCGCCATTTCATATGTGACCGGCAATATAGTTACTTGTGTATGACAACGCCACTCTCTTTAAAGGGGAGAGACCCTGACTTATGTTGCAGTGTGACTAACTTACAACCAACAGTCCCCACTTAGGTAAATGCCTATGGCAAGGACAGACAAAGGCTCTTTAAGTTATACACAAAAATAGATTTATTTTACAATGTAAAAAAAAGGGGTAATACAATGCATATATTTGTCTTGGAAACAACCACAATATCTAGGATTGGACTGAACACATAACCAGGTGAAGAGCTAGTTTAAAGATTTGAAGGCACTGCACCCTTTGAATTCACTACACAATTAAAGGTTCGAAGGCACTGCACACTTGTAAATCACTACACACTTAAAGGTTCAAAGGCACTGCACACTTCTAATGCAAACACTAAGCTCTACAACACCATGGAAAAAGGTGAGTGGTCTCAAGCAAGATATGGGCGTGATGAAATTAAAACAAAAACAAAATAGAGGCAACAATTGTATAAAAAAAGTCTAGAGGAGAGAACAGTGGCTGCCCTGCCGATTATGTCGCCGGCTCAGCCTACAAACAAAATCAGTACATTACACACAGTTCAATCATATTATTCCAACTTAACCCAAATGATATGCCAGGTCCCTCATACCTTGTCAAACTACGATGCAGCACATCAGGTGGGCTAATGTACAGCCACTAGACCACTACTGGTCGTCGTAAAGTGCTGGTTGCCATAAAGTGCTGGTCATCTTACTGGACTGCTGCAGGGTACAAGGTAAAATAGCTACAGCTTAACCCTCCTGGCACCAACAGACACCTCTTTTCTTGTTGACCTAAGACGCCGGCAACAGGCGCATGGACGTGGGTGAGCCAAACGTGAACAAACGTGGAATTGCAAGATCCCGCGAGATCCTACTCTTATATGCTGTGAGCTGCTGTTGCTAGGTTCCCCCACCTGGTAATCTGGGTCCTAGCGTCCCATATGTTACACATATAAGACACCAACCAGACAATAACAAAACAAACTATTCCTTGAAAATAAAGTTAAGAGATCGTTGGCATTTTTGAGAATAGGATATATAACAAGTAACTGAAAATGTTGCAATGACAAGAAGAAATTAAAAATGAAATGCATTTACTCACCAACATAGTTCTCCACAGTATCTGCTAATTTAAAAACAAAGACAAACCTTTCTTTTCTCTAGAACACTTCAGTGGCTGTTGTACAGTTTATCTGTGTGTTTCAGGTCCATCAGTCAGTTCCTTTTCTATGGACATGCAGGCTAATGCTAAAGATGTTTCTGTCCGGTTGCGTTTCTGCCATCAATTTGAATACGCTTTAAAGCTGAAAATGACCGTTGGACAGAACAGTCAAAATAGAAACAGACAAACAGACGAGTGTGTAAAGTTTTCCCAAACTCTCACTCAGATTTTTGCTCTGAAGAAAATTCTCCTTCGTCCATTATGGGTTAAAATACAGCTGGCTCTTGAAATTCTGTGTTCAATTCGTTCAGATATTCTCCAGATTGCCGCTTTTCAGGTCCTAGCAAGTGCTGATCCAATCACTGAACACGTACATGTCGAGTTTAGCGTAACACCTAGCTTACCTTGGGATGCAGAATCACGATCTGATTGGCTACTGTAACCTGAATGGTCCCGTTCACTTACAGTGCAGGGGGCCTGCTATGTCTGTTCTGAAGGTCAAATGTAATTTACCCGACAACACAAGCTAGCTGAAATATAATGGGTTAAATAGTCTACCATCAAAAACAACATTGGAAGTGACTCGACGAAGTGTAAATAATATGACATGAAGAATACAGAGAATAGACAATCATTTAGTTTACATATTTATATTTAGTTTTCTGAGCATGTTTAGGTCTGCAGAGAAGGCCTTGCTGGCCCTGACGGCCCACCACTGGTCAGTAGGTTTCTAAGGTTCTTTCAGTCCTACTGGGAGACTAATTCAGGGTTCAGTGTCTTGCCCAAGGACACTTCGATGTCCGCTTGAAATGTGAAAAGTGGGAAAAATGGCTTTTTAATTTTCTATTTATTTATTTACTTTTTTTTAACCTCAGGAATACATGGACTTATGGATGTATTTGTAGGAGGCTTCACACACCTAGACATACACATTCACCACACAGCAAAATTGGTCTGCACTAGACCATCACACACATACCATAGGAGCAGTGAGCTGTGTGTCTGGCACCAGCAGCATTGTGGTGTGCTCATAAGAGTTGGCTCTGTCGCTTCCCAGTTGTTTTCATCTTTTCAGTGTGAAACTGTCTCACTCTCAGTGGCTTAAGCGCTGGTCACTGCAGAGCTTGGTTTTGATTGGGCGGCATGGCGTCCATGCAGCCAATCACATGTGAGGACATGGATCATACTGTTGTGTGAAAGCAGTGGCAGACAGATGCTCCATTGTGCAGTTCAGTATGTTTCATACTCTGCAAGAACAGAGAAGGTTCTTCTCATGAGGTGTGAGAGAACTATTGCGTAATTGATGAGAAATTCAAAGTGGGTTTGGAAAATGTAGAAAAGCAGAGGACCCAACGAGTTCACACGTGGAATTTCTTGTAAAGTACGAAATGTCCCGGTCAGAAGGAACTTCTTGGGTTTTTTTGTTGTTATTGTCATTTCCATGTACATTACAGTAAGAGTTCCAGTGGTCGCCAGGGTCTTTAAGGTCCACCTCAGCATGAACTGTGAGTGGACCTACTTTATTTGGTTTATATGAAGTAATGGTACGGTTGACGTCCAAAAGGATCATGTGGATATATATGGCCAGGGGTGTGGATTAGCATACACGCTGTTCTAATGTTCTAAAAGTGAAGTTCTAATTTTATATATATATATATATATATATATATATATATATATATATATATATATATATATGGATTCAAAGGCTAGAATAACACTGAATTCACTCACCTTTTGCATTTGCACCTTTTGTAATTTATACCCAATTCCAGGTGAATCAACTTCCTGAATATGCTGAAAGAACAGATTTGAACACCAATGCATTTTTCTTCTAGGACAGTCCTAACATATTCCAACTCTATTAAATTGTAAGAGTTTTTCAGGGAGAATGAGTCATTATTTTCAAACATAAACTTGCCAGACCTGAACCCCATTGGGAATCCTTAGGAACACTGAAGAAGAGTTTACATAGTGGTCCAACTCTACATAAATACACGATCTTGGCTAAAAAAGTATCCTTTTGGGAACTTTGGATGGAAAATAAAAGTTATGATATTGCATAAGCTCACTGGAATAATGCCACAGGAATGCATTCAATAGTAATAAAAGCTGAAGCAAAATATTGGCGCATGGGGCTTTTTATGGCCAGGCATCAGTGATAACATAGTATATTTTTTGTGAATACATTAAAGGTCTGAATCACAAGTTAAAAGAAAGTGAAAGTGGTTTTCTCTTTGTCTCTTGAATTGAATAAATGACCGAATAAGTACTGTAAAGAAAAAGGAGATGAGGGGAAGTATATACAATGGAACAGCTATAAGCAATGGAAATTTTAAATTAAATCACAGAAAAAATCCTATCCATTTTATATTCTATAAGTGCTCCATGCTGCTAAGCCTCTGGTACAGTATGCTTGTCACAGAAACATTTAGCACCCCTACTGTAGCGCTTTTGATCTACGGTAAGGATTATAATAAATTCCATCGCATTGATTCAACTGGTTTAGTAATGCCCTATGAATTCTACAAGAAGCTTTGATTTTTTCATGAGTTTAAAGAGTGCCTCCCCGCATGATCACCCACTAAATTGGCTCTTGCCACTAGAATTCTAATGAGTTTGTTTGAGCTTTATTTGCAAGGCTATTGTGATGTAAATTTACAACCACGGCTTGAGACCAAAGGAAATCTGGGATACCTGACATCAGATTTTAAAATATGATTTGTTTTTCAAATAATCCCACCACACTCATACTCTGTAATGATATCAAAACATGGACAGCTTTGATATGCAAATGCTGTATAGGGGATGTGAAACATTACGTTTTCCCTCCGTTCACTGCATCAAGATGCAACAAAGACAACAGCTTAGTCTTTCTAACACAAAATGGTCCATTAATTTCTATTTAAAGATGGCTCTGGTGCACCCTTTTGACAGCGCCGCCTACACTACAGCACACAAAAGCTTAAAAGTAACACACACATTTGTGATTAGGAATTCTCCTGGATTGCCATTTGCACCAAGCACACACACACACACACACATATATATTGGGGGGGATTGGTGTCTCTGCTCAGTCACTAGCTGCATTTCCAATACCCTTGGAAATTCGCAAAATGTAAATAGCGCTATAAAAACCTGGTAATGGAAACACCTGCATCTTGAAAAAACATTCAAATATCGATATCAAGTTTTTACAATTTAATGAGGTGGTTTTTCAGATGTTTTGATGTTCTATTATATCAAAAAAGTGCAACGGAAACACTTTTTCTGCAATTATATGTTACAGGACCTGACATACATGGTCACATGTTCACTTCTCTCCAAGTGGAAAAGGGCAGAGGAGGAGACAGAGACTTTTCTGGAAATAATTAACAAGAAAAATATGGCTGCCATTTTAGAAGCAAACAGCAGAAAAATGTAACGTGCTATCATGACACTGAGAGGTCCATCTTCCAGTAGTGAAATCTCATGGGATGATATTTCATGAGAATTACGATGCTCCTGTCTAGAACAACTGTCAATGGAAACACGTTCAAAGCGCAAATATACTGTGTCGAAATTTTGGGAATATTGCTATTGTTTTGCGAAAAACCACCCCACCCCAACCTGACTCAGCTGATCCACATTTCATTTATTTCTTTGAATAGTATGTCGAGAAAGATAAAAGATATGAAAAAACTAGTAATATTAAATTGAAGCATTCAGATAAAAAAGAAATAAAAACTAGCAAACCTGCTCTAAAAAAAATAATTAAAACTAACTAAATTAGAGAAAAGAAAGTCAAATCTAAAACTATTATAACCAGAGGTTGCACCAGACATTTTGATGGATGGGTTCATAAAAATTCCATCATGACACATTATTATCCATAATTTGAAATTCCATTTTTAAAGCTTCATATTTAGTCTTATTTGATGTTCAAAGACATGTCAGTGATGCAGTAATTGTAATCTTTACCGCGTCATGGACATGTATGTGAAAGTACCAGTAAACTCTGTTGTTTAACCTTAAGTCATTTTTCTACCCTCCAAAAACAGCTGGAAACAAAGCAATCCGGATGTTTGTTTGTTTTTTTAAATAGAACCAACACACAATGCATTGAATAACAAAGGAGAACACAGCAATATTAATGAAATAACCATGGAACAACTCCTTTAATAATGTAAGGTCAGAGTCCAACTCTAGATATTAATTTAAATATCTGTATAATAAAGTGTAAATGTTCCCTGGGTGGGGTGGCTGTTGCTCAGTTGGTAGAGTGGGTCACCCAATGGCTGAGAGGTTGGCGGTTTGCGTCCCGGCGCTGGCTGTCCACATGTCAAAGTGTCCTTGGGCAAGACACTGACTTAGTCTCCCAGTAGGACTGATAGAACATTAGAAACCTACTGGCGTATGAGTGTGTGTGAATGGGTGAATGTGAGGCTAATGCAAAGAGCTTTGAGCACCATGAAGGTGGAAAAGTGCTATATAAGTGCAGACCATTTACCCACATTTACTCACTAGCAGACATATAGCCAGGCTTAGCAAGATAGCAAGATATGTGGAGGAAACCCTGAATAGTATAGGTAAACACTTACTTTAATCTGAGTAACTTCCACATAGATGTGTTGCTTCTGCTTGTGCATCGAGCTTGACATGTGAGAAAGACCACATGTTCACCTCTGAGTTTCCCTGTGTACACAGACATCTTGTTATGAAGCCACATGCAGTTCTTTACATCTGGTGCTCATGGTGTTTTATTAAAATTCTGCCTCCATCAAAGCTGGAAACGCTGCTTTGTAATGTGGCTGACAATCCACATTTTTATTATGTACATTGCCTTAACCCTTTGGGCGCCCCATTTTTTTTCAATGTTGACATATTTTTTACATGAATATTTCAAAGAGCTGTTGCACAAAAGTGGTAAGAGATAGAGCTTTGCTCCAAATTACAAATTTGTAGGGCAGGACCTAAAGTATATTTTTAAGATATTTTTGTAGATCTAATTTGCATATTATGACATCATCATGACGTCATCAGTAGGCGGACAGCTGAAATTAAGGAATTTCACAGTGGGAGAGACTCTGGATCAATCAAATTGGGATGTTTTGCTTAAAAATTTAATGTTTTGTCATCTACTGAGTGTCTGTGACCTTGTTGTTGCTTAAAATACTGTTATTTACTTTAGATGCATCCGTAGTGAGCATCCAAGAAAACATTGATGACATATGTTGACTGCTCGGAATTCTGTTGAAATTTCTCTTGTGTGTCTGGCCATAAAATAAGGTAATTTTAGACAATATGCATGGAAAAAAGAGAAAATACTTCATATATTATCAAGAGGGTTGAAATATCATATTTGAGTATCAATAACTCTAGCTAAGAATCCTTTTTAGCTTTTGAGCAAATTTGATAAGCTCAACGAACTGATTGAGGATATTTATATTTCAGGAACTGATTTTATATTTCAAAGAACTGATTCAAAATACAATTCAAAATATTATTTACATGGCAAAGAACTGATTCAAAATATTATTCAAAACAATGAAACATGTAGGCCTAAGAACTACACAAACATGCCAAATATTCATCCATACACATGCCTCAGGGGGTCACTGAGAAATCAGTTCTATTCTATCTGTCCAAATGACACTGTACGCAATAGTTTCCCTGGTCAGATTCCTCACTATCACTGCTACTACTTCGGTCAAAATCATCAAATGTTGGATCTTCAGGTTCAGAATCCGAGTCAGCTAAGACCTGACACAATGCCTCATGAACCGTGAACCTCTTTTTTGCCATTTCGTGTGTTTGATGAATAACTTTAGTCAGCAATGCGAGAGCAGCCGCCTCCATAATACTCCGGAATAGCTCCGAGCGAGCGATTCGAGGTGCGGTTATTTACCAAGGCATTTCCTGGAAAACTTTTCATGGGGGCAGGGCCTAAATTTGTGCTCGGGAGACAGATTTGCATGTCTGCCACCTAATAGTATGGAGTATGAACTGCATTCAAATCGCAGTTAGATGAGAGAGTGGATTAAACAGAGCACCGCCGCTTGTCGCAAATTTGCGACTTGGGCGCCCAGAGGGTTAAGACTGCATCTGACGCTTCTGTCAACAACTGTTAAGCATGACATTACATCACAAGGATTACACATGAACTGAGAACAAAGACTACTGATGTAACAACTCAAATCAATGCAGCACCATATGCCCTGTTATCGTCAGAGGTGGAAGTAACTAAGTAGAAGTACTTCCTTTACTGTACTTAAGTACAGGTTTTAGGTATCTGTACTTTACTTGAGTATTTATTTTTTTGCCAACTTTTTACTTCTACTCCCTACATTTTTATATAAATGTCTGTGTCACAACCTGTCACAACCTTTCCCCCACATCCACTCCAGCTTTACCAGGCCCGCACCGAGCAGCTGCAAGTCGTGGCTGATCTGCAACTATTTAAGCAGTGAGGCTTGCAGTTGCAGGTGCAGGACATTTCAGTTTGTCACCTCCATAACCTGTACACTCTGTCATTTCCCTTGTCACCATAACCTGGACATTTCATGCACCACCACGGACTCCTGCTGATCAACCCCCAGGTTTTCTTTGGGTTTGTTCCATTTTATTTTCTGTCTATTAAATTATTTTCCCTTCAACATTGAGCATCCAAGTCCTCCCCCCACCGAATCTATCATGACAATCTGTACTTTATACTCTTTACATTCTCAGACTCATAGACTCATTACTCATTACTTTTTCAAACTAGACAAATGTTACGATGAAAAATAAGTCGGAAATCAGAAATTGTGACTTTTATGTCATAATTTTGACATTTTAATCTCATGATTTTTTTCCCCTCACAATTATGTTTTTTTTATAATCTCCTATTTCCTGTCCATACCCAGTAAAACACATCATCTACACAGTAATACACTTTTAAAGCCTTTATTTTTGGAAAATTTTCAGTTTTTCCTTCTTAAATAAAGATTTTATCTATAGCAAAAAAAAAAAAAATGCAGTTTTACTTTTTACTTAATTACAATTGAGTAGTTGTAGTTTTTTTTTTTTTTTTTTTTTTTTTTTAAACTTTTACTTCAGTAAAGGAATCAGTACTTCTACTTTTACCGGAGTATTTTTTCACACAAGTAGCTGTACTTAAAGGTAGGGTAGGAGATATTGGAAAACCGTTCTTGCAAGCTATATTTTGAAAGTATACTACATGCCTCTTCATCAGTCCACCCCTTGAAACCATGCCTTCAAAAGTACATCAACATGCATGCTGTCTGGAGCGATCACGGAGATTCACGAGCATTCACAAGTAGTCAACGTCAATTATCAATAGTTTATGGTGTTAAAGCAGCAGTTTAAACACAGTGTTGGTAACTAAGCAAAACCTGCTGGAACATTCTGTTTGGTCAATATCTGACATTTTCTCGATACCAATAATCGACTAGTATGTTGAAATATTATATAATCATAAAGGTATCATCTTACGTATCGAGTAGAAACATAGCCACCTTAGCATCGAACCCCTTTTCCTTTTTGACGCCAGCGCTGGAAAGCTGTAGCGATTCCCACCCTTGACCTGTTCCGTTCTTCGCTCAGCTTCCTCATGGCCGTAGCTTTTTTAAACACAGTTTTTAATTTGGTTTTGCTGCCGATTGTCGTCTTTTCCACCATAGTTGTTTATGTAAATGCACAGAAGGGGGAGGGAGGGATGGGGGGGAATCGGGCTGATTCAGCAAATCAATCGTAAAGATGATCAGTACAATGATTGGCCAGAGTTTTCCTCTGGTTCTGCCTTCTAGACTGGACTAAAACATATTGTTTTTTGGGTTTTTTTGAAAACATTGTATTTCAATGCATGATATGGGATCGTGAAGAGGTTTTCAAGCAATATGGTGTAAAAACATTTTCCAAAAAAAGATCTCGGACCCTACCTTTAAGTACAGACTGTGAGTACTTTGACCACCTCTGGTTATCATTGACTATTACATTTTCATCATAGTAACATTATGTGCTTTTTTCCCCTCACAATGTTCTGACTTTATTGCTTTGTTTTTCTATTTCAATTTACATTTTTATTTTCTCAAAACAATGAAAATATATAATTTCTACATACAAATCTGGTTTGGTTAATATAGTCTTCCTGTAAAGACTACATGTACAATTGTTAGCACAAAAATCTTCTCAAATAAATAACTGCATGGTGTTTTTATTTACAGTTTTTTACGTTGCAATTTCACAACTTTTTACTGTTTGACATTTTTTTCAAATATGAACAACCATACGAAACAATATGAATAAAAAGACAGTTTTTCCAGCAGGTAATGCCTGTTATAAATTGTCCAAAGAAAGAAAAATATATAGTTAAAAAAAAAAAAAGTATAAGTAGGAGTTCAGTGGGTTTGGTCCATCATCATGTTAATTTTCACATGTAAATGTTCATATTTTAGAATTCACATTACAATCTCTAAAGCTCTCCCATTGTTCATTAACAGCTGCATTTCCACCACTCAGTCTCATCAGCATGTTTTCATATGCAGCCATTTTCCCTGCCTTTATTGTTGAAATCCCTCAGTCGCCCTTATAACCCTTATATCCCTTCATAGAAACACACCCTGTGACAAGGAGAATTGATTATCATTGTATATTACAGCTTTTACAACTATCTCTCTCTGTTGTTCTTCCATACTGTACATTTATGGAGGCTGAGGAGCCCTAGAGGTCTTCAAGGGATGATATAGTGGCTTTGAAAGTTTTATGAGAAGCAACAAGGAGAAAAAAAAGCATAAAAAGGACAGTGGATGAAGGTGTGGTCAGACAAATAAATGAAGAGAGAGGTAGTCTGGATGGCAGTAACCCAATGAATGATTATCTGAGGACCCAGCGGTACCACTGTGTCATTTGTTTCACTTCTTTTTAAAGTTATAGGAGCCCAGGCAGTAGTGTAAATGTGTGTGTATGAGCAAATGGACACATGTAAGTGGGGCTTTTCCAAGGTGATCTCTGAATAAGTTCTATCATAAGCGTTGTTTGGATGTGTAATTGTGTTTATTCGGTGGTGAGCAGGATGAGCTACACGTGGGAATGGGGAGGGTAAAGGATAGGAAGAATAGAATAGAATAGAATAGAATAGATCATTATTGTCACTATTATTAGAACAATGAAAAAAATGTTGAGCAGCAAAAACAATTAGTGCAAAAAAGGACTGAATAAAAAAAGTACTACACAAGTAACATTTCCACATGAATGTGAGAGTGATTGTTTGTCTATATATGTTCAGCCCTGAGATGAGCTGGAGACTCATACAGGGTGTACCCCGCCTTCACCCATTGTAGCTGGATTAGGCCCCCAGTGACCCCCAGTGACCCGAGTGAGGATAAAGCGGGTTCAGATGACGAGACGAGACTAGTAAACTAAATAACTATACTATATTACTAAGCCACTGAGGTGTGAAAAAGTTGTTCTGCCTTGAGTCAGATAAATGATATGGAGAATAGAATAGAATAGAACAGAATAGAATAGGGTTATGAATGCAGTACTCTGTGTCCTGTAAGTGTTTTATTTTTGTTCAATTAAATATTTCAATTCAATTTTATTTATAAAGCCCTAAATCACAACAAAGTCGTCTCAGAGGGCTTTACAAAAACACAATCAGCTACAGAAATACATGAAAAGTCCCAGGCATCCCCTGTCCTTAGACCCTCCTTCTCGGCAAGAAAAAACTTCCAAACCCAGTGGGAAAAAGAAGAAATCTTGAGGAGAACCACATTGAAGGAGAGATCCACTCCCATGGACGGACAGGCTATAGATGAACGTCCATGTATAAATGAAGGAGGGGGGCTGGTCCAGACAGGCAGGGGCGGTGGTCAGGGGTCACAGGTCAGCACAGGCGAGATACTCCAGATCCTGTCGTCCATGGCTCCCGTGCAGACACTGTCAGGAGAGCCACCACTCCCCCCAGGGGGGGGGGGGGGGGGAGGGGACACCAGGTGACTAGTCATGAACAGACTTGGTATGAAAGATATGTTATAAAAAATTACAGAAACAGATGTGAGGAAGAAAAAGAGAAGAAAGAATCATTGATGGGTCCCCAGCCTACACGGTTCGTCGGCTGCTGCAGTCCCGACGTCGAGGCAGAGGGGTGCAGTACTTGGTTGATTGGGAGGGTTATGGTCCAGAGGAACGATCCTGGGTTCCTGCTCGGGACATCCTGGATCGCCATCTTATCCGGGAATTCCATCGCGATAGGCCGGATCAGCCTTCGAATCGGCGCACTCGCAAACCGGACTCGGTTATGGTTCCACAGAATCCACCAGCCAGGGTGGAGACTCCCATGTCTGAAGGGGATTCTGAAGCAGAGGACGAGTACTGGTGGGATCCGGGACCTGAAGAGGAGGTCGTCTCGGATGAATATTGACCCCTCCGGCCGGTGCCCCCTCCTCCCACCCTTCTGGGACTTTGTATTATTGTGAGATCTTGGGACTTCAGGGGGGGGTTCTGTCATGATTATGTGTTATCTTTTTCTGTTTTTGTCTCTCTTCTATGTTTTCTCTGTTTTTTCCTGCTCTGTTTCCTGTGTGTCTCTGTCTGTCACCTTTACTCTGATTCTTATTGCTGTCACCTGTGAGCTCACACCTGTGAGCGATCAGGTGGCTGCATTTAAGCCTGCTCTGTATGTCTGTCCTTTGCCAGATCGTTTTTGTTTTGTCAAGACTTTCCAGCGTTCCGTCAGCCTGTTTTCTCTGTGTATCACCTGTATCCCGTTCCTGACCCGTTCCAGCCTGCCTCCGACTTCGACCTGTTTCCGCCTGACCACGTCTCTGTCTTCGACCTCCGGATCTGAGCCTTATCCTGTCCCGACTACGTTCCTGTCTGTTTCCCCGGTACCCGACCTGCCTTTATGGACTCTGACCTCTCTCTCTGCTTGTCTCCCCTGGATCTCCGTTAACGAACCCTGGACCGGACTACGTATATTCTTGTGCCATTTCCCAGTGGACTCAATATCAAACACTGTGTGAATAAACCGGTGTTTGAACTTTTACTCTGTGTGCTGTCTGCATTTGGGTCCAACTCCGGTGCGTTACAGTCTGTACTTCCCCCAGCATTCTAACTCCTAGGGCAGCCTAGACTGAACTGTGACTCATACATCATGTATACATGATATATGAGTCACATAATTTTTTAACTAACCTGACCATAGGCTTTCTCAAACAGGAATGTTTTAAGCCTAATTTTAAATGTAGAGACTGTTTCTGCATTTTTAATATTAAAGGGAAGCTGATTCCATAAGACAGGGGCCTGATAACTAAAGGCTCTAACTCCTACTGTACTTTTAGAAACCCTAGGAACTTTCAGTAAACCTGCATTCTGCGAACGAAGGGTTCTATTGGGTTGGTACGGAACCAGATCATCTTTAAGATAAGAGGGGCCCATACCATTAATGGTTTTATATGTAAAGAGGAGGATTTTAAATTTAATTCTAGACTCAACTGGAAGCCAGTGAAGGGTTTGGAGCACAGGCGTGATGTGTTCTCTTCTATTTGATCCTGTTAATAATCTTGCTGCTGCATTTTGAACCAGTTGCAAGCTTTTTAGGGAATATTTAGGACATGCTACAAGTAAGGAGTTACAATAATCTAATCGTGATGTAACAAATGCATGAATTAATTTTTCTGCAGTCGTTTTAGACAGAATATTCCTAATTTTGGCTATGTTGCGCAGGTGAAAGAAGGCTGTTCTGCAAGTTTGTTTGATATGCATTTTGAATGAAAGATCTGGATCAAATAAAACTCCTAAATTTTTAACTGTGGCACTGGGTGTTACATTTAAGTTGTCCAGAGTAACTATCTGGTCAGTTAGGGAGTCTCTCGCATCTTTAGGACCAATTATAACGACTTCAGTTTTTTCAGGGTTCAGTAAAAGATAATTGGCACTCATCCAAATTTTTATGTCTTGTACACAAGTACTTAGTTTATCTATTTGCCTGGTCTGATCAGGTTTAATCGATAAATATAGCTGTGTGTCATCCGCGTAACAATGAAAATTAATGCCATGATTTGTAATGATGTTACCTAAAGGGAGCATATATAGTGTAAACAAAATAGGCCCAAGGACTGACCCTTGAGGAACGCCATAATTAACTCTGGAGGACTGCGATGATTGTTTGTTGATGTGAACAGTCTTGATGTGAATCAGTCTTTTGTGAGTCTTATGTGGTTTCTATTGTTTTTAGTTTCTGGGCTTTTATTTTGTTTTGTGGGTTCTTGTCAGTCATTCTGACTTTGCTTCTTGTCACCGGTGTTGTCCTTGTCGTCGTTCGACTGTTCACTCATTCATGGTGCCAGGATTTCCCCGTTGACGACTCAAAAATATCAAAGCCAGATATAAAAGGTTAATCATTTATTATAAAAATATAACAAAGTGAATCAATAATCAAACATTGAGCTACAAACCTCTAAGTCCCCAGGGGATGACCTCAGGCAATTGTCTGAAAGTTTTGGAAGCAGAGAGGAAGTGACAGGAAGTCAAAGAGGAGAGAAAAAAGCCCAGAGCTTTCTCCGTTCAGATTTTTATAGGCCTAATTCCAGGGACCTCCACGTTTCAGGAAGCATCATCCTAATTTTCCCTCAAGTGGAACACCTGTCTGCTCAGTTTCCTCATGTTCCTTCACTTGGTGCGAGTACGTCTGCAGTTTCTCATGCAACCAATGAGCGTTTATTTCTCTTTGGTCTCAACTGTTTTTTTGGTATCCTGGTTTCTGGTACCTCCTTGTCCCCTGTCTGTCTGTGTTGTGGAAAATATGTGTATGACCCTGGCCCTGGATTTCGGACCTGTATTCGGTTTTGGCCCTGTAGATTGGACACTCCCTGTGTCTTGTGTTGGCCTGTTTCTGGCTTACGGTACTGTGCATTTGGATTCTGATTCTGATCCCTCTGTTTAACCGGTTTTTGAACTCTGCATGTCTGACTCTGCTTCTCCTCTTAGTGATGGTTTCACCTGCTGCCACTAAACCCCTGACGAAGGTCCCAGATGGAGAGACTGGCAATAAATCATTTAAACTTACTCTAAATACGAGAGTCTGCATTTAGGTTCTGACACGTTCCAGTACCGTGATAGAATAGAATAAATATTTATTGTCACTATTATAGGAACAATGGAAAAAATGTTGAGCAGCAAAAACAATTAGTACAAAAAAAGACTGAATAAAAAAATATATGTACAGATATAGCTACTAATGATGTATTTTTCCATGTTTTTTTTAAAATAGTAATGTATCTAAACAAAAACAGAATTCTGCATTTCTTTCCCCTCTGGAGTCAGCTAACATAGAATAAACTCTATATTAAACTTCCAAGAAGTTGATACAAATCTTAACCCTGTGTTTTAAACATGACATGTGTAATCATTACTCATTTTTACTCAGTAAATTAAGTCTGTTCACATTAAAGCTTTAAACAGATGACATGCCTCTTGTCTTTTACAAGATTATTCAAAAAGTTATATTTTGCTACATGTACCAGCAGTAATACCAGTAGTTATAGGCAACTATCATGGCAACTTTGTAGGTTGCCTTGGTAACAGTAATTTAATTCATTTTTTCAAAGCACTCTCCCCCTATTTAGCTTGTCGTATGTTAGCATGTTTTCTTTCGTGTCTCTTTACATTGAATTCACTTCACAAGGCTGCAGGGTCTTAAAAAACAAACAAACATAAGTGTCTCAATATTCAGTGAAACTCTAAGATGGTGGGATGGTTGTGGGGTATTCAAATGAATCTATGCATGTGAACGTATGAAACATAGAAAATCCAAAACAGACCGTCTTCATCCCCCTCCAACCAGAAATTGATCAGAAAAGGAGAGTGGATGTTTTTTTGTTCGTATTTTAAGGGTCTCCTCACACACAGACAACACATTAAAAAGTGCATTTTATACGTCCTCTTTAAAACAATAATTGGAGATTAATGAAGTATAATCTGTAATCAATTGATCTAATTAGTCTCTTTTTTAAATCTTTTTAAATCTAAATAGGAATATTGACCTATTTTTGTCAATCTCCAAATAATTATGAAATAAAAATCAAATAAAACGTCAGATCCACATACATTGCTGTAAGTTCACACATCCAAAAACAGTAAGAACACTTTCCTGA
Source organism: Siphamia tubifer (assembly GCA_020466265.1). Classification (NCBI taxonomy): domain Eukaryota; kingdom Metazoa; phylum Chordata; class Actinopteri; order Kurtiformes; family Apogonidae; genus Siphamia; species Siphamia tubifer. The sequence continues at coordinate 10,139,327 of CM035803.1, forward strand.
TCAATACAAGTATTGAACACTTAACTTGTTGCTTTTCCTGTGCTTCAGATAATGTAAAATAAATAAAAATAGCTCCGTCAATCACAGTACTTTAAGTTAACACATCAAAAAGGCAATTCAGATGCAGAAACAGGACAATTAGATATAAAAAATGTGATTAAAAAACCCCCACACTTGTTATAACAGAAATAAATCAATCTTAATATGTTAATTTGACACCCCTGCATAACATTTACTACGGTACATTTAGTCAAGTAACTATTAACATGAATAGTAAAGGAATAAATTATTATCATTATTTATATAGCACCTTTCAAGAACATAAAAGTCACAAGGTGCTTCACAGGAGGAATGAAAGTAAAAAACAGCATAAAAGGCATAAAACATTCAGTAAAAGCAGGAAACAACATAAAAACAGACACAGACCAACAATGATAAAAAACAACAATTCAAACAAAGGCCAGTTTCAACAAATGTGTCTTTAGCTGCTTTTTAAGTGTCCACATATCTTAAATGTAGTGGTAGACAGTTCCACAGAGTGGGTGCCACAACTTCAAAGGCGCAGTCTCTTTTAGTTTTTAGCCTTGAACGAGGAATAACCAGCAGGTCCTGATCAGACAACCTCAGAGACCTGGTGGGGACATAACGCCACAGCATGTCTGTGATGTAGGCTGGTGCCTGTCCATGCAGAGCTCTGTAAGTAACTACAACAACGTTACATGGTTTTCTAAATTTTATGGGTAGCCAGTGGAGAGCAGTTACATTTTTAGTTTATTTTAATTAACTTGTTGTTATTTTGTAAATATTTATTTGTTTTTGTTAGTTTTGTTCCTTATTTTGTTTTATATTTCTACATTTAATATTGTATTTTATTATTTGTCTTCCCTTTTGTGCCATCTGTGTCTTATTTTGTTCATGTTGCTTATTATTTTGTTGGTTTATTTGTCACAGTGGCTGCTTGAGTGTGTGGGTGTGGTTATGTGTGATTGATTCCAGGTGCTGAGTCAGGAGTGGAGCCTCGCCAGCTGGAGCCCATCCGGCAATCACCTCTACCTATTTAAACCAAGTCCTGCCACACCCTCGCTGCCAGATCGTAGCAACTGTTCAGTCAGTATACAGCTCGACTCTAGCTCCTAGACTTTGTCAAGAGACACTCTTCTGACTTTATTTCTCCCGTTTCAGATCCAGCCTGTCTGTCTGCCTGCCTGTCAGCCTGCCTGCTTGCTCTGCTCAGCTCCACCAGTCTCTCCTGGGACACACTCCCATCCAACTTCCTTCTTCCTCGTCCTGCCATCCCTCCCTGGATACCCCGGACCTGGTTCCCTGACCTCACCACCCCTCAGAGCTTGGCCTTCACCTTCCCCTGCCCTCTCCAGCCCCTTCCTAACAGGTTGTAAATAAATCTGTTGAAACTCGACCCACGAGTCCTTGTCCGCATTTGGGTCCTCACACCCCTGCCGGGTTAACATTATTATAATTTTTTTTGGCTTTATTGTCCTTTTTTGTTTTTTTTATTAATTTTGACTGGAACTGTTAAAGAGTTTTAATATATGAGTCTAAAGTTATTTCATTGCTTGTTCCATTTATTACATTTATGTGGTTATATGTATATGACATGTGACATTACGGCAGTACTGTTTTTTTTGTTTTTTTTTTGTCAAACATAACTATTGTGACTGCATTCAACTACACACTCTCCTGTTTTCAGGGATGTGACGTATGCATAAAATATGCTTAGAAAAGACAAAAAGAGTAATGCTGCGGTTCTGTGGAGTTTTAGGGAGAAAACAATGGCAGAATTAAATCAACTAAGCACAGGAAGGAACAGAATGGATGCACTGGAGACGGTCATGAGGATGTAGATTGTTCCCGTTTACTGTTGGATATCAGTCACACCGTGAGTAAGAAACTTCTCCAAATACAGCTGTGATGTGAGGACTCCACTGATTCCACACAGGGGCTTATTGAAGCTTTACAATACATACTGAGAGCAAAAGGGGAAAAAGTATCTCCTAATGACATAATCCGCCTTTGCATATTACAGTTTTTACTGAGTACTTACATGCTGAGAGTGAATGCTCAGGCAAAGGCATCAAAACCAGAAGACACCAGTTTCATTCACTTCAGTACTCTGCATGACACTGTGGTACAAATAAAGAGAACAGAAATAGATTCACAAGAATACATTTAAATGGGGATAGAAACCTACTTGGCATACTATAATATGTATACTACAATTATCTGAACTATAAAATGTCATTCTTATTGGTTCCTTCAGTCACTTATTGAGCAGCTACATGTCCCTAAGGTCATACAATGTTATCTAATACTGTGAGTTTTTATCTTGATATTTTGATAGATGTCCTTATCAGAGGTGGTAAAAAGTACTTGCATTCTGTACTTTAGTAGAAGTATAGTTACTAGTGTGAAAAAATACTCTGGTAAAAGTAGAAGTACTGAAGTAAAAAAAAAAAAAAAAAAAGAAAAAAGTACAACTTCTCAATTGTAACTAAAGTAAAACTGCATTTTTTTGTTTTGCTCTAGATGAAATAATATTTATTGAACCAGGAAAAAGTAGAAAAATGTCAGAAATATGCCAAAAAATAAAGCCTTTAAAAGTGAGTTACTGTGTAGATAATGTGTTTTATTGGGTCAAGGTACTCAGTTTAGTTTGGTATAGACAACACATTTATGAAAACATTCAAAAATCATAAATTGGAAAGCATAATTATAAGATAAAAAAAAATCTAAATCATGAGATAAAACAACAAAATTATGAGAAAAAATTCAGGATTACATGATAAAAAGTCAAAATTCAAAACAATCTGAATTATGAGGCAAAGTCAGAATACGATTTTTAAAAAGGCAAAATTATGGCATAAGAAATGGAGAATTATGAGATAAAAAGTAAAAATTATGATATAGTAAGTCACAATTTCTGATATAGGACTATTTTTCACACTGACATTTGTCGAGTTTGAAAAAGTAATTAGTCTATTCTGAAAATGTAAAGAGTATAAAGTACAGATATTTACACAAAAAATGCAGGGAGTAAAAGTAAAACGTTTCTAGAAGACACCTAAAACATGTCCTTAAGTACAGTAAAGGAAGTACTTCTACTTAGTTACTTCCACCTTTGGTCTTTATGATAAACTGGCCTTCACCCCTCACATTCACCTACTTTTAAAGTGACTGAAGCTGATATTAAGCCAAAAAGACCCGAAATAATTCACTGATATGAACTGCTTAATACAGTTGATCCTTTAATTCTGTTAATACATGTAAAAAAAAAATGTGTAAATTGCAGTTATTCATCTGTTCATGGTCATCAGACATAAACCATCTGCTACAACATTGATTCAGCAGTAAAACACATGGAGTTGGATCAATGACAGTCGGTGGACACTGTTGATTTATGTCCAATTAATTATGTTTCATGAAATGTACAATTTTTATTGAGTTTTCCCAGTTTTTCATATAATAACCCTCACATGCAATATTCTCATGGTGATTAAAGTATATGATTAGTAAACTAAATATAGGAAAATAACAGATTTTACTAGAAAAATACAGAATATAGAGGACAATATCATGATACATGCTAATAAATCACTGGAGAAATGTTAAATATGGACAATCATTAATTTGGGAACTTTTACAATGGGTCTTCATGGATTATGCTTCTATTTCAAGATAAAAAATAGTGCCTCTCTTTTGAGCTCAGAAAGTGTTTGTTTATGGGAACAGTGTTTATATGAATGCTCTTGATATGGTGTATCTTGGTGCTCTTCAGTTTAAGAACCTCAAAACATGAACTTCTCACTGTGTTTTATACAATCAACTTGGAATGACTGCACAGACTAAATTATTGTTAACCTCTCTCTCATTTTCTAAAACCACTTTATCCTCACTAGGGTCATGGGGGGTCTATCCCAGCTATAACATCGAGTTCACCAGTTTACCTCAGGGCTGAACATATATAGACAAACACTTTCACATTCACACCTATGGGTAATTTAGGCTGAATCTCATTTCACCCCTTATCACTACCCCTTCAAATATAAGGTGTAGGGCTTGAAAATCAACCCCTATGAATTGGGACACCCCGTCAACATTAATTTTCAAAATTACATTTAAAACTCACATAATAAGTACAACCAGGAAGGTTTTTTGTGTTTCAGTTAATGGGGTGAAGACTGTGGAACAGATTCAACATAGATTTAAAGCATGAAGCAATTTAAAAGGATGTACGAAGACAGTTTTCTACAGTTACAGGGTTGAGGGAGGTGTTGGATATCACTGGGGGTTATGACAATGGAAGAGTATAGGGTATGTGTTTATATGTATAAGTATGTATAGGTGTGTGTAAGTATATCTGTGTGTGTGTGTGTAGGCATGTGTATGTATATGTATGGAAATATATGAAAGTATGTTTATATATGTATGGACTTGGAAGATTATTATTGTAATTAATTTATTGGGAGAAAGGGTGGGAGTTCATAAACTATACTTCTTCTTACTCCTTTTCGAATATGTATTATGTGTCATATGTTTAAGTGTGTGTTTGTTTTTGTATAGTTTTTTTCGTTCTTTATTATTCTATTTCATTATTTAAATGGGTTTTTTTTGTTTTGGCATTCATATTCAAAATAAATCCATAAAAAAAAACAACAAACAAGCAAACACACTCACCTATGTCATCAGTTCGCTCTGCCAGTTGTTACATAACCAAAAATGACGGCTGTAACCAGAAGTAAACTAACATGTCTGCTGCTGTAGTTGTCACGTTCTCCTGAGATATGTGGATATTTTTTACTAATATCTGCGTCGAATCAGAGAAGTGCTATGCATCGACCGATTACTCCACATTTACATAAATAGAGTTGGTTTTTTTTGTGTGTTTTATGGACAAAATTACCATTACACATTGCAACAATATCACACTTTATAAAATACAACACTTATTACAACATAAAAAACAGTTAATTATGATGAAACTACTACATTTGTGTAATTCTGTCGTAGATGCCGCCATTTTTAAAAGGATTCTCCCTCTGTTTGGAGTCTGGAAAATCTCTGTTTGAAGGGGTATACAGCCCTTCCCCCTTGGCCTTAATGTGAATTGAGACACCCCTACCCCTCTGCACAAAATGGAGGGGAAGGGGTGAAATGACATTCAGCCTAAGGTTATTGTATTGACTATAAGCAGCTACTTTTTCATATGTTTTGAACCATGAGGCTTACATAATGGTGCGCCTATTCTGTGGAACAATCAATGCAGAGAAGAATACCTACTTTTTCTTTAACAGATAGAACACGGACGACAAATTAGCAACTTTTTCAAATTCTCACCCCTTCATCAGACAGACAGATGTGACGAAATGCGTCTGAGGTTGTTCAACTGTGACACAGAAGAAGACCACTTCATGGGTTTTACTATTAAAGTGATTTGTGATTTAAAACAAAGGAGAAATAAAGATAAATACAGTAAATACTCTCTCTGTTCTGTTCTGTTTTAATCAGCAAAGTTGCTGCCGTGTTAAAAGGCACTGTTAGAAACAAACATGGGGCGGCTGTGGCTCAGTTGGTAGAGTGGGTAGCACAATGACCGGTTCGCTCTGGCTGTCCATGTGTCAAAGTGTCCTTGGGCAAAGACACTGAATCTTGACTTAGTCTCCCAGTCGGACTGACTGTCATGACCTCTGCTCCAGTGACCTTTTCCCCAGTGCTCTCCACACTCACCTGGTCCCGCACTGCGCAGCTACAAGCCGTTCCTCATCTGTGGCTATAAAAGCAGTAAGGCTTGCAGTTGCCAGTGCGAGACCATTCAGTAATGTCACCTCCATAATCCGGACATTCATCATCACCACGGACTCTGGCCGTTTGTTCCCAGGTTTTGGTTTGGTTTTGTCTCTGTCTTGTCTTTATGTTTCTTAGTTTTGTTATTAAATAATTTTTCCCTTCAGTACTGTGCATTGGAGTCCTCCTTCATCTCACCCCGATCCTGACAGAATGGTCCTGCCTACCATCAGGACTCCGCCAGTGCTGAAGGGACCCGTTTTTGTTTCAGTTTTCCCCGGTCTGTTCTGTCTAAAGTCTGTCCAGTCTTGCGTTCTGTCCCTGTCTGTGTGTTTCCCAGCTAGTTATGTTTCCCTGCCCAGAGGGCCGCCCAGGGGGTTTCCACACCGCCCTGCCCAGAGGGATTCCACACCGGTCTGCCCAGAGGGTACTCCGCCCAGGGGGTTTCCACGCCGCCCTGCCCAGAGGGATTCCACACCGCTCTGCCCAGAGGGTGCTCCGCCCAGGGGGTTTCCGCACCGCCCTGCCCAGAGGGACTCCACACCACTCTGCCCAGAGGGTACTCCGCCCAGGGGGTTTCCACACCGCCCTGCCCAGAGGGACTCCACACCGCTCTGCCCAGAGGGTACTCCGCCCAGGGGGTTTCCACACCGCCCTGCCCAGAGGGACTCTGGCCGTTTGTTCCCAGGTTTTGGTTTGGTTTTGTCTCTGTCTTGTCTTTATGTTGCGTTGTTATTATAAAATATGTTCTCCCTTCAGCGCTGCACATTTGAGTCCTGCTTCACTCCACCCCTCCCATGACACTGACAGAACCTTAGAAACCTACTGGTGTATGAGTGTGAAAGGGTGAATGTGAGGCTAATGTAAAGCACTTTGAGGACCATGAATGTGGGAAAGAACTATATAAGTACAGAACATTTTACCATTTACATGTAACTACTTTTACAGTGAAACATCCTTGTGTAAATGCAGTAAATATCTGATTTTTCAACATAAATATCTGCAACTTATTACCTGGTGTGGCTTGTATATTCTTTTTTTTATTGTATATATTTTTTTAAAATACAGTGGGTGCGGCTTATTTTCCAGAAAATAGAGTAACCAATTAACCTATCAGTGCATGTCTTGTCTTTGGATGGTAGGAGGAACCTGGAGTACCCAGAGAGAACCCACGTAGAAATGGGGAGAACATGCAAACTCCACACAGAAAGGTCCCACCAAGCAAAGTGTGGGAATAGAACCCAAGATCTTCTTCTTGTTAGGCACAAGTGCTAACCACTGCAGCACGGTGATGTCCATATTGTTAATATTTTATTCATAAACATATTATATTTCTACTTCCCTCATATTTACTGGTCTGTTGTTACTGCTGTGTGTTGGAATACCTTTAAAAATGATGATAGTCTCTGCTCCCAGAATTCATGATCCACATTAGAAAAAAGGGATTTTATAGTTTGATAAATACAAACTATGGAAAACAGTTACATTTTAATCAACAACAACAGTTACTAGTGAAATATATTATGACTGGTTCAATTCTACCTATTTGTAAAAAGTAACAATTGCTACTTAAAATAATACAGTGTGATGAAATCTACCTCATAATATTGTGACATGTTGAGGGAGCAGCTGTGGGGGATTTCCCAGCATGCATTGGGACAAAGTAGTTGGGATAGTTTTAATGTGTTTTTTTAGTGTTCGGGGTTGAAAAGAAGTGTTATTAATTATATATAGCACAATTATACTGTGTTTTAATTGTTATATGGATATTTCTATTGTGTTGCACCATGAGCTAAGTTGGTCTTTTGTTTCAACACTGTCTTTACAGGTGGGTACATTTGAAATAGGATTAAAGATTTTAACTGCTATTCTTCACATACTTGTGGTAAATGTGGTATTTGTTATTTACTTTGGTATAGAGATGCAATTATAGGCTCTTTTGAGGGAATCCTGATCATTATGGCTCATTCCTTTCACAGATCTGTTAAAAAACATTGGGTCTTTGGCTCTTTTTTGTTCTCATTAACATACATCTAAATAACAAAATGATACAATATTGTTTTTCCAGTGAAGGCATAAAACAACCATAGGAGTAAACTGGTAATACTGGTCATTCTGGTCTATGTTACACTGGTAATACTGGTCATTCTGGTCTATGTTACACTGGTAATACTGGTCATTTTAGTCTACGTTACACTGGTAATACTGGTCATTCTGGTCTATGTTACACTGGTAATACTGGTCATTCTGGTCTATGTCTGGACTGAAGCTATTTTGTAATTTAGTTTTTCAAATACTCAGTACTAGTACCTATCAGTGTTACTAGTAGTGGATTGGTGTTTGTATCAGTTGTACTTGTAACTATAGGTATCACGTTATATCATTATGTTTTCTTTAGATTAGATGATGTCATATCCAGGGGAATGGTTCTACTTAGAAATCCTGGGTGTTGTGACACTGTTTTTGCTTTTAGATAAACAAATAATAACCCAAAATGATTGACTTTATACTGTCATGCATACATTTCTGTCCTGGACTTTTGAACTCGGTCTTATCTTGGACTTGAACCTCTTTGGACTCGGTCTTGACTTTGTGTCGATCGGTCCGGGACTTGGACTTGTCTTCGACTCAACAAAGGTGGTCTTGACTACAGCCCTGGCTGCTACTGTGCATTAATTCTATAGAAGAAAGGGGTGTGGCACTATTAAAATTATAAATTGCTCAATTATCAATATATATTTACATGGGTTTGTGGAATGAAGAACAGCGAGACAGGAGACGTGGTACTGTCGAGGTAGTTTACTTATTCCACATAAAACTTTACACGGGCAGCATCAGCGTGAGCACAACAACAACAATACTCCCCGTCAAACCCGGAACCGGAAGACTTGTCTCACCCCAAACACTTCCCATCATCATCCTCTGAAAGGCACAAACCCCTTTGGTTAATGTCTCTCTATATCAGTCTCTAGATGTGGATCACCACAGGTTGTTTGTTAAAAACATGCAACTCGGGGATTGATAGACAGAAACTGACATAAATAGAATAAAAGTAACCCAGAAAATATCAAGAGGTTCAGGTTCAGGTCTTCATTTTAAATAATATATTTAATTTGATTGTTATGCTTATCATTATCAAAATAATAACAGAATAAAAGTACTAGTAGAGGTAAGTGGCTTATGTTATTACAATATATATATATTATAATATGCTTAACAAAGTGATAATAATCATGGTATAATGGTAAATGCTGTATTCTAACAGATCAGTCAGTGTAGGATTTGTTTTCTTTTGAACAAGAGGCAGTTTATAGAAATATAACAGTACTTTAATTTATATTATGTTTCACATGTAAGTTGTAACTGGTAGAGCTGGAGATCCTGGTTTCTATCCCTGTAGTCTTGACTACCGTCCTGCTCACAATGCATTTCTCACTTACATGTAACCTGTGAAAAGTCATTCCATGAAATGTCGTGTTACGGTTTTGTGTTAAAATAGCCATAAGTGTTAAAGGCGTCTGCATTAAAACATTATGTAGAATTTGTATTTTTAAAACATCTAACCATCATGTATCATACCTATATGTGTGATGTTTGAACAAATCAAATTGTTAGGATTTCATGTTTGTTGATTGGATGCTCCAAAGACGAGTTCAGGACACACTTGGTCTCAGTTCAATAATTTATTCTGGGCACAGGTGAAATACAAAACATCAGCACTCGTCTCTGCGGATGAAAGCAGAAACTCAAGCCCAAAGAGCCACTAATTCCTTGTGTGGTCGACAATTGTGTTCTTGAGTGACTTCACCTCAAACAAGTAGGTTAGAATTTGCATTATCTGACTCAGTCTTCTAATTGAACTTCAGCTTTTTAAAGGTGAAGGAGGTGGCGGACAGACTAACAGGTTTTTAAAAAAAGGTCCACGACAGCCCCTCCCCCCATGCACCACACTATACAGTCCATGAGCAGCTCCTTCAGCATAAGACTGAAGGAGCTGAAGCTGATATTACCCCCCCCCGGCCTTGGTTTTGTGATCATTACTAATTTATTTTATTAGATACTTATTGTGCTATTATTGATATTGTTTGCCTTTGGAACATTTTTGTGCAATGTCCTGTATTTAGTCTTTTTTTGATTGGTTGTTAATTAGTTTCTGCCACTAATGGTCAATGGTAAATGGACTGTACTTATATAGTGCATTTTATACAACCACTTGGTGCCCAAAGGGCTTCACAATTCCTCACATTTACCCATTCACACACATACACTCATACACCAGTAGACTGCTGCTGCTGATACACCGGCGCTGCCTGACCGTACCGGGAGCAACTTAGGGCTCAGTGTCTTGCCCAAGGACATTTCGACACCTGGACAACCAGAGGCGGGACACGAACCGCCAACCCTTCGATCATTTGAAAGACCTGTTTTTGGGTTTTTTTGGACCTCCCCCAAGGAGGTATTAAATTCAAGTTTGTTTGTTTGTTTGTCTGGCTGCCAACAGGATTGCACAAAAAGTTGTGAACGAATTTTAATGAAACTTTCAGAAATGATAGATAATGGGTCAAGGAAGAACCCATTAGATTTTGACCAATGAAGGTCAAAGGTCAATGTTACACTAAAGGGTAAACAGCTAAAACACATCAGTGGTAATATCTCAGGATTCAACAAGATAGAATCTCGCATTTTTTTGCATTCACATTGCCTCACCTTCACACATCGGAGGGGTCAACACCTATGGCTCCATCATGTTACATGTGAATGAAAAATCAAGCCTTGGCGGAGGTCTGCTCTCTCTGGACTGCCTTGTTTTGTTTTGTGTACAAGAAGTGGGGTTAAAAAGGGTTCAAATTTGCTAAATTATTTTATTTCTTTTTGCAAATTCATTTTTGACTCTTGTCTCCTGTACTCTATGAAATGTTCGTGCCATAACACCCCCCATCCAAGAAGGAGTGCTTCCACAGGTCATTCCTCCCCACAACCATCAGACTGTACAATAGTCAGTAACCCCAAATATACACTTCTAACCATCGTGCAAATGCAATGCAACCCTTTATGCCATTCTTCTCTATTTCATTCCTGTTCTTTATTTTTTCTGCAACAATGACATTACATAATTCATAATTCAGTCCATTTTATGCTCATTTATAAATTCATCTCATAATTATTTTCCTGGTGTGATTCCACTGTCTTGCTTCAGTGTTAATTGTATTCAAATTGACTTTACTGTGAATGATGAGTCACATTTCCAGTTTGTCTTTTACACTTAAGTAGCCATGTAAATGTTGTGGTATGTTTATTCTTTTTCAAATGTCTGCCTAAATAATTGATGAAAAACGTTTTCAAAAGTTACCAAAATGGTGCCATTGACATTTTATTGAAAGGTGGTAACAGGATATTTTAAGGTTTTGCCATTAAATTATGTATATCTGTAGTTTAATTTGCTTGGTTTTTCCTTTTTTTTGCAACTCAAAATTTGAGATGCAATAATTTATTTTGTGGACTATCATACAGACCTATTGTACATAAGCAGTGAGCAGTGGAGGACCTGAGTGATCTGACTGGAACTTTAAATGAAATGAAACAGTCATTTATAGGGTGGATAGAGTCTTTATTGTATGTTTTATTTAGTGCTAGACAAACATTGTGATGGGTTCACAAAAATAAAAAATACAAGACCAAACATCTGGCATGCTAAATCATAAAGTTAATTTCAATTTCAATATTATTTATAAAGCCCCAAATCTTAACAAAGTCGTGTCACAGGACTTTACAGAAACGCAATTGAGTACAGAAAACGTATGAAAAGTCCCCTTTCCTTAGACCCTCCTTCTCAGCAAGAAAAAATGTCAAAACCCAGTAGGAAAAAGAAGAAATCTGAAGGAGAGCCACTCTCAAGCACGGACAGGCTATAGATGAACGTCCATTAGTCCATAGTCCATACTCTTTGGCTGGGTAGTTTGTTTCCTCTTGAAAACAATGGTTATTATACAGTAATTATAATATCATTTTTATTTAGTTTATTTTTAAGGTTTTCTAAACTATGGAGCCCCTTAACGAACATTGGGTGATGGGGAGGGAAAATTTATGGTGAAGTATTGCAAGATATCACAAAACTGTTCACAATATGTTCTTCATGGTCATCCATGCTCAGAATGGAAACAAAATAGACACAATAATAGAATTGGAGAAGTTTATTGAATTTTATTTTGACCTGGGCCTGAAATACAAACATATTAAAGCAGTGTTTGGCAGTAGACACAGGTTGGATATAACTGAGAGAGATCTAAGAACATTCTTCAGTGAGAGAGGACTTGCTCATTGCAATGGATATTTGCACTGGTTGATTTCATCAAGAACCAACTCTGGACAGCTTCAAGGGTATAAATTGATGTACACGAAATGAAGACATGTGGATTATGGGTAAGGAAACAGGATGTGATTGTCATGACCTCCGCTCCGGTGACCTTTCCCCCAGTCATTTCCACACTCACCTGGTCCCGCACTGCGCAGCTGCAAGCCGTTCCTCATCTGTGGCTATAAAAGCAGTAAGGCTTGCAGTTGCCAGTGTGGGACCATTCAGTATTGTACACCTCCATAACCTGGACAACTTTCACCATCTCCTCAATCACCATAACCCGGACATTCATCATCACCACGGGCTCTGGTTGTTTGTTCCCAGGTTTTGTCTATCTTGTCTTTATGTTTCTTAGTTTTGTTATTAAATGATTTTTCCCTTCAATACTGTGCAATGGAGTCCTCCTTCACCTCACCCCGATCCTGACAGTGATATTGTATTAAAACAAATGTATATATCTATATGTACATAGTAGATTTCCCAGTGTAAAATGCAGTGTCAAAGTATTTTAATTTTAGAGTTATTCTACCAATGGGCATGACCCCAGACCTCCTCCCCCGCCCTAACCTATTTGATGGATGGATCTGCCCCAACTTCCTTTCATCTACGAATGAATGTTCATCTATAGCCTGTCCGTCCATGGGAGTGGACCGCTCCTTCATTGTGGTTCTCCCCAAGCTTTTTACTTTTCCCACTGGGTTTTGGAGTTTTTTATTGCCAAGAGACAGGGTCTAAGGACAGGGGATGCTTGGGACTTAGGCCCTGTCCCATTTCTCCCCCTAACCTTAAAATTTCCGCTAACCCTAGATTTTGTGCGTTCATGTGTAGGGATAGGGTGTCCCATTACCTAGGGGAGCAAGTGGGAGTGCGATTTTGCCCTTAAAATCAACCCTCAAAATGTAGTGAGGTTGGTTGCGGACTTCGTTTTGAGTGGAAGATGAAATTACCCATGATAGCGGTAGCTATGATAGCGGTAATGCTAACATTAATGTTATAAATTGCCAACTATTGAAGAAAAAATACATCAAAATATTTAAATAAATCAACATACCTGAGACAAGACTGAAAGGCAAAGTAGACGGCGAATGCGTCTTCTGTTTGCCGCATTTCTTCTCTGCGCATCCCGAAGGTAAATAAACAGAGCCAACACAACAGGCAACACAGCTGGGACCGGCATTTGTCCTCCATGTAAATAGTAGTCAGCTGCTGTCAGTCTCGTGGAGGGGTGGTTTCATATTTCGAGGGGTAGACTTGTCAGCGTGTGACGTGAGCACGTTTGTTACGTTCACTTCGCGAGTGGTGTCCCATTTTCAGGGGGAATTATTTCCCCTTGATGAGTGGAATTTACTTTTTAGGGCACTTAAAACCAAGTGGAAGTTTTAAGGGGGAGAAATGGGACGGGGCCTTAATCTACTTCTGTGCTTGATTGATCTCTCCTGTGAATCCCTGTGATTCCCCGTTGTTGTGATTTGGGGTTCTATACATAAAATTGAATTGAATAAAATTTTACAAGATAACTTCTAGTGTTGGTGAAAATACTTGGAGTTAACAGATGTTTTACACTGTCAGTGTCATTTAAACTGATTCTGTCAGAGCTCTGCACTCAAACTGAGTGAGAAGTTGGACATTGAAAAACTGTGGTAAGTTTTTCTTCATTAACTTTTGCTTTTGTTATTTCATTATTTAATTTGTTATTTCACACAGAATCTGTGCAAGAATAAAGTAATAGTGTCAATGTTGGGTAGGTGTTTTCAAATACCTAAAAATCAACACTCTTTAGAGTAATTTATCTATGAATATGTAGTATTAAGTAGGTTTAACACTGGAAAAGGTATTTATTAACACTAAACTCTTCAGTGTTTAATGTGAATAACATGATGCGTGTTACTTTTCACATGGTGTAAAACTTGATTGACGCTAATTAGTGTAAATTATTAACACTAGTGTAAAGTTGACTCTGGAAATGTAACACTAGGTTCAGTGTAAATTTTATGCTCTGTAGATAAGGACCATATGTTCACTGATATAGTGTTAAAATTAACTCTTTATGTGTTATATTAACACTTTTTACTTTACATTTTACTGTGAAGCTATCCAGAGTTGGTTCTTAATGAAATCAACCACAACTACGAGATCCAAAAACACTCAGCAATGAGAAAGTCCTTTTGACTGAAGAATCCTCTTAGACATCTCTCACTAACATTGAACAAGTGACTACTAGGGGTGTGACGAGATTGGGTGTGAAGAGATCTTGCAAGATTTAATTTGGTGAGATTTCTTGTCATGTTAAAATTCTGTCTTGTGAGATTTGTTATCCAGCAAGCAGCCAGAATGATGTTGGAAAACACCGGTTTTACTATGGTAGATGCTAACGGCCGGCCAGGGGTTGACACAGGGCCAGTGCTCAGGATGTTCTCCTCAGGATGAGCCATGGAGCCTCCATAGAGTTTCATTCAGTGCAATCTATTTAACAACCCTCCACTAAAACTGACACCAGATTTCCATGTGTGTTATGTCATACGTGTAACTATGATAAAGGACAAAATATTTCGGCTTGTTTTATTAGTCAAAGTTGGCTTAATATTTATTTATTTTTCTGATATGAAAAGAAGATAAGTCTGAGATCATGTCTGTAATAATTGCATTATTATGCATTCATTATCTTCTTACACCATTGCTTGTATGTGTACGTTGGGTTGATAGTCTACTGAGTGAACGTGGCTGTGTGTGGCTGCCGCTGCTCTCCAGTAAAGTTTTAAGTGTTTTTTTAATGGTTTTATGACCTCATTGTGACCTGTGTGGACTATGGTGATCTTTTTGGGAGCAGTCTTTACTTTAGTTTTTACTACTGATCCAGCTGTGTTTTATGTGTTCGCTAGTCAACACCACTTTACCACGCACTCATGCTGTCTTGAAATACAAGATGTGGGCCAACAAGCATCTCATCTGGACTGCTCTTATCTGGAATATGCTGTCGCTTTGCCACGACCAGATGGCAGAACCGCTCCAGTATACAGCCACAGAGCTGGCATCTGCCCATACCTCCACCACCGCTGGTCCTGTACCACCACCCGAACATCACTGTTCCTCGCCGGAGATACATTCATTGTGGGTCTTGCAGGTACTTCAAACATTTGATATGAAATCCTTTTGGTCCACCACTCACCATCCTCACAGAAACTCTGGCAGGGTCGACTGCAAGCTTGATTTCCTCTGTTTAACTGAAACTTGGCAGGACCCACATGACTTTTCAAACCTCGATGAATCAACACTGGCCCGATTTGTCATCCCTGTGTCAATAGTTGTACTGGAGGTCTCGCAGTAATTCACTGTGAGACTTGGAATGTTCTGACCAACAAGCAGTAACTGAGTGGTTTCCCAAAAAACTGTTTTCAGCTGCATACACTACAAAATCTGGTATCACAAGACTGATAAAGAGAAAAACAAAACAGGCCAAAGCAAGCATTACTCTTGTCCTCATCCTCTGCCTGTCACATGGAAGACTGGTGTTCAATCCCTGACGGGGAGTTGAAGTTATCTTTGTCACAAGCTTTTGTGTGATCAGGACACACCCACAGTTTGTCTTTGGATCACAAGGTGACTTTTTCTTCCAGGGCTATTGATTGAGAATTGCTTGCTCTGCCATGTGGATGACTTGTGAAACTTCCTCCATAGTTGGATGGCTGGATACAGGGAGCACTCAACATTCCAACTTGGAAACGGCCATGAACACAAACCCTTCTATCGAGGTAATTGACTGAGATGACGTTAACAGCTCATTAGGGCAACCTGACGAAAGCTCTATGAATTGCTCTGTTTTGGGTTCTAAATTCATTTGAAAGAGGTGGGGCTCATCTGGGATTTGAACCCAGGACCTCGCACACCCTAAGCGAGTATCCCTAGCCCAACGAGCCGTTTTTCAGCAGCTTCTTAAAGTTGTTTTGAGCAGCATGCACACCGAATAGATGACGCAGACAATTGTGTTGATGGTTCTATGCATTGACTGCGACAAGACTGATGCAGAGAAAAGGAAAACAGGGACAAAGCCATGCCAGGACATGTCCTCATTAGTATAGTGGCCAGTATCTCTGTCTGTCATGTGGAAGACAGGGGATCGATTCCCCGATGGGGAGTGAAAATCTTCCTTTTCACAAGATATTTTGTGATTAGGATTCAAGTCAAAAAAACAAAAAACTAACAAAAAAACATCACAATAGTGGTAGCAAAGTCAGGAGCACACGAACCACCTCCATGTGTTGCTTGTTTTACATTTTTGATTTTGGCTTGACAATTGTGGCAACTGCCAGACAGTTTCTGTAGTGTAGTGGTTATCACATTCGTCTAAGACGCGAAAGTGCTCCGTCTGCTGATTTCCTTCATGTAGCTGTTGGAAGAGGAGTCTTGAATGTTGCCCATTGGACTGTTGCTTTTACTGAGTCCAACCCAATACCCCAGACAAAGATCTTCGAGCCCCATTATTTTATGGTGGCTAAAGTCTTACTTGTACTTTCTTCCCAGCATCCAGTCACCGAGTAGATCAGATGGCAGTGTGAAACCATGTAGGCTCTCATCTCTTCATCAGTTTAATGTGTTAGTGGGGGGCAAAGCACACTTCAAAACCTCATTCAAAATCCTAAAAATTATGCAGAATTCCATGGCCAAGTGAGCTTTGAAACAATAACTAGTGGCAATGCCTTGATTGGTGACCAAAAAATGTTTGAAATAACTTTGTGAATACTTGACAAACACAGGCATAATTTCTACATGTATTCTCCAAAATAAGGTGACTTTCTCTTCCATGGCTATTTTAGTGTGAATTACTTGTGGACGGCTTGGGAAACGTGTGCCTAAGAATGCAAGGTGGTCAGCTGGATTCAGAGCTCTGAAGATGGCAACTTGGAAATTGCCATGGATATTGACTGTTTTACATGGCTGGGACAAAGTTAACACGTCAATGTCTGCTTGGGAAGAAAGCAGGGGCATTTGACACCCCTGCATTACATACAAAAGACTGCTTTGCTTAATGACACTCTAACCTAAGAAGAATTTGATTTGCATTTCAGTCAGTGCTTGTCTGGGATTTGAACCCACTACCTTCTGCACCCAAAGTGAGACTCATACCCGTAGACCAAGAAGCTGCTCCTGCTCCAAAAAGTGTTTTCAGCTGTATACACTCCCAACTGTAGGTCGTGGACTTGTGTCCAGGCTTTTGTGTTTGGAATCACAAGAATGATGAAGAGAAGAAGAAAAAGGGCCAAAGCAAGTATTGCACTTGTCCTTGTTAGTATGGTGGCCATTATCTCCGCCAGACTGGGGTTTGATTCCTCGATGGGGAGTGGGAATTGTCTTCATATAATTTGTAATTTAGTTTTCTTAAAATCATGTATCGATCTTGTGAACCCAATCTCATGTCTCAGCTCATCTCGTGAGCTGAGTGTCTGATCACAGTGTCTAAAAGTACTGTCTATTTTCTTTAGGCCCCCATCAAAATAAAACTCTAAAAACGTCTCCCACTCCATTGTCAAATCTATTTTATCTAACTTCTCTTAGGAGGTTCAGTACCAAAGAAACAAAGAAACTATAAAATAGATCCTGATATATATGGAAATCCATTTCAGTGGAATAAAGCGGCATAATGTGATGTATTTTCTTTGTTTTAGTTGTAAATGTGGTGCAGTTTTCTTAAAATCCTTTTATATACTCCACTGACACATGGCATATGGTACAATCTCCACATCCATCTACAGTAGTAAAGTAAACCAGGTCATAATTTCTTCCTGCACAGATGGATTTATATGGACTTGTATAAGTGACATTACAACAGCAGCATCTCTGAATCTATCTCCTCAAACAGGGATGCATAAAGTTAAAGGATTTGTACAAACCAACCCCACAAGCTTCATAACTAATATGAGTGAAGACAAAAAACAGAGAAGGTGAGAAAAATGCGGGGGATGCTGGGTCTGTGATTTGCCCACAGCCACATACAGCAGTGACAGCTCGGCTCAACCTGACACGTACTGTACACCAAAGGTTAGGTATTGCTGGGATTTGAGTCATAAGCACAAACTATGCTTAGCAACCACAGTGTGTAGGAGCGCCACGCATCTGTTATCGATCATGAATATGTCGATGCATCTGCCAAATGATGGCAAACAAGTGAAAAAGCTAAGCTCTTACTTATGTTTAAAACACTGATGTTGATACTGACTTTATTCGAAAGACAAGTTGAATGATACCTAACTGGTACATACTGATGCTGTTATGTAGTGACGTTTGATTGACTTGCACATTTCAAACCACATGGCAGCTCTCCAGTGTTAACATGTGGGAGGTGTCACTTGCTGATACACAAGATAATTGAACAGATGCACCACTTTGGTTAGGTTTAGGCCCAATCCTAGGCCCTCCCCCTTACCCTCACTCCCTTGGTCCTTGCATTTGTTACTACTTCCTGAAACCACCTGTTAGACATGTCCTATCAAGTGACGAATCAAATCTGTATTATTGTCTTATTGACTACTTGGTGAGCTACTGGAAAGGTGTGATGTCTTAGCGACATTTGGTTTAGCAGCTGTTAAAGTACTGATTTACTATTTAAGGGTAGGGAGGCTGGTCTAGTTTGATTGATGGGCTAGTTCGGGCCACTTATTGAATAGTCCTGGTGTAGGGTGTTAAAAACCAACAGCATCGGCTTACAACTATGTGATACAATGTCTTTGGAGTCTAAAAGACTTGGAAGTTAATCATGTAAGTAAACATCAACTTTGTATAGTTCAAAATTACTAATGAGGCACTAGAATCGACCACAAGGCCTTGTTGTTTTAAGGCTATAATTAGTGACATGGTAGCTTCTGTAAGAATACAAGGCAGAGTAATTTGTTTATTTATTTTAAACTGAAGCATATTGAGGTTAAAAATAGAAATAGACAATAGAAAATTCATACACACAATCATACAACATATGTGAAAATAGTGTTTCCAAATGTGAAAAAAAAGAAAATGAGAACAATTATAAAAACATTAAATACATGCTTGCTTAAATACTAAAAACTATTATAACGTTGAAAATTTTGCATCTTCATTATTGTTTCATGAACATGTTAACTTGAAAATACTGAACATTTCAATAACACATCATCCAACATTGACACTGTTCCTCATTGACAGGTTTTTGTTCAGGAACAGCATCATATTTACTGTTTTAGTCTGTTTGGGTTTTTGCTCAGAACCTCTCCTGCCTTTGAAAACACTCTCTCTGCTGCGCTGACACATGGTGCACTTACCCAGGTGGAAGAAAAAGTAGTGCCACCAACCACCTGTCATTTAGACAACATCTCAATAGTTTAGATTAAATTGAGTTCCGTTTAGACCTCTATACAGTCATATAAAGGCCTAAATATCAGACACGTTATGTTTGTTTGAAACTCGTGCTAGTCATATTTCTGTTCCTATGATGTCTGGCCTGTTTGAAAGAAGTGTTTTAATTTTCACAATAATATGATGACGATGTTTGTTGTTTGAGTGACAGCGTGTTTTTTAGAGACTATTGGAATTTCTGCGTCAGATGCTGTACGCTGACGTCATTTGTTTTTGCCTTTTGCGCGTCCACCTAATTGCCGACCTATGCTCTAGCGTCTGACATTTCTTTAAGATATCCAGGCAAATTAACAACAACAAAAATAAGCAAAAATTTGCTCACACTGCTTAAAAAAACGATAATAATCAGCTGGAGTATTCCAAAAAAACACTACTTTCCAAAACCTGCTAATTGTCCATTTGGTTTCAGCTGGTGGTAAACACAAAAAGAGCACAACTCCCTCATGAAGCAGGTTACATCCACCCACACACGTCTTGATGGAGATCAATGGAAAATGTTGAGAATCCCCCATTAGTTCTAAAACATAGAAACAGAATTGAGTTAGCATTTAAGATGCACATGTAAGACAGTGTGTTCAAAGTTCAGTACATCCAATACGGAGGAGCAACTTCCACATCCTAACGCTCCAGTTTGCTTTATATGGGAAATCATTTAAGAGAGCAAAAATAAATGTCTCAAGGAGCTTCTGTGAACAATAAGCTTTGAGGTGTGAGTTCCAATTAGGCTGTCAAAAAGGCAAAGTGCAGCTGGTACAGTAATGTTCTGGATGTGAGAGTTACTAATTGCTGTAGCAAAGTGCCGTGAATGAAAAATGAGAAGAAGCCGTGTACCATTGCTTCATTAATTACTCTGAGATCTACTTTGCAAGCTGGTTTGATGTCTCCCAAAGGGAAAAAAAATACAAAGATACATATACAGCCTCGATGTGGCATTTTGACATTGTGGTTATTGCACCGAAGCGACCTTACTGCTGAAGATTTTATCAAAAACAATTCAATTAATACTGTTATCAATCTGCAGCTTTAACAGAATTATCAGTTAGTTTAGTTTTTAGCTAGGGTTACAGTTTCAATTATGAACCAAATTGCTTTTTTTTTCATTTTTAGTAGGACTGTGTAATTAATTCAGAATTTTATTAAGTGCAAAAACACTGTTGTGAACTCATCATACATTCAGGTTTCTAATCACAATCGGGTGAAACAAATACAGTAATTTACTGCAGAAAAAATAATGTTCTGTTATATATAAACTAAAGCAAAAACTCATAAATTACATTTCAGCATTTTAAGAGTTGACCAGATGATAAAGCTCCCAGATGAAGCCTATTTACACAAAGTAATGTTTTTATTTGTACTGAGTGAGTTTAAATCATACTCATCTAATTGGTACCAATTTATTAACGTTAATCAACAATCATCGCTGTTCTCCAGAGTTAGTTATGGCGTGCCTCAAGGGTCAGTCCTTGGGCCTGTTTTGTTATATGTTGTATATGCTCCCTTTAGGTAACATCATTAAAAATCATGGCATTAACTTTCATTGTTACGTGGATGACACAGCTATATTTATCGATTAAACCTGATCAGAGCAGGCAAATAGATAAATGTATATGTATCCAAGACACAAAGACTTGGATGAGTGCCAATTATCTCATACCATAAAAAAACTGAGGTCATTATAAAAGGCCCTAAAAATCCGAGAGACTCCCTAACTGACCAGATAGCTACATTAAATGGTAAATGTTCTGCACTTATATAGTTCTTTTTCACCTTCATGGTGCTCAAAGCGCTTTACATTAGCCTCAAATTCACCCATTCACACACACTCATATACCAGTTGATTTCTACGGTTCTGTCAGTCAGGGTTCAATGTCTTGCTCAAGAACACTTCAAATAGGTGGACAGCCAGAGCCAGGACTCAAACCGCCATCCTTTTTGTCATTGGACGGCCCACTCTACCAACTGAGCCACAGCTGCTGTTTAGACAACTTAAGTGTAACATCCAGTGCCACAGTTAAAAATTTTATTTGATCCAGATCTTTCATTCAAAGTCCACGTTCACCAAACATGCAGAACAGCCTTTTTTTCACCTGTGCGGTTTTTTCCCTGATGTCAAGTAACCTGGTGTCCCCTCTCTCCCTCTCTGGGGGGAATGGCAGCCCTCTCAGCAGTGTCTGTGTGGAGAGCCATGGATGACAGGATCCACGATGACTCATTACTGTCCTGTGTTGACCTGTGATACCGGACCTCCTCCCTCACCTGTCTGTTAGGAGGAGGGTCTGAGGACAGGGGATGCTTGTGACTTATGAAGCTCATTTTTAATTATCGTACAATTATTTGACAGGCCTAGTAACACAAATATATGCATTTTCTTTGTAAATAATTTAGTTATTTGACCATTCCCTTTAATGTCATTTTAATGTGTTATGCACCACATTTCTTTAAGATGGTTACATTTGCTGACTGCATGGTGAGTTATTACGCAAAATTGTTGCATGTGTTTACTGTGGCATTAATGATCATGTGATCATGTAACAGGTCCTGAAGGGTTGTCTCTTTTTGTAGGCCAATGGCAGAACCACATGCAAGGGCTAAGGGCTAATGTATCGCAGACACCTTAGTAAAAATTACCAATACAATCATAATTTTTCTGCTGTTTTTTCCTTTCGTGTTTTTCTTTCTGTTGGCACCATTTTAAATATTAAGCTTGAGCCTATGGATAATCCTTATATTAATTCTTTGGCCTGAGGCTTGTTTAGTCCTGAGGTTACATTCCAATTATTCCTGCAACACTAAACAGCCTTGTAGAATGAAAATGAGAAATATATTTGTTTCGTTATTGAGGTAACCGCATCTAATTAAACGACTGTACCATGACAAATCAAGTTTTTATTTTTGATGCATCCAGCTCAAACACATACAGACCCAGTGCTACTTTTGTGGCAGTTCCCAAATTACAATTTCTTCTCTCTATTTAACAAAAGTGATTTATCAACATTGCCCCTGGCTTTTTGCAGTGAAAAATTTGGTATTTTCCTATATTTATTTCACAGATCATGTAGCTGTTCATTAAAGCCTGATGGTAAATTCAAAGGTTACATGATCAACACAGAAAATTTTACAAAAAGTGACTTTTTCAGCAAATCTGTCAATAGCTGAATGTAAAACCCAGTGTGTCCATCCACTGTCATTGATCCAACTCCCAAGGTTTTACTGGTAAATCAATGTTGTAAAGTGTTACATCTACTACCAGGCACTAGTCCTTGTCCTGTCATTTCCTGTTTTATTTTATCATCCTCCTTCCTTTGTCATGTCTGGTGTCTTTACGTCCTGTTCCCTCCTTACACTCTGATGCCATTACTGCCCTATTACCTGCCCTAGTGTGTTTCACCTGTGTCTCCTTTTCTCCCTCTCCCAGTGTGTTTATATGCCTCCTTTGTTTGCCAATTTATATTTGTTATAAGATACCAGATAGATGCCTGCCTGCCTTTTTGTGATTGCTCCTACCTGTTCTGCCTTCCCCTGCCGGTAACTTTGCCTCCTGTCTGCCTTCCTGTGTTTGACCTGCCTGTTACAGACATCCCAAGTTCCAAAACCTAATTTCAGGGAGATGCTTATCAACCCTTCCAACCCCCCACCCCCTTTCCAAAAAATCCCTACTACTGAATGAAAACTGTAATTTATGAGTACAAAAATGCTAGAAATTTTAAAAAGTTAATCATTATTCATGTATTTATTTATTTGAGATGAATATACACTCAACAAAAATATAAACGCAACACTTTTGTTTTTGCTCCCATTTTTCACGAGATGGACTTCTGGATGATCTAAAATTCATTCCAGATACACAATATTACCATTTCTCTCAAACATTGTTCACAAATCTGTCTAAATGTGTGATAGTGAGCACTTGTGCTTCGCTGAGATAATCCATCCCACCTCACAGGTGTGCCACATCAAGATGCTGATCTGACATCATGAGTAGTGCACAGGTGCGCCTTATACTGCCCACAATAAAAGGCCACTCTGAAATGTGCAGTTTTGTCTCACAGCAAAATGCCACAGATGTCACAAGCATTGAGGGAGCATGCAATTGGCATGCTGACAGCAGGAATGTCAACCAGATCTGTTGCTCGTGCATTGAATGTTCATTTCTCCACCATAAGCCATCTCCAAAGGCATTTCAGGGAATATGGCAGTACTTCCAACCGGCCTCACAACCGCAGACCACGTGTGACCACACCAGCCCAGGACCTCCACATGCAGCAGGTTCACCTCCAAGATCGTCTGAGACCAGCCACTCAGACAGCTGCTGAAACAATTGGTTTGCATAACCAAACAATTTCTGCACAAACTGTCAGAAACCATCTCAGGGAAGCTCAACTGCATGCTCGTCATCCTCATCGGGGTCTTAACCTGACTCCAGATTATCGCCGTAACAGACTTGAGTGGGCAAATGCTCACATTCGATGGCGTCTGGCACATTGGAGAGGTGTTCTCTTCACGGATAAATCTCGGTTTACATTGTTCAGGGCAGATGGCAGACAGCGTGTGTGGCGTCGTGTGGGTGAGCGCTTTGCTGATGTCAATGTTGTGGATCGAGTGGCCTATGGTGGTGGTGGGGTTATGGTATGGGCAGGCATCTGTTATGGACGAAGAACACAGGTGCATTTTATCGATGGCATTTTGAATGCACAGAGATACCATGATGAGATCCTGAGGCCCATTGTTGTGCCATACATCTATGAACATCACCTCATGTTTCAGCAAGATAACGCACGGCCCCATGTTGCAAGGATCTGTACACAATTCTTGGAAGCTGAAAATGTCCCAGTTCTTGCATGGCCAGCATACTCACCGGACATGTCACCCATTGAGCATGTTTGGGATGTGCTTGACCGGCGTATTCAACAGCGTGAACCAGTTCCCACTAATATCCAGCAACTTCGCACAGGCATTGAAGAGGAGTGGACCAACATTCCACAGGACACAATTGACAATCTGATAAACTCTATGCGAAGAAGATGTGTTGCACAGCATGAGGCAAATGGTGGTCACACCAGATACTGACTGGTTCTGAGTCCCCAGACCCCCAATAAAGCAAAAAAATGCACATTTCAGAGTGGCCTTTTATTGGGGCAGCCAGAAGGTTGCCCCATGGAGGAGAAGGCTAGAGGCAAAGATCATGGCAGCACGGAGAGAAGTCAGTGTTTTAACAGAACTAAGCAGAGGTGTGAATCTGAGGAAAGCACTACCCAAGAAATACAACAAACTGTCCACAGCTGAGGCACTGGAGACTGCTAAGCAAAGGCTCACAGCACTAGCTACCCGCCTAAAGAGATACACAAGAGAGGTAGAGGCCAGGAGAATAAACCAGGTGTTCTCCACCAACCCAGCTAAGGTCTACTCTCAATGGCAGGGGGGCAAGGTGACAACGGACCCACCTAGGGCTGAGACTGAGCAATACTGGAAGAGCATCTGGGAGAAGGAGGTAACACATAACACCAATGCCCAATGGCTGACAGACTTACAGGCAGAGCACAGCCAACTCCCAGAACAAGACCCAGTAGTCATCACACAAGCAGACATCCAAACCAGAGTGTCCAAAATGAAGAGCTGGACAGCACCAGGGCCCGACATGATTCATACCTACTGGCTTAAGAAACTGACAGCACTCCATGAACGCCTAGCAACACAGATGAACCAGCTGCTGATATCGGGAAACCACCCAGAGTGGCTAACCCAGGCCCGGACAGTCCTCATAATGAAGGACTCCCAGAAGGGAACAATACCATCTAACTACCGGCCTATAACCTGCCTCAGCACCACATGGAAGCTTCTATCAGGCATCATAGCGACTAAGATGAGTAGGCACATGGAGCAATACATGAGCAGTGCACAGAAAGGAATAGGCAACAACACCAGGGGAGCCAAACACCAGCTACTGGTTGACCGGGCAATTGCCCGAGATTGCAACACGAGGAACACCAACCTGTGCACTGCCTGGATTGACTACAAGAAAGCCTATGACTCAATGTCACATACATGGATACTGGAATGCTTAAAACTGTATAACATCAACAGGACACTAAGAGAGTTCATCCAGAACTCAATGAGGCTGTGGAAGACAACTCTGGAGGCCAACTCAAAGCCAATTGCACAAGTGAGCATCAGATGTGGCATTTACCAAGGAGATGCTCTGTCCCCCCTGCTGTTCTGCATAGGCCTAAACCCCCTCAGCCAGATCATCTCAAAGAGTGGCTTCGGATACCAGTTCCGAAGTGGAACATCCATCAACCACCTCCTCTACATGGATGACATCAAGCTGTATGCCAAGAATGAGCGTGACATTGATTCCCTAATTCACCTCACCCGGATCTACATCAAAGACATTGGGATGTCATTCGGACTAGATAAATGTGGGCGGATGATATCTAGAAGAGGAAAGGTGATCACAACTGAAGGGGTTGACCTACCTGAAGGGAATATCACAGATGTGCAGGAAAGTTACAAATACCTAGGGATCCCACAGACAAATGGTAATCATGAGGAGGCAGCTCGGAAGTCAGCCACAGCCAAATACCTACAGAGGGTAAGGCAGGTCCTGAAAAGTCAGCTGAACAGCAAAAATAAGATCCAGGCCATTAACACCTATGCCCTGCCAGTAATCAGATACCCAGCTGGGATAATATCCTGGCCACTGGAAGAGATACAAGCCACTGATATCAAGACAAGGAAACTCCTTACCATGCATGGAGGGTTCCACCCCAAGTCCAGTGTCCTGAGGCTTTACACTAAGCGAAAGGAAGGGGGCCGAGGACTAGTAAGTGTCAGAACTACTGTCCAGGGGGAAACGGCGAACCTCCAGGAATACATCAAGAAAATGGCCCCCAATGACCAACTGCTAAGTGAATGCCTCAGGAAACAAAAGCCCAGTAAGGTCGAGGAACCACAGGGGCTATCATGGAAGGACAAACCCTTGCATGGCGTGTACCATCGGCAACACGCCATGCAAGGGTGCTGTCGCATGCTCTGCTGCGACAGCACTGACTGTACCCTGTCTTAGTGTCTTATGTGCCTGTTTTATGTGTTATTGTCACACTGTATGTGGGCTAAACCAGACTGATCAGCCATGGCAAGCTACAAGGTGATCGCCGTCTTTCTCATAATCCTATGGCTGATTTGCGATAGCCTCGCACTACAACCAAACACCGGCAACCGGCTACTCACCTACAGCCGAGATGAACTCTTGTTACATCGAGCCTCTCTGTGGAGTAACACCAAGCCTGCCGTGGTCCTACCACCGGAGCTTCGGCAGAGGAAAAGGGGAAAGCGTGGAGGTGTCCGAAGCCGGGTAAGGAGACGTCCCTTCAAACCTCCCCTACCCTCCATCATCATGTCCAATGTACGATCTCTCCGTAACAAGATGGATCTACTACATGCAAGGTGCCAATTCGAAAGGGCCTTTAGGGACATCTGTATCATCGCTTTCTGCGAGACCTGGTTAGATGAGTCGGTTCCCGACTCTGAGGTGAGCCTGGACAACTTCTCGATCATCAGGTCCGACAGGACGAGGCACTCGGGGAAGACGCGAGGCGGCAGGGTCTGCCTTTACATCAATGACAGGTGGTGTAATAACATCAAAGTGCACCGTAAGGTGTGCACACCTAACCTGGAGTTGCTGACCCTGTCCCTCCGTCCCTTCTATCTCCCCCGGGAATTCCCCACTGTTGTGGTCAGCTGTGTCTATGTAGCCCCCAGTGCTAACATCAACACGGCAGCGGAGCTAATAGCCGAGGAGGCTAATGCTATGTTAGCTAAGTATCCTGGTGCTCCGCTGCTTATTTTGGGGGACTTTAACGGATGCAGACTGGACAATGTACTACCATCATTCCAACAGTATGTGGATATTCCAACCAGAAGGGAAAACATATTGGATTTATGTTACGGGAATATCACCGATGCCTTCCGTGCCCGTTCATATCCACCACTCGGAGCTGCGGATCACAACGTTATCTGTTTACTTCCGTTGTACAAACAGGAACTAAAGCGCCACAAACCACAGTGCAGCAGTGCCCCCCAGTGGTTGGAGGATGCCGTTACACAACTCCAAGGCTCCTTAGCTTGCACCGACTGGGACATTTTTGATGGTAATCTGAATGACAGGGTCTCTGTCATTACAGACTACATCAAATTTTGCATCAGCCCCACAATCCCAACCAAAACAATAAAAATTTATCCCAACTCCAAGCCATGGATCACTCCACAGTTAAAACAGAGCCTGAGGGAAAAACACAAATTCTTCAGGCACAAGGACTGGGCCAGCCTCAAGGCAACGGACAGGTCCTTAAAAAATGAGGTGTTTAAAGCAAAACTGAACTATAAAAACAAACTTGAATCAGAATTCAGCAGCATGAACACCAAGCAAGCCTTTCAGAAGGTGAAAATCCTGACTGGATGTGAGCCCAAAACAACATGCACATCCAGTGACCCGGAAACCCTCTCTAAGGACCTGAATACATTCTACACCCGTTTCGACAAGCTGGACTTCTCATCAGAGTGTCAGGAATTGCTGAGAGCCCTCCCACCACCAGACACTGAAGCACCGGCCCCCTTCACAGAGGAGGAGGTACGGCGTCAGCTGAGCCGCTGTAAGCCAGGCAAGGCCCCAGGGCCTGATGGCATCTCAGCCAGGGTGCTAAAGAACTGTGCCATGGAGCTCTCCCCTATACTGCACTCACTCTTCTGCCAATCTTACCGGACTGCCACAATTCCCACTCTATGGAAAACCGCAACTATAATTCCAGTACCAAAAAAACCCAGACCTACAGAACTCAACCACTACCGCCCCATAGCCCTCACATCCATAATAATGAAGTGCCTGGAGAAACTGCTGCTGACCATCATCCTTCCACTTGTTACCCCTCATCTGGACCCCCTCCAATTTGCCTACAAGGCTAGGAGGGGCACTGAGGATGCTGTGGCCTGCCTGCTGCATCTCCTCCTCCAACACCTGGACTCCCCAGGCAACTTCGCCAGGATCCTCTTCGTGGACTTCAGCTCCGCCTTCAACTCCCTACAGAAGCACCTACTGATCCAGAAATTACTCCATCTCAACATCCCCCCTCAGCTGATCCATCTCACATACAACTTCCTCACCGACAGACTGCAAGCAGTAAGGGTGGACTCAACCACATCCCCTTTACTCACCATCAACACCGGGGTTCCACAGGGATGTGTGCTGAGCCCATTCCTATACATTCTCTACACCAATGACTGCCGCAGCATCTCACCCACCACAACATATTTAAAATACTCAGATGATACAGCCATTCTTGCACTTCTCTCCGACAGTCAATCCATCCTGGACTATCATAACACAATCAAACATTTCACAGAGTCATGCACAGCCGGTTATCTCGAAATCAATGTCAATAAAACAAAAGAAATATGGTTCACCCCTCCCTCACCCCAGCACCCCATCATCATAAACACACAGACAGTGGAGACAGTAGACACATTCAAATATCTGGGAATAACATTGGACAATAAACTGAGTTTTGATCAGCACACCATGGACATTCAAAAAAGAAGCCAACAAAGACTGTCAGCCATTCGCAAACTTAAAGGACTACACGTTGCACCCCACCTCCTGTTATTACTGTACCAAAGCATCATTCAACCCATCCTTCTGTACTGTTCCACCTGTTTTTGCACTATGCTCTCTGTAACCAACCGGGCCAGACTCACATGCATCACAAACACAGCAGCCAAAATCATTGGCCTCTCCCCACCTAATCTCACAGATTTAAACAACAGGTCCATTACTCGCCTTGCAAACACAATAGTCCAGGATATCACTCACCCCTTACACCAATACATCATCCCTCTACCCTCAGGGCGTAGGTACAGAACAACTAGGTTCAGGAGGGCCCGCTTCGGGAAGAGCCTGATCCCTGCAGCTATAGCTGCCCTGAACAGCAGGCCCCGCTGATCTGTCTGGCCCCCCCCCCCCCCATTGTTTTGTTTGTCACTGTTTTCCAAATGTCTCCCACTTGCCCTCTTGTAGCTGTTGTTTTGTCTGTGATGTGTTATGTTGTCTTTTTCTGTAATGTACAGTCAGTGAAGACGAATTTCCCTACGGGGACCAATAAATCTAAATCTAAATCTAAAATCTAAATTGAGGAAGTGGCTGATATGGAAAAGACATACCAGTGGCTGGAAAAGGCTGGAGTAAAGGACAGCACAGAGGCACTACTCATGGCTGCACAAGAACAAGCCCTGAACACCAGAGCAATAGAGGCCGGGGTCTACCACATCAGACAGGACCCCAGGTGTAGACTGTGTTGAGAAGCCCCTGAAAAAGTCCAGCACATCACAGCAGGGTGTAAGATGCTGGCAGGCAAGGCATACATGGAGAGGCATAACCAGGTAGCGGGCATACTGTACAGGAACGTTTGTAAAGAGTATGGACTGGAGGTCCCAGGGTCAAGATGGGAGAACCCCCCAAAGGTGACAGAGAACAAACAGGCCAAGATCCTGTGGGACTTCCAGATCCAGACTGACAAGATGGTGATGGCCAATCAGCCTGACATAGTGGTGGTGGATAAACATGAGAAGACAGTGGTGGTGATAGATGTAGCAGTCCCCAGTGATAACAACATCAGAAAGAAAGAACATGAGATGCTTGAGAAATACCAAGGGCTGAAAGAGGAGTTAGAGAAAATGTGGAGTGTGAAGGCAACAGTGGTACCAGTTGTGATCGGAGCACTAGGGGCAGTGACCCCCAAGCTGGGAGAATGGCTCCAGCAGATACCAGGAACAACATCAGAGATCTCTGTACAAAAGAGCGCATTGCTAGGAACAGCTAAGATCCTGCGCAGAACCCTCAGGCTCCCAGGCCTCTGGTAGAGGACCCGAGTCTGAAGGAAACACCGCCCACGTGGGGCGAGAGGAACATTTTTTTTTTTTTATATGTATATGTATGTATTCATGTTAGTTATGAATTCTGAAATGGTGATGAATATCAGGTTAAATGGATGACTCCAAATGAAATGTGGTTCAACCCTCACAAACATAAAGAAAATTGTGCAGTTACACAGTAAATTTTGGAGTGTTAAATCAACACTTAGAGAGTTCATTTAACTTCTTCTAGAGTGTATTTGGTCCCATTGTCTCCAAATTAACTCTCTAAGTGTTGATTTAACACTGCAAAATTTACTGTGTAGTTAAATTCTAAATTAATGGTACAATATGATTGGTTAGAGCAGGGGTGCTTAATCCTGGTCCTCAAGAGCCACTATCCTGCATTTTTTAGATGTAGCCCCCTTCCAACACACCTGATTCAAATGATAAACCTCTCATCCAGCTCTGCAGAAGCCTGATAATGACCATCAGGTGTGTTGGAGGAGGGAAACATCTAAAACATGCAGGATAGTAGCTCTCAAGGACCAGGATTGAGCACCCCTGGGTTAAAGGCTTGTGTTATTTTTTAAAGCTGTTTTTTTAAAGGTCTCATTCCAATATCATTTCATTAATACTGCTGTGTTCATCATTGTTATTGAATACATTGTACAATGGTTCTGTTTATAAAAATGTCCAGGTTGCTTTGTTTCCAGCGGTTTTTGGAGGGTAGAAAAATGACTTGAGGTCCAACAACAGAGTTTTCTCGTCCTTCCTCATACATATCCATAACGCAGTAATGAGGTGTCTTTGATTGGCTCAGAGCATGAATGTGTGAAGGAACATTCCCCCCTCTACTTTCGCTGTGTGTGTTTACCATACGAGAGTAGCATCCAGCTAGGTTTCGTGTAGTTGTTTGTTTTGAAAAAAATAAAAATAAAACAACTCTTTATTTCCACAGAGAGCACATGAACCAGTTTGCTTGGCCATTTTTTTCAAGTTTGTGCAGCAGCTACTGTGGCACCGTCTTCTCTTGTAGATGCTAATGCTAATGCTACTTCAGATTCGCTGCATTGGGGGATGAGCTGGGGGGGAGTGTCACCTGCATTCCGAGGGCGGGCTTAACCCAATGTGGGTGACACCAATGTCCACATTACGTAATGTGCATAGGCTTTTTCTGAGTCACTTGTTTCTCTGTGTTGTTTTCTATGAATGGTAAATATAGCCAGTGGAGGGGACAAACCACTTTCAAATGCAGCATGTGTTAGTAACTCGGCGTGACCCATTTATAAATGACGTAGTCTCACAGAGGGTTAACTTAATTTCCCATCACATAGTGTGGATTTAAAAGAATTCCCTTAAAACCTCATTCACCAGATATCACTCCCCTGGATGTCTTTCTATTGGGTTATGTTAAAGACATGGCCCATGGATTAAAGATCAGATATTCTGGATCTCTGGCATTCTACAGCTCTCCGTCTATATAGGGTCTGTTGTGGAATTTTTTCAGTTTAATTAAGAACGAAGCTGGAATCAGATTAATATTTAGAAAAATAATTGTAATGAGTTTTGTTCAAGACAGAACACACACATGGCAGGATGTGTGTGGAGAGATCTCTGCTCAGCAAAGAGAAACACAGGTACTTATACAGATACAACTGGCCAATCACAGGAAACACAAAGATTTGGGTAGGTGTCATAACCAGACCCCCCCAACTTGCAAGAAAGGAGACACAGAGTCTGGGTAGGTGTGATGACAAGACCTCCAACTTGCAACGAAGGAGACACAGAGTCTGGGTAGGTGTGATAACTAGATCTCCAACTGGTTACGGGATGAGACACAGAGTCTAGGTAGGTGTGATGACTAGACCCCCAACTGGTTGCAGGATGAGACATGTCCTGGGTTAAGCGTAGATGTGATTTACAAAGACAAAGTAATAATAGAAAGAATAAAGAAAATAATACAATGTTAAGATACAATATAATTCCATTACAGGTCCTAATCATATCTGGTCCTATTCTGGGTCTTACCCACTAAATACAGTACCAGTAAGATTGTACTTCAGCTGTATGTTATTATGAAGCACTCGCTTAGCTCTCTCACTACCATAATATCCCAATCTCCGCCCCATCAATTGTAACATTATAACCAACAGAAGAAACCCACTTAATAAGGCACAATAATGTAAGCACAATTGGTTATGGTAGCTGCTTCTATAGAGCTTGTATTTGTTACATGTTAGGTAGTAATTCTGTGGTTGTAGGTGGATTACGACTGAGATATTATCAGAACCTTCAGATGGCATGTGCACATGAACCTAAAGCTACATAAGTACTTTTTGGGGGAATAAATCAAGGAAAGATAAATTTGTTTTTATGTGGAATTGTATTTCTTGCAATTTAGAAAAGCAAAGTGTGCCAGTGTTTAAGTCCCAAGGGAAAAAAAGAAAGAAAAAATAAATAAATAAATAAATATATATATATATATATATATATATATATATATATATATATATATATATATATATATATATATATATATATATATATATATATATATATATATATAGATGTGACAGGGCTGAAAGTGCGAGGGGTTTTTATATGCATGTTTTATATTTTCATTAACTTATTGTGTTTTAATCTGCACGAGTTTGGAAATGCATGATTTTATTGGTTTGTATTTTATTTTATTTTATTGTGTAAGCACTGCCCTGCCATACAATGTTCCTGATTGCCCCTGAACGCAGCACTGGGACACGCAGGCAAACAATCAGCAGGGGACAGGTGTAGCTCATCAGAACATGGAGCCAGAGACGGAGGGAGAGGGCGCGAGCAGCAGGGCCAGAGACAGAGAGAGGGAGAGAGCAGCGAGAGAGCAGGCGCAGGTGGCGGCCATGAAGGAGCTGGACGAGCAGCAGGCGCAGGTGGAGCCGACGCTCGGAGATGCAGAGCAGGAAGAAGTCGGCTTCGGGGGAAGCGTGGTCGCCGGCGCGGCTCGCGGAGGAGCTGCTCTACAGAGGACTGCCGGTTAAAGAACAGGGGCAGCTGGACTGGTTGGCACCACTATTTGTTTTATTGTATTTTAACTGATTTTATGTAAATAAATTAGCTAATCATTTATACTTGTATTTAATTCTGCTCACCCCCGATCCAAAAGAACCTGTAGAACACTGTTCAGAGTCCTAGAGCTCTTTTAACCTCTAGGTGGCGTCGGCTTTTTAAGTTAATTACTTTTAAATATTTTAATTGGGATAACTTTATTAGTTTTTAATTAGCAATTTTAATTAGTAGTTTTAAAGGGCAAGTTGTCAGACTCGCCTCGGCCACGGCACATAATTTCTGGCGTTGTCGGCAGGATCGGGTGCCTGAGCAAAGTTAATGCAAGTCTTTTATTTTATTTTATTTTTTAAATCTGTGAACATGATGATGCCTGTCTTTTCTGGTGCACCTTGGGTGCCAAGGCTTGGGGGTCCGGAGTCTGAACTGGGGGTTGCCCATGGGCTTGTGGATGCAGCTCGAGAAGATTTGAATATGTTGAGTTGTAGAGCTGACTGACGACCGGTCAGCTCCAAAACTGGAAGTAACCCCTCTTCAGGAACCAGCTTTGCGGTTAGAGGGGTGAATAAAGGGAAAAGAAGAGAAATCATTGATGTTACAATGAAGCCTTGTGGAGAGCAGTGTTTCCAGCTGTGTGATGATGCGCTGCAGGTCACACAGCAAATCGGAATGCTGCCTCAGGACAGGCGCAGGTGGCGGCCACGAAGGCGCTGGACGAGCTGCAGGCGCAGGTGGCGGCCACGAAGCAGGTGGCGGCCACGAAGGCGCTGGACGAGCTGCAGGCGCAGGTCGCGGCCACGAAGCAGGTGGCGGCCACGAAGGCGCTGGACAAGCAGCAGGCGCAGGTGGCGGCCACGAAGGCGCTGGACGAACAGAAGAGCGAGAGGCTCCCGGAACAGACGAGCGAGAGGCTCCCGGAACAGACGAGCGAGAGGCTCCCGGAACAGACGAGCGAGAGGCTCCCGGAACAGACGAGCGAGAGGCTCCCCGAACAGGCGAGCGAGCGGCTCCCCGAACAGACGAGCGGCTCCCCGAACAGACGAGCGAGAGGCTCCCTGAACAGACGAGCGGCTCCCCGAACAGACGAGCGAGAGGCTCCCCGAACAGACGAGCGAAAGGCTCCCCGAACAGACGAGCGAGAGGCTCCCCGAAAGACCGTAAGACTGTTGCAGAGACTGCCAACCTTTAGCTGTGGGGGGATGTGACAGGGCTGAAAGTGCGAGGGGTTTTTATATGCATGTTTTATATTTTCATTAACTTATTGTGTTTTAATCTGCACGAGTTTGGAAATGCATGATTTTATTGGTTTGTATTTTATTTTATTTTATTGTGTAAGCACTGCCCTGCCATACAATGTTCCTGATTGCCCCTGAACGCAGCACTGGGACACGCAGGCAAACAATCAGCAGGGGACAGGTGTAGCTCATCAGAACATGGAGCCAGAGACGGAGAGCCATGAAGGAGCTGGACGAGCAGCAGGCGCAGGTGGAGCCGACGCTCGGAGATGCAGAGCAGGAAGAAGTCGGCTTCGGGGGAAGCGTGGTCGCCGGCGCGGCTCGCGGAGGAGCTGCTCTACAGAGGACTGCCGGTTAAAGAACAGGGGCAGCTGGACTGGTTGGCACCACTATTTGTTTTATTGTATTTTAACTGATTTTATGTAGATAAATTAGCTAATCATTCATACTTGTATTTAATTCTGCTCACCCCCGATCCAAAAGAACCTGTAGAACACTGTTCAGAGTCCTAGAGCTCTTTTAACCTCTAGGTGGCGTTGTCGTCTTTTTAAGTTAATTACTTTTAAATATTTTAATTGGGATAACTTTATTAGTTTTTAATTAGCAATTTTAATTAGTAGTTTTAAAGGGCAAGTTGTCAGACTCGCCTCGGCCACGGCACATATATATATATATATATATATATATACATATATATATATATATATATATATATATACATATATATATATATACATATATATATATATATATATATATATATATATATAATGTATCTAATAAAACAGGACCTTAAGTAAAAGATCACTGATGCCCTTAATTTGATTGATGAGGCTATGATACAGCCAACATGGAAACAAATCCAGTAGGTACCGTTTGGATTAGATAAAAAAAAAATAATATTTATTTTTAAATTTGTAATTATTTCCACAGATTTGTCTATGTGTGTGGTTTTATAATGCATTTAATTTGTAAACACCCTGTATACTCTATGACAGGGGTGTCACAGTCATTTTAGTTCAGGAGCCACATTTAGCACAATACGATCTGCAGTGATCCACAATAGTAAAATAATGATACACTAATAATAATATGTTAAGAATATCGACTCAAAACATTTCACAATGTTTCAAAGTAAAAACACAAAAAACAAACCTAATTTACACTAATAACATGAACATCTACAAACTCACTCACTCATCATCTGAACCCGCTTTATCCTCACTAGGGTCACTGGGGGCCTAATCTAGCTACAATGGGCGAAGGTGGGGTACACCCTGTATGAGACGCCAGTTCATCTCAGGGCTGAACATATATAGACAAACAATCACTCTCACATTCATACCTATGGACAATTTAGATTAACCAATTAACCTATCAGTGCATGTGTTTGGATGGAGGGAGGAAACCGGCAAAAAACCCACGCGGACACTATGCAAACTCCACACAGAAAGGTCTGGTTTGGGATTTGAACCAGGGTCCTTCTCGCTGTGAGGCACGAGTGCTAACCACTCCACCACCGTGCCGCCCCCATCTACAAACTATCCTTCCTCTTTTAAATTAGTTTGTTCATGTTATTAGCATTACATACATTATAATTTACAGATCACAGTGGATGTACAATGGCACAAAACATCTAGTAATGAGCAGAATGTTATAAAAACAAAAGGGTCTTATTTCTATTTAGAACTTTCAGTTGATTTGTGTAACATTTTTATGTTTTTTGACACTAAAAAATTAAAATGTGGAGTTGTCATAACTTATAGGTTATTATGATAGTATTTTACTGATTTGATCCATTTGAGATCAAATTGGGCTTAATTGTAAATTTCACAAATTCATCCCATTGGGCAGATTTGACCCTTTGGCAAGCCAGCTTCAGCTAATGTGCCATATGTGTGGCACCTTTGTTCTATGTGCTAATTCTAAGTACTTTGTGGGTATTAGCTTTGTTCAAATGGAAACACCAACTTTTCCTACATTGAAATAACCTTTAATGTGTATGTGATATTCACCTCACACATATGTCTATTGGTGCTTCTATGAAACTGGGTTCATTTTGGTATCATGCACTTTTCCATCTTTTTAGACCCAATAATAAGAGGTAAATGTTGACATATTTTCCCCCAGGGTGTACCTAATGATGCCCTCGGATAAATGTAAAACAACTCTGGTCTTGCTCTGAACGATCCCAAAATGTAAACATTTTTAATCAAATATTGGGGCCGTAAATATGCGCCAAATACTAAGTAATAGGCCATTAGATTTGAAAACATGTCTGTAGTAAAACACAAATAAAGACACTGTGTTAAATGTGTTGATCCTAGTACTTTTTATAATCTAAACACGTGAATTTATCCTCATTCTAGGTTTGGTGTGGAACCCATCATGTCCACTTGCATTACATGCAGAACCTGCCCATTTAAACACATAAATTCTAAATGATTTTTCAACAGCAGTATTAAAAAAAAACACTGTCTCACATAATTACTTGAACTGACGTGTATAAAGATCAAGCTGTCTAAGTCCTGAAGCATCTCCATCATGAAGAGGAAGCTATCAGATCAAGGCTTCCGCATTGGTGATGAACATATCCCAGTGGTCTCCAAGAA
Organism: Siphamia tubifer; assembly: GCA_020466265.1. Lineage (NCBI taxonomy): Eukaryota > Metazoa > Chordata > Actinopteri > Kurtiformes > Apogonidae > Siphamia > Siphamia tubifer. The sequence continues at coordinate 10,176,667 of CM035803.1, forward strand.
GCCTGTGAAAAGCCTTTTGTGATGGTACGCTACCATCCTCAAGGAGCAAGTAGATCAATTGAGGAAGGATATAAGCAGTGGTCATCAGAACATTGACTGAACTGCACTAGCAGGCAGGCTGAAGCTCTGCTGCATGTAAGTTGGGCTTCTTCCATGTCTCACATGGCTCCCTATATGAATTTTCAATCTCCATATGATGGAGAGACTGGTCAGCTCATATGTAAGGAAATTACTTGGTGTTTTAGCAATGTTGGGCTCTACGGTAAAGGAGTGTTGAAATTGCCCAATTCAAGTCTAACAGAGGAGTTCAAGTGCACCAAAGTGAGGCTGGAGATGACACCTGGCCCACACCGTGCAGCTTCAAACCATTGCTGATCTGCAACTTGCAGTTGCCGGTTGCCATTCAGTAGTGTTACTTCCATAACCCAAACACTTTGCCATCACCCATATCACCGTAACCTGGACATTTCCTCTTCACCACAGACTCTGGCCGATTTATCCCCAGGTTTTGTGTGTAGTCTGTCTTGTCTTTATGTTTTTATGTTATTAAATCTGTTCTTCCTTCAGCTATGAACATCTGAGTCCTCACTCACCTCACCCCCTCATGACAGGGACAAGTGCAGCAAAGGAGGAGCAGGGCTACTGCACCCAAAAAGCCTAATCTGGTCATTCAGGAGGTGTGTTAACAAGATGAGGCAGAAATGTGCACAAATGTGGTGGCATAGGCAAAGCAAGGGTAGTCAATGATTTGGGAAATAGTGGAGAACAGGAAGATTTCCTGGCAGGTCCTCTGGGAGTCGAAGATATTCAGGACAAGGTTCGCCATCAAGGCTGCTTATGATTCATTGCTGCAGCCCATGAATCTGAACAAGACCCCACATGTTCCATGTGTTGTGCTCGCTGTTACACCTGGCGGGACAACCAGGCACTACGATGTCTTATACCCCACCAACAACCTTTGTCCAGAAGGGCATGAGCCAAGCCAGTATTGTCGACCAGCATGAAGCATATGACTGGAAACTAAGGGCAGACATACGTTTTGTTGTGATTTTCCTCCTCCACAGCAGCTTTTAGGACAATTTCACAGTAACACATTTACCTGAAATAATGACTCAGCAGTTAAAGTGTTAAACTAGATCAATCAAACGGGACGAGAGAAGACTGAGGTGTTTTGAGTTTTGTGTGTGTGCAGACGCACGTGCCTGGATATGTGAAGAAGTTGTAGCCTAATAATTACCCAACCTTGGTACATTTGCTAAAAATAATTAGAACACGTGAGGCTACATACTAAAAATGCTAGTACTGATCAGTTAGCAAAACATAGTTAAGTTCTGAGTCCGCTTTGACGAAGTGCCGTTGAAGTGTGGATGCGTTTGGTTCAGGTGTTGTAGAAAATACAGCAGTGCTAGGCTCATGTTAATGCTCTGGACACACTGTTGTCTGCCTTACGCAGCATAAAATTTCCCCAAACTTCTCCTATTAATTAGCTAATTATGAAAAGTAAAGCAACAGTCCAGACCAAATGCACCTGTACTGTAGCGTGTTTGCTAGTAATTTACCGTATGTGATTGGCTTTTTGATCAGCTTTTTGTTTGGCTTTTTTCCGATCACCGATCAGGTAATATATATATAGGCACATATAGAGATTAAGATAACGATTGTATTTTATTTTTTTTTTTTTGGGGGGGGGGGCAGCTTCTTTTTGGTTCTTTTGGGGAAAGTTCACTATCCCACAATTTGAAAAGCCTTATTTTAGATGTATCCCCTTTCTAACCCACCTGATTCAAATGATCAGACTTTCATCCAGCTCTGGTGAAGCCTGATAATGACCATCAAGTGTGCTGAAAGATGGAAACATTTAAAACGTGCAGGATAGCAACCCTCAAGGACCAGGATTGGTGACCCTGATTTAGTCCTAAATAATACATCTTGAATTCTTAAAATGGACCTGTGGGAGAATAAGCTCTTATAAGGTTGTCAAGGATCGGGGGTGAGGTGAGTGACGACTCAAATGCACAGTGCTGAAGTGAGAACAGATTTAATAACAGAACCAAATCAAGACAGAAACAGAGACAAACTACAAGAAGACTAAAACACAAAAACACCTGGGGGATAGATCGGCCAGAGTCCGTGGTGATGATGACAGGTGTGTTGAGGACCAGGTGAAATAATTAAGGTGAGAGGTGACAGGGAGCAGACTCAAAAGAAAGTGAAGGGAAAAAGAGACCGTGAGGAGGGATATGACAAAAGTAAAATCTTATAAGGACCTTGCAAGATCTTATAAGATAAAATCTTATATAAGATAAGATATCATTTTATTAGTCCTCTAGTGAAACTACTAAAGTTCACTAGTCTCACTATACCATTTATAAAGAACATCCAAAAAAGTATATTATAACACTAAGAGAACTTAGATTGGATGATGTTCTCATTGCTGACAAGTGTTAACCAAAAGAAGAGCACTGAATGTGTGAAATGACACTACACTAAAAAATCAAACAGCAGTTTAGTAAACAAATTTAGAACTGAACTACAATTATGCCAGCTGAATTACATACACTATCACCACATTCAGGACACATATTTAGAACATTTTATCTTGAGGAAATGGTAGTATCAGCTGTGCATTGTGAGCAACAGCCCAATCCAGAACAAAAGATGGTATCATATGGCCTACAACAACTGATGGGTCAACTGGTGGGTCACGACCCAAAAGTAGGTCACACACCTGTTTTTAGTGGGTCAGGGGCCTTTGTCTGGGCAAAAACTTATATTAATAAACCAGTCCTGTACTGTATGTTTATGGAGCTGAATGCTGTTCATTCACACTCCCCCAACAACAGGTGCAGTGTAATGATAATAACACCAGACATTTCACAGCCTAAAAGAATAAACAAAAGTGTAATCTTGGAGAACCTCAGGTGTGACAATGACTCCATGAGATATTGTATTACTCCCATTGGATAAAAACGTCATTGAGTTTAATTCTTAAATAAGTGACTAAATTAACTTTTAATTTTTGACTAAGTGCACTTTTTGGATTTGGTTCAAATGGATCTAATTTAGTGTTTATTTATGGTATTTAATTGCAGAGCCTAATTTAAAAAGAAACTATTGAGACACTTAAAATACTAATAAAAAAAGGCAATAGTTGATAAAAAGAGATTTAAAAAAAAGGGGTCCAGGAGTTAAAATGTAGGGGACTGGCTGGCCACGAGTGCATGTGGCGATGGGGTGTGAAGTCACTGAAGCCCACTACACGCTCCATGCAACACAAACACACACGAAACAAGGATAACAAAACCATGCAAAAGTGGGGAAGTGCAGAAAAGTAACACACATGAGGAATGATGGGATGATAGTGACAAACTCTATCTTCAAGGCCCTCCACTGGTTTGGACAACCCGCAACCAGTGGAGGGCAACCGCCCTTAGACCAGACCCTGGAAAATAAGTTGAACCAATAGTTGCAATTTGTTGAAACCTGCTCTGCATAATGTATTTAAAATACATGGAAAGAGACCAAAATTTAAAAAAAAACAACAGCACGGATGGTAAAAGAAAACACATACTGTTAAAAAAAAAAACAACAGCACGGATCGTAAAAGAAAACACATACTGTTAAAAGGGCAAAGTACTGCTTTTTTAACAGATTCTAAATGGGGATAAAAGTAATACCTAAGTGGCGTTGATAAGTTTAAAAGTTTATTCAATTAACAAATACACACAGAGAAAACCTTTGATGTCATTTCATCTCAGCTGAGAGGGGTGAGGACCAAGAGAAGGCAGAAAAGCAACGCGGCTTCTTGTTCTGAATTCAAATGGAACTCACTTCCGGGTTCCTCGTCTGGGCGAAGAGTTTTGTTTAACGACAAGCCCTGCCCAGTGACATCACTCACTGAACAGGAAGAAAGGGCATGTGGTTAAATGGGATTGGTAGGTTGGGGGAGCGTCATATTACACAGTTTCATGAGAACACCTCATTGGTCAAATTGCCTCTAAGGCGTTACCAATTCCTAGGTGGGAAAATATTAAGCTGGGACAAAGGAATTCTTAACATTCCTTTGATCACTTAGTGGAAAATTTCTACTTCAGGAATTCAAAGTGGTATATTTACTTCACATATCCCTCCTGTTGTTCTTATGAAACATCCATTATTACCCATCCTAAAGGCTACATTGTTATGCATAGGCCCCTCGTCACCTTCAGTTCCCTGAGCTTGCATCTGAGTGTTCATGACATGATTGTAATAAGACAAGAGATAAACAAAAAAGGTAAAAACAAAAAAACAAAACAAAGGACAAAAACAAAAAAAAAACATAAAACATACAAGGCTATATATTCGGCTATTTGCAGAGTCGTCACTCATAGGGCAATAAAACCATCAACAGTTACGTTTATAAACACACTTACTCTAAAATTCAACATTTCAACCAACATAACTTTAACAACTTCAAGGTGCAGCAAAATGACAGTGTAACTGTCACCTGTGGATCATTATTTGTGTTCAGGGGGAACGTTTGATCCCCTAATAAGATTATGAAGTAGTGGTGCCATCTTCATAAATGTGCATGTATAAAGTTTATCATTGAGAGTGATGTAGATTTCCTATATGGACTGTATCATCGGAAATAAGGGTTCACACATCATCGTCAGTTTCTATCACTGTCAGCATAATCGGAATCATGTTCAAACATCACAGGTGGGGGCGAATCATCAGGAGAAGTCTACATATAGAAACCTGCCGGGTCTATAAAAGAAATCATTAACTATATACCAGTCATGTCACCTGTAACCAGCATCATCATAACCACTTCTCAATGGTTTCAAAACAGAAAAAAGGACTTTCAAATATATAGTCTGAGTCAAAACCAATACAAAATCTGACCTTTGGAACCAAATCAACCTTAGCACAGTAGTCTATTTAAGGAGTCTTTTCCTTATTTTGTTCATATTGTTGCTGAACAAGTTCTCTGTCTTCTTTGTCGCTGGAGACTCTGAAAGTTCACAACACTCAAAAGCGTGGAGGTTGTTAGGGGCTTTTGTAGGTTGTCGTTGGGAATAGTTGGACATGGGACAGTAATCTGGACTGTAAGTACAGTCCCCACCAGCAGCAGTCCCATGACCACTGCTATGGTGGGTAGGGGGCTCATTGTGATGCTGCAGTGCCCAACCACGGTTGTAAGAACACTGTTGTTGTCTTGTACCAATGACCACTAGTGGCCACTGTTGACGTCACGGCTTACCAATGAAGTCCTGAGTCTAGGTGATCTAGGAGATCAGTTGGACCTTAACTCGTGGCTGGTAGGTTGGCATCAGTTGGTGTCTTCAGCGGGCAAGGGTGTTTGTACCGCCCGTCATCCAAACCAACCCAGAGCTGGTCACTGTGAGACTCAGAACCACCATTATGCAGTGTGACAGCCGTTGGTGTGGTGGTCTGAACCACAAACAGACCCTTCCACCTTGGTGACAACCAGTGCTCTCTCTTGGTGACTTTGATCAGGATCTGGTCAACCTTTGTTCTGGTCAACCTTTGTTTCAGCTATTCCTGTGTAGGGTAAAAAGAGACAAATGGCAGATCACAAGCATTTTGTCCTGGAACAGTTTCTGCATTCAGCATGACAAAGGATCTGCCTCACCCTCAGTCTCTGATGTGAGTTTTCCCTCCCACATTGGCAACCTAAATCGTCTGCCATGCACCATTTCAAAAGGCGTAATGCCAATGTGATTAGGAACAATGTGCATGTACATTTTGACTAAAGATAGACTTTCGGGCCATGATTTGCCTGTGTCTTCCATAGTTTTCTATAGCCGAGCTTTTACTGGGCCATTAGTGCGTTCCACCAGTCCTGCTGACTGTGGATGTATGTGCAACAGTTTTTCAGGCTACTATCTAGATGTTGAGCCAATCTTTTGACTGTAACATTAACCAAATGTGGACTATTGTCACTCCATAAGATGTCTAGAAGTCCAAACTGTGGAATTATCTCTTTGCAGGGTGCTTTTCCTACTTCTCAGTGCATCAGCTTTTAATGCTGAAACTAATTCTACCCATTTGGAAAATCAATCAATCAATATTAGGCAATGCCTGTATGTGCCACTACATGAAAGTACAATAAAATCCATGTGTAATATCTGAAATGGGTATGTGCTATGTGGTTTGAGACCTCTCTTTGGTCTGACATTACCTCATGAATTATGTCTGCAACACGTCATGTAACTTCTACAAAAAGTTTTTAAAATAGGTATTTAACACTCGTGTTGTGTTAAATGCCTGTTGTGTTATATTAACCACCCCCCTGTTGAGACATGGAAAACTCCATGACTCAATCTCACTGTCAAAGGATACACTGTGTGGAAGGTAGAGTCTGCCGTCCACGTGGTGGAGTCCGCTTTCCGTCCGGACTGCCCCACCTATTGTCCATTGCCGGTTCTCATTTGGCGGAGCATGGCTCTGCTTGGGATGGTGGCTCTTGGTTCCTCGGTGAGTGTCAACACCTCTGTGGTTCTCTGTGTTGCAGCTTGGCTGATTTGCATATTGCAATTTTGTCAGGTGATTGCGCTGTCTCAATTAGTGTTGCGAGTAATACTGCATGAGCTACTGTCTTTCCTGATGCTGTTTTCATTCCTCTTCTAGCCCATTGGGCTGCTTAAGCATGCAGTGTTGAAAATGCACATTGTCTCTCTGTGAAGACTGTGACCTTTTGATCTTGAAATAGTTCACAAACTCTAGTTAGCACTATGAGTTCTGCTGCTTGTGTTGAGTGTGTACATGGATGTCCCTTGGCTTCCAGAATGGTGGTATCTGCGACCAAAGCATATCCTACCAGGTTCTGACCTGTAGGGGACTTTGAGGTGGAGCCATCCACGTACACATGAGTGCTGTCTTCTAAAGGAATGACTTCTAGGTCAGGACTGGGTTTACAACATGCAGCTGTTCTGAATTCACACTTATGAGGATCTCCATCTTCCTGCGTAGGTAGCAGGGCTGCTGGGTTCAGAGTGTTGCATCTCTGAATTTTCAGGTGTGGCTGTGATGGGAGTATTGTCAGTACTCCTAAATGTCTCGCTGGTGACATAAACAACATGTCCGTAGACATGACTAATAGTTCCACTGCAAGTGGGACTTCCAGTATTATAGGGTGGAAAAGTGAAATTATTCTCCTTTAACTTTTCCAAAAGCTCTGAATTATTCACTTCCTTTGAACGCATTGTCCTTAAACAACATGCACTCTAAATTCCTATCAATGTCCATGTATATTCTCAAATGTAGAATTCCATTTGGTTAAATGAATAGCTTAAAACAAAACATCGAAACATTCTTTTAAAAAACAAACAAAAACTTCATTACTAAACTTAGGTAGAGGAGTTGAATCAGTACTTCTACTCTTACTGAATCATATATTCATTTATTAATCATACCTTACAATCTCTACATTTTTGTTGTTAAAGTCTTATGTAGGTCATTAAAGTAAAACAAAACAAAAAATAAAATAAAAGTATTTTCTTGTAGTCTACATACATACATTTTCTTCTATTTCGCTTAGTCGTTATTGCTGTCTCGAAGTCCACTGTGCACTAAAAAATGTTGTCATTTTAGTCATGTAGTCGTCAAAAGTCTGTCATCTTTTCATCGAGTCCATCATATCTCCTATCTAATTCATATGGCTTCAACAGTCCCTAGATCTCATTTTACCACTCTAAAGAATTCACTTCTTCTGCTAATTTATTTATCACACTAAACGTACTTAATGTTTTGAAATTAATATCCAACAAATTTGTATTTTCTGACATAAAAATTCAGTCCAATCAACGTACATTGTCTGAGCAATTCATTTAAGATTTTACTCCTAATGCTATAATTCATAAATACAAGACTCAAATAAATTAACATTTATTTGTTTCAATGTGTCCCATTAACAGTTCAGTTTTTGAAAAGCCAAATTTCAAATGTTCTTTTTTCTTTCCAAAAATAACAAAGATCTCCTTCAAAAGTATTTAAGGATATCAATTATATTATTACATTGATGCATGTTTTTATGCATAATTATTTATATGAATATTTTCATTCGTATTTTATCCTTATTTTATTAATCTGATATTTTAATCTTCATTGACTATAGAACCTCTGCAATATTCATCAAGTAGACTCAAATTAGCCTAATTAAAGTTCCTGCTTTCCCCTACATCTTTACTATTCCTTTATTATTAATTTTTTTTTTTTATCTTACTTCAATCAATAGTAGTATATATGTAAGAATCTCAATAATTCAAGCTGTTTATACTAATATGGTACCTTCTTTATTGTCTTGTTCTTCTCTGGAATGTACCACCCCCTATCAAAGTGTCAGTTCCCAAATGACTTATTCTTCTATTTTTAACCATTCCCAGGTGATTTATCACTATTTATTGTATTATATTCTGTAGTTTACATTTCAAAGTAAAACTCATCTATTTTCCCTTATTTAATGTACTGATCATGTAGATTTTTTTTTTTAGAAACGTTTAGTTTAGACTTATATTTTTCAGCAAAATATATAATTAAAAGAACAGAAATCAAATGTCTCCATCCCCTGTCGTTTAACCAACTTCATGGGTTTCACTGCTGTATCCATACTGTATAACATGACTGTCTTTCCACAGTAACCACAGAACCTCCAAATGTCTAGATGGATCATATCTGATGACCATAAAAAGAAAAAAATTGTATTTAAAACAATTATTTACCTGTATTGCTAAGATTAGTGGATCAACGCATATTAAACATTTTATATCCGCATTTTTTTCTTTAAAGTTATTGCGGCTTCATGCTTAAACCTGTAAAACCCTGGACTGTTTGTTTCCATCATTCTTTTTGTTTTTTAAACAATGAATTAACTAATAACAAATGCCATACACATAAAATATAGTTATGTTCATAAAACAGCAAAGTCAAGGCAAAATTTGCAATCATTTCTTTATAATGTGACCTTAATTTTTTCTTTAACTAGTATGAGGGCCAATATGTCTAAAAAGGCTCCAGAATGCCTGTGATTTTGTGCCAAGTATTTGAATGTAGGCCTAACAAATATTTCATGCAGATTAGTCCATCATTATGATTAATCTAATTAGAAATCTTAACACCGTTACCCACATGCAGGGCAAAATAACTCAACTTCTCTGGCAATTTATTTGAGGCAATATTGTCCATGTATGTCTAACAGCATTTTGGCCTCTGGATAAAAATATGACACATGGGTTAGTTAGTGTATCATGGTTCTGTTAGAGGGGTGCTAAATCTTGGATGAGGAGTGTTGGGGGGGGGACAATGGCACAGGCATCCCTGCTGGCCTCTCCACCTTTTGTAGCAGTCACATTTAAGCTTAATCTCTGACTGCATTGCTTTTCATAGAATATAGCATCTTTAGTTATCTTCCCATCTTCTCATTCTTCAGCCTGTTGGAACCAGGCTCTTGCTCCAAGTAAACCTAATTTCACTCCCATTGTTGTGTATCTGGGGGAGCGTGAGTGTGGCCAATGTTGGGTCATGGCAATAGCTACTTAGTGATTGTCTTTCTGCTGTTGGATTTGGAATGCATATGAGACCCACTGGAAAACTTCATCTTTGCTTAGTGTGCGGGGTGCGACACAGTGTTTGATCACTAATGGATGGGTGGAAATTGTTCATCGGGTGTTGTGTCTTGATTCACCTGATATGGACAGCTGCGTCATCATGCACCTCTGTGTGACTTGTATGTCACCTCTTCCAGTCGGCTGCAAAACGACATGGACCTTCATCATTTCTGCTGGGCTTGGGTGATTGATGATTGATTGATTGATTTAGTGCGGTGACCACAGGGGGCGTAGCGAAGGTATCAGGACGATGGATGTAATTGCGTTGGAGGGTCACCAGGGGGCGCTGTTGGTCGGGGTGAGTGTTGTGCGACAGCTGCAGTTGCTGTGGCTCCGGCCGCTTCCTCTGACGTCTTTCCTCTTCCTGCCTCTGTTACCTGCAAAAATAAAAAAACTTCTCCATACAAGTTATTACCTGTTCTAATGCTCTCTCATTATTTTTTGTGTCGGCGTTTTAATATAATCATATTTTTAATCGCGTGCGGACTTTTAGCACGACGTAAATCCGGTGAACCTGTGATTATTACTCTGGACGTCCTTTTGATAATTTTATATAGCGTTTTTATATACCCGCAGGTTTATCATCTAATTTAACCATCGATTTTATTCCACAATGGGATTTTAGGTGCAACACTATTTTACGCGTCGTACTTTTAGGAATACTATCGGTCCGAAGGAAATTCATACATAGTTTCGGTACTGTGCACATATAAAACAGATTAAAACCCCCAACTCGTACATACATACTCGTACAAACATACACATTCATTCACACAACGTCAGTGGCCAGATTTCCTTCTGTTTGGGCCCCAGGCCCAATATGAAGTACTTCAACCCACTCGGTACCGGTTCTGCGGCGAGATCCCAGATCTCTGACCACTCGGTACTGGTTCTGTGGCAAAATCCCAGATTTTGAGCCACCCTGTACTGGCTCTGCAGACTACAGCTGTTGAACCCCAGGTTCAAATCGAAATCCCAGATTCCGACCCACTCAGTCGGTACCGGTTCTGTGACGAGTTCCCAGAACTACAAACCACCCGGTACCGGTTCAGCAGCAGCTCCTGGGCCCTAGGCGAGACCCCCAATTCTGTCACGTGGAACAGTTTAAAACAGACACACACAAATTACATCAAAAAGACAGACCTGCTCTCTCTCAAACTCCGAAACCTTCGGACTCCAGGCCCGCCCGTTCTGGCCCCAGACCAACTATCTACTTGCACACGTCTGTACAATTAGAAAACAGTGTCTGCCTTACCGGTTTTCACTGTGTGGTCTCTAGCCCGTTGGAATCCGTCGCTGGACTTCAAATGCGGCAAGGAATCGGCCTACAAGCCTCACCTGTGAAAATCCAGGTGCTGTCGACAGCGACCTCGATCGATACCCTGACGCAGAGAAGCCTCAGTCCGAGGATTCCCGGGTTTCGGCACCAAAAACTGATAAGTTTAAAAGTTTATTCAATTAACAAATACACACAGAGAAAACCTTTGATGTCATTTCATCTCAGCTGAGAGGGGTGAGGACCAAGAGAAGGCAGAAAAGCAACGCGGCTTCTCGTTCTGAATTCAAATGGAACTCACTTCCGGGTTCCTCGTCTGGGCGAAGAGTTTTGTTTAACGACAAGTCCTGCCCAGTGACATCACTCACTGAACAGGAAGAAAGGGCATGTGGTTAAATGGGATTGGTAGGTTGGGGGAGCGTCATATTACACAGTTTCATGAGAACACCTCATTGGTCAAATTGCCTCTAAGGCGTGACCCATTCCTAGGCGGGAAAATATTAAGCTGAGACAAAGGAATTCTTAACATTCCTTTGCTCACTTAGTGGAAAATTTCTACTTCAGGAATTCAAACTGGTATATTTACTTCACAGCGTTTATGTACAGTTATATATAGTGTGAAACAGTATATACAGAATATGTGAGAAAGGAAGGAAGGAAGGTAAGAAAAGAAGTGAGGTCAGAGAATGTGGGGTTGTTTCTGACCCTGCGACTGGTGTCAAGTGTTCATTAGAGTGACAGCCTGTTCATGTGTGGGGATGTTTTGGCGTACAGAGCTCTGTAACGCCTGCCGGAGGAAAGAAGGTGGAACAGGTGATGTCCAGGGTGTGAAGGGTGTCCTGTAATGACACCTGCTTGTATGTATAAGTCCTGAATGAAGGGAAGGCTGGCACTGATGGTGTTCTCTGCAGATCTGATGATCTTTTGGAATCTGTGTCTGTCCTATTTGGTGGCTGATCCAATCCACACAGTGAAGGATGTGCAGAGGGCAGACTGGATAATGGCCAAGTAGAACTGGATCAGCAGCGGCAAATAAAATGGTTTACAGTTTATGAAAATTGTCTCTACGTGAGAGCTGCACTACTTCCCTAGCACAGTGACATCTGTGCACCAACCTTCATTCACATAGAAGCTGATTCTGCCGCCCCTCTTTTTCATCGCATCAGATGAAAGCCCGGCAAGTAGAGTGAGGCATCCGGGATGGGTTCACCGAGCCAGGTCTCTGTGAGGCACGGAGCGTCACAACTGCAGAAGTCTGTGTTAATCCTGTTTAGGAGCAGCAGTTCATCCATTTTGTTTTATTTAAGATTAAGTGAATGCAAAAAACTGTGGGATACTATCTTGTCTGGATTCTGAGATGTTTTAGATGTTGACCTTCACTGTGACCTTGACCTTTGTAGCTCAAAATTTAAAGGTTTCTTCCTTGATGCATTATCAAGCATCTCTGAACGTGTCATCAAAATCCATCCATAACTTTTTGAGTTATATTGCTGAAAGTCAGACAAACAAACTCATGGTAAAACCTAACCTCCTTCACGGAGATTAAAAAAAAAAAAAAAAAGATCAGACCGGACAGCCAGTTAAAAACACATTTAAATTAACACATACCGATAGGATCAGTCAATTGATGGCAAGAGAGCAAAGCTGTCTGTATTGTTCATTTGCATTTATATACACAAACACAGTACAAACACCTGACAGAAGTGGAACTGGTACAGGGGCCACCAAAAGACAACAATCCAAGCCACTGTCGGTACACTCGTTTTAATTAAATACATTTCAGAAGTTTAATTTTTTTTTTATCAGTTTGGGTCCCAGCTTGCCATTGAGGAGTGATAGTGGGCCCTAAAGTGAGACCAGTACGTCACAACTGTCCATCTTGGCCACAAATGGGAAACCCTCACAGACTACTCTCTTTGCAACTACAGTCAGTGAACACACCACCAAACTAGTTACAACTCTGTCATATCAGTTTTAATGAAGAATGTGACTAAAAGCTTCCTCATCTGAGCAATAACCATTGCTGTTCTGAAATTAATCATACAAGTGCTAAGCTTGTCTAAATATAATTCTACGTCTAACAGTTTCCCCCAAATTAGCACTGCACCCATCTGTGCAATACTACCACCAGTTATGTTGCTATGACATGTTTACACACACACACACACACACACACACACGTATGTATCTGCAGCTTCACTGGATATTATAATCTACAAAAAAAAAGTGTATGCAGGCCCTGTGATGTCACCCAAAGTTTTATAGATTTCTATTTTAGAGCATGAGCCATTAAACAAGGGTGTGGAGTGAGGGTTGACCTGAGAAGCACAGCTACAGACACCTGCCACTGAATGTTACTGACTGACTGACTCCTACCTGTCTTTCTTCTTTCTGCCTCAGTGACTGGTTGCATAAAGTTCATAGTATTGTGGGAATTAAACATATATATATATTTTTTACCATTTTCTACTCTATCCCTAGTAGTCGTAAAAAGGCTCCTGTACCCCTGTGACCCTTATGAGGATGGACAGATTCTGTTCCCAGGCAGTTTGATGTAAACTGTTCAGACATAAATTTAGTAGAGCTGAATTATTTTTTTTAAATTAATAACTAATAATAACTTAAAACGTTGTCCGATGACATTTTTCTTGAATCAACACATTGTTTCCTTAATTTCTCTGCAGCTAAACAGCTTCACAGTTGTGTTTCACACATATGTTTATTGTGGTACATTATGGCAGGATCAACACGAGCTGTTGGCAGTTGGTAGAGCAGGTCGTCCAATGATTGAAGGGTCAGTGGTTCGAATCCTGGCTGACTAAAGTGTCACTGGGCAATATACTGAACCCTAATTTCCTCCCAGTAGGTCTGGCAGCACCCTGTGTGGCAGCCGTCACCTACTGGTGTGTGAATGTGTGAATGTGAGGCCTATGTGTGAAGCACTTTGAGCACCATAATTACAGTTCATTTAAGAACAGTCTCTGTATTGACCTTTCTACTTTGGAACCATCACTTACTTCTCTAAACTTTATACCTTTAAAGGTAGGATAAGAGATCCTGAATAGATGGTTCAAGCAAGCTACATTTTGAAAATACACAGTTCAAAAGCCCAAACCCCTTTCTTCGTGCCTCCAGAATGTCAGAGCATGATGCCTGCAGTGTCAGTTGTGTGTGTGTGGGGGGCTTTCCATACTACTGATAAGAGTTATAATAAGGTGTGTGTGTGTGGGGGTGTTAAAGTTATATTTCCCTGTTTTGTTTCAGTTGGATGTGTGTATATATATATATATATATATATATATATATATATATATATATGTGTGTATCTTGTATATACACACACAGCTCTGACACACCTGGACCAGACTAACACCTATGTTAGGATGCTATTTATAGATTTCAGTTCCACATTTAATACGATCATTTATTATAAGCTGGTCATGAAGCTGAAAAACCTGGGCTTAGGCAGTTCACTGTGTGCATGGATAAGGGACTTCCTTAGGAACAGACCCCAGCGTGACAGGATTGATAACCACACCTCCTCCACACTCATCCTGAACACAGGATGGACCACAGGGCTGTGTCCTCAGCCCCCTCTTCTTCTCCCTCTTCACCCAGGACTGTACTCCCATCCACCCCACAAACACAATTCTAAAATTTGCAGATGACACCCCCGTTGTAGGACTGAGTAAGAACAACGATGAGTCAGCCGACAGGGAGGAGGTCAAACATCTGACAGACTGGTGCTTGCAAAACAACCTGGACTTAAACACAACAAAAACTAAAGAAATAATTGTGGATTTCAGGAAGTCCAAGCGGGCCGTGCTCCCCACCTTTTCTATTAAAGGAGAGGAGGTTAAGAGGGTGGAGAGCTTCAGGTTCCTTGGATTAAACATCTCAGCCAATCGTACCTGGTCCACCCACACATCACTCCAGGTGAGGAAGGCCCACCAGAGACTCTTATTTCCTCAGGAAGCTGAAGCAGGCTCACCTCCCCCGCCCCCTGCTGGTTAACTTCTACAGCGCTTCCATAGAGTCCATCCTCATCTACTGCTGCACAGTGTGGTCCACCAGCTGCACAGTCAAGGACAGAAAGGACCTGCAGCGGGTGGTGAGGACAGCAGGAAAAATAATCGGGACCACACTGCCCCCCCTCACTGACATTTAGACCAGCCCACTTTACCAGAAGGCCAGGAACATCAGCACTGATCCCACACACCCTGGACACGCCCTGTTCTCCCCCTCCCCTCTGGAAAGAGGTACCGCTCCCTCAAATCCAGAACCACAACACTGGCTAACAGTTTCTTCCATCAGGCTTTCAAAACCATCACCCCACCCAACTGACGTACTTTTACTCTCTGACATCACACACACACACACACACACATATACACACACACCACACAATACTATGTGCACTAACTCCACCCCTGACCCCCCATTGCACTATGAACCTGAAAGGATTTACCAGTTTACATACTATATAGCTACCTCAATATATGCATAAGTACTGCTTTTATTTATTTATTTATTTTTAACTGTGACATATACTGTTTTTTTATACAGGTTTTATTCTTGTGTGTTTTATTGCCATGTGGAGCTGCTAAACAAATTTTTGCAATATATATTGGCAACTATAATTACTGTGACAATAAAGGATTCTATTCTAGTCTATAATGTTACTACAATGTTTTTTTTACATATCCTTTTACTTTTATTCTTATTGTGGTTGTTGATTTAGTTGAATAAAGAAAGTTATTTTGAGATATATCTACACCTCTACTTTAATATTTTCACATTAAATCAAATCAGAGAAAATAACAGATTTAGTTGCAGCTTTAACAATAAGAGAGAAAATGTCTATTATATAACATACAATACAATTATATACAACCGATGAAGTGCTTCACTCACTTCATCGGTTATCTTTTACCCCTGTATATACAGCAATTAGTGAATGAATAAAAAAAATTTTTGATGGTTATTATTGTTCCATCACTGTTTTTGATCAGGGTTTTATAACATTATATCATACATAGGAATAACCAAGAACAGATTCGACATTCATGATCAGTCCTGCTGTTTTAACCTAGAACAGAGGTGTCCAATCCTTTTAGCGGTTCTGCAGAACTTGATGATAGACTGATCATTCAAATCAGATGAGTTGGAAAAGGGGGCGGCACGGTGGTGCAGTGGTTAGCACACAGCAAGAAGGACCCTGTTTTGAATCTCACACCAGTACTTTCTGTGTGGAGTTTGAATGTTCTCTCCGGGTACTCCGGTTTCCTCCCACCATCCAAACACATACACTGGTAGGTTAATTGGTTAATTTAAAAAAAATGTCCATAAGTGTGAATGTGAGAGTGATTGTTTGTCTATATATGTTCAGCCCTGAGATGAACTGGCGTCTCATACAAGGTGTACCCCGCCTTCGCCCATTGTAGCTGGATTAGGTCCCCAGTGACCCCCGCGACCCTAGTGAGGATAAAGCGGGTTCAGATGACGAATACAAGTTGGAAAAGGGAAACATCTAAGGTTGCGTTCACACCACCCTTGTTTATTCCAGTTGAGCCAAACCCTGGAGCGTTTAGTTCCTTGGAGTTGTTCTTTTGGGTCGGTGTGAACACTGAAACTCTCAAACTCGGGTGCGGACCAAAGAACCGAACTCTGGTCTGTCTATAGAGGTGGTCTCGGGGCGTTATTCAGTGAACTCTAGAGCATTTCATTTCAGGTGTGAATGCCAGCCGCACCAATAACCAGAAGTGCAATGTTTTAAATAATAATAATAATCAATAATGCCTGTCGCCGACTTGTGTATGTCCACCTGCTTGCAGCACGTTTCCAAACTGCATTAATTAATGCAATAGTGAGGGCTCGTTGGATTACGAGTCGCTCATATTCATGGTCCATAAGTGACCACTGCTGATATGCGCTCAGCAGGAAAAGGAAAATGATGTTCTGATTTTCCATTACAGCCAATGACAGCAAAGGGATTTTTGTATTCCTGCATAAACTGTAATTACCAATGATTTAATGATATTTGGGGTCACATGACTTCCTGTTTTTGGACTGATTGAGTTTTCCCTTTGTGAATGCAAACCGGACCAGTTGACAATCAAAACATATGTATTATCTTGCCTTGGATTCGAATCAATAAATGGACCTTTAGGTGTGAACATGACCCAAAACATGCAGGATAGCGGCCCTCGAGGACCAGGATTGGAAACTCCTGACCTGGAAAATAAACCCTTATGCTTTATACAGAAATGGGTCAGTCATATTGAAGGTAGTTTTTAATTCATAAGCTCTTTAGTGTTTGGTTTCAATTCTATAATTTATACATTAAATGGGACACACTGTATTTCTATTACGTTTATTTACTACTGAATGTAGGTTTCATACATTCCCATGACGTGTACTTGAGTTGTAAATGAAAATTATGTCCCCTCATTGCAATGAAATACACCAGATTCACATTACAAATATAAATGATGATTATGATGTACAGCATTCCACTATTTTGACCAAAAGAAAAATGATTTATTTCCCAGCAAGTTGAAAATCAACGTTTTATGGCTGTGTTCAGAATCAGATTCACATGGTATGACTAGTTTGCCTCAGAAACAGCATCCTTGATTTATTGTGTTGAATCTGGAATAAAGTATTAAAATACCATAGAGACTCAGGCTGCTGAGTTGGTCTTTTTGTTGCCAATCTCTGTGAAGAAATGATTGTATGATGGCAAAAAAGTGGTAAAAATCGTCTAAATATAGTGTACATTTAAAGAGGTATTGACTTCTACACCAGTTGCCTAAGGTGTACTAAACCTTTCAGAGCCTCTTGTGGTTCTCTCTAGGGGTCTCTGAACTACCCCAGCCTTACATTCACACCCACACATTCAGTCACTCATTACCTCATTGTCTTTTTGGCTTTTCAACACTATGCACATTATTCATTGTCAAATCATACATTAGGACAGCTCTGGTACTTTTGTATGTGTGTGTAATTCTGTACACTTACTGTATCTCTAATGCTTTAACCACCACAACCACTTTTGGGAATACCTTTACAGCTGTTTCAGTTTATAAACTCAGGGATTGTAATTGTACAGAAACTGAGATTTTTACAAATCTATTGTATCAGTCTCTATATGTCTGTCTCTGTCACATAACCCTTTCTCAAAGAAGATATTGTCCTTGACTACCTGCTGTTAATGCAAGGATATGATATATGGACAATCTACCTCGGGGTCAGTGTATTTATTTAGAGCAGCCATGCTTTCAGATCTAATACACTGTGTTAACTGTGTTGATCCTAGTGGTGTTTCTAATGAACATGTAGAAATCTCACTCTCATTCCAGGTTTGGTGTGGAACCCATCATTTCCTCTGGTGGTCATTTTTGTGAAACACTCTACGGCTTGCATAATTAGTTCAATTCCTAACATTAACTAAAAATAAAGAGATATTTAAAAAATAGTAGCACAGCGCCATTTTAACTGTTACACACATATTATATTATTAAATATAATGTAATATAATAGAGAAATGTGTTTTATTAGAAACATAGTTTGGCATTTATCTGTGTTTATTTTTAAAATAGATACAAAGTACTTCGAACCTCCATAACATCAGTCTACATCTGGTTAGAATTTTTTATCCCCATATCCTGTTTTAGAATCAGTTTCCAGACAAAAAAGGAGAGTTCAGTTAAGTATCAGTAGGAATTGTTGACAGCTTCCAATACCTCTGAATCACACTTGACAATAAACTTACCTGGGACAATCACATTCCAAATACCCACAAATGCAACCATCAGAGACTCCACATCATTCACAAACTTAGAGGACTGTGTATCTCCACACCCCCTTTTAGCCCTTTACCAATCCATCACTCAACCCATCATTCTGAACTATTCTACCTGCTTCTATAACATACTTTCTGTCAAAACCCAGACCAAACTCACCTGCATCATCTCCACCCATGCCAAACTCATTGGTTCACCCACACCCACCAAACTTAACTGAACTTAACAACGAGGTCATCACACATATAGCATCAGTAATTGGCCTACTATGATAAGCCAATGTTATTGATTAAAATTGATAATAGAAATAGTAGACAATGAATTCCATTGAAGACTATTGTCACCAGTCACGTTTTTCCAACAGAGTGAGACATGTTACTTGATTGTGTGCAACTGTCTGTTGCACACAATCATGCACATGCGCAATAGCATTTGTGTCTGTGAGCGGTAATATACAGGTATGAGCTGGGTGCGATTTGCTGAGGGGATGGGGAGGTTCATTGGTATGATTCAAGTCATTATGGTTTTTATGACTTACATTGTATTGTATTGTATTGTATAAGTGTATTTTCGTTATATAAGAAAGCTTAAGCATTGTCAATTCAAATTTAAATTTTATTTATAAAGCCCCAAATCACAACAAAGTCGTCTCACAGGGCTTCACAGAAACACAATGTACCAAAGAAATATATGAAAAGTTCCAACCATCCCCTGTCCTTTGACCTTCCTTCTTAGCAAGAAAAAACATCAAAACCCAGTGGGAAAAAGAAGAAATCTTAAGGACTACCACACTGAAGGTGAGATCCACTCCTATGGATGGACAGGCTATAGATAAACGTCCATGCACTGTTATCAGACTGTGTCTATTTTAAATTAAATGCATGCAGCCTGAAGAAGAGAGTGGACTAGAGCTGGGAATATTTGACCCAACCGAATGGCACCCAACGGGCATAAATTTTATCATTTGATTCGGACCCAGGCCGGTTCGGGTCTGACGTTTAAGGCCCATTTCATGCTCTGCCATGGAGCCCTTTCTGCAGACAAGGTAGACGTGCACACCCAGCACAGGACTAAGTAGTTTTAGATGTTCAATAAAACCTTGTTTTCATTCTACTCATCTTTCTTGTGTTTATTATAATTTGCCAAGTAATTAAATCAACTTATTGCTAAATTTAAGAAAAAATTAATAATTATCTGATTAGTCGACTAATTGTTTCAATAGTCAGTGACTTGTCGACTATTAAAATAGTCGTTAGTTGCAGCCCTAATCAGCAATAAAACAAGATTCCACACACCGACTCAATGAACATCTCACCCCACTGCTTTCAGGACTTATGCTGCAAGAAGGCCCGTCTAGGGAAGAGCCTCATGCTGGCGGTAATAGCTGCCCTAAATAGGAGACCCCACTAAGGATGGTCACAGTGTCTTTGACACTGTTTATGTTGTGTTTTTCTGTGTCCTCCTCTGTTAAATGTGTCGACTAATATCCTTTCCCTATTTGTGACACGCCAAAGAACATTTAGTAAATGGTCTGCACTTATATAGCCCTTTTCCACCTTCATGGTGC
Organism: Siphamia tubifer; assembly: GCA_020466265.1. NCBI lineage: Eukaryota > Metazoa > Chordata > Actinopteri > Kurtiformes > Apogonidae > Siphamia > Siphamia tubifer. The sequence goes on from CM035803.1 coordinate 10,196,926, forward strand.
TCAAAGCGCTTTACATTAGCTTCACATTCACCTATTCACATACACACTCATACACCAGTAGGTTTCTAAGGTCAGTCTTACTGGGGGCCTAAGTCAGGGTTCAGTGTCTTGCCCAAGGACACTTCGACATGTGGACAGCCAGCCAGGTCACAACCAACTGTACTTGCAAGAATGTGTTTTCTACTTCCAAAAACATGGCCAACATTTGGCGATCAGTACATGGTAAACACTGCCTCCATATGCATTTGGATGGATTTGGGAGGACACAGACATGATATCGCACTTTTAGTGAATGAGGAGCTTTGCTGCATGCCAGCTGCAGTTAGGCTGTGTGCACCCCAGTAACACACTGATTATTGAGTCTTTTCCCAGGTGGTAAAAATAAATGACAGAAGAGAATTAGTATGAGGAGCCACCTTTTGACCTATTGAAAAGAAAAAACAACAGAAATTGTAATTGTGGGAAAACAAAATTGTTTGGCAGCCCCTTCGGTGCCGTGGACAGTACCATGGCCATCATCTGTCAGGGACTAATTTGGAACTGTTTTCAGTTTTCATTATTTAAAAAAAAAAAAAGGTGTTTTTTTACTGTCAGTCAGAGGATAACTTTGAATGAGGGGAAGCAGTTCCTTTCCATATCATATAAAATTCAACTCAGACTGGGCATAAATAGGCTTAAACCTGCTCATAATCACCTTAGTTTGTTTTCCTTGAATATTATTTTTCAGTATACAGTATATTTCGTAAATCTTGCTTTTTGAACATCCAATAGTCCTACACAGCTGCCATTTGTATGTCTTCAGATTGTCGTCTACTTTGCAAATGAACAGTTGTTGGTATTCACTATAGTTTTGTTTCTTTTCTGTGAGTCAGCCAGCCAGTCATTTATCTTATATTTTGTGTTGCTTGTATTTTTAAAATTATTTATTATCTTACACAAGTAATTAGTTAAATAATAGTTTAAAAAAAGTATTATCACTTGAAAAAGTCACCACTGACATTATGTTGACAACACCCCCCACTTGAAATGGATTCCCACAGCTATGTTCTGCAGTATATATAAAAGATGAGTGCCAATATTTGGTCCCCGAGACAACTAATAAGAGGACAGAGAAGAAGGGGTCAGCTGCATTTGCAGTTCAAAACCCCCACATCGGGTGGAAAAAAACTCACATTCATCACACTTACATGCACCTTTACAACGTATGATCCGTGCAAACCCCTCACACCCAGGCGTGACGTATACTTACTGTAGAACTCGCGCAACCATGCAAGTCATGTGTGTTGACGTACTCTCTCCCTACTTTTTTCCACTTCCTCCCAGCTCTTGCCACTCCCACCCCATATGTTTTGTGAAAAGCGTGGCAGACATGGCCACCACAGAACATGTACAAACAAAGCCTAAAGTGGCATCTCGTCTTAACCATTTTATCTGCATTTACATGAGCATTGTCATTCAGAAATCTCTGTGCATATGGGGACAGAAGAGTGTGTGGAATTGGATTGGATATTCATGCCAGGCTCTAGATGGTGCTGTGGTAGAATGTTGCCTTGTCAACACGCATGTGTAACAGTAATATGTTTGCGTTTTCAACTGTGAGATGGAAACACAACACCGGATAGTTTTCCACTTTAAGATTTAAAGATTTCCACTCTGGAATGCATCTTCAGACTTTTGCGTTTTCAACCAGTAAAGTTCTCGTGTAAAATAAAACATATTTTGACGCTTTTAGCTGCAATTATCTTCATGTAAATGGCCCATAAGAACATGTATGGGAGGTTGTGACCAACATTTTAGGAGGCAGGCTGGGGCATACACAGTATACCAAGGAGTCAGGCTGAGGCATATGCGAGGGATGAACAAAAAACAAAGTACCATGACAGCAGACATCCCAAGTCTCCTGGAAGTTCTAAGAGTCGTCCTGATATTGATAGTGACCCACTGATGTCTGCGAGTCAGATAAAGTATCCCGGACTGCAGGCTACCTGTGGAACCTGTGCATACATTCAAAGACTAGACAAACTGACAGTTTTATTATTATTGGGAAATTAGTGTTCCAGCAGCAGTACAATACCATATGATAAATAAAACATGTAGAAAATATGCATGAAGACTGCGGTCATGCTATATATATATATATATATATATATATATATATATATATATATATATATATATATACTCAACAAAAATATAAACGCAACACTTTTTTTTTTGCTCCCATTTTTCATGAGATGGACTCAAAGATCTAAAATTCATTCCAGATACTGTACACAATATTACCATTTCTCTCAAACATTGTTCACAAATCTGTCTAAATGTGTGATAGTGAGCACTTGTGCTTTGCTGAGATAATCCATCCCACCTCACAGGTGTGCCACATCAAGATGCTGATCTGACATCATGATTAGTGCACAGGTGTACCTTATACTGCCCACAATAAAAGGCCACTCTGAAATGTGCATTATTTTTTTGCTTTATTGGGGGTCTGGGGACTCAGAACCAGTCAGTATCTGGTGTGACCACCATTTGCCTCATGCAGTGCAACACATCTTCTTCGCATAGAGTTTATCAGATTGTCAATTGTGTCCTGTGAAATGTTGGTCCACTCCTCTTCAATGGCTGTGCGAAGTTGCTGGATATTACTGGGAACTGGTACACGCTGTCGAATACGTCGGTCAAGCACATCCCAAACATGCTCAATGGGTGACATGTCCGGTGAGTATGCTGGCCATGCAAGAACTGGGACATTTTCAACTTCCAAGAATTGTGTATAGATCCTTGCAACATGGGGCCGTGCGTTATCTTGCTGAAACATGAGGTGATGTTCATAGATGTATGGCACAACAATGGGCCTCAGGATCTCATCACGGTATCTCTGTGCATTCAAAATGCCATCGATAAAATGCACCTGTGTTCTTCATCCATAACAGATGCCTGCCCATACCATAACCCCACCACCACCATGGGCCACTCGATCCACAACATTGACATCAGCAAAGCGCTCACAATGTAACAACAATGTAAACCGAGATTTATCCGTGAAGAGAACACCTCTCCAACGTGCCAGACGCCATCGAATGTGAGCATTTGCCCACTCAAGTCTGTTACGGCGACGATCTGGAGTCAGGTTAAGACCCCGATGAGGACGACGAGCATGCAGTTGAGCTTCCCTGAGACGGTTTCTGACAGTTTGTGCAGAAATTGTTTGGTTATGCAAACCAATTGTTTCAGCAGCTGTCTGAGTGGCTGGTCTCAGACGATCTTGGAGGTGAACCTGCTGGATGTGGAGGTCCTGGGCTGGTGTGGTCACACGCGGTCTGCGGTTGTGAGGCCGGTTGGATGTACTGCCATATTCCCTGAAACGCCTTTGGAGAGGGCTTGTGGTGGAGAAATGAGCATTCAATGCACGAGCAACAGATCTGGTTGACATTCCTGCTGTCAGCATGCCAATTGCACGCTCCCTCAATGCTTGTGACATCTGTGGCATTTTGCTGTGAGACAAAACTGCACATTTCAGAGTGGCCTTTTATTGTGGGCAGTATAAGGCACACCTGTGTACTAATCATGATGTCAGATCAGCATCTTGATGTGGCACACCTGTGAAGTGGGATGGATTATCTCAGCAAAGCACAAGTGCTCACTATCACACATTTAGACAGATTTGTGAACAATGTTTGAGAGAAATGGTAATATTGTGTATCTGGAATGAATAATATTGTGTATCTAGAATTAATTTTAGATCTTTAAGTCCATCTCGTGAAAAATGGGAGCAAAAACAAAAGTGTTGCGTTCATATTTTTGTTGAGTGTATATATATATATATATATATATATATACACTCAATATATATATATGATTTTCAAATCCTTTGGAAAGGATTTTTAAGTAAAATATGTTCATGGATAATGAAACCATTTTTCTTTAATCGATTGTTTTTACCTTAAGAATTCATGAAACAATATATACCCTACTGGGACAAAGTTATTTATAAATGATCAACAGTCAAATTGTTACGAGTCAGTTTAAGGAGACCAGGACCCAGTTGCAGAGTATGACGAAAAAACTTTTATTTACAAAAAAACTCTCAAAAAGGAAAAGTAGCAACTAAAAGGTTTAACTAAAAATCACCACGAAACATGGGAAAAAACTACCAGAGCAAAGTACAACTGAAAACACTGTGACAAGGCACTGAAAAACTTACAACACAAAACACAGAGAAACTTCTTGGAACACAGGGCAGGAGATCTCTGAGAGCATGAAGACGTTGTTGCAGCATGGGAGAACAATCTGGCACAGGAGATGAGGAGGAGGTGGTTTAAGAAGCCATCTAATCAGGCAGAATGCGCTGCAGGTGTGCCGGTGGCTCCATGCTCTCAGAGATCGGCCCGCCCCTAATGCAGTCCCTGTAGGCAGAGAGAGAGAGAGGAGTCAGCTCACTCAACCAGAACAGGATCATAACAGTACCCCCCCCCCCCTCAATGGACGCCCCCTGGCGTCCTTCCAGGCTTACCCGGAGACCTCTGGTAAAAGTCCCGCAGCAGTTGCGGGTCAAGGATGAGAGAACGCCCAATCCAGGAGCGCTCCTCGGGGCCGTACCCCTCCCAGTCGACCAAGTACTGGAAACCTCTCCCCCGCCTACGTACGTCTAGAATCCGGTTGACAGTGTAGGCCGGGTGGCCCTCGATGAGACGTGGGGGGGGGGGGGGGGGGGGGGGGGGGGGGGGTGGCGCAGGAGGCTGGAGGGGACTTTCAGTAACCGGTTTGAGAAGAGAGACGTGGAACACTGGATGGACGTTCATGGAGGTGGGGAGGCGGAGGCGAACAGCACTGGGGTTAATGATTTTCTCCACCGGATAGGGGCCAACATACCTGGGGGCGAGTTTTCTGGACTCTGTTAGGAGGGGGAGGTCTCGGGAGGAGAGCCACACTTGCTGGCCCACCTGGTAGTTGGGTGCTGGAATACGATGCCGGTCTGCCAGGCGTCTGTTGCGCTCCGCCGTCCTCCCCAAAGCAGCTCTGGTCTCCCGCCACACACGTTTGATTCGGCGGAACTGGGCATGGACAGATGGTACCGCCGCATCCGATTCCTGGCTCGGAAACACTGGGGGCTGGTAGCCATGGTTGATCATAAATGGTGAGAAGCCGGTGGCTGAGCTGATGAGAGAGTTGTGGGCATATTCTACCCAGGGAAGGTGTGTGGCCCAGGAGGATGGAAGGCGGGAAGCCACACATCGCAGAGAGGACTCCAAACTCTGGTTGGCCCGTTCGGTCTGTCCGTTGGTCTGAGGGTGGTATCCAGAAGAGAGGCTGGAGGTGGTTCCTAAAGCCCGGCAGAAACCCTTCCATACTTGCGAGGTGAACTGGGGTCCGCGGTCAGACACGATGTCCTGGGGAATCCCGTGGAGTCTGAAAACATGTTGCACTAGGAGGTTAACTGTTTCTAAAGCGGTGGGGAGCTTAGGGAGAGGGACAAAATGTACCGCCTTGGAGAAGCGATCAACCACAGTTAGAATTGTATCATTACCTTCAGAGGGAGGCAGTCCGGTAACAAAATCCACTGCGATGTGTGACCAGGGACGAGGAGGGATGGGTAAGGGCTGCAGGAGTCCAGCGGGGGGCCGGTGTGAGGACTTGTTGCGCGCGCACACCGTGCACGCAGCAATGAAAGTCCGGACATCTGCAGCCATGGATGGCCACCAGAAACGCTGCTGGATGAGGGCCAGTGTCCCGTAGACTCCCGGGTGGCAGGCTATTCGAGAGGTGTGCCCCCATGAGAGCACTGATGACCTGGCAGACTGCGGCACGAACAGCCGACCCGGCGGACACCCATCTGGGACCGTCTGTCCTTGTAGGGCTTCCTGGACCTCTCTTTCTACTCGCCAGTGGACCTCCCCCAGCACACACCCAGGATCTAGGATGGTCTCCTTCGAGGGCTCCCTCCCCTCCAAGGCAAACTGACGGGAGAGCGCATCTGGCTTCGTGTTCTGAGACCCTGGGCGATAGGTGATCGTGAAGCGGAACCTCCCCAGGAACAAGGCCCAGCGGGCCTGTCGTGAGTTTAGACGGCGGGCAGTGCGAAGGTAGGAGAGGTTCTTGTGGTCCGTCCAAACGATGAATGGTTTATCCCCTCCCTCCAGCCAGTGCCTCCATTCCTGGAGAGCCAGAACCACCGCCAGGAGCTCACGGTTCCCCACGTCATAGTTTGATTCAGCAGGCGTTAGGCGGCGTGAGAAGAAGGCGCAGGGATGGAGTTTGTTGTCAGTGGGTAGGCGCTGGGAGAGGACGGCCCCAACCCCGGAGTCCGAGGCATCAACCTCGACCACAAACTGCTGCTCAGGATCTGGGTGCATAAGGACAGGGGTATTAACAAACATGTTTTTCAAGTTGTCAAAAGCAAGTTGTTCAACAGGAGACCAGACAAAAGAGAGTTTGGATGATGTGAGACGAGTGAGTGGAGCTGCCAGGCGGCTGTAGTTTTGAATGAACCTTCGGTAAAAATTGGCAAAGCCCAGAAAGCGCTGAAGCTGCTTGCGGGTGGTAGGGACCGGCCAGTCCTTGACAGCTGCCACCTTGGAGGGATCTGCTCGAAGCTGTCCCTTTTCCACCACAAAACCCAAAAAACTCACTGATGACACATGGAATTCACATTTTTCAGCTTTGACATACAATTTGTTTTGCAGCAACCTTTTCAACACTTCCCGCACGTGACCCACATGTTCCTCCATGGAACTGGAGAAAATCAGAATATCATCCAAATATACAAAGATAGTCTTATTGAGCAAGTCACGCAGTACATCATTGACCAAACACTGGAAAACTGCTGGAGCATTGGTAAGTCCAAATGGCATGACCAGATATTCAAAATGGCCTAAAGGTGTGTTAAACGCCGTTTTCCACTCATCCCCGTCTCTTATTCGGATGAGGTGGTAGGCGTTTCTCAGGTCTAGTTTAGAAAAAACTCTGGCTGTGTGTAGAGGACTGAAGGCTGAGTCAATCAGAGGGAGGGGGTACTTGTTTTTTACTGTGATGTCATTGAGGCCAGTATAATCAATACAGGGGCGCAGGGTTTTGTCTTTTTTCTCCACAAAGAAAAACCCCGCCCCTACGGGGGACGAGGAGGGACGAATGAGGCCGGCTGCCACCGACTCTGTGAGGTATTTTTCCATGGCCTCCCGCTCGGGCTTGGACAGGTGGAAAAGTCTTTTGGTAGGGAGGGTGGCGCCGGGAAGTAGGTCAATGGCGCAGTCGTAAGGTCTGTGGGGAGGTAACGAGGAGGCGGATGTTTTACTGAAAATCTGCTGCAGGTCATGGTAGTCTGAGGGAACGTTAGCTAAATTTATTACCTCTGGTGCTGGGGATGAGTCTGTAGATCGAGCTGGCTGAGCTGATTTAAGGCAGTGGGCGTGGCAATGATTGCTCCAATTGCGGATGGTGGCCGTGGACCAATCAATGTGGGGGTTGTGGAGTTTCAGCCAGGGGATACCCAGAATAACGGAGTTCAGGGGGGTGGTGATTACGTACAGATCTATGTATTCATGGTGATTACTGGAGAGAATTAATTTCACTGGTTCTGTTTAGGAGTTAACAGTTCATATGTAGGGATGCCGTGAGTTTTAACAAAGTCAATGAACTTATCATCTGCACCAGAATCCACCAGCACTTGAGTCGGGACAGAGTGTTCGTGGCCATGGATCATACCTGAAACTTGGACTCTCGAGGTGGAGGAGAAAGAGATGCGGCTCACCATAGTTCCTCCTTCTAATGGTGAGCCCCGCCTTTTGGCACCTCCGGGCAGCGGGAAATGAAGTGTCCTCGTTGGCCACAGTAGAGGCACAGCTTGTCTCGCATTCTGCGTTGTCTCTCGGTGGGTGTGAGGCGTGCTCTTCCTAGTTGCTTGGGCTCGTCAGTAGGTGGCGGTCGTTGCCTATGAACGCAGTGGGTGGCATCAGGAGATCCCGAGGTGGAGTCAGGGGAGTAGAGCTGGGTGCTGGTGAGGAACTGCCTCTTCTTCATCCCCTGACGCTCCCTAGCTCTTTCCCTGATTCTATTGTCTAGGCGAATGGCCAAATCAATGAGGGAGTTGAGGGAGTTACACTCCTCTCGAACCGCTAGTTCGTCCTTTAACTCCCCTACCAACCCCTTGAGAAATATGGCCTGCAATGCAGAATCATCCCACCCACTCTCAGCTGCTAAAATGCGGAAGTTTACAGCATACTCTGACACGGAAAGGTTACCCTGCTGTAGGTCAAGTAACTGGTTTACAGCCTGTCTCCCCTTTACTGGATGATCAAAAACTCGTTTCATCTCGTCTATGAATCGGTGGTAATCATGCATTAACTCTTGCTGCTGTGTGGAAATAGCTAGGGACCAGGCCGCAGCCTGTCCAGTGAGTAAGCTCATAATGAATGCTACTTTAGCTTGAGGGGTGGAATAGGTGAGAGGTTGCTGAGTGAACACTAGATGGCATTGGTGTAGAAACTGTGAGCATGTCCCTAAGTCTCCTGAGTACCTGGCTGGTATGGGGATATAGGGCTCACGTGCCTGCGGTGCTGGGCTGGTAAGCAGGCTGTCGGCTGGGTCAGGACCGGTGGAGCGCGGGGAGCGGGTGAGTCGTTCTTCTAGTGCCGCCAGCTGTCCACTTAATTGAGAGACGCCAGTTGTGATGCGTTGCACGTGTTCCGACACTTGGTGCAGAGCCAACTCCGTCTGATTCACCCTCGCAGCTTGCGAGGAGAGTTCTTGTCCCAAAAAATCTGACTCTGCTGGGTCCATACTGGCCAGATTGTTCTGTTACGAGTCAGTTTAAGGAGACCAGGACCCAGTTGCAGAGTATGACGAAAAAACTTTTATTTACAAAAAAACTCTCAAAAAGGAAAAGTAGCAACTAAAAGGTTTAACTAAAAATCACCACGAAACATGGGAAAAAACTACCAGAGCAAAGTACAACTGAAAACACTGTGACAAGGCACTGAAAAACTTACAACACAAAACACAGAGAAACTTCTTGGAACACAGGGCAGGAGATCTCTGAGAGCATGAAGACGTTGTTGCAGCATGGGAGAACAATCTGGCACAGGAGATGAGGAGGAGGTGGTTTAAGAAGCCATCTAATCAGGCAGAATGCGCTGCAGGTATGCCGGTGGCTCCATGCTCTCAGAGATCGGCCCGCCCCTAATGCAGTCCCTGTAGGCAGAGAGAGAGAGAGGAGTCAGCTCACTCAACCAGAACAGGATCATAACACAAATTTTGTAAAGTGAATATGTCAAATTTACTTTGGGGCTAAATACACCTAAAATCAAAGGTAATTAAAACCAGGCTTAAAAATAAGAGCGATGCATTTACAGCACTAATTTCAGCCCCTACATATCAGTATTAAAATATTGATTGATTAAATTTTGATTTAAATGTTAAAGAATGATTTACTGAACATTTTTTGTCAATACTTCTGAATAATTGACTAAAACTTTTGGAACCTGTGATTCCCCACAGATCAACAAGCTCTTCAACATATGTGTGACTTCCTTCAACCAAAGAAAAGTTCTAATCAGCCAGGGATTTCAACCCATAACCCTGAATGTGTGAGGCCATTGAATGAACCACAAAACTACTGTAACTTCCAAATAATGTCTCCACATGCAAAAACAAAGAAGGGTAGATTAAATCATAAGTACCTGTGAATAATTAGTCTTCAGCAGGTGTCAGGACAACCATGCTTAATATATGTGAGATAATGTTTGGTTTTAGACGCTGGTGTTCTGCTTATTCAAAATGTAAATGTGAAAAAGTCACATGTGCTTTGACTTGACAACTCTCCTTGACCTTTTTCTCCAACAGAGAGAAGGTATGTGGTTTAATTAGGCATGCCTAGAATGTCATAGGGATAAATTACATTACGTAAACGATGTACTTAGCCTACTAGCCCTGTCTGAGGTGACTTCTCATTTTACACAGTGCTTATGCTAAAGAAGTCTGTGGTTTAGGAGACGGATAGAGTCCAAACCACTGAGAGGTATCAGACACATAACCTGGGAGTTGATCAGTCTCCAAGACCACTTTATTGACCAGTGTCCTGGAGAGTGTTGACATACAGCCTTTCAAAAAGGGGAAAGAGCAACTATTTATAAAGCAGTGATCAGTGCAGCTCTTTCTGTTTCAACCACATGGGGTCCAATTTATTAAAAAGGGCAAATTAGCAAGAGGATATAATAAAAAAACAACAACAAAAACACACAAGTCAGACTACAGGGGCAAGTGGGCTAAAAAAAGAAAAGCCAACAAGTGTTAAAAACAATAGTTTGCTCACTTGAAGTTGATTACATAAGACACAAATATTATGTTGCAATATTACAACACTGGGCATCTCGGAGTTAAAATATTGAACTTCACGACAAGACAGATTTACGCCATAAACCCTGGGCGGCGCGATTAGCCTCCAGATATGTATTTAATTTCTGCCAGAAGTAATTTACGCAGTGTTTGCTAATGTAAACAGACTTTGATTGTTAGCTTTGACAACCTACTTAGATTGTGAGCTAAAATGTCCTGGGAACATAGTTTCAATACTTGTCTGGAGATGGAGTTATTATCCCCCACCCGAATTTAGTGCAGACCAAGGAGGATAATATGGCCCAACGTAACGTACAGCAAGATTTGTGCTTATTTCGTGGACTCCATCACAATAGACAGGAAAGCTATGGACAATTTGAAAGCCTCTGAGGCGTATCAGTATCTGCATAGGCAGTTGTGTCATAAAAACACGATGGTTTTGTGTATCTGAAAGCAAATTTCAAGGGACGTTTGGCAACCCTACACACAGGGCACTGTAGGTATCTGTCAACCCAATGTACACATACAAGCAATGGTGTAACATTAGCTCTACTGTCTATGAACATTAGCCTATGGTGAACATTGTTTGTCCCATCTCCAATCAGCTGTTTTACTAAAACACCAGTAGCAATGTTAGTGCATGACTTCTTCACAACTAACAGTATTGTCAGTTCCATAGCTAAAGCTTTCATTTCGTAGCTAAAGTTGCTAAACTTACCATCAGATTGAAGTTTACTTAGTTTCTTTGTGGAGACAGTTGTCCACTCTGTGACTTGTCTCCTCTTTAGCTGTAGGTAAAGCCAGTGTATTCCAACCACAACTCTGGAAATGGGTTATCCTTGGTTGGTCTTTTGTCCATAAAGTGATGGGAACACACAAAAACATTACATTACAACGCCTTCAGCCAGGCCTGTGATTCTGAGTCACCATCAGCCTTGCAAAAAAATGAAAACAATGGAGGGCATGAGCATTGGCTTTTTGTGGCAGGTTTGTGCTCAAAACACGCCTAATAACCAGTCATTCAGGTGTTTACTTGAGTTTTTACAACCAACGACAACACACGTAGTTCCTGAACCACTTTTCCTCTTAAAGTTGTCCATCCTTTTTCTCACTGAGTCACTGTGTTAATATCGGAGCTAACTAGCAAAACAAATCGGAGGCTGCCAGAACGGAGCTGAAAAACATAGACGGGCGGAATTCAAGAAGTAGAGCAGAAACGGGTCAAAAACTTGTGTATTTCTTATGAAATAAGCAGCGCTTGTCCAAATTAACCATTGGTCCCAATACATACCATTCACCATTTCATGCTCATATAATTATCCCGCCCCCTGAAGGGGAGAGGGGTAATGTGTTTGAGTCAGTTTGTGTATCTGTGTATTTGTTTGACTGTAAGCAGCTTTACACAAAAACTACTGGACCAATTTCCATGAAATTTTCAGAAAAAGTATGAAGTGGAGCAGAATAGACTCCATTAAATTTTGGTGAATATAGGTCACAGGGTCACAGTCACCAAAAATGTGTTTTTGTAATCATAAGAGATAAATCAAATCTGATAAAATGTGTGCAAAAGGGGGCACAGTTTGTTGTTTCCGGCACCACTTGTCTTCATTTGTTTTTAGTTATTCAAGCTTTTTATAATGGAGCAAACTTTGGAGTTTATAAAAAGGGGATTGGTGTGCCCATTGTATCCAGCATGGTCATCTTCTGCAGAATGAATAGTTCACTTATTACTCAATCATTACAGAGACAGTTTGTGCTATAGTAGCAAAACCAGTAATACAAGCAACACAGAATAGAAACAGAAACTTTACATAAATCTTTGCACTCTGTCCCCAGTTGATAATGTTATTAAAGAGTCATTTAACAAACATGCACCACTTATTCTTTTTTGGGTTTCAGTAAATCATTTGAGGTAATACTCCTACCTCTAGCTAAATAAGTTAACAAGTGTCTTATAAATGGCCAAGTGAAAATGCACTCAGCGATTAATTACTTCATTAGGCTGCTGCTGTTCTAATTATTGCATCAATAGAGCTCATTAAATGATCCTGACCTCCAGATGGACATTTTCTGTCTTTGCCTGTCACTTTTTCTTTTTTTTCTCCACCTCTTCTTCCTCTTCTTTTTGCATGTCCATCAGCCACTGCCTTCCTCTAGCAGATCCAAGCAGCATGTGAAAGTTCAACCTCACACACTGCTGGACAAAAAAGTGACAGCTCATTACAACTTTGAAAATTGAGTTCAATTTGGTGTGATCTATTAATCTTTGTTGCGTTCCTGCACATCCATAGTCATTTCTCTTTTCATTAAGCAGAACAATAGTGCCAGTGCCATTGAATTCATTACATGCAGTCAAAAGCAAATCTGCAGGGCCCATTTAATTCACTTTCATTATTAACATTATCATTATTATTAATATGCTTACTGTAAGTAGAAGGCTGTATGTCACTGAAATGAAATGTTAATCCACCTTTTGGCAGGTATTATTTCACATCACCTCCTTCTTGAGGAGATGGAAATGCTGAGCCAAAAAAAAGGTTTATTTATCAGGTTATATTTTCTGTCATGTAAAAATAGGTTATGTACATATTCTTTATCAGGATAAATAACCCATTTCTCTTTGGTGATGACATGTAAAGAATCCCAGCCAATGATATCAGCTGGAAAACATGATGATACATTAAATGAGAAAATTTTCTAGGTTGGAAATTAACCTGCTTGCTTCCAAACATTGCTTTGGATTGAATATTGCATTAAGATGCATTATTATTTTCTGTGAAAGAAATGTCACGAGGAGTCATTTAATAAACATGGCAATAAATGTAAATATGTTGATTTACATATATATTCATTATTATTATGCAATACATCTCATCCTGTACTAAATGTTTTTTGTTTTTTTTTTTTAAAGATTGGGTTTCCTGATGTCTCCACATGTACCGTGCCATGTTTATTTTAAAACTCTTTTTTTTGTAGCATTCCACAACAATATTTTTGTTTGTTTTCACGTGACTTTAGTATTGGAAAATGACTTTTCCATTCTAGTTTTGTGTGATATACTCTTGACAGGATCAACTCTTGCCAGCAGAAAAACGTAAAACCAAGAAATAAATTTGACTTTTTCATTACACAACAAATATTTAACACCCATAGCATTGTGTAAAATGGCATAGTGAAAAAACAATATTAAACAAGGCTTTTGCCAGCTGAAGCAATGGCTAGGGACCCAATCCTTAAACAGGCAGCAATGATGTCATGACATGAGGCATCCCAAGGTCATGACCTTTCATTTAGGCTCAGTTGGTAGAGTGGGTTGTCCAATGACTAAAGGGTTGACGGTTCGTTTCCCAGCTCTGGCTGTCAATATATCGAACTGTCCATGGGCAAGACACTGAACCCTGACTTAGTCTCCCAGTAGGACTAATAGAACGTTAGAAACCTACTGGTGTATGAGTGTGTGTGTGAGAATGAGTGAATATGAGGTTAATGTAAAGCCCTTGGAGTACCATAAAGGTGGAAAATATATATAAGTGCAGTCCATTTATACTTGATTTGAAGGTAATAAGACAAATAGCTCCAAACATATGACCAAAAGCATGACAGACAAGGGTTGCAAATTAGTTTTATGCTTATAGTCTTTGTGCAAAACATTAGCCTTTTCTGTTTGTTGCTCTTCCCCTGACAAATAAATAAATACATGAAAAATAGTTTTAAACTTTTAAGCACCCCCTTATGGGCAATCTAGAAATGGTAAACTGCTGAAAATCAAATCAGTTCATCTTCACTGTGATATTCATTGATACACTGTAGAAAACATGGAATATCTTTCAAGTTATTGCATTTTTTATTTTTTTATTTTTTTGTCTGCAAGTTATCGCATTAACATGAAGGATATCCAGCAGCAGTGGTTGGACTAAAACCATAATATACCTGAAACAAATGATGATATAATGGGATATAATGACCAAGTGTCTGAATTTTGTGATAGCTGTTCACACTGGGGGTGTAACTGTACACTCTTTTGCACTGAACTGTATTGGTTCAGGGCCTTCAATACAGTATGGAGGTGTACTGAATCAACACATGTCGCCTATGTGAAAAAACTGAGGAGGCAGGGTGTACACATGCAGAGCCCATGGGCAGGGTTTTCTCTCTAAACATTCAGTGGTTAATTCTCAGTCCAGCTGCAAAAGCTGCATGCGAAGTGTTAGTTTTCAGTTTGTTGCAGCTTTGTGGTGCAAAGAAATCCACATGTTCCTGTATAACTTTTATTTGTAACTTAAAGGGGACGTATCATGCCCATTTTGCACCAGGTAACACAGTTCCCTGGTGTCTCAGTGATCTGAGTCACATGCTTTGGTCAAAATACCACATTGATTCAGAGATACAGGAGCCTCTTCAACCTGGAGAAAGATACCTGTTCAAAACACTGTTTTAGTCCATCATGCTTTCATGCAAATAAGCCACAACTGACCCACTCTTACCGAGAATGGAACCTGAAAAAGTTGAGGCAGAAAAAAAGGTCAGCTGGAGAGAATGAAAATGGATCGAGTGCTGAGTTTTACAGCCCTGGTGCCTTCAGGTCCTGGTCCTGTAACAACTGTGGTCTGCGTTCATGTAGGGCTCATCTGGACCCAAGGTGGCCAGACAAGCCACGACACCACGGTCATGGGATCATGAGGGATCAATAAAGTCCATCTTATCTTATCTTATTATGGTACCACCCATGGACCAGCCTGTCCAATCAACCCTGATTGATGGATAGGATTTACATAGCACTTTTTTGGCCACTCTTTACATTAGTGATTAATTTGCTCTCACATTCTCCCCCTGGTGGTGGTAAACTACATTTGTAGCCACAGTTGCCCTGGGGCAGACTGACAGAAACATGGCCCCTCTGACCACCACCAAGCGTTCATACACTAGTTTGAGTGGCACTGGACTGACTATGGCAAAGCGGTATTCGAACCCTTTGGTTATTGGACGACCCACTCTACCAACTGAGCCATGGCTGCCCCATTTTTGTCGTAAAAACATTAAAAAGTACATTTTGAATATATCCCCTTTAAGGCGGTAAAATCAAGTGATCCTGCTCCTCTTCTACTTCACTGTGCCTCTGCTGATTGATTGAAATCTTTATTGTCCCTGAAAGGAAATTCAGTTGTCAGCTCAGCAGAACAGTTAAAAATATGTTAAAAATTAGAAAGATACATAAGAATAACTGTAATAAAAGTAATAAATGAACATAACACAAAGACAAGGTGCAGTGTGCAAAAGTACAGGTAATGAGCATGTTGTGGATTTTCGTCATGGATCAAAGATGTCACCACCAGAAGTTGAGTAGGAAAAGGCTCAGTTTAATTTGACATGTATGTGTCCTTTATAGTCCATTTTCAGATACCAGTCCCCCACACTAAACCTGCTCTAACCAGTTCCTTGACGTCAAATGATGTCAGGGCTCTCCTCATATAGTCAGAATAACAGAGCATGCGCCCCTTCTAAACGGACCGGGGATCAGCGGTCTGAAGCCGCGCGTTTAATCCGCTCATAATGCTCTGTTTATGGGCAGAATAACAGAGCATGCGCCCCCTCTAAACGGACCGGGGATCAGCGGTCTGAAGCCGCGCGTTTAATCCGCCCATAACGCTCTGGTCTGGGGCTGCATATGAAGGCATAATCATATTTATATAATATAAAGGTATAAGTCCAGTGTGGTTTTGTAGTACCATGCCTCCATAAAAATATTTCTAAGTCCACACTGGAGCGCCACCAGTTAAAACTCTCGTTCCTTGTAACGTGGATGTACTTGAAAAAATACCTCCCAGAAAAGCGCTAAATGCACTATGCAGGCGGTGTCCCCGTTGACTTTGAATGGGGATGCCCTAGCAACTACCAAAGAGCAAAATCCGTTTACGTGTGGCAAAGTGTGGACTTAGAAATATTTTTATAGAGGCATGGTACTACCCGGGTGAAGCTGTGGACTTAGAAATATTTTTATAGAGGCATGGTACTACCCGGGTGAAGCTGAAATATTTCTAAGTCCACACTTTGCCACACGTAAACGGATTTTGCTCTTTGGTAGTTGCTAGGGCATCCCTATTCAAAGTCAATGGAGACACCTTCTGCATAGTGCATTTAGCACTTTTCTGGGAGGTATTTTTTCAAGTACATCCACGTTATAAGGAACGAGAGTTTTAACTGGTGGTGCTCCAGTGTAATAAGAGGCCAGCTTCGGAGTGTGCGTTACCCGTGCAAAGATAGAGGGACATCGGATCCCTTTATTGGATTTATGCCCTCCGAACCTCCAGATCGAAAGGCATTTATGAAGCCCCGCCTCTGAAGGGCCTATGCTCTCCGTTTGTCGGTTCAGCGGTAGGTTCCTTCAACATTGCGGGCTGGTACACGTTAGGTATTCGGGAGGGGAGGACAGGGCTCCGGCCTCCAGGAGAGGATGCGGGACAGAGATGCGCTGTCTCCCTCAGTGGCTCTCCAACGGTATCCGCGAGTGCCAGGCGGTGCCTGGGGTCCGCCTAACCCGGCGGCGGGTTGCGGTCCCGGTCACGGCGGCCAGAGCTGACGCGGGTCCGTTATAAATAACTATGTTTCTCTTATCCTTGTTCACACACGGCAGTGGGCGCGGTTACAGCTCCGGCGGCGGAGTGCTGGCCCCAGCGGCTGTGTATAACCCCGGGGTGCGCGCTGTTCGCGCGGTGCGCTCTGAGGGGGCGGTGTGTTCCTTTTCCCTGGCCCCCGCCCAGGTCTGTCGCCCTAACCGAGGAGGCCCCTTTCCCGTCCCGCCCTACTAAAGGGCTCACAGGGGGGGGTTGGGGATGCCCTCCTCGGGACCGGCGACTCTCCTGGGGGCCTTGGATCGCCTCCTCCGCCCCCTCGGATCACCGCACTGCCGCGGGTGGGCTCCACCTTCGGGGCTATCCTAGTTGATCCTCCAGTATAGCAGCATATGCTTGTCCCACATATTAAACCGCTGGAAGGTCGGTACAGTGAAACTACGAATGGCTCATTAAATCAGTTATGGTTCCTTTGGTCGGTGAGGTGAGTCCCGAGCAGGCGGGGCTCTCTCTTCATGCGTCCGGCTCTGCCGGTTCTGACCCCACATTGGCAGGTGGGGAGTTTGACTGGGGCGGTACGAAGGGAACGTGAGCTGGGGTCTCAGACCATCGTGAGAGGCTCAGGGAGAACAGACACTCCCGTAGAGCAGAAGGGAACGTGAGCTGGGGTCTCAGACCATCGTGAGAGACTCAGGGAGAACAGACACTCCCGTGGAGCAGAAGGGAACGTGAGCGGCTCAGGGAGAACAGGCACTCCCGTAGAGCAGAAGGGAACGTGAGCTGGGGTCTCAGACCATCGTGAGAGGCTCAGGGAGAACAGACACTCCCGTGGAGCAGAAGGGAACGTGAGTGGCTCAGGGAGAAGAGACACTCCCGTAGAGCAGAAGGGAACGTGAGCTGGGGTCTCAGACCATCGTGAGAGGCTCAGGGAGAACAGGCACTCCCGTAGAGCAGAAGGGAACGTGAGCTTGGGGTCTCAGACCATCGTGAGAGGCTCAGGGAGAAAAGACACTCACATAAAGTAAGAGGGAACGTGAGCTGGGTAAACGGCCTCCTCCTAATCCCAAGAGGGTTTTTTTTAACCTTTTTGGAATATTTCTAAGTCCAGTGTGGACTTAGAAAATTTTATCTTTATATTTGTAGTACCAAGGGTTTTTTTTAACCTTTTTGGAATATTTCTAAGTCCACGTTGGACTTAGAAAAATTCCAAAAAATAAAAAAAACCCTTGGTACTACAAATGGAAAGATAGAAAATTTTCTAAGTCCACGTTGGACTTAGAAAAATTCCAAAAAATAAAAAAAACCCTTGGTACTACAAATGGAAAGATAGAAAATTTTCTAAGTCCACGTTGGACTTAGAAAAATTCCAAAAAATAAAAAAAACCCTTGGTACTACAAATGGAAAGATAGAAAATTTTCTAAGTCCACGTTGGACTTAGAAAAATTCCAAAAAATAAAAAAAAACCCTTGGTACTACAAATGGAAAGATAGAAAATTTTCTAAGTCCACTTTGGACTTAGAAAAATTCCAAAAAATAAAAAAAACCCTTGGTACTACAAATGGAAAGATAGAAATTTATCTAAGTCCACGTTGGACTTAGAAAAATTTCTGATATTTTTTCGTTTTGTAGTACCAAGGCTCTGGTTGACTTACGGCGCCGGTTGAAGGGGTTTAGCCCGAGGAGGGGGCTTAAGTTTGGGGTACCAGGGACCGACTGGGGCGGTCGGTCCCTGGAGGTCCAGTAGGGGCCGGGTGTGTCTAGATTGTGGCCGGGGATAGGGAGCCTTTTTTCGGGTATAGGTCCCAGGGTTAGACCCCTGGTTCTATGGGGCTCCAGGGGTCCACGTGCCCGGCTACTCTGCCCCAGAATGGGGCCTTGAGGCTGGGTATAAAGCCTGGCCTCCTGAGCCCTGGTTCTATGGGGCTCCAGGGGTCCACGTGACCGGCTACTCTGCCCCAGAATGGGGCCTTCAGGCTGGGTATAAAGCCTGGCCTCCTGAGCCCTGGTTCTATGGGGCTCCAGGGGTCCACGTGACCGGCTACTCTGCCCCAGAATGGGGCCTTGAGGCTGGGTATAAAGCCTGGCCTCCTGAGCCCTGGTTCTATGGGGCTCCAGGGGTCCACGTGACCGGCTACTCTGCCCCAGAATGGGGCCTTGAGGCTGGGTATAAAGCCTGGCCTCCTGAGCCCTGGTTCTATGGGGCTCCAGGGGTCCACGTGACCGGCTACTCTGCCCCAGAATGGGGCCTTGAGGCTGGGTATAAAGCCTGGCCTCCTGAGCCCTGGTTCTATGGGGCTCCAGGGGTCCACGTGACCGGCTACTCTGCCCCAGAATGGGGCCTTGAGGCTGGGTATAAAGCCTGGCCTCCTGAGCCCTGGTTCTATGGGGCTCCAGGGGTCCACGTGACCGGCTACTCTGCCCCAGAATGGGGCCTTGAGGCTGGGTATAAAGCCTGGCCTCCTGAGCCCTGGTTCTATGGGGCTCCAGGGGTCCACGTACCCGGCTCCTCTGCCCCAGAATGGGGCCTTCAGGCTGGGTCAAGGCCCAGCCTTTTTACCCCTGGTTCTTTGGGGCTCCAGGGGTCCACGTGCCCGGCTACTGTCCCCCAGAATGGGGCCTTGAGGCTGGGTATAAAGCCTGGCCTCCCGAGCCCTGGTTCTATGGGGCTCCAGGGGTCCACGTGACCGGCTACTCTGCCCCAGAATGGGGCCTTCAGGCTGGGTATAAAGCCTGGCCTCCTGAGCCCTGATTCTATGGGGCTCCAGGGGTCCATGTGACCGGCTAGTGTGCCCCAGAATGGGGCCTTGAGGCTGGGTCTAAAGCTGGGACTTTTTACCCCTGGTTCTATGGGGCTCCAGGGGTCCAGTTGCCCAGCTACTGTGCCCCAGAATGGGGCCTTCAGGCCGGGTCAAGGCCCGGCCTTTTTACCCCTGGTTCTATGGGGCTCCATGTCCCCAGCAACTACCAAGAGGCAAAACTCGCTATGTGTGAAAGTGGGACTTTGTCATTTTTCTAAACTGGAGGCATGGTACTACCGGGTGAAGCAAGTCCCAATGGAGGCTTGCTGTTAGCTTCCGGAGGATGGCAGGGGAAAAAGCAACAAAAGGGAACAGATGTCCCTTCATTTTGGTCCGGGGAAGGTACCCTGCGAATCCTGCCTGCCTGCGCCTGGAGGAACACCACTTAAAATCGTGGTTTCTGAAATGGGGGAAGCACGTGAAAAAATACCTCCCAAAAAAGTGTTAAATGCACTATGCAGAAGGTGTCTCCATTGACCTTGAATGGGGAGGCCCCAGCAACTACCAAGAAGCAAAACTCAATCACGTCTGGCAAAATAGACAGGTCCCCAGCAACTACCAAGAGGCAAAACTCGCTACGTCTGAAAGTTGGACTTTGTCATTTTTCTGAACTGGAGGCATGGTACTACCAGAGTGAGGCTGAAATTATTCTAAGTCCCACCAGAGGCATGGTACTACCAGAGTGAGGCTGAAATTATTCTAAGTCCCACCAGAGGCATGGTACTACCAGAGTGAAGCTGAAATTTTGTTGGACTTTGTCATTTTTCACAGGGGTCCATATGTTGCTCTACTCTGCCCCAGAATGGGGCCTCGAGGCTGGGTCTAAAGCCGGGCCTTTTTACCCCTGGTTCTATGGGGCTCCAGGGGTCCACGTGCCCGGCTACTGTGCCCCAGAATGGGGCCTTCAGGCTGGGCCAAGGCCCAGCCTTATTACCCCTGGTTCTACGGGGCTCCAGGGGTCCACATGCCTGGCTACTGTGCCCCAGAATGGGGCCTTCAGGCTGGGTCAAGGCCCGGCCTTATTACCCCTGGTTCTACGGGGCTCCAGGGGTCCACGTGCCCGGCTACTTTGCCCCACAATGGGGCCTTCAGGCTGGGTCAAGGCCTGGTCTTTTTACCCCTGGTTCTACGGGGCTCCAGGGGTCCACGTGCCCAGCTACTGTGCCCCAGAATGGGGCCTTCAGGCTGGGTCAAGGCCCGGCCTTTTTACCCCTGGTTCTATGGGGCTCCAGGTCCCCAGCAACTACCAAGAGGCAAAACTCGCTACGTGTGAAAGTGGGACTTTGTCATTTTTCACAGGGGTCCACGTGCCCAGCTACTGTGCCCCAGAATGGGGCCTTCAGGCTGGGTCAAGGCCCGGCTTTTTTACCCCTGGTTCTATGGTGCTCCAGGTCCCCAGCAACTACCAAGAGGCAAAACTCGCTACGTGTGAAAGTGGGACTTTGCCATTTTTCTAAACTGGAGGCATGGTACTACCGGGGTGAAGCAAGTCCCATTGCAGGCTTGCTGTTAGCTTCCGGAGGATGGCAGGGGAAAAAGCAACAAAAGGGAACAGATGTCCCTTCATTTTGGTCCGGGGAAGGTGCCCTGCGAATCCTGCCTGCCTGCGCCTGGAGGAACACCACTTAAAATCGTGGTTTCTGAAATGGGGGAAGCACGTGAAAAAATACCTCCCAAAAAAGTGTTAAATGCACTATGCAGAAGGTGTCTCCATTGACCTTGAATGGGGAGGCCCCAGCAACTACCAAGAAGCAAAACTCAATCACGTCTGGCAAAATAGACAGGTCCCCAGCAACTACCAAGAGGCAAAACTCGCTACGTCTGAAAGTTGGACTTTGTCATTTTTCTGAACTGGAGGCATGGTACTACCAGAGTGAGGCTGAAATTTTTCTAAGTCCCACCAGAGGCATGGTACTACCAGGAGTGAAGCTGAAATTTTGTTGGACTTTGTCATTTTTCACAGGGGTCCATATGTTGCTCTACTCTGCCCCAGAATGGGGCCTCGAGGCTGGGTCAAGGCCCGGCCTTTTTACCCCTGGTTCTATGGGGCTCCAGGGGTCCACGTGCCCTTCTCCTCTGCCCCAGAATGGGGCCTTCAGGCTGGGTCAAGGCCCAGCCCTATTACCCCTGGTTCTACGGGGCTCCAGGGGTCCACATGCCCGGCTACTGTGCCCCAGAATGGGGCCTTAAGGCTGGGTCTAAAGCCTGGCCTTTTTACCCCTGGTTCTACGGGGCTCCAGGGGTCCACGTGCCCTGCTCCTCTGCCCCAGAACGGGGCCTTCAGGCTGGGTCAAGGCCCAGCCCTATTACCCCTGGTTCTACGGGGCTCCAGGGGTCCACGTGCCCGGCTACTGTGCCCCAGAATGGGGCCTTAAGGCTGGGTCTAAAGCCTGGCCTTTTTACCCCTGGTTCTATGGGGCTCCAGGGGTCCACGTGCCCTTCTCCTCTGCCCCAGAATGGGGCCTTCAGGCTGGGTCAAGGCCCAGCCCTATTACCCCTGGTTCTACGGGGCTCCAGGGGTCCACGTGGCCTTCTCCTCTGCCCCAGAATGGGGCCTTCAGGCTGGGTCAAGGCCCAGCCCTATTACCCCTGGTTCTACGGGGCTCCAGGGGTCCACGTGCCCTTCTCCTCTGCCCCAGAATGGGGCCTTCAGGCTGGGTCAAGGCCCGGCCTTTTTACCCCTGGTTCTATGGGGCTCCAGGGGTCCACGTGCCCTTCTCCTCTGCCCCAGAATGGGGCCTTCAGGCTGGGTCAAGGCCCAGCCCTATTACCCCTGGTTCTACGGGGCTCCAGGGGTCCACGTGCCCGGCTACTGT
This sequence comes from Siphamia tubifer, assembly GCA_020466265.1. Taxonomy (NCBI): domain Eukaryota; kingdom Metazoa; phylum Chordata; class Actinopteri; order Kurtiformes; family Apogonidae; genus Siphamia; species Siphamia tubifer. Next base: position 10,219,439 of record CM035803.1, read on the forward strand.
GCCCCAGAATGGGGCCTTAAGGCTGGGTCTAAAGCCTGGCCTTTTTACCCCTGGTTCTACGGGGCTCCAGGGGTCCACGTGCCCTGCTCCTCTGCCCCAGAACGGGGCCTTCAGGCTGGGTCAAGGCCCAGCCCTATTACCCCTGGTTCTACGGGGCTCCAGGGGTCCACGTGCCCGGCTACTGTGCCCCAGAATGGGGCCTTAAGGCTGGGTCTAAAGCCTGGCCTTTTTACCCCTGGTTCTATGGGGCTCCAGGGGTCCACGTGCCCTTCTCCTCTGCCCCAGAATGGGGCCTTCAGGCTGGGCCAAGGCCCAGCCCTACTACCCCTGGTTCTACGGGGCTCCAGGGGTCCACGTGCCCTTCTCCTCTGCCCCAGAATGGGGCCTTCAGGCTGGGTCAAGGCCCAGCCCTATTACCCCTGGTTCTACGGGGCTCCAGGGGTCCACGTGCCCGGCTACTGTGCCCCAGAATGGGGCCTTAAGGCTGGGTCTAAAGCCTGGCCTTTTTACCCCTGGTTCTACGGGGCTCCAGGGGTCCACGTGCCCTGCTCCTCTGCCCCAGAACGGGGCCTTCAGGCTGGGTCAAGGCCCAGCCCTATTACCCCTGGTTCTACGGGGCTCCAGGGGTCCACGTGCCCGGCTACTGTGCCCCAGAATGGGGCCTTAAGGCTGGGTCTAAAGCCTGGCGTTTTTACCCCTGGTTCTATGGGGCTCCAGGGGTCCACGTGCCCTTCTCCTCTGCCCCAGAATGGGGCCTTCAGGCTGGGTCAAGGCCCAGCCCTATTACCCCTGGTTCTACGGGGCTCCAGGGGTCCACGTGCCCTTCTCCTCTGCCCCAGAATGGGGCCTTCAGGCTGGGTCAAGGCCCAGCCCTATTACCCCTGGTTCTACGGGGCTCCAGGGGTCCACGTGCCCGGCTACTGTGCCCCAGAATGGGGCCTTAAGGCTGGGTCTAAAGCCTGGCCTTTTTACCCCTGGTTCTATGGGGCTCCAGGGGTCCACGTGCCCTTCTCCTCTGCCCCAGAATGGGGCCTTCAGGCTGGGTCAAGGCCCAGCCCTATTACCCCTGGTTCTACGGGGCTCCAGGGGTCCACGTGCCCGGCTACTGTGCCCCAGAATGGGGCCTTAAGGCTGGGTCTAAAGCCTGGCCTTTTTACCCCTGGTTCTATGGGGCTCCAGGGGTCCACGTGCCCTTCTCCTCTGCCCCAGAATGGGGCCTTCAGGCTGGGTCAAGGCCCAGCCCTATTACCCCTGGTTCTACGGGGCTCCAGGGGTCCACGTGCCCGGCTACTGTGCCCCAGAATGGGGCCTTAAGGCTGGGTCTAAAGCCTGGCCTTTTTACCCCTGGTTCTATGGGGCTCCAGGGGTCCACGTGCCCTTCTCCTCTGCCCCAGAATGGGGCCTTCAGGCTGGGTCAAGGCCCAGCCCTATTACCCCTGGTTCTACGGGGCTCCAGGGGTCCACGTGCCCTTCTCCTCTGCCCCAGAATGGGGCCTTCAGGCTGGGTCAAGGCCCAGCCCTATTACCCCTGGTTCTACGGGGCTCCAGGGGTCCACGTGCCCGGCTACTGTGCCCCAGAATGGGGCCTTAAGGCTGGGTCTAAAGCCTGGCCTTTTTACCCCTGGTTCTATGGGGCTCCAGGGGTCCACGTGCCCTTCTCCTCTGCCCCAGAATGGGGCCTTCAGGCTGGGTCAAGGCCCAGCCCTATTACCCCTGGTTCTACGGGGCTCCAGGGGTCCACGTGCCCTTCTCCTCTGCCCCAGAATGGGGCCTTCAGGCTGGGTCAAGGCCCAGCCCTATTACCCCTGGTTCTACGGGGCTCCAGGGGTCCACGTGCCCGGCTACTGTGCCCCAGAATGGGGCCTTAAGGCTAGGTCTAAAGCCTGGCCTTTTTACCCCTGGTTCTATGGGGCTCCAGGGGTCCACGTGCCCTGCTCCTCTGCCCCAGAACGGGGCCTTCAGGCTGGGTCAAGGCCCAGCCCTATTACCCCTGGTTCTACGGGGCTCCAGGGGTCCACGTGCCCGGCTACTGTGCCCCAGAATGGGGCCTTAAGGCTGGGTCTAAAGCCTGGCCTTTTTACCCCTGGTTCTATGGGTCTCCAGGGGTCCACGTGCCCTTCTCCTCTGCCCCAGAATGGGGCCTTCAGGCTGGGTCAAGGCCCGGCCTTTTTACCCCTGGTTCTACGGGGCTCCAGGGGTCCACGTGGCCTTCTCCTCTGCCCCAGAATGGGGCCTTCAGGCTGGGTCAAGGCCCAGCCCTATTACCCCTGGTTCTACGGGGCTCCAGGGGTCCACGTGCCCTTCTCCTCTGCCCCAGAATGGGGCCTTCAGGCTGGATCAAGGCCCGGCCTTTTTACCCCTGGTTCTATGGGGCTCCAGGGGTCCACGTGCCCTTCTCCTCTGCCCCAGAATGGGGCCTTCAGGCTGGGTCAAGGCCCAGCCCTATTACCCCTGGTTCTACGGGGCTCCAGGGGTCCACGTGCCCGGCTACTGTGCCCCAGAATGGGGCCTTAAGGCTGGGTCTAAAGCCTGGCCTTTTTACCCCTGGTTCTACGGGGCTCCAGGGGTCCACGTGCCCTGCTCCTCTGCCCCAGAACGGGGCCTTCAGGCTGGGTCAAGGCCCAGCCCTATTACCCCTGGTTCTACGGGGCTCCAGGGGTCCACGTGCCCGGCTACTGTGCCCCAGAATGGGGCCTTAAGGCTGGGTCTAAAGCCTGGCCTTTTTACCCCTGGTTCTATGGGGCTCCAGGGGTCCACGTGCCCTTCTCCTCTGCCCCAGAATGGGGCCTTCAGGCTGGGTCAAGGCCCAGCCCTATTACCCCTGGTTCTACGGGGCTCCAGGGGTCCACGTGCCCTTCTCCTCTGCCCCAGAATGGGGCCTTCAGGCTGGGTCAAGGCCCAGCCCTATTACCCCTGGTTCTACGGGGCTCCAGGGGTCCACGTGCCCGGCTACTGTGCCCCAGAATGGGGCCTTAAGGCTGGGTCTAAAGCCTGGCCTTTTTACCCCTGGTTCTATGGGGCTCCAGGGGTCCACGTGCCCTTCTCCTCTGCCCCAGAATGGGGCCTTCAGGCTGGGTCAAGGCCCAGCCCTATTACCCCTGGTTCTACGGGGCTCCAGGGGTCCACGTGCCCGGCTACTGTGCCCCAGAATGGGGCCTTAAGGCTGGGTCTAAAGCCTGGCCTTTTTACCCCTGGTTCTATGGGGCTCCAGGGGTCCACGTGCCCTTCTCCTCTGCCCCAGAATGGGGCCTTCAGGCTGGGTCAAGGCCCAGCCCTATTACCCCTGGTTCTACGGGGCTCCAGGGGTCCACGTGCCCTTCTCCTCTGCCCCAGAATGGGGCCTTCAGGCTGGGTCAAGGCCCAGCCCTATTACCCCTGGTTCTACGGGGCTCCAGGGGTCCACGTGCCCGGCTACTGTGCCCCAGAATGGGGCCTTAAGGCTGGGTCTAAAGCCTGGCCTTTTTACCCCTGGTTCTATGGGGCTCCAGGGGTCCACGTGCCCTTCTCCTCTGCCCCAGAATGGGGCCTTCAGGCTGGGTCAAGGCCCAGCCCTATTACCCCTGGTTCTACGGGGCTCCAGGGGTCCACGTGCCCTTCTCCTCTGCCCCAGAATGGGGCCTTCAGGCTGGGTCAAGGCCCAGCCCTATTACCCCTGGTTCTACGGGGCTCCAGGGGTCCACGTGCCCGGCTACTGTGCCCCAGAATGGGGCCTTAAGGCTAGGTCTAAAGCCTGGCCTTTTTACCCCTGGTTCTATGGGGCTCCAGGGGTCCACGTGCCCTGCTCCTCTGCCCCAGAACGGGGCCTTCAGGCTGGGTCAAGGCCCAGCCCTATTACCCCTGGTTCTACGGGGCTCCAGGGGTCCACGTGCCCGGCTACTGTGCCCCAGAATGGGGCCTTAAGGCTGGGTCTAAAGCCTGGCCTTTTTACCCCTGGTTCTATGGGTCTCCAGGGGTCCACGTGCCCTTCTCCTCTGCCCCAGAATGGGGCCTTCAGGCTGGGTCAAGGCCCGGCCTTTTTACCCCTGGTTCTATGGGGCTCCAGGGGTCCACGTGCCCTTCTCCTCTGCCCCAGAATGGGGCCTTCAGGCTGGGTCAAGGCCCGGCCTTTTTACCCCTGGTTCTATGGGGCTCCAGGGGTCCACGTGCCCTTCTCCTCTGCCCCAGAATGGGGCCTTCAGGCTGGGTCAAGGCCCAGCCCTATTACCCCTGGTTCTACGGGGCTCCAGGGGTCCACGTGCCCGGCTACTGTGCCCCAGAATGGGGCCTTAAGGCTGGGTCTAAAGCCTGGCCTTTTTACCCCTGGTTCTATGGGGCTCCAGGGGTCCACGTGCCCTTCTCCTCTGCCCCAGAATGGGGCCTTCAGGCTGGGTCAAGGCCCGGCCTTTTTACCCCTGGTTCTACGGGGCTCCAGGGGTCCACGTGGCCTTCTCCTCTGCCCCAGAATGGGGCCTTCAGGCTGGGTCAAGGCCCAGCCCTATTACCCCTGGTTCTACGGGGCTCCAGGGGTCCACGTGCCCTTCTCCTCTGCCCCAGAATGGGGCCTTCAGGCTGGATCAAGGCCCGGCCTTTTTACCCCTGGTTCTATGGGGCTCCAGGGGTCCACGTGCCCTTCTCCTCTGCCCCAGAATGGGGCCTTCAGGCTGGGTCAAGGCCCAGCCCTATTACCCCTGGTTCTACGGGGCTCCAGGGGTCCACGTGCCCGGCTACTGTGCCCCAGAATGGGGCCTTAAGGCTGGGTCTAAAGCCTGGCCTTTTTACCCCTGGTTCTACGGGGCTCCAGGGGTCCACGTGCCCTGCTCCTCTGCCCCAGAACGGGGCCTTCAGGCTGGGTCAAGGCCCAGCCCTATTACCCCTGGTTCTACGGGGCTCCAGGGGTCCACGTGCCCGGCTACTGTGCCCCAGAATGGGGCCTTAAGGCTGGGTCTAAAGCCTGGCCTTTTTACCCCTGGTTCTATGGGGCTCCAGGGGTCCACGTGCCCTTCTCCTCTGCCCCAGAATGGGGCCTTCAGGCTGGGCCAAGGCCCAGCCCTACTACCCCTGGTTCTACGGGGCTCCAGGGGTCCACGTGCCCTTCTCCTCTGCCCCAGAATGGGGCCTTCAGGCTGGGTCAAGGCCCAGCCCTATTACCCCTGGTTCTACGGGGCTCCAGGGGTCCACGTGCCCGGCTACTGTGCCCCAGAATGGGGCCTTAAGGCTGGGTCTAAAGCCTGGCCTTTTTACCCCTGGTTCTATGGGGCTCCAGGGGTCCACGTGCCCTTCTCCTCTGCCCCAGAATGGGGCCTTAAGGCTGGGTCTAAAGCCTGGCCTTTTTACCCCTGGTTCTATGGGTCTCCAGGGGTCCACGTGCCCTTCTCCTCTGCCCCAGAATGGGGCCTTCAGGCTGGGTCAAGGCCCGGCCTTTTTACCCCTGGTTCTATGGGGCTCCAGGGGTCCACGTGCCCTTCTCCTCTGCCCCAGAATGGGGCCTTCAGGCTGGGTCAAGGCCCAGCCCTATTACCCCTGGTTCTACGGGGCTCCAGGGGTCCACGTGCCCGGCTACTGTGCCCCAGAATGGGGCCTTAAGGCTGGGTCTAAAGCCTGGCCTTTTTACCCCTGGTTCTATGGGGCTCCAGGGGTCCACGTGCCCTTCTCCTCTGCCCCAGAATGGGGCCTTCAGGCTGGGTCAAGGCCCGGCCTTTTTTACCCCTGGTTCTACGGGGCTCCAGGGGTCCACGTGGCCTTCTCCTCTGCCCCAGAATGGGGCCTTCAGGCTGGGTCAAGGCCCAGCCCTATTACCCCCTGGTTCTACGGGGCTCCAGGGGTCCACGTGCCCTTCTCCTCTGCCCCAGAATGGGGCCTTCAGGCTGGATCAAGGCCCGGCCTTTTTACCCCTGGTTCTATGGGGCTCCAGGGGTCCACGTGCCCTTCTCCTCTGCCCCAGAATGGGGCCTTCAGGCTGGGTCAAGGCCCAGCCCTATTACCCCTGGTTCTACGGGCTCCAGGGGTCCACGTGCCCGGCTACTGTGCCCCAGAATGGGGCCTTAAGGCTGGGTCTAAAGCCTGGCCTTTTTACCCCTGGTTCTACGGGGCTCCAGGGGTCCACGTGCCCTGCTCCTCTGCCCCAGAACGGGGCCTTCAGGCTGGGTCAAGGCCCAGCCCTATTACCCCTGGTTCTACGGGGCTCCAGGGGTCCACGTGCCCGGCTACTGTGCCCCAGAATGGGGCCTTAAGGCTGGGTCTAAAGCCTGGCCTTTTTACCCCTGGTTCTATGGGGCTCCAGGGGTCCACGTGCCCTTCTCCTCTGCCCCAGAATGGGGCCTTCAGGCTGGGCCAAGGCCCAGCCCTACTACCCCTGGTTCTACGGGGCTCCAGGGGTCCACGTGCCCTTCTCCTCTGCCCCAGAATGGGGCCTTCAGGCTGGGTCAAGGCCCAGCCCTATTACCCCTGGTTCTACGGGGCTCCAGGGGTCCACGTGCCCGGCTACTGTGCCCAGAATGGGGCCTTAAGGCTGGGTCTAAAGCCTGGCCTTTTTACCCCTGGTTCTACGGGGCTCCAGGGGTCCACGTGCCCTGCTCCTCTGCCCCAGAACGGGGCCTTCAGGCTGGGTCAAGGCCCAGCCCTATTACCCCCTGGTTCTACGGGGCTCCAGGGGTCCACGTGCCCGGCTACTGTGCCCCAGAATGGGGCCTTAAGGCTGGGTCTAAAGCCTGGCCTTTTTACCCCTGGTTCTATGGGGCTCCAGGGGTCCACGTGCCCTTCTCCTCTGCCCCAGAATGGGGCCTTCAGGCTGGGTCAAGGCCCAGCCCTATTACCCCTGGTTCTACGGGGCTCCAGGGGTCCACGTGCCCTTCTCCTCTGCCCCAGAATGGGGCCTTCAGGCTGGGTCAAGGCCCAGCCCTATTACCCCTGGTTCTACGGGGCTCCAGGGGTCCACGTGCACCGGCTACTGTGCCTCCAGAATGGGGCCTTAAGGCTGGGTCTAAAGCCTGGCCTTTTACCCCTGGTTCTATGGGGCTCCAGGGGTCCACGTGCCCTTCTCCTCTGCCCCAGAATGGGGCCTTCAGGCTGGGTCAAGGCCCAGCCCTATTACCCCCTGGTTCTACGGGGCTCCAGGGGTCCACGTGCCCGGCTACTGTGCCCCAGAATGGGGCCTTAAGGCTGGGTCTAAAGCCTGGCCTTTTTACCCCTGGTTCTATGGGGCTCCAGGGGTCCACGTGCCCTTCTCCTCTGCCCCAGAATGGGGCCTTCAGGCTGGGTCAAGGCCCAGCCCTATTACCCCTGGTTCTACGGGGCTCCAGGGGTCCACGTGCCCTTCTCCTCTGCCCCAGAATGGGGCCTTCAGGCTGGGTCAAGGCCCAGCCCTATTACCCCTGGTTCTACGGGGCTCCAGGGGTCCACGTGCCCGGCTACTGTGCCCCAGAATGGGGCCTTAAGGCTGGGTCTAAAGCCTGGCCTTTTTACCCCTGGTTCTATGGGGCTCCAGGGGTCCACGTGCCCTTCTCCTCTGCCCCAGAATGGGGCCTTCAGGCTGGGTCAAGGCCCAGCCCTATTACCCCTGGTTCTACGGGGCTCCAGGGGTCCACGTGCCCTTCTCCTCTGCCCCAGAATGGGGCCTTCAGGCTGGGTCAAGGCCCAGCCCTATTACCCCTGGTTCTACGGGGCTCCAGGGGTCCACGTGCCCGGCTACTGTGCCCCAGAATGGGGCCTTAAGGCTAGGTCTAAAGCCTGGCCTTTTTACCCCTGGTTCTATGGGGCTCCAGGGGTCCACGTGCCCTGCTCCTCTGCCCCAGAACGGGGCCTTCAGGCTGGGTCAAGGCCCAGCCCTATTACCCCTGGTTCTACGGGGCTCCAGGGGTCCACGTGCCCGGCTACTGTGCCCCAGAATGGGGCCTTAAGGCTGGGTCTAAAGCCTGGCCTTTTTACCCCTGGTTCTATGGGTCTCCAGGGGTCCACGTGCCCTTCTCCTCTGCCCCAGAATGGGGCCTTCAGGCTGGGTCAAGGCCCGGCCTTTTTACCCCTGGTTCTATGGGGCTCCAGGGGTCCACGTGCCCTTCTCCTCTGCCCCAGAATGGGGCCTTCAGGCTGGGTCAAGGCCCGGCCTTTTTACCCCTGGTTCTATGGGGCTCCAGGGGTCCACGTGCCCTTCTCCTCTGCCCCAGAATGGGGCCTTCAGGCTGGGTCAAGGCCCAGCCCTATTACCCCTGGTTCTACGGGGCTCCAGGGGTCCACGTGCCCGGCTACTGTGCCCCAGAATGGGGCCTTAAGGCTGGGTCTAAAGCCTGGCCTTTTTACCCCTGGTTCTATGGGGCTCCAGGGGTCCACGTGCCCTTCTCCTCTGCCCCAGAATGGGGCCTTCAGGCTGGGTCAAGGCCCAGCCCTATTACCCCTGGTTCTACGGGGCTCCAGGGGTCCACGTGCCCTTCTCCTCTGCCCCAGAATGGGGCCTTCAGGCTGGGTCAAGGCCCAGCCCTATTACCCCTGGTTCTACGGGGCTCCAGGGGTCCACGTGCCCGGCTACTGTGCCCCAGAATGGGGCCTTAAGGCTAGGTCTAAAGCCTGGCCTTTTTACCCCTGGTTCTATGGGGCTCCAGGGGTCCACGTGCCCTGCTCCTCTGCCCCAGAACGGGGCCTTCAGGCTGGGTCAAGGCCCAGCCCTATTACCCCTGGTTCTACGGGGCTCCAGGGGTCCACGTGCCCGGCTACTGTGCCCCAGAATGGGGCCTTAAGGCTGGGTCTAAAGCCTGGCCTTTTTACCCCTGGTTCTATGGGTCTCCAGGGGTCCACGTGCCCTTCTCCTCTGCCCCAGAATGGGGCCTTCAGGCTGGGTCAAGGCCCGGCCTTTTTACCCCTGGTTCTATGGGGCTCCAGGGGTCCACGTGCCCTTCTCCTCTGCCCCAGAATGGGGCCTTCAGGCTGGGTCAAGGCCCGGCCTTTTTACCCCTGGTTCTATGGGGCTCCAGGGGTCCACGTGCCCTTCTCCTCTGCCCCAGAATGGGGCCTTCAGGCTGGGTCAAGGCCCAGCCCTATTACCCCTGGTTCTACGGGGCTCCAGGGGTCCACGTGCCCGGCTACTGTGCCCCAGAATGGGGCCTTAAGGCTGGGTCTAAAGCCTGGCCTTTTTACCCCTGGTTCTATGGGGCTCCAGGGGTCCACGTGCCCTGCTCCTCTGCCCCAGAACGGGGCCTTCAGGCTGGGTCAAGGCCCAGCCCTATTACCCCTGGTTCTACGGGGCTCCAGGGGTCCACGTGCCCGGCTACTGTGCCCCAGAATGGGGCCTTAAGGCTGGGTCTAAAGCCTGGCCTTTTTACCCCTGGTTCTATGGGGCTCCAGGGGTCCACGTGCCCGGCTCCTCTGCCCCAGAATGGGGCCTTCAGGCTGGGTCAAGGCCCGGCCTTTTTACCCCTGGTTCTATGGGGCTCCAGGTCCCCAGCAACCACCAAGAGGCAAAACTCGCTACGTGTGAAAGTGGGACTTTGTCATTTTTCTAAACTGGAGGCATGGTACTACCGGGGTGAAGCAAGTCCCAGTGGAGGCTTGCTGTTAGCTTCCGGAGGATGGCAGGGGAAAAAGCAACAAAAGGGAACAGATGTCCCTTCTTTTTGGTCCGGGGAAGGTACCCTGCGAATCCTGCCTGCCTGCGCCTGGAGGAACACCACTTAAAATCGTGGTTTCTGAAATGGGGGAAGCACGTGAAAAAAAACCTCCCAAGAAAGTGCTAAATGCACTATGCAGAAGGTGTCTCCATTGACTTTGAATGGGGAGGCCCCAGCAACTACCAAGAAGCAAAACTCAATCACGTCTGGCAAAATAGACAGGTCCCCAGCAACTACCAAGAGGCAAAACTCGCTACGTCTGAAAGTTGGACTTTGTCATTTTTCTGAACTGGAGGCATGGTACTACCAGAGTGAGGCTGAAATTTTTCTAAGTCCCACCAGAGGCATGGTACTACCAGAATGAAGCTGAAATTTTTCTAAGTCCCACCAGAGGCATGGTACTACCAGGAGTGAAGCTTACATTTTTCTAAGTCCCACCAGAGGCATGGTACTACCAGAATGAAGCTGAAATTATTCTAAGTCCCACCAGAGGCATGGTACTACCAGAGTGAATCTGAAATTTTTCTAAGTCCCACCAGAGGCATGGTACTACCAGAGTGAATCTGAAATTTTTCTAAGTCCCACCAGAGCCTTATTGGTGGGTCTAACGCCCGGCCTTTTGACCCCTGGTTCTATGTGGTTCCAGGGGTCCAGATGCCCTGCCTTTTTACCCCCAGAACCGGGCCTTCTGGGCGGGTTACATCCTGGCCATTAGACCCCTGGTTCCTGGAGGTCCTGTCGCCTGTCACTGAAAATGAGGCGTGTACTCATTGAATTTTGAATCCTGTAGGCGGGGACCATGGGAATCGGTTTGTGGGTGGGGTACAACTGGTGTTGGCAGAGGAAGAAGGACGAGGTTGAGTGAAGATGGCGAAAAAGCGGAGATGTAGCGAACTGAGGCAGCTGGCGGTGGAAGAAAGCAGGTTTAGGAGTATTTCAGGAGATACTGCGGCAGGTGAGGGGGAAAGAGAAGGGAGAGTAGGTTGGAGATACCCAGCAAAGAAGAAGGGCAGAGGGAGCGGGTGTGGTGCGCACCATGTGCCTTCGAAGGACCGAGGGCACCAGCATGGCCCAGGTGAATCCGGTTCAGAGGGTCCCAGTGAACCAGACCCGGATACGTCAGACGAATGGCTGCCGTCTGTTTCGTCTGACACCGACACAGCCTCATCGCCGGAGCGGGAGCCAGATCGCTCCGATAATGGACGTGACAGAGGTAAGAATTAACCCCCATTCAGTCCTTGTTACATGAACACCATTTTCCTCCAGTTGTATTATGGGCACCTGTTGCTAATCATTATGGTAATTATGTGTTACAGGTGGTGGGTCCAGCAGGGCCCCCATCCCTCCTCGTGGTGGAGGACAAAGAAAGAAAGGTGTATCAGCTAGGGGCTGGGACCACGACCAGGACCAGGACCAGGGCTGGTGTCAAGCCGGCTGGGAACCCCTGGGGTTGGCGTTTACTGCAACACCGGGCCCTCAGAACGCTGCGGCGGACTTAGACTCCAATGAGCCGGCCGATTACCTAGACCTGTTTGTGACAGATGAGCTGCTGCAGCATATTCGCGCTCAGACCAACTTGTATGCTCGTCAGTACTTTGAAGCCAACCCTGAGGCGCTACCACACAGCAGAGGTAATGCCTGGAAGCCAGTGTCAGTCCCAGAACTGAAAACATTCTTTGCACTGAGTTTCCTCACTGGCTACATCAAAAAGCCAAGCCTTGACTTATACTGGAGTGTAGAGGAAATAGATGCAACACCATATTTCAGCCAGACAATGTCCAGGAACAGATTTCAAATTATATGGCGGTTCCTCCATTTCAATAACAATGCCACACAAAATACTGCTGATAAAATGTACAAAGTCCGCCCAGTGTTAGATTATCTTGTTGGGAAATGCAAAGAACTGTACCAGCCAGGAGAAAACATTTGCATTGATGAGGGCATGATGCAGTGGCGGGGGCGCCTATCGTTCCGAGTGTATAACCCACAAAAGCCGGTGAAGTATGGTATAAAATCGTACATTCTGTGTGACTCTGCGACAGGGTACTGCTTCAACTTGCGGCCTTATGTGGGTGAAGGTAGTACTCTGCCAGAGATAGTGTTCTCTCTGCTTGATCGTCTCCAGGGTCATGGTTATACTGTCTACATGGACAATTTCTATAATTCTGTGTCCCTGTGCGAACGCTTACTGAGAGCACAGACAAACGTCTGTGGAACCCTCAGGAAAAACAGGGGAGAGCCATTGATCATCCGGGATATCAAAAAGTCTGACCTGGGGGCAGGGGAACGAATTGTGCAGCACAATGGGCGCATGATGGTGGTAGCTTGGCAGGACAAACGAATCGTGAAGATGGTGACAACCTGCCACCAAGACAGAATGGAAGGGGTTGATGTGTGGCAGAGGGGGCAGAGACATAAAGTGACCCAGTTTAAACCAGTGTGTGTGATCGCCTACAACTCCAACATGAATGGCGTGGATAAACTGGACCAGAATGTGGCCTACTACCCCTTCATAAGGAGGTCCCTAAACTGGTCAAAGAAGTTTGTGGCTTACATGTTCCAAATTGCCATGTTTAACGCATATGTTCTTTATAGGGCCAGAAATCCACAACAATGTAAGTCACTTTTGGAGTTCACACGCAGGGTCGTGAGGATGTGGTCAGGGAAGCAGCATGGGGTGCTGGAGGCGGAGACGGCCCAGGCAGACGAAGCACACAATCCCAGAGCACCGTACAACATGGACCCTGAAAGTAGGCTGGATGGCAACATGGCGAGGCACAGGCTGGAAAAGCTGATGCCCACCCCCAACAAGACCAGGCCAACACGGAGGTGTCGTGTCTGTGCGCGCAGCGGCCGCCGCAGTGAGACCAGGATGTGGTGTGTTTCCTGCCGTGTGGCGTTACATGCAGGACATTGTTTTACAGCATATCACACACAGAGAAATAGTACACTGACTAGGGCATGTTTATGAATAAATGACTGTTTTTCTATCAAACACCTTGTTTTATGTGTTGTTTTTGTTGTTTCATAGAAGTCTACACTTTCTGTGTTCATAAAGTCATAAAACTCAATATTCTTTGGTTCTAAAAAAATCACTCAAGATTCTCCAAAACTGCTGGCACTGTGAGGCTGGCTGTTCAGAAAATAGCTGGCAGTGAATGAGTTAATCACTTATCCACTCGTCCCCTGTTAGGACCTCCACCTCCTTTTTCTCCTGGTTGGCTGGTGGTCCTCTCCAAACCCTTTCGGGCGCAGACCCCTGTGGCTGGTTCTACCACTTGACCACCGTGTGCATCGTCAGGAGAACCTGGACAGGTCCTTGGCTGCTTCCAATGCTTTCTGTCTGCAGTGTCGTTCTGGGATCCAGTCCCCAGACTGAAGAGAACACAAGGAACCTGTGTCTGGACTTGGGCCATGGTTCCTGTTGAGATATCTATTTAAGGTTGGGGGAGAACACAGAGACAAGTGAGTTCTGAAGGAGGGGTGGTGTCCTTGTCCACCCAGCATCCGCTCAGACCTGGAAATATGTAGGGGGGGTTATCACTGTAGTGTTAGATTATAACTAATCCACAACACACAAGTCTAACCGTAAGAAAATACCAAGAAAGTGTCCATAACTTTCAAAAGACACTTTAGACCAGGGGTGTCAAACTCATTTTAGTACAGGGGGCACATTCAGCTAAATTTGATCTGAAGTGGGCCGAACTAGTAAAAAATGTGAACCATTAACTAAAATGATTTAAATCTTAGTGTAATTTTTGCACTTCATAAATTCATCCAAAGGGCCGGATTGAACCATTAGGCGGGCCGGATATGGCCCCCGGGCCGCATGTTTGACACCTCTGCTTTCGACTAATGTGTTCCTTCACTGTATCTGTTCTAAACAGTATTTACTTTAGTTTCACAAACACTTCTCACACTGGGACCAAAACCTTAAATCTTAAGCATAAACTATACTTCATAAATACAACACTTAACCCTAGGACATGCCTCCTTATGTTAAGTAATGATAACCACACATACACACATACCGGTACTCACAAAACACACACACATGTGACAGCCTTCACACATACAGCCATGGCACAACACAACAGAGCTCTTACAAAACAAACAAACACCCAAAAACAAACAAAACAAAAACAATACCCTATGATAATTCCCAGGGGATCCCATTTTCCTCTATAGAAAATAACTGGTTAAACAGACACACTGACTCCAGCACAAAGGAAGGAGTTAAAATCTACTGTCATATCGTCAATGACAAACTGAGCCATGATCAGGTTTTAGTTTCACTGTGGACTAGATGATAGATCCTGTTTTCTGTAAATTAGATCTATATTGTATTTATGTACAGCTCAGACCAATTTAACATTAAAATCAAACATGTTGGAATATGTTTGTGTAACAGAAGGATCTGAGGCATAACACTGATAAACTTCTACTGACCAAATCAACTGGTTGCATTCTACAAAAATCACTTTACAGTCATAACTGACAGGTTTTTGTTTTGTTTTGTTTTGTTTTGTTTTTTTAGTTCTCTCTCTCTCTCTCTTTGTTTGAGGTATAATTTAATTAGTACTTTTTTCCAAACCTTATCTTGATTCCCAGAAAAGTAATTTTGGTTTAATGCAACCATTAATACTTAATAAATAATTAGAAACCATGTAATTAGCCCAAAGTACATGGGTGTTGTCCCCCATGGTCATAAGTTACCCATTAGACATTGACAAAAATTGATTGTCCAGCAAACCAACAGACCAACATTTCCCTAAATTATAGATAATGAACCATGTGGTAAATCTAATACCAGACCATAAAAGGTGGGTTGGTTGGACCCTGGGAAGTCAACCATCCCCCTTCTATTCGGAATCTGAGTCAAAACAAACATTGGGTGCAATGTAATGCAGTTTAGTGACATATAATCTAAGATCTTGTCTCTTTTTTTTTTTTTTTCCTTTTTCTGACAACACGTCTGCTATGTGTGTCCAGCTAAGATTCAGATGTTAATGCATGCATGGAGATTTAGATATTTCATGTTGCATCAGCATTATAATGAAGGCATTCTATATTAAAGGCATTCTATTCTTATTCTATTCTGAGGGTAACCAATAAATCTCTGTCCAGGAAATTTAAAAGGTATGACATGCTGTTTGAAACCAAAATAAAAGTAAAAGTATCAGACAATGAGCATAAGAATGGGTTAATGAAATAACCTGTAAATGTTTAACATCCTTTCTATTTAAAATAATTTTTTTGTTTTTGTTTTTTTTTTTTGGTTGTGTTTTTCCCTTAAAGCCTGTCTGAGATAAACTCTGCTACTTTTGATAAAACCAAATACACAGTTGTCATGAAGAACTCGTGTCATTGTGTCATTAAACTACAGATGTCTTTAGCAGCTGTAAAACATGATAGTGTGTCTTTGGCGAAGGTGTGTGACGTCAGTACAGACAGCGGATGTGCCGTTGCAATACATAAGATATGTTAGTAAGCATGTGTAAGCCTCTACTCCAAAAGGGGAGGGGGATGGGTGTGGCTGCAGGTGCCTCACAGTCTAGTTGCTTCAGGAATCATCATCTGCAGCTCCAGGCTGTTGCTGCCACTGGTCACTTCCTGGGTTTCATTTTCTCTGTCCATTTCTCTGCTACTTCTGCCATTGGTCTCCTTTGTCTCGACGTTTTCTTGTGTTGATGCATCAGACTTGGACCATCCCGACCAGAGTTTTCCACCATGGGAAATGCAAGGACTTCCATGTTTTTACCTTCACAGTCTGTTGGACATTCACATATAACAGTCTTTCACACATTTGTAATCAGTCACATTCTCACCCCAGCTGCCTTTATCTTGGGTTTACAGAGGGGGAGGGAGAGCGTTTGCAGTGCCCTTTGCTGTGACGGACATTTGGTGGGTGTGGTCTTCCATCTTTTAGGAAGGAACTGGACCGAAGCTGGAAGACACCTCAGAGCTGTGAGCTTTAGACAGATAGGGGAGGGGGTTTTGGAGCAAAGGTGACGCACTAGATGCATTTTCCTGTGTGTGAGCAAAAACAAATTCTCTGCATTAGACATAGTTTTAAACGAAGTTTTGAACATTTCTATCCCTTATCTCTGTTTATTCTAATGTTCAACTCAAAGCCATCTTATTATTTTATTATTCTATTTTTCCATTTACCCATCTTATCTTCAAGCCTTACTGTTTTCCAACATTTAGTTTTTGCTTAATCATTTTTGATCATTGTATCATATTTAACACACTCAGACCCATTAAGTCATTTAATGTGTTTATTACTCATACATGTGAATCTTATAGAGAGAGAGACTTCTGTTACCGCAGCTAAAGTTATATTAAATAACACAAGGACATGCATTTGCTAAACCGCCTATTAGTTATTATCTATTCATGTTCCATGGTGGAACATTCCTCTTCCAGACACGTTGATCTGGGCCAAAATAATCTTAAGATAAAAATGACGCAACCGTTTATTACCGTGATTCACCGTACGTTGCCGCGCAAAATCAGTAATTCCTTACGATAAAGACTTTAATCAGTCTGCGTCACATCTGACCAACTACAAGATTCACACTGTCATGAGTTTACTCATGACTTTCATTTGCTTTTTCCACATTTTTATTTCATTTAATTTTATAGTTCACATTTTGGGAAATCCCACTTTGTTCTAATCAGTGAATTGAAAACCTTTCCCATATTTTAAACCTATCTTTTAAAATCCGAACCTCCCCAAAGGTCACCCTTACTTGGTCGATGACCCACATCAGTTGGGACATTTTTCCCAGACTCGATTTTACACCCTTGGTGAGGAATGTGAGAAACCACCCACTTATGTATTAACCCACAGTAGCACCCACTTTAGTCTAATGTAGTTTCAGAGCCCCCCCCCCTTGCACAGACACACTGGTCTCTTTTACTCTTCTGAAAATGTACCAAAAATTAATCGATCTGAAGACTCTAGTGTCAAGAATGTACATTAACCAACATTTTTCTGTACCATTACACCAGTCTTTTAAAGAGGAGAAACTCATTATCCGCTTACATCATCATCATTAATTCTGCTTCTGTTCCTTTTCTATGAAATGCTCTGTGACCCGATCGCACCAAATAGGTGAAACAAGGACACATGGAAAAGTGTGTTTTATTTACAGTGTAAGAAATCAACAAGCCATTTCAATGAGCAAATAATGACAAATGCTTTGCAGTTTGCTCCAATTTGTCTTGCAAAGTCCACAATGTGACTGGGGCTGTCAAGTAACTGTTTTACATCTCAAAATGGGAAGCCCAGTGTCCAGGTTAGGTGAGGTCCTGCCCACAGCTGATTCTGCTGAGCAGCCAGGGGAAGTTGAGCTTCAAGGCAATGAAAAAAACTGCACGATAAGGCTCCATTGAAGTTAATAAACGCTAAGCATCAATGGGAAAATGCATTAAAGGGGATAGAGAATCAAAATCATGGTTTTAATTTTTGGGGGGTTAGTTCAGGTGGCTCAGGCACCTCGTGAGGATGCCTACTGGACACCTCCCTGGGGAGGTGTTCCGGGTGTTTCCATCTGGGAGGAGACCTCGGGGTCGACCCAGGACACACTGGAGGGGTTATATCTCTCGGCTGGCCTGGGAACGCCTCAGGATTCCCCTGGAAGAGCTGGCTGAGGTAGCTGGGGTGAGGGAAGTCTGGGCTGCTTTGGTGAGGTTGCTGCCCCCGCGACAAGGACCCGGATGAAGCGGGAGACGACGAGTATGAGTACGAGTAGTTCAGAGTCTCCCTGCTGTTGGAAATACACACCAAGTAGCCGACAGTGTCATAATCTCTGTTTCAAGTATTTCTCCTTTTTTGCATTCCCGAGGTGTGCTTTCCCAGGCTGCGTCAGCGGGGTGCAAATATTTCATCCTCTTCCTCCAGAAAGCAAAACAAGGAATCAATGGCTAGTTTTCATTTTTAATCACATACTCAATTCATTCAACCATCCACTGTTTGTTTGCTCAGCACATTTCACATCCAACTGATTTGCAAACCTGCTGCAATTTCAATTTGGATCGTCATCATGTTGTGGCAGGCTTCCGTTCCTCTTGACAATTGGGGCGACCTGGTCAATCCTCCCAGTAGCATAAGCTTGTCTCAAAGATTTAAGCCATGCAAATCTAAGAACACATGTCTGGGACGGTGAAACTGCCAGTGGCTCATTAAATCAGTTACATCTGGAGCTGAGGTTGCCAGATAAGTAATGCCTACTGATGACGTCTACGTGCAAGTGCATTTCATAATGAGGTTGCCAGATAAGCTCAGAAACTACACCAAGAAGGGCAAACGACGTGTTCTACACCCACCATACATACATATTCGTTTGAGGCAGCCTTTTAAGAAGATGTAGAGCCATTATAGATACAACCAATTTTTTGGGGTGGGCTACATAAAACATCACAGAACAAGGATTAATACCCCATTCAACCACTCTATCACCTTTAAAGTAGAGAGTGCTATGTCAATGTAATGAGAAGTGAACATCGGATCAGCTGATTTGAGGTAAGGTGTTGATTCTGAATGAACTCGTCTAAGAGACGATGTGTTTTAAAGCATTTGTAGTCAATTAAATTTTAACAAAACCAAACATATTTTACCATTTCATTTATGACATTAATGACATTGTGACTTGCAGTCTGAGAGAAATTGCCACTGCATTACACCCCTACTTTATACATTTAACTCAAATATATTTATAAAGCACATTTAAAACAACAGCTACCCAGAGAGCTGTATACAGACAGAACAACAAATACAACACATAAAAGAATTCATAAAAATGACAGATGTTATTGTACATTAAGAACATATTGGAAGCTAAGCTCTCACACTGAGTTAAAATATGTTTTAAGAGAGGATATAAAAACAGACATTGAGTTGTCCTGCCTGATGTGCAAAGGTTGTTTCATCCCAGTTTGGAAGTAGCGACTGCAAAAGCCCTGTCACCTTCAACTTCCTTTTTGTCTATACCTAATCTGTCAACCTAAGAGAGTGCGAAGGAGGGTACGGCTGGACAAGGTTGGACAGGTACTTCAGGGAAAGACCATTGAGAGATTTTAAAACAAAATAATTTTAAAATACATTTGGAAATTAACTGGGAGCCAGTGAACTGATGCAAAAATTGTTCTAATTATTAGAACAAAGTCACAATTAGGCATTATACCCGATACAAAAGAGTCCTGTCCAGGTTTCGGTAACCAGCAATCCAGCATAGACAGGCAGTGAGACTGGTCGGGGTCCGGAGAGGACAGAAAAAAGACATGGTCGCACCAAAGGCAGGCTCAGATCCGAAGGGTGCAGACAGAAGATGAAGTCAGGCAGAAACAGGTCAAAAACCATGAAGACAGGCAGAGGAAAAACACTGCAAGGTCTTGTAGGGACAAAAATGATCTGGTAACAGGTAGACTGACAGAGCAGGCTTATAGAGAGCCACCTGAGAAACCACAGGTGTGGTTACTCAGGTGGCTTGCATTGGAAATTAGGTCATAGGTCACACACAGACAGGGGATGGGAGAGAGACAGAAGAAAGACAGAAAGAGAAAGAAAAGAGCAGACAGAGCACAGACATGACACATTCCGTTTGTATGTGACCAGGTGCATATCGTGCGGAGGTAACAGTAGAAAAAAGACTTGAGGTTGAACAACAGAGTTTACCGTTACTTCATACATGTCCATGACGAGGTAATGAGGCGTCTCTGATTGGCTCAGAATGCCTGAAGGAACACTCTCCTCTCCCCTCTCGCTCTTTGAGTAGCATCCAGCAGTAGCAGGGTAACCAGACCCGGTTTTAGCTATGGGCAGGCTGGGCAACGGACCAGGGCGCAATCCTCTAAGGGGCGCCAGCATATGACCATCCTATTTTTTTCTCCTTTCCCCGTCTTTTTTGCTTCGGCCCAGGCACCGCCCCTATGGCAAACCAAAGTGTTCACATTGCCATGGGTTGTGTTTATTATATCACGCATTACAGAACGCGTTCTAGCACGTGCAATGGCGTGCTTTCACGCGTTACAGGGCGCGTTCTGGCACGCGCAATGGCACGCACAATGGCACATGTTCTAGCACGCGCCCTGTAACGCGTGAAAGCGCACCAGTGCGCGTGGTAGAACGCCTTCTGTAACGCGTGATATAATAAACACAACGCGTGGCTATGTGAACACTTTGGCTTGCCATACGCCCCAGCCGAGGGAGCGGGGGTGAGAAAGGCACGAGTGTGTGTGTGCATGTGTGTGTGTGTGTGTATATGTGGGGGGGGGGGCAGCAGCCAATGAAATGAGACAAGTCATGAGGGGGGCCTGGGAAATCATCCTAATATGACATTTCTGTTTAAAAAAATTTTTACAACCACACTATATCATAAAAATATAGAAAAATATATATTCTAATTTTGATATGTATATTGTTAATGTATATTTAAATTTTAATAAACACTGGCTATAGGAAAAAAAATTAACCTGCCAGTTCTTTTAGTTTCCTTACGTCATGTCAATATTATTGGTGAATGCCAGTGATAGCATTCGGCTTTCAGTTCAGAAAAAGGAGAGAAGAGGAGGCAGAGAGGAGAGCAATAGATGCAGGTAGGCCTAAATTACACAAAGTTACTTTGCAAACATGGCAAGAGTCGAGTGTGAATGTGATGATGACCCCGAAGCTAATAAGGTCAACAAAAGGCAAAAACAAACCCAAATCCTAAGCAAATGTGCTCCAGACACAACTGGGATATTTTAATAACCTATTGACCTGCTAACCACCAAATGCTCTATTAATACAACGTTACACTGTTACACATTAGACTAGTCTAGACTAGTTGTCGCAAATTAAGGGATCATTAAGGCCTAACGTTACACATGATTATCTAGCCTCCCCTGTGCCACATTAATAATATAAATAATACCACTATTACCATTTAAGGATTTTCCCCCATCTTTTAATAATTTTCCCATTGCTGGTTAGTGGGCTGTAGGGATACTTCTGTGTTTCACAGGATTGCTAATAAGCCCAAATTAATTGATCATAACGGGCCCATATGGGGATTTGGTGCTATCTTTGGTCAGTTGGTGAGTCCACAAATCGGCTAAGGAAATGAGACAGTGAGTCCATGGTTTAAGAAAGTTTATAAAGTGATTAACTAAAAAGTAAATAAATAAATGGGACGTGTGCTGTTAAATGTGTTTAGTTTTTTAAATCTCCATATTCCTTCATATATATTTACTGACATATTTATTGCAGGCATGTAATTGAGGATTTTGGATCAAAGAATGCAAGAAAGGTCCAGTTTTAGATGGTATCTTTACAGCTGCTGCTGCTGCACCTTTACTTTTACTGCTAGTTTTTTTTGTTTGTTGTGGTGAACCCTAAGGGAAAAGCCAAAAGGAAAAGCGAAGTCATTTGCACTCATTTTATTATTACTTAATTATAGTTGTTAACATTGGTTTTGCTTCTTGAAAAGGCTTGTGCAATTTGCAATGTTATTATGTTTACATTTGTGTGCAATTTTAGAATATTTATATTTACAAATTTCTCAATTTTATTTATTCATTTTTATCACAATTTTTACTTTGTATTTTTTAAATTGTAATTCAAAATAAGCATTGATATATACATTGGTGTTTGTCGTATAATCTGTCTTTGAAGGATATGGTTCCGTGTGTGTATGTGTGTGTGTGTGTGGGGGGGGGGCGCCGAAGACATGTCTCGCCCAGGGTGCAAATCAGGCTAGGTCCGGCCCTGAGGGTAACATCCAGCTACGTTTCGTGCCATCACTTGTTTAGAAAACGTGCAGGAAAAAAATGAGGCTTTATTTCCACAGAGAGCACATGAACCAGTTTGCCCCGCAATTTTTTTCCAGTTTGTGCAGCAGCTACTGTGGTGCCATCTTCTCTTGTAGATGCTAATGCTACTTCAGTTTCACTGCAACGGGGGACACATGAGTGACGCGAATGTACCCGTGATGTGTGATGGACAGACTTTTTCTGAGTCATTCGTTTCTCTGTTGTTTTCTATGAATTAGGATGTGATAGGTGATAGGTGTTAGGATGTGGATTTACCATCATTCATAGAATGATGGTAAATCCAGCCAGTGGAGGTGACACACCACACAGCAAATGCAGCATGTGTTGGTGTCAGTCCAAAAGGAATGACACCATGCAGTTCTGATTTTCTTTGGTCTGCATTCTTACAGATTTCCCTTTAAATGGGGCATTAGTTAGCATCAGTCTTTTGCTTGACATGCATTATATTTTAATTATAATAATAAGACATTTAGGCACAGTGGTGCAGTGGTTAGCACTCGTGCCTCACAGCGAGAAGGACCCTGGTTCAAATCCCACACTAGACCTTTCTGTGTGGAGTTTGCATGTTCTCCCTGTGTCCGCGTGGGTTTTCTCCAGGTACTCCAGTTTTCCTTCCACCATCCAGTCATCTAAATTGTCCATAGGTGCGAATGTGAGAGTGATTGTTTGTCTATATATGTTCAGGCCTGAGATGAACTGGCGTCTCATACAGGGTGTACGCCTTCGCCCATTGTAGCTGGATTAGGCCCCCAGTGACACCTGTGACCCTAGTGAGGATAAAGCGGGTTCAGACGACAAGTACGAGTATATTTTGCATAATTTTTTAACACGTTTGATTGTTTTCCTGATGACTAATCCAGGGACAGGAAAGCTACCATTTTCATAGAATGACCCAGCCACAGAGTAAGAGAAGGGAGAGATGATAGTGCAGTTACCCCTCATCCAAGTGGACCACTAAAACCAGAGAGAATCCAAAAGTGTCATACACTGACGCAATGACCCAGTATCTCTGGGAAAAGGGCAAGGAGAGCACACCAAACAAGCTTTCAGTTCCAGTTGTAGTTTCAGTCACCTGGCACTGTGTCTGTACCTTCTGTGTGCAGGTGGGGCTGGAACATGGCACAGATGAGCCCATATGCCAGAGAAAAGCAGAAGGCAGACAGTTTTTAGTCAATTTTGCCCAATCTGGCCCACATGTTCAGCAAGGGGATCAAAGATTTAGCAGTGTTTGGCAATCATACGTTAACAAAGAGTTGACATATGGTTTCTTTGAAAGCAGTATTTTAATCAAATATGTTCAGTAGTGCTCAGTCTGTTTTCATTTGCATCCCAGAAGTTAATCTTGCTATAATGTGAAGACTGTACCAGAGCAATTGAGGTATTCTTTTTTCTTGAGAGAACAAAAAAAATATGTGCACCTATGGAAAGTTTCCAAAACACGGTGAACAAAAAGTAGCAAAAATAAATTACTTATTCTGAATAAAAGCTACATATATGGCACTGACACTATCTTCACTCATTTATATTTATAGACAAAAATTGTGCTGCTCCAGAAACTCACTTTATTTGTCAGCTTAAAAATAAGAAATGAAGAAAAGCAAAAAACCAAAGACCTAGTTAAAAAAAAACTTAGTTAACGAATGAGCAGTCATCAGTCCATCATCAGAATTAAATATTCATTGGCTGAAGAGTCTAGTTTAGACCAGTTTTAATTGTAAAGTATCATGAGAAAACTTTAGTTATGATGCGAGACTATATAAATAAAATTTGATAGAAGTTAATTTGAAGTATTGTTGACTGTGATGGCAGTGGAATTAATCATTTTCTGTACCTCCCAGTTCTGCATCGTAATGAGGTTACAGCAGCTTCTCTTCTGGTTTGTCAGAATGGGATGAAGAGGATGATCTGGATTTTCCAAGATGTTTTTCACCCTCAGTTTGCATCTCTTCACAACAGTTTAAAATATGTCCAGCTTTTTTACAGAAACAGAATCATCTTATTTTACCACTTTATCTGCCCATTTTATTTCCTTCTGTGTGATATTGCCTCCCCAGCTGACACCAGCATAGAAGAGAGTACTAGCTACAGCTGTTTGCTAAAACATGTGCTGCCTCTTATGTTACTCGTCAAAGGACTTGAGCTTCTTCAAGAAAAATAGCCAAGTCTGTGCCTGGAGCAGAATGTGAAGCTGGGGAAGCTTATCTCTGACTAACGGACTATCAGCGCTGGAACCCCCCAAGGCAGTGTTCTTTCCCCACTGCTATTTTCCCTTTACAACAACAGCTACACCTCCAGTTACCAGTCTGTCAAGCTCGCAAAGTTTGCAGATGACACAGTTCTCATCTCACCCATCTCTGTTGGGGATGAGTCTGCCCACAGGGGAGAGATAGATTGCCAAGTGCAATGATACAACCAGAACAATTTAGAGCTTAATAATGCACTAAAGACAGTGGAGATAGTTCAGAATGACTGTTGGGGTAAATGCTTTTCATCACAATTTCCAAAATTTCTCTTGAATATTGATTTCCCTTTGGAATCCTGCACATTGATGCAATGAGGTACCTCAGGTGTTGACACCGAAGAGTCCTGAGTAAATACCAGGAGGCTGGAGGACAACCAAATAAACCAAACCATTTTTCACTAGACTTTTTACAAAGTTGTCAAATAGGATTTCCTCACTTTTGGATTCAACATCAAGTGGACATTTAAAGAAGTTAAGGATTTTGAACTCCTTCATTGGCCTAATTCCAGAAAAGGAAGAAAGGAAAACATCCTCAGCAGTGAATAGACTGAATAATGTAATTTACAATGTGATAATGTTATTTTGAAAGATATTCTTCCATAAAGATAGATAGATAAAGAAGACATATCATGCCCATTTTCCACAAGGGATCACAGTTCACTTGAGTCTGTCACATGCTTTGGTCAAAATACCACATTGATGCGGAGATACAGCAGCCTTTTTCAAAACACCTCGTTTTAGTGCCTCATGCTTTCATGCAAATGAACTACAGCTGACTCCGCCCCTCTCTTCCACATGCTACCGAGAGGAAGAGCAGAACGAAATGGAACTAGAAAAAGTTGAGGCAGAGAAAAAGAGACAAAGACACTGTTGAAATAAAATCAACTGGAGAGAGTTGAAGTGGACCGAGTGCTGAGTTTTACAGCCCCGGTGCCTTCAGGTCCTGGTCCTTTAACAGCCTCGGTGCACATTCGGGTCTGGTTCATGTCAACCCTGGCCGGCCAGATGAACCACTGCACCACAGTCACGGTGCCACCCACAGACCAGCCCATCTGATCAACCCGGGTCAGACCAACATCAAACTGGGATGCATGCACAGCAACCAGGACTCAGACCCCAATGCACCGGACACACACTGGGATACGATAGAGAATAATCACAGATTTTCAAGTCAGAGCAGAGGTGGCTGTGACCAGTAGGTGGTGGGATGGGGTGGGGCATGTAACGTATGAAGCATAGAAAATCCAAAACAGAGCATTTTCATCCCAACCCCAACATGAAATGGACCAAGAAAGATGGAGATTGGATAGTTTTTTTCATAACTTAAAGGTCTCCTCACACACAGAATACACATATTTATGTTTGAAAGACATTTAGATAGTGCATGATATGCCCCCTTCAACACAGCAGCTGGAAAATAATTAACTTTGTTTTACAGCGTTTAAGAAAATGCACTAGAAAATTATTTGACAGCCATGTCATTTTATACTTCATGTATCTGATGAAAAGGACTGATAACGCAAGCAGCATCAAGGTGGAACCTTTGTTACGGGAACAGTTGTATTCCAGGTTGTTCTCAGGTGGGAACTTCGAAACATGCATCAAACGCAATCTGGATGTAAAACAGTACGTTCCGTGTCTTCATTGTTGATGAACTTTTATCTGTATTTAACAGGTTGTCGTCAATAAAACTACCTGGTCTCAATTTCTTACACTTACTACACAAAAACAAATGTTATAAAGAAATTTTGATGTTGATTTAACATCAACTTCGTGGCACGGTGGCTGAGTCGTTAGTGCTCTTGCCTCATAGCAAACAGACCCATATTTGATTCCCGGACCGTGCGGCCCTTTCTGTGTGGAGTTTGCATGTTTCTCTCTCTGTGTCTGGATGGGTTTCCTCTGGGTGTTCCAGTTTCCCCCATCACCCAAAAAAATGTTTATTAGGTTAAAATCCTCCAGCCAGATTATTCTGACCTTTAGCTTGGCTCTACAGCAGGAGATGAGTCTCCGGGCACCGCCCATGGGTGCCCACTGCTCCTTACAGGTGCCCCAATGACATCAAGGATGGGTTAAATGCAGAGTACATGTATCGTTGTACTGTGTATAGTGACAAATAAAGTACTAAGAAGTAAGGAGCTTAACTCGTTTGTGATAAAGGATGTTGAACATGGAAGTTAAAATGTTTTCTTCAACACTCAGGTACAATTTAATGTTTTTTGTATTTGTGTTTCTCTGTGATTAAGAATTTATATTAACTCCTTTAGCCCGATCGGCCCACGGGTGTGCCGAGAAAATTGTGTAATTTTTCATTAATTATTAACATATAATAAATCTGGACAATGGAAATTTGTTTCAACTTTTACTCAAAGTTAAGACCCTAATGTTCATAAAAATACATATAAAGTGTACTTTAGTGATAAAAGTCACCTTTAAACATGATCTTTAATGTGTGTGTGGTGAAATATAAGTTATTTTTAATCGCCGATACGCGCTATTAATTCATCCGTATCTTGTTCAGGTGAGGGATAAGGCGGCCATGTTTGTAGGCGTTTGAAAGAGGAGATTCTCCTGAATCCATTGACACCTCACATTCCATGAACTACATTTCCCTCTGGACAGGAAATGCATGCGTAAAAGGTGAAAGGTTGGCATCTTTGCACACGTCGGGCGCATGCACGGGACTGGCCTGGGGCACACAGGCTACGGCAGAGACATCTGTGTGTCGGTTATAGTTATATTTCCCGACTTTACTCGTAGTTTTAAGTCATTTTAGAGAGTTTTAGTGAGTGACAGTGTATTTTCCCGACTGTTACTGGTAAGCTTTGTGAAGTGTTAGCTGTTAGCCGCGTGCTAGCGTGTAAACAACAGAGACACTACAGAGAAGCAGCTGAATGTTCAACATCTGACTGAGATCTGACTGTGGATATGAACTCAAAACAGGATGAACATCTACCCAGTAAGTTGTTGTATCTTACTGATATCTTTTTTTACAAACTAATAGTAATAATAATAACAATAATACTACATTTTATACTATACACATGCAAACACTGTTGACTATAGTAGTATTTTTTCAGTCTCATTTCTCATTGTATTGTTATTTTTACACATAAGTAGATAAGTTTATAATTAATCAATGATTGTTTGAGGATTTATTCACTTTCTCTGTCAAAAATAAATAACATTCTATCATTTCATGAGAAGGAAAAAGTCTCAAATCATGATTGTCTTCATTTTTCCTAGGTAGGAGGATGACAGCCTTATTTGACACAAATAAAACTGCTTTTTGCAGAAACACATGGACCAGTTCAGTCTGCTGCCAGCCCCCCCAACCTAATGATAAACCAGACCCCACCTGATGATAACACATGGACATTTTTGGACTTTATTGCAATTGTTTGTGTTTTGAATGTTTGTATTAGTTATTTTGTTTAGTAAATTTGCACTAATTTTGATATTTATATTTATTCTAATTGAATTTATCATATATTTTTGCACATATGTTCAACTTTATATTAGATTTTTACTGAAGTGTATTATTATTATTATTGATATATTATTATATTGTGTGGAGTAAGTTCTTAATAAAACTACTCCATTTGGAGACAAAATAATCCATGTTTATATGGTTTTATTCATTTTAGTTGTGCACAAAGGTAGAAGTTGATGAAACACAAGGTAAATTTCATTTCTAAAAGCTCCAGTAGACAGTAATAGACTTCTGTAATGGATATGAGTTGTATTTTCCAGACAGATTTTACTGGAAAATTAAAATAATGTATTTGGAACAGTTTGGCACAACAGTGTGCCAAACTGTTCCAAATGCACTGTCCGCCTGGTGTTATCTTGACTTAAACCTTTCTGGAGGCTTTGTCCTTTGCTCTAATTCTATCAACTTTTGTACCTGTGTTGGAAAGGAGTTACTGAAGGTGATCAATAGTGTCTATATTCATGGACTCATTGTTAGCAGGGTGTTTTCTTTTGTCAAAAAAATAATGAATTCAGGCGAGACCAAAAAATTCTATTTTATCTTTTAGTTTGTTCCAGTTTATTCAGTCATAGTAGTAGCTACACTATTTTAGACAATGGGAATAGATTCTGTGAAGCCTGTAGATGTCCATAGATACAAAGAACATCCATATAAACCTTAAGATTGTGGAGCAATTCTTCATTTACTTTGGGTATGTTTTTTAGGCGTTTTTCTCTGAAAATAGGCTCAGGGTGGAAGAGGTTAAGAGTATATGTTACTGTTCTAAATACAGATGTGTATTGCTATAATTTTCACCTTATTATAATAACCCTGATTCATTTATGTAAAATGTGATACTATGCACAGTATTGAAGAAATGTGAATTCATTCTGTGATATAAAATTGACTGACATGGATATTTCTTGTACTTAATTTTACAGACTTTAGGGATTGAAACAAACTGACATTAAGAACCATGTTTTGTATTATGATGTATTTTGAATACAGATACAATCTCGATGAAGAACTGAATGCCCTGTGTCTTCATTGCTGCTGAACTTTTATCTGTATTTCACAGATCTGTACTTTGTTATTGTGGTTCCCTACCGGGACCTGTAACACATGGAAAGCATCCTACCGCATGGGGCTGAAATCCTCTCTCAATTATAGTATGTTCCCCCTTTGCATGCAATTAATGACAATAAGTAATTCAGGGTTGACTTACCAGATTTAAAAAAAAACAAAAAACTAAATGAATACATGTTGTGTTACAGAAACTGGTCGTAGTGCATAATTCAAGGGGCAGAATATATACTACAGCTGCTTAGAATGAGCTCTGTCAACATTAATCTCTCTCTTCCTCTTTATCTCATTTACACGCCACAAACTATAAACACACAGATTCCAGAATGGATTTAGTTTTTTAGTCCAGTGTTGTCCCATCACTAGACATTCTGTATTCCTTGCAGTTTTTGTAGGTTAGTAGTTGACATGCTTGTTCTATATGCATGGCACTGAATCAGGAGTCGTGGTGTGGCAGTGCAGATGGATGGTAAACTAAACATGCACAGACAGGCCATTAAAGTCACAGATAGATGGAAGAAGCACTCAGTATGAGGACAGACACAATACCAAAACCCCTCTCTGTGTATGTACATATGAGTTCATCCACAAACTGTGAGAGTTATGGCTGCAAACCACCATTTGTAGATTTACACACAGCACACCAGGGTTCTTGTTTTGTGCTATTTATTTATGCATTGCTTTACTTATTTTAATCCTTCCCCTGGTACTTTTCTCTTAATCCCCAATCCTGTAGCACTGATACTCTAGTACAGGTGTGTCAAATGCATTTTAGTTCAGTGGCCACATACACCCAATCTGACCCAAAGTGAAATTAGAAATAATGAATAATGAAATGAATAAGGACCCTGGTTCGATTCCCACATCAGAGCTTTCTGTGTGGAGTTTGCATGTTCTCCCCATGAATGTTCTGCACTTCTATAGTTG
The DNA here is from genome assembly GCA_020466265.1 of Siphamia tubifer. Classification (NCBI taxonomy): domain Eukaryota; kingdom Metazoa; phylum Chordata; class Actinopteri; order Kurtiformes; family Apogonidae; genus Siphamia; species Siphamia tubifer. The sequence continues at coordinate 10,248,552 of CM035803.1, forward strand.
TTTTCCACCAAAGCGCTTTACATTAGCCTCACATTCACCCATTCACACACACTCATACACCAGTAGGTTTCTAAGGTTTTGTCAGTCCTACTGGGAGACTAAGTCAGGGTTCAGTGTCTTGCTCAAGGACACTTCGACATGTGGACAGCCAGAGCTGGGACGCAAACATGCCAAACCTGTGTATCATTCGTTTTTCAAAATGAAACCAAAAATAAGACAATGTAAAAAAAAATGTGTTCATTATTTGTTTCCAAAACCAAAATGAAAAAAACTGATAACGATATTTTTTTTTTCTTTTTTTTTTGGGGGGTTTAAATAAATAATGGAAAAATGGATAACTGCCGTTTCTCAAAAGAAACATGCCCACCGGACTTGATGATGATTGAACAGCTGTTTGGCGATGGAAAAACACATGCTGAGGTTTCTAACACGCTAACACAGTTAGGTATTCACAGATCCTCGGAAATGTGGGTGAGAATTCTGTGTTCAACACCAACTCAGGTGTAAATGACATGTGTCAGATGCAGAACTGGAAACTGTTATCCTGTCATCAATACATAAGGTAGTACAAGCTGTACACATATGAAAGATATAGATATACACTTATTATATATTATTTATATATATATATATATATATATATATATATATATATATATATATATATATATATATATATATATATATATATATATATATTTTATATTATTATAAAAAGAACATACCTGGAATATGACACTCATTTTCTCCATGGTCATATCTTTAGGTCTTAGGGTGACCCTCTTAGTTTCCTGAAATAGGGCATAGATATCTATCTTTGTCACTGCGGGTCACGATCATTTGTGGTTTACTCAACTGGCTTCAGGTCAAAAACAACCGTTATCCATTTTCTACATTATTCATTTAAACACAAAAATGAAAAAACGGATCGTTATCCATTTTTTCATTTTGGTTTTGGAAAGAAATAATGAAGAAACAAGTTGTTTTTTCGTTGTCTTATTTTTGGTTTCATTTTGAAAAATTAATGAACAAGTGATACACGGATTATGCCATCCCGTGTCTGCGTGGGTTTTCTCCAGGTGCTCCAGTTTCCTCCCACCATCCAAAGACATGCACTGATAGGTTAATTAGTTAATCTAAATTGTCCATATGTTCAGCCCTGAGATGAACTGGAGACTCATACAGGGTGTATGAGTGTATGAGGTGGATTAGGCCCCCAGTGGCCCCTGTGACCCTAGTGAGGATAAAGCGGGTTCAGATGATGAGACAAATAATGAAATGTATTGAAAGTAAAATTTGAAACAATGACAACTCTAAAGTATTGTTTTTGTTTAGTTTAATTTAACTCATTTCAGATACAAAAATTATACAAAACATATGAGAAAAACACGCAAAACAAAAATGTAAAAATACATAAATAAATAGTAGAATAATAGAAAATGGAAAAATTGTTGTGCCTGCAAGGGAGTAGGAAGAACCAACTGCTTATCCAAGCCTACCCGCCTATTGAAGTCACCACACTGTTAGTATCTAATAACATATTATACAGCATACGATTCTGATTATTATTATATAAAAAAATGTGAATAACCTGAACGTCCTTGAGCAACCTTTTCTTAAGAAAAATATCTGCAATTTTAACCATATTATTTGGCTGCTTATTATTTGTACATTTGCATTAGAACCTACAGATTGCAGTACATCTAGAAATACACAAAACATTAGTCACAGACATGAACTGAAAAACATTGAATATAATTGATATCATGAATTACATAAATATACATGCCGTACACAGCATTTCAGTTTTCTGTACACATTATAAACTTCCCAAGTTTGATTAACAGTTTAGGTTACTGCTTATGTATATGTAAACTGGAAACCTTGGTGTAAATTGACACACAAATAATGTTAAATAACATGTGAAACTAGAAAATCACTCAGCGAGTGCAGACTCCACCAAGGCAGATCACCACTTGTTCCTTGTGCCAGTATCAACATTATATGGAAATTTCAAGTCCATCCATAACTTTTTGAGAAATGTTGTTAAATAACAAACAAACAAACACGCACACACATAAACGTGAGTGAAAACACACATGTATAGCACACCAAGTGCCAAAAGAACTGGTGTGACGTACAACGTAATGTCATAAGATCAGTCTGGGCTATAGCTTTGTGATAAAGACAACTTGACTGTCAGTGTCTTTTGTATTATCTTTAATTCTACGGGCCTGATTGAACCCCTTTGTGGACCATTATGTTGGACTTCTGTGCTCTAATAGATCCCATGCATTAAAACGAGAGTTTAAAATGGGATGTTTGAATTGGAAATATGTAGGAGACACAGAACAGCCGAGCACAAAATAACTAATTATTTTTCTTTCTATTTGTTACAGAATTTCACAAATCAGCCTTTTGCATTTTATTCAGAGTGTGTTAATTGAGTTTTCTGAGTCTGGGAATTTGGGAACAGTATCTGTAAAGCACACTGACGCCAGGCTGCACACATTTGTTTCTCCACCTCATACTGCAGCTCAATAACAACTATTCAAAGCTGATAGATGCAATTGATATGATTTCTTAATAAAGCTACACAAGCTGTGAGGTGATGGAGACAAGGCCAAGGCTGTCATGGGTGACCAGCTCATGAACCTGGTGCTGCAAGTAGAGGCGTTGTGTCCATAGAATCACTAAAAGCCACAGTCAGCTCATTCAGCTGCATCTGCAGCTCTTTCATTTATATTTTGACTTCAGGGCCTTTTGGAAAAAAAGAGAGAGAGAGAGAAACAAGGAGACAATAAAGCTGGGGGTGCATAGGAGCAGCATTGTGTGTGTGGAGCCTTGTCTTATCAAGTTCTTACAGATAACATGTAGGACAGAAAATACAGAACAACACAAGCTTTGGCTTCAGCTTCCTGCTACACGATGAATGGGAATAAATGATTTACTCAGCTGCAGTTTGGTTCCCTTCCTCCGCCTAGATGTTTAAACCTCATTTGTTTTGGCTCTCCATTATTTCACATGGGGCAGGTGGGTTACACTGAGCCTTTCTGAGATTGTCTACTGGCTTTTATATATGTGAGCATTGACTGGGCCTTTGGGATAGAGGCATTCAACCAAAATAATGAGATGGAAGGAGGTAAACGCGGCACAAACTGCAGAGTTCAATGTTCATTTTCAGTGGAATCAGTAGCAATTCCCATATCCATGTGTGTTTTGGTTCCATTTACTTTAAAAGAACAACATTAGTGGTAATTTGATTTGTCTTTTGAAAGAGTAAAACCCACGTTCAAATACTCCATGTCATTGCATTTTATTTCTGTTACATACAACCAAAACTCGAAAACAAGAGGACATCTTTCTCTCTCTTTCTCTCTCTCTCTCTCTCTCTCTCTCTCTCTCTCTCTCTCTCTCTCTCTCTCTCTCTCTGGAAAATCTTCACACAAGACTTTTTTTTCTGTCATAGTACATCCACCTAAAAGAGTTGTAGTTTACATGAACAAAGCTCAAGCGCTGCATGTTTGCATCACAGCAGCTTCGGTCTGACATCATACTGTGTGCAGACTGGAAGTCATGTTCCGCATTGTGAAGGTTCTTTTTTAGCTTTGATGGCAGAATGAAAGTGTAGATGCTTTAAAAAAAAAAGGTGCACAGTGAGAGTCTGTCAACCCGCATCTTGCTGTGGTTGTTTTAGATTTTTAAAACCAAATAGCTGGTAAAAGCTACTGGAAATGACAAATCAAGCAACAGCTAAGTTCTGTTGATTTTATCCTGAAATGGCATGTTGCAAAATTTATTATTATTATTATTATTTCAACTTTGAAAAGCACAAAAACAACAACCTTCACACACACCAGTAGGTTTTTAAGGTTCTGTCAGTCCTACTGGGAACCTAAGTCAGGGTTCAGTGTTTTGCCCAAGGACACTTTGACATGTGGACAGCCAACCCCAACCTCCAACCCTTCAGTCATGGAACAACTTGCTCTACCAACTGAGCCACACCCGCCCCATAACACAAGAGGCAACTAGTGTATACTAATAAAGACACCTTGAGTTAATTCTGAACTATTAAAATATTTATGCCAGGCATTTATTTGGAGCTGCAGGCAACAGATGCAGTGAGGTAAGATGGAGGAGTGCAGCGTTTGTGATTGGATAAGACAAATAGGAGGGAATAACTAGGCCTAATGATTGATGATACAAACCGGGTGAATTCAGCTAATTGAATAATAAAGCAAAGTAGGAGGAAGAGAAATGAGCTTTAGTGTACCACAGGGGTGTTCAACATGCAGTCTGTGGGACAAAACCAGTCTATGTCTAATCCAATGATTTTGCAAAGTGCAAAAAAAATTTAATGTAAGATATTAACAGTCAAGGGTGTCGAAGTAGTTCAGAGGTCACATAAGTAGTTTGTAAATGATTATTTTCATTTTAAAAAAAGTATATATATATACATACTGGGTGCAATTTGCTGGGGGGGGGCGCTGGTTTTGGACACCACAGTTGGGTCCTGTGGTGTGTAAGTCTTTCTGACAGCGTGAATACAAAATGCCCGAAAGACGAACTTCACATGCAGTGAAGTCTGTGCAGTGGGGGGCTGGACAACTCCCAGCTGGACCTTCGAGCCATCTTTCCCCCCTGAGTCGGTTGCGTGCGCCGTGGGGGAAATACACCCTGCAGCAGCACAAGCCAGTGCTCAGTTTGACCTGACGCTGGCTGGAGGGAGTACCAAACCCTGGTCCCAAACAGCTCTACTGTGCAGACAGGCGGAAGAAAACCATTCACCTGGATATGACATCATCTAATCTAAAGAAAACAGAATGATATAAGGTGATACCTATAGTTACAATTACAACTGATACAAATGCCAATCCACTACTAGTAACACTGATAGGTACTAGTACTGAGTATTTGAAAAACTAAATTACAATATAGCTTCACTCCAGAAATAGACCAGAATGACCAGTATTACCAGTGTAACATAGACCAGAATGACCAGTATTACCAGTGTAACATAGACCAGAATGACCAATATTACCAGTGTAACATAGACCAGAATGACCAGTATAACCAGTGTAACATAGACCAGAATGACCAGTATTACCAGTGTAACATAGACCAGAATGACTAGTATTACCAGTGTAACATAGACCAGAATAACCAGTATTACCAGTGTAACATAGACCAGAATGACCAGTATTACCAGTGTACTCCAATGTATGGTTTATGCCTTCCCTGGAAAAACAATACTGTATCATTTAGTTATTTAGATATGTTAGGGTTAGGTTTAACCTTAACCGCAGCCTTGCCTAAATAATGTTTGGAGAAAGGTTTATTATCCTCCGTGAATTTGTACTGTCTGTTTAATGCATGTGTGTGACTGGATTAATGTTGCTGATTGGATATAAAATTACACAGAAAAGTCCCAAGTTGAAGCAGATGGTATTCTGTATATCCTGAAGAGGGTGGACAGAAGCCAGTAGGTGCCTGTTGCTGCCGTTCTTCTACACAGAGGAGATCAGCATTCAACATAAATGAGCAACAGTTAGCAAGTTGAGGGACCCACAAGTATAATATATAAGTATAATATATATATATATATATATATATATATATATATATATATATATATATATATATATATATATATATATATATATATATATATATATATATATATATATATATATATAAGTCAAAACAGGAGGTGGAAATGAATCGAAAAAGAGCAGAAATAAAACGTTTGGTTCAAACTAGGACAGAAGGAAAGTCCAACTTTATTATTGAGTGTTTCAGCATTAAAGGCACAGGTTCTGAAAGAAACATCTTTAACAGCTTTATTTAAAAAGAAACTTTAAAAGACACTTTTAAATGTAAAAGAAAATAAGAAGGAATATTGTATCAAAGTACCCGAGGTTTTGACAGAGAAGGAATTACATATGCTGATAAATATCTAAAACAACAAATGGTTTACAATTTAATAATAACAAAATAAGATGAAACTAAGTAAAAACAATCACATATTTGAAAATGAAAACTTTACTTTGTTTAAAATATTCTCAAATTTTTCTCAGTATGCTCATTTTGATTGATCTGTATTAAAATGTGTTAAAACAAGTGATTTTAAAGTTTCAAACCAATTGTCAATGTGAGTAAGGCTCGAATTCAAACAGTGTTGTACACCACTCTATGATTCATAGTCATTCTAAACCAATCCAAGTATAAGGAACACATGAACGGTTTGACAGAAATGTGCTCTTTCCATTGTTTGTGCTGTAGAACAAAGCAGAAAATACTTGGATTTGTTGGGGATGATTGAAATGATTTCCTTCTGTTTATTTTTTTCTCTGTTGACTTCACAGAAGCTTATAGGAAACTAATAACCAACAGCATTATTTCTCCTATGCCTTACAAGGTTTGACTTTGAGTATAACACCCTGTAAAGAGGGTTTCTGTTTAGTGTTTGGCTGCAAAGTGAGATGGATTAGTTTGAATGAATTTGGTAATAATGGTTATGAAAGCCTCCATTAGCCACTGTGACTCAGTTTGATAGTTTGAGCCATAAATCTAACCTTCGTTGTCAAAATTAACGCGTTAACGCAGATGAAGCCATCACCATGATTCACCCGATTAGAAATGTTAACTCCATTACCCTACCTGCAGCAGAATGACTTTGAACATTTTTGCAAATGCATTTGGGTCAGTTTATTCAGTTGAGTTAGTGTCAGTTGATCCAGTAATGACATGCAGCAGAACCAGCCCATAAAAGATGGATGATGCTTAACAGTACATTGTCCTTCTGGATGGAAATATGAGGACAAAAAAACAAAATGGAACAGTCGCCCCATATTAAGTATTATAGAAACCCTGTTTTCACCAAAGGACTTCTGGATTAAAATAACATTAACATAAAGTATACGTTAGCTTTGGATTCTGCTAGAACTTTGGCTAATGCGTCACCAAACTTGCAATAAACACATCAAGTTAATTTATATTCCCTTCTTTCTTGAGTCTTTTTCTTCATATGAAACACAATAAAAAAATAAATCACTTGATGAGTCCTTGAGAGGTCATGCACATAAGTATGGTCCCATGATTGTATTTAAGAGCATGATTAAGAAACATTTATGACAGATTTTCTGATTATTAGAATATTTGAGTAATTTACCTTTGCATATCTTACCTTTGCCTTATTTATTATTTTTGTTTCAGCACAATCTCACCTGTGTGACTTAACACTTGTTTTCATTTGATATACTGTCAGGGGTGGACAAACCATTGGGAATACTGGCACTTTTCCTGCTTTACGTAAAACATATAAGAAAATAAAAATGATGAAGATGCATTAAAAGATCATTAAAATAGAGATACAAAATCATTTAAAAACAAATGAGAATCTAAGTAAAAGCTCCAGTGAACAGTAATATAATGTTTTCAGGACTGATTTAAATGAACTGACAGTTTTTCTCAGACCTCAGGTGAGGAGCAGAACAATGATGATGAACTTTGTTTGGTTATGATTTTGGGAACACACAGTAAACCTGTTCCTGATGACCTATGACCTCAGGGCTCTGGATGCTTCATCGGGAACCAGCAGGTCTAAGATGTATTTAAGTCCAAGGCCGTTGAGTGCCAATTTTTATTTTTTTTATCCTAGTCCAGCCCTGCATACTGTATTAATATACTGAACATAAGGTCACAAAAAAGATGAAATCCAAATTTAGTTGCTTCACCATTTTGACCCAAAACATGTTAAAAAATAATTTGCATATCTTAAAATGACCATAGAAATTGGTTTAAAAAATAATACAAATTAAGCACATAAAGTTATATACAGCTATTTACATAATGGGGCAATGAATAAGGCATTTGTTACCCTATATAAAACTAACTAACAAAACAATCGGGTATCACATTCTGCTCTGCATCTGATTGGTTAGTAAAGTATACATTTCCACTAAACAGACTTTTTTTTATACACACACACACATATATGTGTGTGTGTTCATCAACATGATAACAATATTGTAGAAAAGAATGTTCTTCACAGTATCACTTTGACATCTGCACTTTAAGCACAAGTTAAAATGAAGAGTCCGTGAGGCTCTGGCTGCTGACATATTCTAAATTGGTTTGTGATTTGTCCCGGGAGTCCAAGCTGTGGCCACATATGAAAATCTATTTAGATTTTATGTTATCTTATGTTTGGCATATCCAGAATGCAACAAAAAGACATCTAAAGTCATTGCACAGATGGTATTATATTTTTTTAGTTTATCGCTGTATTTTGCAGTGAAGAATATTTTAAATTCTAGAGGCAAAATTCAATTTCCACACAGTCTTTCCTGCAGTCCACTTCTCTGTGTATGCATCCACTGCTTCATCATTTTGCCTGCAGTATATATTTAGAGCAGCTGGAACCGAGTTAGGTTCACCAAGAGGGGTACAGTGGTGGATAAGGCTCCAGGCGAGCCACAGGTTTCTTGACAGTTATGAGGCCCTGTAGCGCTGGTGAAACAAAGGAGGAAGTTGACAATTCTGGAGGAAGAGGCAGGGAGGGAAAAAGGCTGGGGATGGAGAGAAGGAGAGAGCTGGTATAATGAGAGCAGAGACAGCAGGAGAGCTCATGACGGCCTCCAGGAAACTCTCCACACGGCTGCTGCCTTGCAGGCGCTCTATTTTACTACCCTTCTCAGCATCTGACATAATGATTGGATTTCCTTTTTAATTTACAAGAAAATGGCAGAAGTGATGTGATGGTAAACAACGAGAGATGGAACTGAAGAAAAAAAAAATATATATATATATATAATAAATTAATTAAGCAAATAACATCTTGACTGAAAAAATCCCTGTAAATGTGAAACCTTGTATTTAGGAGACATTTAATTTTATTACCTTCTGAAATCTTATCTTCCTACAACAACTAAAGATTGTCAGTCTCGTAAGCGCATTTTGCTTCACTACGTTTCTCAACTTTTTTACATGCAGTCATTTCATGGACTCATAACTCTAATTCTGGTTAGGGACATGGGTTACCCATTTCCTATTTTTGTGATAAACTACAGTCCCTTTTAAAACAAGGAGTAAGATGAGACTAAACATCCATTTAATAGCTTAGTTTTGCATTTACTCTGCTTCTGAAAGCACACAGTGAATTATTGTTTCTGAATTATTATTTAATTTATTATTTATTAAATGATAAATGAATTAAGCAAATAACATATGTTCTGAAAAAAAATCCCATAAATGTGAACACTTGTATTTAGGAGACATTTCTTTTCATTTATTAGCTCCTGAGCTCAGTTACCTTCTGAAATCATATTTTCCTATGGGTGGACATCAGCCCCAGTGGGCAGGGCATCAGTGTGGAGAATACAACATTGTGATGAAACAAAGTTGTGCTTTTCTGACTCGTTCATTTGTCTGCGCATTTTCTATCAATGACTAATGCAAGCAAGGGACCTTGAATATCACTTTCACTTGTGTGTAGAGCCCGCTCTGACTGACCATATTTCAAGAACTGAAAATAAAAGTGGTTTCCAGTGGAAGGTGCCCTTTAAATTAACTTTGGTCTATGTCTAGGCGATAACGCTCATAAAACTGAAAAAATGGGTGAATAATAATGTTGTACTGATCAGTCGACTGCCGATCATCATCAGCCAATATTGCCTAAAAATAGCCTAATTGGCAATCGGAATAACATGCTGATCAAAAAGCCGATCAGGTGATGTACATTACTCACGATTTTCAAGCAGGCAAACATGCTACAGAACAGGTGCATCTCATCTTAACTGTGTCTGTACTTTAAAATATCGTTAATTGGGGTGGCACAGTAATGCGGGGGTTAGCGCTTGTGCCTCACAGCAAGAAGGACCCTGGTTCGATTCCCAGACCAGACCTTTCTGTGTGGAGTTTGCATGTTCTCCCCGTGTCTGCGTGGATTTTCTCCAGGTACTCTGGTTTCCTCCCACCATCCAAACACATGCACTGATAGGTTAATTGGTTAATCTAAATTGTCCATAGGTGTGAATGTGAGAGTGATTGTTTGTCTATATATGTTCAGCCCTGAGATGAACTGGAGACTCATACAGGGTGTACCCCACCTTCACCCATTGTAGCTGGATTAGGCCCCCAGTGACCCCCGTGACCATAGTGAGGATAAAGCGGGTTCGGATGACGACATGAGTATTCTGGTGTTGCATTTTTTAAGATGTCTGTGACACCATTAAGATGGAAAAACTAATACTAAAGAAGCTCAGTCATTCATTCATTCATTCTCACGGGGGTCACTGGGGGCCTAATCCAGCTACAATGGGCGAAGGCGGGGTACACCCTGTATGAGACGCCAGTTCATCGCAGGGCTGACATACATAGACAAACAATCACTCTCACATTCACACCTATGGCCAATTTTAGATTAACCAATTAACCTATCAGTGCATGTCTTTGGATGGTGGGAGGAAACCGGAGTGCCCAGCAAAGACCCACGCGGACACGGGGAGGACATGCAAACTCCACACAGAAAGGCCTGGCGCCGGATTCGAACCAGGGTCCTTCTTGCTGTGAGGCACAAGTGCTAACCACTGCACCACCCGAGGCTCAGTCAAATAGTAGTAATTTAATAATAATAATAAAATGGCAGTGTCCACCTAGAAACCTGGGTAGCTCTACAGAGAGTACAGTTGAGAACAGTTAAAAGTCAATGTAAAGTACTGCATAGATGCAGTGTAAAATTGAAATATACTGTAGAGGGTAATGTGCATGATATTACAATAGCAGTTACACCCACTGATTGGCAGAAAGAAGGAAAGTGGCAGCACTGACTTCAATTGCGTTAAACTTAAAATGGAGGAGAGAAAGAAATAACTTTATTTACCATTATAGCCATCTGCATTTAACCCATCCTTTTTTGATGTCATAGGGGGCACCTTGTAAGGAGCAGTGAGCACAGCACCTGTCGACCCAGTTCCAGAAGTGGAGCCAGGCTAATGGTCACCTGGCTGTGGTTCAGTTGGTAGAGTGGGTTGCCCAATGACCGAGAGGTTGGCGGTTAGCGTCCCGGCTCTGGCTGTCCACATGGCGAAGTGTCCTTGGGCAAGACACTGAACCTTAGAAACCTACTGGTGTGTGTGTGAATGGGTGAATGAGAGGCTAATGTAAAGCGCTTTGAGCACCATGAAGGTGGAAAAGCGCTATATAAATGCAGTCCATTTACCATTTGAGAGCTTGTTGGGATCAATGTAGAGATCAATTTTCCTGAATTTAATTTCATATGCAATATTTTTCCCAGTTTCACTGTGTTTACTGCTACACTCTGTTGTATTGAACAAGGTTTTGGCCACTCACACAGGGGAGGAAATGGCGTAAATGCATGCCTTCCATACAGTGATCTTTAGTCTGCATTGCATTGTGGGTACAGGACCTTTTAATCATTGTGTTCTATTTCCTGTGCAGGGGTTTAAGGACAGGATTGTGTTGATGTTTATGTATGTTAATGTGTCTGTTTTACAATGTTGATTGGCCTTTTTATGTTTATTGTTTTTAAATAATGTCAATTAGACAAACCTGTAGGCAGAACAATGTCCAGCCTGACTGTTGCCATGATAATATGACAAGGTAGGACTTTGTACTTTCAGAGAAAAAAGCATGTCCTCAGCTAAATGAAACTCATTCAGCAAATGTGTGTCCTTCATGGTCTCTCCCTTTGGGATTCCAGGTACCCTACAGTATCTCAATATTTGTATTATTCATACATTTTTTAACCCTAACCCCTCTTCAGAGGACATTATTTTTTATTTTTAAGTACAGCTTGTGTTTAAGTAACAATCTCAAACTTTATATTCACAAGTTCAAAAATCAATGGTGTAAAAGTCCTTCAACACGTTTCCACAACCTCATTCATTTCCTGACAGCTTGGACTGAAGATGTTATATTGCACCATTCTGAACAAGCTCAGGGATAGTTTGCATTGTAAAAACCACAACTTGTCTCTCCTGTCACACATCTGCGCCTCCTCTCAGCCCCTTGTCAGTTTCTTAGCAGTTTTGACAATCATGCTGTGGGTGAAGATGGACTCTGAGCAGAGCTGAAGTTACACTTTCACTGATCATTTGTCATTTTGGCCATTGCCATGTTGGGGGTTTATGTGTCAGAAGTGAAGGTATTTGGGGAGTAACAAGGAGTGAACCGCACCAAGCCTGTTCAACTGCAAACTTCCACTGGGATTTTTATTTTAAACACTACCAAAAAGTTTCACTTATAAACAGTTGTGTTTGGTAATGGTGATACCTCCTTCTTTTTCATCCATTTATCTTTTGAACTATTTTATGCTCGAGGGTCACTGGAGCCTACAATAAATAAATAGATAGATAGATGGATGGATGGATGGATGGATGGATGGATGGATGGATGGATGGATGGATGGATGGATGGATGGATGGATAGATAGATAGATAGATAGATAGATAGATAGATAGATAGATAGATAGATAGATAGATAGATAGATAGATAGATAGATAGATAGATAGATAGATAGATAGATAGATAGATAGATAGATAGATAGATAGATAGATAGATAGATAGATAGATAGATAGATAGATAGATAGATAGATAGATAGATAGATAGATAGATAGATAGATAGATAGATAGATAGATAGATAGATAGATAGATAGATAGATAGATAGATAGGTAGATAGATAGATAGATAGATTTTTTCATCCCATCCACCCCATTGGTAGAATCTGTATCTGAATCTGTTGTAGCAGAATGACAAGCAGGAAAAATAAAATATAAAAATAAAAATAGAAATACTTTATTCATAATCAGATTTATTGTCATTTGCATACACCATGGACATCGCAAATAAAAAGTATAATTTGTTAGGGCTCTCCTTGGGTCGCAAACAGGATGCAGCCATAAACATCGGTGCATCATATTAAATTTGAGCACATCCTACCAAATTTGATCCCACAATTGGGAAACTGCTTTGTAACAACAGCTTTCACATACAAGTAGAACAGACAGTGAGGCGCAAAACAAGGCAGGTAAGGTGCAATGTCATATTTAAGTGTACATATTAGATAACTGAATGCTGCAAGTAAAGTAGTATAATGAAATTACAGTATTATTTACAGTAAATGCATAGTGAAAACAGAAATAAAATGTGATAATGATTTATTGAACAGATTATGATTCATTGAACACTAGAGCCAACAAGCTACACATAATACATTTCAACAATAGAAAAAAAAAGACCTGCTGAAAATCCAGATGACAGGATCAAACAGTAAGGTTTAAAAAATACATTGTAATGTGCAGAGTAACATTTTTTCCCCTATGAGATATGGTGTGGTTTACCCTGCATGTGTGTCCATTTCATTGAGACAAATGACCAATCATTTTCACAATTTAGATTAACCTATTAGTGCATATATTTGGAATATGGGAGGAACTTGGAGAACATAGAGAGACCCCACATAAACAGGGGGTGAACATGCAAAGGACCTTCTTGTTGTGAGGTGTTAGTGCTTTCCCCTGCACCACCACCTTCTTGAAATTTATAAATACACCAATTAGAGTCAAGTAGCTTAAACTAGCTACCTAGCTGACTGAGCATAATCATCTCTGTATTATACCTACAGTATGTGATGTCAACAGGCCTGTTATTGTGATGACGCAAGAATAAGCTTGAAATTTGCTGTTGGTTTTAAGCCATAACCATAACTGCTACAGACAGTAAAGCTGGCTGAAAAAAAACAAACAGTAAAAACAACCACCCACTATATAAAATCCATCTTCTATAGCAGGGGTCTCAAATTCATTACTTTCAGTAAAATATTAGCATAATAACCTACAGAAAAATAACAATTCCAAGTGTTTGTCTTTGTTTTACTGCAAACAAATCCCATTACCTCTTGAAAATATTTTTTAAAAATAAACTATCCAACAAGAAACGTGTGAATAACCTAATAAAACTGAAATACCTCAAGAAAAATATGTGCAATTCTAATAATATTATTCCTCTTTTTAACCCTTTACCCACGTGCATTGTGGATCAGATCTACTACAAAGACACTAAATTGTTAAAATTGTGCTTATTTTTTTAGGGGGGAAATTTCAGGTTCTTCATATTTGTTCAGGTTTTTCAAATTTTATTATTACATGATCGTTCGTAAGTATATATATATATATATATATATATATATATATATATATATATATATATATATATATACATATATATATGTTCCTGAGTTAATGTTAGTTTTTGCATAGACAGAAATTTGAAGCTGTCATTATTTATGGGTATAATGACAAAATGAGAAGAAAACGTGGAGTCATTATAACCTCCACCAAGGAGGTCATGTTTTTGCCAGAGTTTGTTTGTCTTAGCAAGTTAACTCAATACTTATGGACGGATTTTGATTACATTTTCAGAGTGGGTTGGTAATGGGGGGATCTAGAAATGATTAGAATTTGGTGGTGATCCCAGGGGTGAGAGGGTGTCTACCTAGGTGGAGGTCTTCGCTGTCAGAGTGCTTTTCTAGTTTTTTGTATGTTATTGACTGTTGATATTATTGGTCTGTATGTGGAACCTGAACTAAAATGAGTTTTTGCACTTTGTAAATTCATCCCAGGGGCCGCACTGGAACCCTTGGCAGGCCGTTTGAGATGAGTTTACCAGGCTCCAAGCATATTTATATTTCCTTTTAGTTGAACATTTTGACATGGGGGTCTATGATGATTTACATGAGTGTTGTCATTCAGAAATCTCTGTGCATACGGGGACGCAAGAGTGTGTGGAATTGGATTGGATAGTCATGCCAGGCTGTAGATGGTGCTGTGATAGAATGCTGCCTTGTCAACGAACATGTGCAATTTTTATCGTGAGATAGAAACGCAACAGTGGATAGTTTTCAAGATTTCCACTCTGGAATGCGTCTTGAGATTTTTGCATTTTTAACCCATAAAGACTCAATTATCATGTAAACAAAAGGCACTTCCAATAAAAACATTTTGTCATTTTTAGCTGCAATCGTCCTTGTGTAAACAGCCCCAGTGACATAAATATTTTCAGCTTTTGAATTGCGTTCCTGTTGAGGTATATCTAATGAGATATTCCAAGAACAAGACCATCAAAGCTGTTTGAGTCCCTCTAAGAACTGAAGTGTTTTTAATCAAGTGGAGATGAATTCAAAATAATCTAAATAGCATTAATCCTCACTATTTTGACCTTTCAGAACATGTCACTATTAGAACAAAGTGATGCTCAAGAATAAAACACCCATTTATGCTGTTTTTTTTTCTCTTTTCTTTTTTTACATTTTCTATCTTAAACTGTGTAAAAATGTTGGGGTCAAGTGTGAATTCTCCTGTTTAATACAATTTTAAATTCCATTCATTTTGTATTTAATCAAGCTGAATCCACATTGATTGAACATTGATTAAACATCTGCTCTCTAAGAGTGACCTGCCCAAAGGTCAAATTATGATCACAAATGATGTAAATAAAGTGCCTTATTCAAGTCTAGGCCCCCAGATTGATCACATCCAGCCCCAGTAACATCACATCTGAATAGAACCAAAACAACCAGTGGAAAGGTAGTGCCACTAGTTACTATTTAAACTTATCTATTTTAGACTCATCCATTGTGCATCTCTCAGGGGAGTCGTGTCAGTTGTTTGGTTGATTGGTCTCCAGTATGTTGAAAACAGAATGTCACATAAACAGAATTGTTAAAACATTTAACACAAATATTTGCTTGAGCACAAGGACCAACTGATTTGACTTCATGGCCCAATTCACCCCTTGGCCCTCGCACTTGGCACTATGCTTTCAAACAGAGTAGTAAGGGGTACTTATTGAAACATTCCTCTGTGAAATGAGACAATCCTTCAAAACCTGTTATCAGTAGTCATCAATATCTCCATAAATAGAACTGATAACTTGTATCTGAAATAATTAATCATGCTATTAGCTGATGTAACCATCTGTGTTGCCTGGTCTTTGATCATCTTTTTGCAACCACAGAAATGTGATCTATAACACAATAAAATGACATTAAACAGTCAATCTAATAATTAATCTATTTAGAAAGAAAATCCTTACATTTGTAGGTTTCTTTCAGTACATTGCTGTGTGTTCCTTCACTTTACCGATGAATCAAACACAATTATGGGATAATTCTCATACCTGTTCATTTGTCTTTTGTCCTGAAAAGTCTTTGTTTCAAGAGCAGCTGTTCCAAAAAGCTCTTCCCCTTAACCATTCTCAACTGATCCATTGAGAATTGGGACAACCCTACCCTACTTGCATGTGAGCATGCAAAACAGAGCAGTGGGAGTAAGGGTAAGGGGCCAAGGGGTGGATTAGGTTAATAAAGGGCCTAGGCCTGCAGTGGCCATGAATCAAGGTCACTGATACCACTTCTCTGTTCATTCTAGTGTATAAAATATGTCAGAAATACCTTAGGTTGTACCCCCGGGTAGGATGCCCTGGCTCTAGCAACCAGAAGGATCAGCCATTGGCCATGCTTATTATTTATAAAACAATACTTGACCTCCTGCCTTTTTACACTTGTATATTAATTGTGAAGAGAAATTTGGATATTTATTATCTACAAACGAATCAGATAATATATTGCTTTCTTTGTCTGGGATGGCCCATTAGTCAGAAAGGGGTTAGGTTTAGAGCTAGATTTATCAACTAATTTCAAACCAATTTCCTGATGATTAAGACTTTTAACAATAAGGTGGGTACAAATTCACCCTTACAGAACTGCATAAAAAGTGCTTTTATTTGCTCTGCATTTTATGTATGGAATCAGCTGCACAAAGACTGAAATTTCTTTGAGTGCTTGTGAGTCCAACTTCAGAGTTCTTGAAGCCAACTCCATAAACTGCTTTTTTTACTTACTCTGCTTGTAAATGGTATTTTTACTAAGTAGTTGTTGTTAAATGTGTCTATTATTTGTATTTGAACTGTGTAATCAGAACTCCCTTGCAAAAGATGTTCTCAATCTCAATTGGATTTCTTTCATTATATTAGGGCATTAACGACTTCAGTTTTTTTCAATTCGACTTAAAGTCATCAATAAAGTCGAAGTTGAGTCAACATGTCGTGATAACGTCATCACATTGTCAGGTGAGGAACAACACAGACACATGGCTGAATAATAATTTAAAAAAAAACAAGGACACATCTGTTCAGCAATGAGCAACTTGTATTAAAGTTCATTGGTTCATTTGGTCTTGTCCACTGACAAGACCAAAGCATCAGCATTTTAACAAAACAAAGCCTAACGTTAGCAAAAAGTTTTCTGTTAAATTTAACCGCACAACATCAGTAGGGTGAACATATGTCCAGATTTTGTCTGGTCTGGATAGCTAGTGAATTGGCTCTTCAGATGACCGTGCCATTTTTTTTCATCTAAGGTGATATATTTCCACATATGCGATGTGTGTCTGTCACTCTATTGCAGCAGCCGTCTCTTGTTTAGGTCTGGTCTGTGTTTACACGCTGAAAGAGAGAGAAAGAGAGAGGGAGAGAGAGAAAGAATAACATGCGACTTGTCGACTCCAAATTTAAGTTGACTTGTGCTACAGGAGTCGACATGTCTGTCAATGCCCTAATATATATATATATATATATATATATATATACATACATATATACACAGGGCCCCCAGTGCCCCCTCTCCCCACCAGGTTAAAAGAGTCACTGCTTTATTTTAAAGAAATTAAATGCACGTTAAAACTACTGACACTAAAGATGCTATTTATAGCTTCCAACCGTATATCTGTCTGCTGATTTTTCAGGGTTTGAACAACAGTAAAGTTAAAGGGAATGTGGGCAGGTAGCGGAAACAGAAGTGACACAATAAAAACAGATTCATGGATGAAACTGTGGATCTGATCAACAGCAGGTTTGTTTTATTTTGAAGGAGCTTTATACATATACCACTGACCAGTATTGACGGTGTGTCAATAAAGCCCTTCAAAGTTCATTGGTTGATAAAGTGTTTAATCATGAGTTGAGTTCCAGATTTAATGTACACGGGTATGTACGGGTTTGTAAAGTGGACCGTACAGTACTCTGTACTTCATTCACATGTCTGGTACTGTCAGTCCACCTGTGGTAGACCTCCTGTTGATGGTGAGTGAATATTAATCATTGTTAAGTCTTGTTTCTTTGTCATTTGACTTTAGCTGAAATTAGATGCTACTTTGCTAGCACTTAATGTCAAACTGATGAGTCTCAGGTATTTTTTTCAAAACCCAATAAATGTGATGAACTGAAAAACGTAGTGAAAAAAACTATTGATATGGTGGAAGATAATTGTAAGTTTTTCATGACGTATTGCATGTGTGACCCTTGCACCGAGGGAGTTTAAAGATGAGCATGGACAGATGTGGAACTGGAGAGACTAGATCTACAAGTTGTTGTTAGGGCATAATAGCATTATTTCAACATCCCATTGTTCTGACAGCTTAGCCAGACTTTTGTTGTTTGGAAGCTGGAGGCATGATGTAAATGACAGAGGCATTCCAAGATGACCATTTTCATTTTGATGAATTCTTTCTTTTAGGATTTGGAGGAACTGGATATCCTCTTGACTCTGACTCAAGTGCCTGCATGATAGTAGATGGAGTTATGAGGGGTATCTCTGTCACAGCCATATGATGACATAGCTGGAGCAATGGGATGTCGAAACATTGGAATATCGGGCAGCTACCATTGTTACTTCAGCCAGAGGACTCTATCTATTCATCCTCCATTGTTTTGAGAGTCAACACCTTTGTACTTGGGGTATTTTTGATGCAAAAGTTATGCATCACAGTATACGCTATGTTGCATCACACCTTTGATTGCGGAATACCAGTCCGCTGTGTAAAAGCTGTGTCTGTTTCATCGATGTTATTCCTTTGGTTGGTTGTAGAAATTGGTCAATGGTCGGTTCATCATCTCATCTCATCTGGTAAAAACCAGGATGTAAAAGTGGCTTGTATGTACATCAGTGTCACCATGAGGTCATGTGATGTTAAACCAGCTGATGTGGTGTCCTGCTGTTAGGAAAGAGAAGATTAATACTACCCTGTGTGATGTGCAATTACTGTCAAAGCTGGTAGTGCGTCATAATCAGTTAGCATTTCTTCAACCTCTGATTGGGCCTCAGATAAAAGGACAGGACAATGGGCACGTCCATA
The DNA here is from genome assembly GCA_020466265.1 of Siphamia tubifer. NCBI lineage: Eukaryota > Metazoa > Chordata > Actinopteri > Kurtiformes > Apogonidae > Siphamia > Siphamia tubifer. The sequence continues at coordinate 10,267,769 of CM035803.1, forward strand.
TAGGATCATGAAATTACTCTAGACCAACTTCTTTATGAACCAACTTAGATTTTTTTAAGCTTTATATAATTCCAAACTTGGCTTTTTTTTTTTTTAATAATCGGCACTACCCAAATGACTTGTTAATTGTTTAAACCAAATCATTGCTATGGTCCTTTGTTTAGTTTTATTTCCAAGGTGAAGAATTGTCAAAGCTCCAAACACAATATACTGTGATTATATTTATTTATGCAGACATTTCTTTGCCACCTTAAGCATAAGCTAATAGAGATTTACAATATGTACTATAGTTTAGTGCCCAATGTGTGTCTGGAATTGCTGATTAAACTGAACACAATGTTCAAAATCTATAACAGAATGAATTTAAGAATATTCATGAAAGAAAATCCTAATGTGTGGACAATACCACCTTTGGACAATTCTCAGCATTTTGTCCACATTCTATCATTGTAGTGCAGAAAGGACAAGTAATTCTGCTATAAATAATATAAAAATAGATACAGATTTACCTGATCAATATGAATGTTGTTACTAAAATTGATCAAGCACTATACATGCTGTAATATCACTCTACTATTGAGTCTTAATGGGTACAAACATAAAGGCTGAGATATGTAGGGGAATGGAAAGTGTCACCCAGACCAAGCATGTTACCTTTTGGAACAATAAGTAGAGTAATGAATTCATCCCAGAGTGGTGTAACTCCATTTTATATCCATTAACGGAGTCCTTCCGTAGCCAGAGACTCCATATCAATTTATTGAATTGTTTAATGTAATCATGCATAATGCAGAGGGATTAATTGAAAATGGCTTCACCAAGAAGGGACCAATGCATTAAGAAGCTACTTAGAATCAAAAGAGGATTTGTTAAATGGTCCTTCAGTCTTGAGATACGAGAAAATTAATTCAGTAGTAGACAAGAGAGACACTTTTTTGGAGAGTGCATTACCTTATTGGAAGATGAATGCCTCTGCAGTTTTGTTGCATAATGATGAATGATTGGAAAGTTGTGTTTGGTAAAGTGTTAGGATAAATACATCCTTAGCTGTGCCCCGTGTGGGGGTAGAAGGTGGACAAGAAGAAGAAAGGAGATTTAGTACTTAGATGGAAATTCAATGTAAGTGTTAAAAGAGTCAAGGCTTTTTGGAGCAGGATGTAGTGGTCATGTGACAGAAGATCTATCAACATTGGCTTCAGTTTTGACCCACGTCACTAGCTCCTCAATGTAGATATAGAAATATATAGTCCTATAACAAATTTTTCATAACTTTCAAATGAGTTATCATCATGTATTATATCATTCTGTACATGTTGCATGTTTCAGTGTAAATTTTGTATTTTCCTATTTTTAATTTAATGATCATGTAAGATGTTCATTAAAACTCTGAGTAAACTCAAATGCTACAATGTGAAATCCGAGGAAACTGAAGAAAAAGTAACATTTTACATGAAACATAACTGAGCTAGAAACAATGATCTTCAACACTGGTCAAAATTCATGGGTTTCAGGTCTTGATCAATGTTCTAGTTCCCAATCCTGGTCCTGGAGGGCTACTACCCTGCATGTTTTAAATGTATCCCTCATCTAACACACCCGAGTAACTGATCAGCCAGTCATCAAGCTCTGCAGAAGACTGATAATGACCGTCAGGTGTGCTGAAAGAGGGAACCATCTAAAACATGCAGGACAGCGGCCCTCCAGGACCAGGATTGGTCCTGGAGGATGTTCTCGAAGATGTTCTAGAAGATGACAGTGTTTCCAGATTCACTTCAGAGCTTCTGAACATCCAAATACGTTATATTTGATGACCATGAAAAGATGACAAACTGCATTTTTCATGTATTTACATGTATTGATCAAACTTTATTAAACATTTTAGGTTAGTGGAATCTAAAATTGTGATTGTTTGGGTTTTTCTGGGGTAAAACAGTTGCACCTGTGTTTTTTGTGTGAGAAGAAGTTAAGTTCTGTGAAAATTAAATGTTTGCATTCTGCACAGTTTACATCCTATAGCCAGTGATCAGTTGGCTTGGACACTACTGGGCGTGTGCAGAAATAAAAAACAATCCCAGTCTGTTATACCACTTACTGCCTATCTATGTACTAATGCCACACTTTATGTTACAGTCCAAGTAATTTTACTATATTAAGTACTATATTAAGTTATGTCTTTAGCTAACACACATTGTTAGCGGATTTAGCTCTGGTAGCTAATATTGATAGCTAATGAGATGTACATGTACAAGTATGATAAGTGACTTTTGAGAAAAATAATCACTTAAATTTTTGATATTGCAGATGATTGACATTATTTTGTCTTTTTATTAGGATGATGACTGAACTGATTGATCTCCACCCGCCCCTTCACAGCTTAGCTCCAGTCATATTAAAGGCAACGTCTGAGCCTCGAGCACTGACACAGAACAGTATCTGTGGAAAATCTAATCAGGATCGGAAAAGAACAGCATTCATGGTGAGGTGTTGTTTTCTGTCTCAGTTGGGAAATAATGATAGTAAATTGGGAAAAGAAAACTATTTTAAATGAAACACTGAAAGGCTGCTTTGGCTAAAGCCATTATGACATTTCATTTTTGGCATAGTGTGAAAAGAGACAAATTTCACTCACACAAATGTGGTTTTTTTGAGAGCTGGGACACCTGCAACAGATGTCAGCGTGTAATTTAATTCATTTCCAATTTTATCAATAGCTGTAGGAGAGTGATTTACTGAGATTGTATTTGATGCTGACATTTTACAGCATATGGCATAGATGCTCACACTGTCATCTTCCATGCCACACCAGACCTTTCTGTGTGGCATGTTCTCCCTGTGTCTACATGGGTATTCTCCGGGTACTCTGGCTTCCTCCCACCATCCAAACACATGCACTGATAGGTTAATTGGTTAATCTAAATTACCCCTAGGTGTGAATGTGAGAGTGATTTGTAACAAGGGTTAAAATGGCCAAACTCTGGCCAGAAGTAAACTTTCCCAGGTTATTATTTGCACCTGAACACAACACGGCACATGACAACTCACATGGTACACTCATTATCCAATCCCCAGTCAGTTCACAGTATAAAAGCTGCCTTGGCTTCTCACTCTCCAGTTATGTGGGAGAGAAGTCCAGGAGCTACAGCTGTAGAATCAGACCGTGCCCTAAACCTGGAAACCTGTGTATATCTGTGCTTTCCCTTACTGACTGAACTGGCCAGGTGCCCTGCTCTGGACCAACAATCCACTGGATGGTGAGCCAAACAAGCCCAGGAGTCTAAGGAAACCTTAGCCAACTTCTCAATCAGCGGACTGGTAGGAGGCTCTTCAGCCTATCCCTCCCTCTCCCACCTGCTCACGCAGAGCATAATCACTATCTCACTCATTCCTGGACAATTGTGCGCTAAACCATTTTTCAACGAAACTTCATAAACCAAAGGACACTCGATGCTTGTGTGTGAACTCATGAACATTCGGGTTGGGGAAGAGGAAAAAAGACCTCTTGGGTTGAGGCGATCTGCCCCTTATTTGGGAGTTGACAAGAACCTGTGCACATTTTTGTATGTCTGCTGCAGCCTGTAAATATTTTATTTATTTTTGTTGTTGTTTTTCACCTGTCACCTGTACATAATTTAAATATATTTTCACTTGGAAATTGAATTACATGTTTTGTCTTTATTTACTCACCCTGCTCTCCAGTCCTCCTGTCTATATATGTTCAGCGCTGAGATGAATTGGCGACTCATACAAGGGTGTACCCCACCTTCACCCATTGTAGCTGGATTAGGCCCTCAGTGACCCTCATGACCCAAGTGAGGATAAAGCGAGTTCAGATGATGAGTAATAATACATTTAATTTACAATGCACTTTATATTAAAACAATCTCAAAATGCTACATAGATAATAAAACAAAATAGAATAGATTTCAATAAAAGGGACTTCTACAAAGGTGGGTTTTTAAGCCTTGCTTAAAAGTGTGCTCTGTTGGGCCCTCAGGTGATCAGGAAGGGCTGCAGAGGTAAAGGTCCGATTGCACATTTTGCAGAGCTTGGTTCTGGGGTTTTGAAGGATATTTGAGTTTGTGGATCAGAGGGTGCGTGATGAAGACTGCAGGGTGAGAAGTTCTTTGAGGTAATGAGGTGGCTTGTCTGTGGATGCACTGGTGGGTGAGGAGGATAACCTTGTATTGAATTCAGAAAGGGACAGGGAGCCAATGGTGGGATTTGAGAATGGGGTGATTTGTGTGCCCTCATCAGGATCCTGGCAGCACTGCTTTGGGTGTAGTGTAGTTTTTTAATGCTTCTGCCAGCAATCCCAATGAGGAGTGAATTGCAGTAATCTAACCTGGAGGAGACAAATGCGTGGATGAGCTTCTCTGCATTTTTCAGGAACAGTGTCGGACAGAGTTGGGTGGTGTTTCGGCTGGTGAACAGAGGTGCTTGATGTGGGTGTCAAAGGTGAGTTGTGAATCAATTTTAATACCCAGTTTGGTGACAGAGGCAGAAAATTAAATATTTTGGCCTCGAAAAGATGATGCTAGTGATGGTGGAGGAGGGGAGCTGATGTGGACTGCCAACATGGATGACTTCTGTTTTGAAGCTGTTTAGCTGGAAAATCCTGTGTATCATCCACTGTGACCTCTGTGTTAGACATGGCCAGTTTTGCTATATTTATTCAGGCTGGATAATATACAAATACTACAAATACCAGTCTGACAGAAAGGAAATGTCATGCGCTGTGGTGCATTCAGCTCAAAAAAATATACTTTTTTTAGGTGTAAAACTAATTGAATAATTTTTTTTTTTGAGACAGGCGTCTCTCTCATCATTCCCTTTTCCAGCCAACTTTTATAGGTCTATCATGAAACACCATCCCTCAAAACTCTCATTAGCTTTATTATGGCAGAAGCCAAGTAATGACCTGGACCCTCATTAGGTAGAGTTCATTTGCCAGTAGAGTAAAAAGTTGGACCTAGAGCTGCTCAAGGCTGTTAACACTCCAGCAGTTCATTACTTAAAACTATGGTAACATGATGTTTGGCTGAAGGCTGTGTTGTTGCCTGCAATTGTTGCCAACAATTAAAGCAGAAGTAATTTAAAAGTGTAAAATCACTCATGGCCACTAGATGTTGGTTCCAAAAAGGCATGGCTGTCACATGAACTACCCTTGGACAATAACAATTTGTGAGAAGTCATTCTAGACCAGGTTTTGACAAACCTAGTCCTCGAGGAACACTATCCTGGATGTTTTAGATGTATCCCTCTCCAAACACACCTGATTCAAGTGATCATCCTATGATCAGGGTCTGTAGAAGACTGACAATGACCCTCAGATGTGTTCAAAGAAGGAAACACCTAAAACCTGCAGGATAGTGTTCCTCAAACACCATTGTTTTAGGGGCTGTTTACACGAGGACAATTGCAGCTAAAAAGAACACAAATTTTATCAGAAGTGCCTTTCGTTTACATGAGAATTGAGTTTTTACAGGTTGAAAATACAAAAATCTGAAGATACATTCCAGAGTGGAAATCTTGAAAAGTAGCTGCTGTTGTGTTTCCATCTCACAGTTGAAAATGCAAAAATGCTGTTACACATGCTTTATAAATGCAGATAAAAAGGTTAAATTGAGACACTAGTTTTGCGTCTTGTTTTCCAATTGTGTCCGTATAAACATAGCCCTAGAACCATTACTAAGGGTTCTGGCAGTCAATTATTTCATCCATTAATAGCATTTTACAGCTAGCAGAAGTGTTGATGTGTAATATGTAGGGATGTGACGAGACACTCAGCTCATGAGATGAGACAAGACACGAGATTGGGTTCACAAGATCAAGACGAGATTTTAAGAAAACTAAATTACAAATTATATAAATGGACAACAGACTTTTATTGAACTGAGTTGCACATGGATTGTGCTAAGCGTCAACTTTTAATGAAGTTCTTCCTTTTAATGAACTTTGTAATTAACTTCTTTCTCTACAAATTAAAACTTAAAATAATAAAATTATATATTTCTTCTTTTTTCCAAAATAAAATCTGGGACTTGACTGTGGAAGTTGAGGTCCGAATGAGGAAATGCACCCCCGCCAGGTGCATTTCCTACAGCAGTGCGGGGCTTTACAACACCCACGCCCGGACTTCGCTACTTCCTGGACTCACTGCGCCTTCTCCCCTGGCACGCCAACCGCATCGCCAGGGCAGGGACTGGCCCACATATAACAGGTGCCAGACGTAATCTGCGATGTCGGCAACCCACCCGACCCATCTTGAAAACACAGGAGTCTAATGCACATGCCAAAACCCCACGGTGGCCGGCGCACGCGACCTAAGGTGGGATCCCAGCCCTGCGGGGCCCGGACTCATGCGGGCAGCAAAATCAGTAGACCCTAATGAACCTGATGTCCAAAACCAGAGGTTGGGTTTAACCTGTTCGAAGGCAGGGTTTGTCAGTGATTCCCAGGGTTCCTCTGTGACTCCGCCCACTTTCATGGCTTTCAAGGGGTTTAATTTCCTCATTCATTCAATAATTAGGAGAGTTGTAGCATAACATAGTTCAGTAATTTGTTATTATTTAACAAAAATCAGTCCAGTTTTATAAATCCATTAGACCAGGGTTCTCAACCCTGGTCCTCAAGGAACACCATCCTGCATGTTTTAGATGTATCCCTCTCCAAACACCTGATTCAAATGATCAGCCTATCATCAAGCTGTGCAGAAGAATGATAATGACCATCAGGTGTGTTCATTGTTTTTAGACCTACTCCACATAGCTTTTTATCAGCTACTGAGTTTTATGTAAGTCTGTCCATCCATAACTTTTTAAATCACCTTGCTAACAGACAGATGGACAAACGCATAACTTGGTGGGAAGTAATGAGGCATAATCACATCAAAGAAAAGTTCCTCATTAGGTGATTATGTGTTATTTTCAGTGTAATGACATATTCAGACAAGAAATAAGAAAAATACACATGGTCAGATATTTTTTTTTTTTCGAGTGTGAGCAGTACCATTTCAGTTCCATTTCATCATCTACATATTCAGCCTAACCCGTCCTTTTACATTTCAAACATTAACGGTACTCATGTTCTCATATCCTATATCCCTCTGTGTGTACCCCTCCAGCATAAATGACAGGGAGAGGGAGAGGGACGATTGACAGTCTTTTTTTTTTCAGTCCAGTCCATTCCACAGGTGACTATATATTTTTATCCCTGTATTAGACCAGAGGTGGCTAACCCTGGTCCTTCAGAGCCACAATCCTTAATGTTTTAGATGTGAATGGTAAATGGTCTGCACTTATATAGAGCATCACCTTCCATGGTGCTCAATGCGCTTTACATTGGCTTCACATTCACCCATTCACACATACACTCATACACCAGTAGGTTTGATCCTTATGTCAGTATCAGTGATGGGCAGGCTGACCCGAAGTGAGCGAGTCCCTGTGACAACTATGGTTATCAACCATTATGGAAACACTAACCATTGAGAGGACTGAGACAACTGGACCGAAGAAAAGTAATAAAATATGTTTTAAAAAAGTAATTAATATAGTAAAAACAATGCACCAGGAAAACATGTCAGACCATTCATTCAGTGTGTGGCCTTCATTCTGCTGTCCTCTAGTGCACTTTTTCCACACATCACTTTAGCATGTGTCACTTTGCAAATTTGCACTTTGAAGGGGAAAAGTTACACATAAAAAAGAATGGACCACAACTACTTCTGCCTCTGTGTCATCATTCCTGTAACTCACTGCAATCCAGCTGCAGCTGGAGTTAACCTGAAGAAACATGTTTGGAGGAAAAAAAAACCCAACAAAACCACCACAAACTATCCAACAATTTCTTGCACATGAGACGAGGCAAGACAAATTGTTTTAAAAATGTATGACGTAGGATTAAGGTCACAGTGAGCAAAACAAAAGCTTTTTCACAGTAGAAGAGAATCTAATCATTCTGATTATTTTGGACAATTGTGTGTTTGCTTGTGAATAGTAATTACTGTAGGGGTTAACCTCAACATCACAGAAAATTACCAGATTGTAACCGCAACAAAGATAATCCCTTTTTTTTTTAACTGTTCTTTGCAGTGTTGTCTTGATTTTCCTCGATTTTTTTTGCTGAGTTTTGACCATGCAACTACTTGCATTCAACATCCTAAAACTCCTATTGATGTGCATTCTGAGTTCCTTATTTAGTAAAAACCTGTCTAACCTTTCTGTCACTGTCGCTGTTTTAACACCTAAATCACAGAGTAAACTAAAAAAGGACTGCCAGGTATTAGACACAGAAGGTTTCCTGAAGAAAAGGAACCTACTTACTGTACATGAGCTTTCATGACACTTTTACAGATGTCAATTCCAAGCAGCCCACTTAATTAAAATAAGGTCTCAGGGGTTAAAGGGGACATATTATGAACACAGTTCCCTCATGTCTTTGGGCAAAATACCACATTGATGAAGAGATACAAGAGCCTCTTCAACCTGGAGAAACAGCTATTTTGAAAATGAGCCACAGCTGACTCCACCCCTCTCTTCTGCATTCTACTAAGAGGAAGAAGAGGAAAGAGAAATGGAACCTGAAAAAGTTAAGGCAGAGACTGGTGAAATAAAATCAGCTGGAGAGAATCAAAGTGGACCTATTGCTGAGTACTACAGACCTGGTGCCTTCAGGTCCTGGTCTGTTAACAGTCCCGGTCTGCATTGGGGTCTGGTGCATCTGGACCTAGGCCAGCCAGACGAGCCATGACACCACGGTCATGGTGCCAACCACGGACCCAGACACACACACAGGGACCACGACTCAGACCCCAACAGACTTGACACACACTGGGGAGAATAATGGCAGATCTCCACAGCAGAGGCGTCTGTGACCAGTAGGTGGAGTTAGATGAGCTGGTGAGGTGGGACGTACGAAGCATAGAAGATCCAAAATGGAGCATTTTTATCCCCTCCAACAAAAAATGGATAAGGAGAAGAGTAGATTGTTTCTTTTCATAATTTAAAAGTTTCCTAACCCACAATATATTTGTTTTGTAAAATGTACATATATATATATATATATATATATATATATATATATACCGCCCACGTGGGGCGAGAGGAACATTTTTTATATATATATATATATATATATATATATATATATATATATATATATATATATATATATATCACCTGGTAGGTGTCTCCTTCAGACTCGGGTCCTCTACCAGAGGTCTGGGAGCCTGAGGGTTCTGCGCAGGATCTTAGCTGTTCCTAGCAATGCGCTCTTTTGGACACAGATCTCTGATGTTGTTCCTGGTATCTGCTGGAGACATTCTCCCAGCTTGGGGGTCACTGCCCCTAGTGCCCCCATCACTACTGGTACCACTGTTGCCTTCACACTCCACATTTTCTCTCACTCCTCTTTCAGCCCTTGGTATTTCTCAAGCTTCTCGTGTTCTTTCTTTCTGATGTTGCTATCACTGGGGACTGCTACATCTATCACCACCACTGTCTTCCCATGTTTATCCACCACCACTATGTCAGGCTGATTGGCCATCACCATCTTGTCAGTCTGGAAGTCCCACAGGATCTTGGCCTGTTGGTTCTGTCACCATATTTAATGCAACGCAACATTCTAACTTAGTTTCTCAGTCAGATTTTCAGTTTTCCAAACGCAGATTTTTAGTGTGAACCTGTGGGCTGGTTTGAGATTAGGTGTGGGAATTGGCACTCTCATGGTTCTCTGTTGGTCTGAAAACACTGCTGGAGTATACACCTGGTTCAACAACATTTGTTTTTCATTCTGTATGTATTCCAGATCATTTACTTCAGGAGCATATCGGCCAAGATGGTACTGAGGGAGGACGTTACATATGACACATAAAGCCGTAGTTTAGTTCAGGGGTGGCCAACCCTGGTCCTGCATGTTTTAGATGTTTCCTTCTTCCAGTCCACCTGACGGTTGCTTCTGTAGACCTTGATGATAGGCTGATTATTTGAATCAGGAAGAGGGATACAACTACATGGAGGATAGTGTCTCTCCAGGACCACAGTTGGACACCCCTGGTTTCATTTTAGCACATCACATTACTTCAAACTCAGTGTGTTTTTTTTGTTCTTTTACAGCAGTAGTAATTAGCCTCTAAATGTATATAGTGGAAACCCTGCTGAATGATCACCAACGTTAACCCCTCAAGTTATGTTGCAATATTACAACACTGGACCTGTGGGGGTAAACAGCTTATACTATACATATGGGTCAATAGAGGACTAAAAGTTCCACGATTAAATAAATAAATAAATACCTAATTAAATAATGAATATAATTATTTATATAATTAATTCAAATTCCAATTAAATACATAAACATGTTATTAAATGTGTCATTAATTCATTAAATTATTCATTAAACGCAAAATGCATCATTGTATTGCCGTGACACCCATGCAGTAATTGCACCACTTAGTCAGTTGCTAATGCTACTTCCAGACTGGGACTTTGCAGTTTGTAGCCGTCAGATTTACACAACGAAACATGATTAATGTCTTCATACACTCAATATCTTAATGTATTGTTCATACTATGCTGTAACAACCTTCATTACTTTACAGATACTTTGAACAAAGTTACCTGTTCTATTGCTATGGTGATAGGCTGTCGCAGCATGAAAAGAAATCATGGTAAATGTCTTACCGAATACTAATACGTAGTCTACATCAAACCATCATGTACTCCATCACATCCCCAGGATGATAACACTCCGGAGTAAAATTACATCCACAAAGGGACAAGTGAATGGGAACAGATCCACTGTCTTCATCTGCACAAAACGCAGATTCTTACTTTTTCTACTAGGAAAATGATGACCACAATGCCCTGACAGGCTGCAGTTCACATAACCAGCACAAACACAGTAATTCACCCTCTTAACTCTTAAAATCCTCTCAACATTATCTCACTTGTAACTACTTCAACTTCTACTGGTAGAAACACAATGTAGAATTCAGCACATCCACCATTATATGATGGGAGGAGTTTACCTCCCGTGACGTATCCACTGTGGGAAAGGAATAACTCAATTTCCTATAAAATCAGCACCTTTTAATCTAATTTTATGAAGATACGGTTCATGGATCATGGTCATTTTCACACAGATGTTATAAAATTAATTTCTGAATAATACTAAATTAACATTTACTACATTTAAGAATGAAAATACATTTTTAAATGTGCAAATAATTTAGCTCCTGCTGTACAGCAGAGGGTAAAACCATTTTTGGCCAGTCAAGTTTTACTTGGTAACTGGGATAAATTTTTGGAACAACTTACCAAGTGCAACAAAAACACAAACTGAGTCTAAAACATGAAAGAAAACCAAAAATGGCAATAGACAACGTGCACACATGCAAACACAACATATATTGCCCATATACAGCTGTTGCGTTGTTTTTCTTTTTACATAAACGTTTAAGCTACAGGAAGCAAGTTTTTTGTTTTTTTTTAGATCAAATGCATTTGTATATTTTATGTTTTCTGTGACATTTTTATTAGAATAGGTAGCCTGATCAGGGACTGGGTTTGCAAATTAGCCATCTGGCTATACTCCTATGTATTCGCATCTACAAGTTTGTAATAATGTGCACTGCTAAATAAACTGCTAAATAAACAACAAATAATAATAAAAAAAATTACCAATTTTTCACCAAATCTGTGAAAGCTGATTATAGCCATAGTATCATAAAACCATTAGTCTTATGCACATGAATCACTTCCCTCACAGTGAACATCTTCCAAGTGTATTTGATCACAAGCAGTCTGTTTCATGTACCCAACTGAAACCAAACCTTCACACAGGCCTCTTCAGAGGTTTATGCAGCTGCAGCAACAAGAACCATTAAAGCAGTTTCTATATTTTTTGCTGCTGCATGGAATTCCCGTTCTCACGCTGCACTGTGCTACAACACTGTGCTATTTCTAAAAAGGCCAGAGTCATCTGCATCAATCTGACATGGAAGCAAATGGACTAGTTGTGATGAGTTTTTCCACAAAGTTATCAAATGTTTATCACATGCACTTACACTTACATACAGAACAAATTATTACTAAATAGTGGCTAAAACAGACTTTAACCCAGAATGACCCAAACATCCACAGGCAACCACAAGCATCTACTGATCCAAAATATTAAACAGCTTCTGATCCACTAAAGCTATCAATATATGCAAATAATTGGTGTAAAATACAGTTATTCAACTTTTCATGATTATCAGATATGACCCATTTGGACATTCAGGAGCTCTGTTTCCATGGAAACATCGACAGATTTTAATGAGTAAGCCACATTTTCTTTAGTTTTCTATGTTTTGATATATTAACCTTCAAATTTAATTTGAGCCCCAATGAACGTCTACATGATCATTAAATTAAATAAAGAGAAAATACCAGATTTTCACTTAAAAATAAACACAGAACATAAGTTATGAGTTAAAAGGTGATGAATTGCTTATGAAAAGTTAAGTACAAAGAAAAAAAACTATTTTTGAATTGCCATAAAAGTAGCGCTGGGTCTTTATGTGTTAACACTCACACAGTCTAATGCCGAACGTTACTGATTACTGATTAAACAATGTTCACTGGATTCATTGTCTGAGCTTTCCTTTCAAAGCTAAGGATTTTCACACTTCAATGCATGTGTCAGCATCCAATAAAACTTAACTTTACCAATACCATGACTAAATGATCTAAATGTTCTCTTCCAAAGAGAAAATAAACTGACACAAAATCATCTAGATGACTATTCCAAAATGAAATGTGTGTTTATACACTGCAATCCAAATGCAAATCACCACATTCATCTATCTATCTATCTATCTATCTATCTATCTATCTATCTATCTATCTATCTATCTATCTATCTATCTATCTATCTATCTATCTATCTATCTATCTATCTATCTATCTATCTATCTATCTATCTATCTATCTATCTATCTATCTATCTATCTATCTATCTATCTATCTAGTGTTTTATTTGTTGTCAGTAGACTCTTCCACTACCAGTCTCTGTAAAGGAGGATCAGAACAGCCCCCCTACCGAGCACAAAAATGTACAAACAGCTGCGTTCACTCATGGGAAACCAGACAGGTTCATCTATACTATTTGCTGCAAGGCCTGTAGTGAGAGAGGTGGGACCTGGGGAACACGAATCGCTGTATGAGCTTTTAGCTTTTGTGGTGAAGTTCAAAGCATGCAGGTCAGAGGCAGCAGCTGGTTAATCCACGTGCATCAGAACAGACATGTGGCTGTTTACACTCTCACTGGGATAACAGTAGGACAGAGCAGTGAATACGTGAACTAATAATAATAATAATAATACATTTTATTTATAAGGCGCCTTTCAGGGCACTCAAGGTCGCCGAACAACAAGTAAAAAACAACTAAGAGGAAACAAAGTTAAAAGCAGCAAGTAAAAACAACAAGTACAAATACAGCTTGCAACTGTAGAGGAAAACATCCACACTGTGCACCCTTTAGTCCAACAGGAACACTATATATTAGAACATGCCATGCCTCATGCATCGGTCCAATTTTCTAGATCTGCCCTACCCTGACCATACAAACCACAAAGTACCCCGACCCAACCCGCTGAAACATGGCCTGCATACTGACATATTCAACAGCATATTATCACAGTGCTAGTGAGTGACCAGTGGATGCACCTGAATGAAGCAGCTCCTTCAATAAAAACCTGCCTCTCCACCATCAGCCCTCTGTGTTATTCAACTGTATGAGTGGAAAAGTACCCCTTTGTTACTTTTAACTCTACAGAACACACTGTTCCGCCTACAGAAGTGTCTGTAACTGGCCGATCTTTCTTTGGAAAATGTTTTACCATATTGCTTGAAAACCTCTTCATGATCCCATAGCAGACACTGAAATAGAATGTTTGATAAAACAAACTGAACTGTTTTAGGCCAGTCTAGAGGGTGGAATCACAGGAAAACTCTGGCCAATCATTGTACTAATCATCTTTACTGACCATCTAGATTTGCTGATATGTTTATCAAATATCAATCCACCCCCACCCCTCACTTCGCAACATCTAAATCTGATTTAAATGACGTGATCATATAACCTAAATAATTTAAATAGCCCTAAAATTTACCTTATCTAATCATACACTATTACATGTCATTGCTTTATACACATCATTTTATTTTATTATATATTTTTTTTCTACTTTCAACTTTCAACAATGTTATTTTAATGTATTTACATTTGTAGGCCTATGTTTATTGCTGTGGCAGCATTTGATTAATATTAAGATTAGGCCTAATAGATTAATGAGGATTTGAAGGCATTTGAAATGCAGCTTCATTATCATATTGTGTCATAATTCAACTTCCCACGTCTCCACATTCAACGTTAGGCCTATTTTAAGGGAACATTTGTATGTGTATTGCCCATTTGTATGAATGATATTTTATTAATATTGATAGACTACAGTAACATTCATTTGACAAGCTGGGAAATTCATATATGTTGGGCGGCTGTGGCTCAGTTGATAGAGTGGGTCGCCCAATGACCAAGAGGTTGGCGGTTCGTGTCCCGGCTCTCACTGTCCACATGTCGAAGTGTCATTGGGCAAGACACTGAACCCTGGCTTAGGCCCCCAGTAGGACTTACCATAGACCTTAGAAACCTGCTGGTGTATGAGTGTGTGTGAATGAGAGGCGCTTTGAGCACCATGAAGGTGGAAAAGCGCTATATAAGTGCAGTCCATTCCTTATATATTTTTATTGACCGTGTACATCAGTGCAGCGCTAAACCCCATACTGAATTTCAGCCAACCTCATCTTATCTCATATGTAAACTCCACACAGAAAGTCCTTCTTGCTGTGAGGCACGAGTGCTAACCACTGCACCACCCATTGTGAGGTTATATAGAGTGAAAAAGGTATAATAGTTGGGGGGGGGGTTGTTTGGTTTTTTTGCATTAAGCATTTTCAATTTTTCCTCTTTTTCTGCTGCTGTCGGACCAGAACAACGGTCGCAACCGCTTGATCTTCCTCTCGGTCTTAAAGCTACGGCAGAGAGGAAGGAACTGAAAAACTCTTTGACTGACAACAGTGATGTGTGGGTCAATGTATAAACAACCCGCAACTGTGGTTTTTTTAACTAGCCTGCCCGCAACTCTGACCAAAAAAAATATATTTGAAAAGGACGCACCTGACCCGCTTCTCAACCCACATTTTTAAAATGTAGTCAGTGGTCTTTATGAACATCACATGACCATACTCACATACCTGCATTTATTTCTGTGTTAAAATCTGATGCTGAGGAAATATGTTTGTCCTGCTTCATCATTCAAAAGTTATCAACGCTAACGTAGCATCTAAACCAGGGGTCGACAAACCTGTAACACCCAAAGAGATATTTGAACTCGGTTTCCATGGAAAAGAAAACACTGGGAGCCACTCATCAGTGAATGTGTCCCAAACTTTACTTTTTTATGTTTGTATGTTCCCAGAGCTTTCATTCTCCCAACTTTATTTCCTCTCTTGCTCCCTCCATACCTTCTGATGTTGTATGTCACCGTCACAGAAATTCAGTTCATAAAGTGTATGTATTAATAATAAAACATTTTTACCTAATATTTAAATTGCAATGATTTACCAGGTTACTTTAATGTTTATTTCAAAGGACAAATGACACGACCGACCACACATATATTTTCATATTTTTCAATGACCCACAACTGCGGATGACCACGAGTGACCGCAGGCGCCCGCTCACTTCGGGTCAGCCTGCGCATCACTGATCCACACCTTCTTTTCTTTTCCTCAGTTTTTGTGGCGAATGGCAAAGCAGCAATGTTCACGATGAAATGCATGAAATCTAGGCAATTTTCTAGGCTCTGTTTATCTGTGAAAATGTTAATAATCTGAATTAACGCCAAACTCCCACCCTCTCAAACACACAATGACTGCACTAAGGAGTTTGTTTAGTGACAGAATGAGACACCCCAAATGTGTAAAAGAGAGGTCGTTCCTTCCTGCAGCTGTCAGAATACACAACAGAAACTGCTCCAAATAAACTGTCCAATAACATCCATCCAACAACAGTGCAATTTACTCATTATATTAATGTGTAAATTATATCTTTAAAAATAATTGTATATTGTATAGAATTATTTATTTAAGGAAGTCATTACTATTGTGTGCTGTGCTATAATCTTGTTGCTGTAAACCTGAAATATACTAATAAAGGAGGGTCTTATATGAATGATGAATTGTTTAATTAAATTAATTAGAATCATTGGTGCTGATAGTTATTGTGCATCCCTAATAAATACTTTAAGTCTTTCAAAATAAAAAGAAGGAATTCGTTATTTTGTCAACATATTTTATTAAACATTAACATTTGTCATATTAATTGGAAAAATAGATACATATTGTAAGACATTTAAACCATGCAGGTATGTTCTTAATAAATGACTTTTATCACCAACTCTTTTGATAATCACTTTACAGAAGTCATTTAGTTCTGGCCAAACATGGTTATCGTATACTATAGGGATTCATCAAAACACTGCTTGACTCATTTTTCATTTTATAGACTAAACAGCTAACTGGTTAATCAATAAAATTGATCAACTATGAAACTTACAGTGCACTCCACCTCTATTGACTCCACATAATTATTTCATAAAGACCAAGTGCCACCTTTGTGTGAGTTCCCGAATGATTTTTTTTACACTCTTGTTTTCCTTTGAGTGATTTATGCCCATTTATTCTAATATGATGCTCAGGATTTTACAATTTAGGGATTATATAGATTTCCATTAAAGGTCAGAGAAAATGTTACTATCTCAAATAAGAGGGAACTAAAGAAAATGTGGCATTTTACACAAATATACTGTTAACAGAACATAAAAACAATTCACTCCCACACTGTCATTGATGAATTTCCATGAGATTTACTGGTAAATCAATGTTTTAGATCAGGGGTGTCAAACATACAGCCCTGGGGCCAAATCTGAGCTTCCAAAGGGTCCAATCTGGCCCCTGGGATGAATTTGCCAAATGCAAAAATTACACTGAAAATATAAATCTTTTTAGGTCAGTTTCCACATACAGACCAAGTAGTATCAGTAAAATGCTCTTGAATGTTTCTCTTTTTAAATGTAAAAATGTTCACGTCATTTTATTGCATTTACACAAAAATATACGTCTGAAAGGCAAATTTACCAATATTCTGCCTTTTATTAAATGGTATTGTGTATGTTTTGTTGATCTACTGTGGTCTGTATGTTGTAACTTATATGTGTAAATGATAAAGTGAGACATAATATTGTTAAAACTGCACATAGTTTTCTGAAGAAATTTCACTTTGTTCATATTATTTACATTGTTTTAAAAGGATGTAAACATTTTCATGACATAACTTTACTTTTTTTCGCTCTTAAACATAGAGGAAAGTTTGGAGTTGACATTGTTTTTATATTACAAGTATTATGTAATTATTTCACTAGTTGGCTCTCTGTAGATCAAAATTGGCTTAATGCGGCCCCTGACATCCCTGTTTTAGATGTTGACAGTGTTTCCACATTCACTACAGAGCCTCTGAAATCCAAACGGGTTATATCTGAGTACAATGAAAACATGACAAAAATTACTTCCATGAATTAATATGGTTAGTGACATTATGACAGTTATTTAGCATTTCATATCAAATCATTTCATATCATCATATCAAATGATTTCAGTTTCTGAATTAAACTGTTACATGCCAGTTGTAGAATGTTAATTTCTCACTTATAATAACTTGTCAGAAACAATACAGAGAAGACTGAAATGAATGAACATTAACTTCACTCCAATTTGTGAATCACTTTTCAATGTCAGGAGCAAAATAAAACATTACAACACGGTTTCTCTATGTCTGTTACATTGTGCCAAACTTTTAATTTCTTGTCTTTTATGAAGCTTTCATCTTGTTGCATCTGTCGCATTGTTTTTTTCTCGACTATACGCTCATCCCATTTGTCATGTGTGAAATCCACCATGAGATTCAACAAGGAATATTTCCTTCATTGTATCATTGGATTAACCCTTTGATCCTGTTATGAATGCAGTACTCTGCATCTTTTATTTTTGTGAGTCTTATGTGCTTCCTGCCATTGTTAGTGTCTGGGCATTTATTTTGTTATGTGGGTTCTTGTCACTCATTCTGACTTTGCTTCCTGTCACCGGTGTTGTCCTGGGAAAAAAAAAACCAAAACCTTTGGGCATGTTTGGCTTGACTGCTCTCTAAGTGACCAAATTATTAAAAAAAATATACTAAAATATTTTTTATTTCTTGTACAAACCTTAAATTTTACATGGTAAATGTTCAGAAATAGACAAACAAATTCATAATTGAAAGTTTCACTGTCAAATCACAGCTTGAGGCTCTAAATGGAGTTTGAAATTATATTTTTCAGTCGAGACAGATTTTTTTTTTCCTTTTTCTGCTGTGTATTTGATCACAGCAGAATTATTGGATAACAAATATATGATATTTCAGATGTTATCTTCACACAGGTGAAGTTTCATGACTTTGGTCTTGGTAGTTGCAGAGTAATAGCTGTTTAAATGTTAACCATTGGGGTTTATTTGGTTAATTTTCCCTCATGTGTCTTCACTCGGTGCGAGTACGTCTGCTGTCCCCATACAACTTATGAGTGGAGTCTGTTTTGTTGGTTCTTAGTTTTTGCTTGCCCCTTGTCTGTCTGTCTTTTGGATGTGTTTTGTGTTTGACGTTTGGCCTGGATTCTGGATCTGGACTCTGCCTTACCCCCCTTGGAAGCGACGCTTTCTGGACTGTCCTGTTTCTGGCATACAGTAACCCTGTTTTGGATCCTGATTTTGATGGTACTGATTACCCGGTTCTGATCATTGCCTGCCTGACCCTGTTTCTTGTCCCAGTGGCTGTTTTCACTCAGTGCCATTAACCCCAGACGCACATCGCACATAAATTCTCTTAAGCCTTATCTAGGGTCTGTGAGTCTGCATTTGGGTCCAGTCACATTCTAGTATCATGATAGATCCATGAATTATGAGAACCTTAGTCAAGATGTTCTTTTTTCCTAAGTGTTTTTATTCCTCTTTAAGTGTGAAACAAGTAATATGTTTGAATGAACCTATTCATGGACAACATGTGTTTAAGCTTTGAACCACAGAAATTTGTATTTGAAATGCAATGAAATAAAATAATTTTAATGCCATTTTTGCCTGATGAGGCAGCACTAATCTGTTCTGAAAAAATTCAAGATTTCTTTAGTATTGTTTTTGTTAAAAATTTTGTTCATGGAACTGATGTACAGGGGTCAAAAAGCAACTAATTAAAAAAAAAAAAAAAAAAGAAAAAGCCCAAACTAAAACTACTGGAACCAAATTACAACGCTGGTCAATTATTCCTTTTTTTTAAACTTCATTTTGTTTTGTTTTTTTTGGCATTTTTTCATGTTATTTGTTTTTTGTGAATATATTTTAGTTTCTGTTGATGTTGTTACATGTTTTTGTTTATTTATATTAAAAATTTTCTACTGTTGTGTTCCGTAATTGTCATACTTTGTTCAGTTTACATGTTATGTTGTTCATTTTAGTTCATTTTACCGATCACTTTGGCAGTTATTGTTCATTTTGTTGCTTATGTTATCTTATTATATTTTTTACTATGGAATTGCTTAAATCTCAGGAGTTAAAGGGTTAGGAAGACTGTTAATTACAGTCCAATAATAAAAATTGATTTACAGGTATACGTGTTAGTGCAGATCAGGTATAAAGAACAGACCAGTTACAGTAATGATATGAACTGACTGATATGGAACTAAAACAACAAAACCCATGAATATACAAGAGAACAACTGTAGAATAACTGTCCACTGGAGTGACGACCAGTATGCATCAAAGGGTTAAATTTAATACAATAATAATAAAAACTTAAAAATGATAATTCATCTTATGAGGTTAATTGATCTTCATCTAAATAAAAACTCCAGACCTTCACTTTATGTACTATTTACCTCTGTGCCTACTTTTTGGGTGAGATTGTACTTCATTCATTTGAATAAATATATGAATTAATATTCCACAGTAAATTATGTGTTATTGACAAATGTTTTCAAAATGTGAAAATCACAAAAGTGCATGAACATAACAATAGATAGAACCCCCTCTTCTGGAGCCAATGTAGATCAATTAAGAATCAATGCATTAACTGACAGTCACGGCTAAAAGAGAAAAGTTTGATCAATACGACACTACCAACAGACACCAGATCTATAGTAAAGTAACACATTTAACCATTTCAGTTCATTTCTGTTGAGGTTTGAGCTCAGCTGCTGCAGTTACACATCATTTTGCATTTACACGACACGACTAAAATCAGTAGGTGTAGGTGTTTTTTTTTTTTTTGCAACTGTTCATATACTATATGACAACAACCAAATCATGGTAAACTACAGGTTGCGTTGTCAACTATTTGAATGGCATGTAGTGACACATCGATGGTGTTTATGTGTCATCTTCAAAATATCGTGAGTCACTAAAAACAAACAGTTCACACTTTCCAGAATGGAGACCGACGCTGCGACCTGCTCACAGGGTGCTGAACAAAGCCCTGCAGGGGGTGTATTCTCTGTAAAAGCAACATAAAAGATAAATACGGATGCTGCCATGAGGCACAGCACGTGTGTACTGTAGAGTATCAAGTCAGCCCAAAGCAGCTGCAGGGGAAAAAAGAGAGAAAAAAAAAAAAGAGACACGTTTCCACAATGATGGACAGTGTGCCGCATCTGACTTATCAGTGGTCAGACGAGTGATGTTCGATACCACTGATTTCCTTTCTGATCCGACACTGAGTAAAATGTTTGTTTTTTCTAACCAATTTTATTTGAGAGCCTGATTACTCACTTTCCCTTGAACTGTAAGTCGCTTTTGATAAAAGCATCAGCCAAATGCATGAATAAATAAACCAATACATCTAAATCTAAAAAAAGTTGAGTATTTCAAATCATAGCTTCCTTAGGAATACAAGGCAGAGTAATTTATTGATTTTAAATATTAACGTAAAAACACAATAATAGAATTTTTATTCTGTCATGTATAACATGCACCACACCGAAATGTGTCCTTCAACCAATCACTAGATCATGCATCACACATTGCAGACAAGGAGCACTGGGCTTCCATAACAGGTGCCTGGGGAGCAGATGGAGGTGGTGTGGGTACTTACGTGCCTTGCTCAAGGGCACATCAGCCAACAATTCTCTGCCAGTCCAGGGAATCAAACACATCAATCACAAGCCGGCTCTCCAGTCGACGAGGCCACGGCTACCCCGACTTTATATATATATATATATATATATATATATATATATATATATATATATATATATATATATATATATATATATATATATATATATATATATATATGTACATTGGATCTCTCCAAATTTTGGTTGCATGGTCAACTGCGTGACTCCTCTCACCATGAAGGAATACTGCACCCAGTTGTAGTTTCTCTTTCTTTCTCTTTCCCGGTCCTGACCCAGAGGAGCTTGGACCTCCCACCATCTAAACACATGCACTGATAGGTTAACTGGTTAATCTAAATTGTCCATAGGTGTGAATGTGAGAGTGATTGTCTATATATGTTCAGCCCTGAGATGAACTGGAGACTCATACAGGGTGTACCCCGCCTTCACCCATTGTAGCTGGATTAGGCCCCAGTGACCCCTGTGACCCCAGTAAGGATAAACTGAGTTCAGATGAACTTGCTTTGCTTAATTACTAAAAACTATTATAACAATGAAAATTTGGCATCTTCATTATTGTTTCATGAACATGTTAACTCGAAAATACTTAACATTTCAATCCAACATTAACACTGTTTTTCCTCATTCACAGGTTTTTATTCAGGAACAAGATCATATTTACTGTTTTCTCCTTTAGTCTGTTTGTTTTTTTGCTCAGAACCTCCTGCCTTTGAAAACACTCTCTCTGCTGCTCTGATGCATGATGCACTTACCCAGGCGGAAGAAAAAGTAGTCCCCCCAACTGCCTGCATTTGCTAGCTAATCTGTGTGATATATATATATAGCTAACCTGAGTGAGCAGCAGCACAGACAACGCACTCCTTTGTTCGAAACCTGATGTAAATAGTATGGTGTGCGGCTTGTCAGCTGCTGACTTGAATGTTTTGTACTTAATATGAAAACTGAGGACGTGTGACAGATGTGTGGACAGTCCGGTTTTAGAGTTGGAAATGTTCACCCTAATGTTGTGCAGTTAAATTTAACAGAAAACTCTTTGCTAACGTTAGCCTTTGTTGCGTTGGGATAAAATGTTGATGCTTGTGTCTTGTCAGTGAACATTATTGCATTGCAGTGAACAACAAAAACAGAAGTCGTTAATACTCTACGAGGAAGAATGAAGTTTCTGTCTTTGGCTGGGCACTATAAAAAATGTATACTGTAAAAAAATCTGCAGGGGATATCAACTTATCCATTCTGCTTTTTTGTTAATGATAATAAGTTAAATTGAGCAAAGACATGTATATTTCAAAAGTCATGAATGTTGATCTTTAAGAGACATGTGAGAGCTGAAAGAATCAATTGTTCTTTGGGAATCGAGGTAAAAGAGCTGACTCTCTGAAAAGAGCCAAACTTCCCATCACTAATTTTAGTGTCTGAAAACGACACTCATGTACCATAGTGTTGCATATGGCAAACTTTGGACAGAAAGGAAGAAAAATTGGTGGTTTTCTAAGAACATGCCACTGTAACTGCAAGAATATTTAACACATTTACAGACTCTACAGTTAGTTTGGCAGTAATCCCATTGCTTTAGTAGTGGCTATTGTAGTATCAGTGTACTTTTATATTCATAACATGAGAATTGGGTGACTGTTGTAAACTCTGTGATCTTCGTCGCCCTGATGTCCTCAAGCTGCTGTCTCGGCTCAGAGCTCAAGATCAGGGTTTCCATGTAATTACCTTCCAGTCTTTGATCTGAATGATTTTGAGTCCCCCCCCCCCCCACCTCCCCCCAGACAAAGGATAACCGGTTTGTGTGACTCTGTGAACAGATGGTCAGATGATGCAGGAGTATGCTGCTATTATTCAAAAACAACTTAGAGAGAATGTAGAATGTCAGAAGCCCTTTTTACCTACGAGGAAAGCTGGGAGAGACATCACAAATCTTTCAGTGAAGATTCGGCAGGGGGTTCGCTGCACATAACAATAACCTCCTGTCAGCTGCTGAGTATGGTGCTGTCAACTTTCAACAGCTTCTGGTTGGAAGTTATTTTTCTGCTCAAGGCCACCAAGACTGAAAAAGTAAAAACATGTTCAAGATATTACTTGTGATTCTGTTCACATCCCATTTAAAGACAACAGACATCTCCAAATGAATGGAACACTCGTGTCAACTTCCAACTAATTCATTTCCTCATGCTGCACTTTGACTTGTACCTTTCTGAGTTAGTTACTTTCAGAGGCAGAGTTTGTGGAGTATTGTGGAGTGTGACACGCTGCAGATGGAAAGGGGGGGGGGGGGTAAAGGTTACCCACACATGGATTTCTTAATTTAACCTTGTAACACCTACTCTTTTCATGAATCCTTAGTTAAACTTCGCCCAAGCACCAGGTTAGAGCTAGAATTAGTCGGAACGATCCTTATTCTTGGGCAGAGTTGGGCAATAAAATTTCTGATGGGGCCGCATGAGAAATGTTGACAGTTATTAAGGGCTGGATCAATTCACCTGCAGCTCTGTTTAATCTCTCCAAAAATTAAATCCAGTTAATTAAACAATACAATGATAGAATGAAAATGAAGAGCACGGAATACAATGAATATTCACAAAAACATTTGCAAAAATGTACAAAACCACCCCCAGATTTATTTATTTGTGTTTCTCATCTTCTGTTCTGACCTCACTTAACAAATACTTAGAAGTCCATGACTTGTTAAAATCTCTGCATTCTTAATTATTTTTTATTTCTTTTTTGGCATTAGCTAACATATGAATAGAGTGAAACTGACCTTTGTAGACTGTTTCAGCAGCCGGTCTATTGTGAGGACAAACAGGATTGGAGACAACACACGTCCTTGGCGGACCCCTGTCACCTCCTCGAACCATCCAGTATACCCATCATCTGTCCTTACACAGTACTTAGATTTGGCATATACATGTTCAATTACTGAGATGACTTTGGTGTGTAATCCATACATCCGCATGATGTTCCATAGTGAAGGCTGTGAATGCTGTCTCTGTCTGTCTTAAATTATGAAAAAAACATTCACTCACCTTTCCTACTAATCCATTTGTTGTTGGAGGGAGATGAAAACGCTCCATTTTGGACTCAGTTGACGTTGATTCTCTCCAGCTGACTTTATTTCATCAGTGTCTTTGTCTCTTTTTCACTGGCTCAACTTTTTCAGATTCCATTTCTTTCTCCTCTTCTAACTCTTTCTCTTCTTTCTCTTAGTAGAATGTAGATGAGAGGGGTGGAGTCAGCTGTGACTCATTTGCATGAAAGCATGAGTCACTAGGCCATTAATAACTTCAGTTTATTCAAGTTGACTTATCTGTAAAAGTCGACTCGACGGGTCGTGATAACATCATAACCTTATCAGTGGAGGAACAACACAGACACACAGCTAAAAAAAACTACCAACACATGTTTATTCAGCAATGAGCAACCTGTATTAAATCACACAAGCATCAGCAATTTACCCCAAACAAAACAAAGGCTAATGTTAGCCTTGAATTGTCTGTTAAATTTAACTGCACCACATCAGTCGGGTGACCATATGTCTGCATTTTGTCTGAACCCCCGGCAATAAATCTGGACTGTTCAGATGTCTATCAGTTTTTATATTAAGTGCAAAAAATATAAGTCAGTGGCCACCAAGACGCACACCACACTGTCTGCATAATGTTTGGGAAAAAAAAACAATGTGTTGTCTTAATGTATGTTGTCTGCGCTGCTGCTCACACTCAGTTTAGCTAGAGGATGCTGATTATATCACTCAGATTAGCTAGCAAATGTCTCTTAAGATGGCCGTGCCAATAATATGCGATTTGTTGACTCCTCCAAATTTAAGTCGACTTGTGCTATGGGAGTCGACGTGTCTCTTAATGCCCTATGAGGCACTAAAACACCACATTTTTAAAAGGCCTGTCACTCCAGGTTGAAGAGACTGCTGTATCTCTTCATCAATGTGGTATTTTAACCAAAGCATGTCACAGTCAGGTCACTTAGACACCAGGGAACTGTGTTCACTTGTGGAAAATGGACATGATATGTCCCCTTTAACAAACATGGAAACAATTCAGCTCTGGCTCTCCAAACCTACAGGGGGCAGAAAGAACATGCATATCAGAGTGAGTCCAAACAATTACCCTGCACTTCCTGGGGGACCCCGAACATCTGCACACCTGCTGGGAAGCATGGGAGAAAACTGTTCATAGTGATCTAAGAAGCTGCTCACAGAATTCCATCAAGTCGAAGGAAAACACATCTCAGTGTCTTCTTCAGTCCCTGAAGATGTGACCGGTGAGAAAACTGATGTTCAAAAAAATGACAAGAAATTAGTTATTTAATGACAAAACTGTTAAGTACCATGTTTGTTATTAAACTTTGTACATAATTGTTTAATGAAGAAAATATATACTGCTTAATGGTCACTAACTGAACTGAATGGTAACTTTATTTGTGCTTCCTTGTATATTTCATGAACTTTGTGTTTTGAAAAGAGGAGACATTTCGGCTAAAATCTAAAATGCTCTTTAACAGCAGTTGACTTATTGCTGGACAGACTGAGATATTTATTTAAAATATTTGCTCTATTTAATTATTGATAATACATACAATTGCCTTAAACTGCTTAAAATAATGCAAACATGTTGTGCGTTGCCTATTCAATCTACTACTTAATTAAAAGCATCCATAAACAAGAACTAAAGAGGAACGGAATTGTCCTTTTGTGTTCAGCTGAACTGAATGAGCATTTTTCAACTTCTACTGCCTGTATGCATGCATGGCGTCATTCTTTCTGTCAGTGTAGTTGGACACTCTAGGTGATGTGAGGTAAATTGAGAACTTGGTTTATTTTCCCCAACTGACCACTGCAGCATCTGCAGTTCTGTAAATACTAATTCCCCACTTAATTGTTGGTGCTTGGTGGATGTAAAGATATTCAAAGTGAATCGTTAGTAATTGGCTTTTATGGCATGACATGAAATAACCTTGAGACAATCCACTGGATATTTGAGGTAGACATTAAAGCTCTTAGTGTTGGTGCTAAATTCCAGTTACATTCATGTATCATTAAAGAGGTTGAAGTTGTAATACATGATGCCAAATCCATGCACTACATGAATGTCTGCAAAGATGCTCTTACAAAGCACAGATAAATACGTTCAGAGGGAAATTTTGAGTTTGCAGCTGTGCTCTTTGACCTGCTAAAGTACACTGTGTGCACCAGTAAACAAACAAGCCTGTATACCAGTCAATTTTGTGAAGCTGCTTTCAGTTTTTGGATATGAATATATTTTCTTGTAGTACAGTAAAACTGTAAGAAAAATACTGACAGTTGGTCTAACACTCTCTTTTGATAACGCGGTGGTTAATTAATTAGTTTTAAGTGCATCAGTTTGTCTCACAGCATTTGCATGTGCGTACGTCTTACTACGTGTGCAGAAGACTATTGCCTTTTATTGGGTGGCTGTGGCTCAGTTGGTAGAGCGGGTCGTCCAATGACAGAAAGGTTGACTCCCAGCAGGACTGACAGAACCTTAGAAACCTACTGTTGTGAATAGGTCAATGTGAGGCTAATGTAAAGCGCTTTGAGCACCATGAAGGTGGTAGAGTGCTATGTAAGCGCAGTCCATTTAATGTTTGTTTGGGGTTTTGTTCTGATTTCTGCTAAAGCACATTAATAAGTTTGGAATTACCATGGGATAAGTTTAACCACTCAAAAATGAAGCCAAAACACATGTGTCTAGTACAAATAATTAATGGCCACTAGATGCTGCTTCCAGCTTACATAGATTTACACTGCACAAGCCATTCTAGTCTTATAAATTTTGCTTGAATCTTAGTAAGTAAGTAAGTAAGTAAATTTTATTTATATAGCACTTTTCACAGACAGAGCAACAAAGTGTTGCACAACATGAATAAAATACAACAATTAAATACACATAAATAGTCAACACTAAAAATGAGATCAACAGCCTAAAAAACTAAGCAAATGCTTGACCAAACAAAAAAGTTTTAAGATTTGTTTTAAAATCGCCAACAGACGCAGCTGAGCGAAGAGAGAGTGGGAGATCATTCCAAAGCCTGGGAGCAACGGCCTGGAATGATCGAGCTCCTCTGGTCTGGAACTGAGTGCGTGGCACCTTTAACAGATTCTGATCCATAGACCTTAGAGCCCTCGCAGGGGAGTAAGGCTGGAGCAGATCACCAATATAAGAAGGAGCTTCACCATGCAAGGCCCAAAAGGTTAAAACCAAAATCTTGAAATTGATTCTGTAGGAGACCGGCAGCCAATGCAGCTCCTTTAAAATAGGAGATATGTGAGTCCTCCTGTTGGTGCAGGTCAAAATTCTCGCTGCTGAATTTTGCACAAGTTGCAGCCTCGAAAGCTCCTTCTTGTTAAGTCCTTCATTTGATATCTCACAACTAAGTCACCTCTTAAGTCAGACAGAGTTACTATTTGTGCAGCTGTTATACCTGACATGATCACAGTAAAACTCACTTCTGGTCCCAGAGAATCACAAGTGAATAATAATAACAATAATTATTATTATTATTATAATGAATAAGATTTATACAGCACTCTGTACTCTCTGTACTTACATACTGAGTATGAGTATCAGCGTCTGAGTAAGTGTCAGCATCAGTATCAACATCCTGGATGACAACGTGAAAGTGCAGAAAAACTCTAGATTGGTCCTGACTTAAACCATACAAAGAATCTGTGGAGGAGCTAAAAACCCAGTGATGGGTAGAAGATCATCCAAACAGATCCAGCTGAAGACTTCGGTCCAGAAAGATTGAATCCTAACCTCTCAGTAGACAGACTGTGGGCACTTAGAGGATTCATTATACAGAACAGAAACTACTCTATTGACCATTAAGAAAAGACATTGGACTGAGTAAACCTAGCGTATGAGTAATATTTAACATGGTGTTTTTTTGGAAATCCACTTATACAATTATTCTGAAATATAATTTTTCTCCAAATTGCTCTTTTTCCTACACTTGTGTATCACATACGGGTCAGGAAGAAACTGGATGAAACTTGTTATCACAAAAAATGGCAGGGGTATGAATAATTTTATTGACGCCAGTATGCAGCCACAGTTGCCCTGGGGCAGACTGACAGAAGCGTGGCTACCAATTTGCACCTATAGCCCCTCTGACCACCACCAAACATTCATACACATCCAATAACAACAGCACATGACTAAAATAGAGCGGGATTAAAACTGCCAACCTTTCGGCGGAGTTGCCCCACAGTCCGTATGCTGGTTTATAATAACTTGTCTGCTGTTCACCAATTTCCAAGGCCAGCATTTTATCTGCAGTAGTAATATTTTCAGCATCTTGATAGTGTTTAAGCTGCTGGTCTGTTGACAGCAGTGCAGTGCTTTGCCTCCTTCTCAGTTGCATGCATTGATGTAAACTATTACTTCATTTACCTTCCCTTGAACTGAACAGCACAGATAAACCAAAGTGTGAGGATGTGAAACATCTCATATCAGCAACTTTTTGTATCAGAGGACTCTGCAAATCTAATTTGACAGATGCAGTGAGAGAATCCACTCCTTCTACTCTTTATTGTCACATATAAAGTAGTGCAATGACAAGTGTATGTTTTCAAAGGACTCAGACACACAGTACTGCTACACATAGAAAACAGTGGAATGAGCAGAACTGATTTTAGGAATAGGGAGTGACTCAAACGGTTTGGCTTTATGACTGTAGTTGTGATTAGTAACCTACACAAACCAAAACCGGTAATAATTACCATTTTACCATATCAGTAAGCTAGCATTTAACAAAGGTTCACCTGCCACCCCTTCCTCTCTTACAACTCTGCCTTTTTGTGGGAATATGGTCACTTCTGGTTCCAACAAGGAAAGATTGAAGGCGCGTTCCCATAAAGTAGTTCTACAAACTTTGTTGTAGGAACTAAATAGTTCTTAGAACTATATAGTTCCTAGGGAACCTTTGGGTTTGTATTCCGACAGGGCAGTAGGAACCATGGGAGGGGCCGATCTGACGCCCACAGTGACTTTAGTGACTTTAAGCACTAAATTCAACAATCACACAAGGAAGTAGAACACAGCGCTACTATCAGCTATAATAGAGAATGAGGAGGCCACAGCGATTATGTTCTGTATTTTGGGAATGTTAATTATGATCAAATACAGCATCTAATGTCAAGAATGGAGAAGTTTACAGAGAGTTAGGAGATGAAAAATCTAGTGGCAGGTGATACTATAACATATGTTAATTTCATTGCTCTAATCAACTCCCCTGTTAACCCAAAAACAGAACCGCATTGTTGGTTTGTTTATCATAGCAAGGCAAGGCAAGGCAAATTTATTTGTATAGGGCATTTCATGTACAGAACAATTCAAGGCGCTTTACATAAAACACATACAAAAATTTTAATGAAAAACATTATTAAAATGCATTAAAAGACAACTAAAATAAGAGACATAAAAACATTCAAAAAAAACAATTGAGAATCTAAGTTAAAGCTCCAGTAAATAGTAATGTTTTTTTTTTAGTAGTGTTTTTAATGTTTTAGTTTGTTCCACAGGTGAGCAACAGAATAACTAAATGATGTTTCCTTTTGTTTGGTTCTGATTTTGGGAACACACAGTAAACCTGTCTGTGATGATCTCAGGGCTCTGGATGCTTCATAGGGAACCAGCAGGTCTTGGATGTATTTGTCAGGACTCTGGCAGCAGCATTTTGGATCAGCTGTAGCTGCCTGATTGATTTTTTTGTTTAGACCGGTGAAGACACTATAACAATAATCTCATTTCCTCAAAATGAATGCATGAATGAGTTTTTCTGTGTCTGGTTTGGACAGAAAACCCTTGATTCTTGCGATGTCCTTCAGGTGGTAATAGGCAGACTGGGTAATAGCTTTTAAATGGTTGTTAAATTCCAGGTCTGAGTCAATATTTACACCCAGATTTCTGACTTGGTTTGTAGAGTTCAGTGACATGGACTCAAGGTAAGCACTGACCTTTGACCTTTTTTTGGGGGGCCGAAAACAATCACTTCTGTTTTGACCATAGTAAGCTGGAGAAAGTTCCACCATAGATGGTTTAAAAAACAGTGCTACTGCAAGATGCCCAAAACCAAGCACCAAACCTAGGGGGATAGAGCCTTTTCTGTAGTTGCCCAAAACCTTTGGAACTCACTCCCCACAAACATCCGTCACTGTTCCGACCTCAACACCTTCAAATCCCTCATTTATTCAAGATTGCTTTTAATGTTTGATTACTTTTATTCTGTATGTTTTAATTTGTGATTGCTCTGTTTTCTATTGTTTGTTTTTATTGTTGTTGGACTCTTATTTTACTCCATGTAAAGCTTTTTTGAGTGCCATGAAAAGCGCTATACAAATAAAATGTATTATTATTATAAATAGGCATGGTCTTGGCTCTAGCAATCACCAATCACCTACGTCATATAATTCCTAGAGAACTACAAAAAACCCTGCATGCGAGTAGGGGCGAAAAAACGTTCTATAAACTAGTTCCTATGTTGTGGGAAAATGGGGGAAAAAAGGTTCCAGGAACGAAAAAGGTTATAGGAACTATAAAAGGGTCCTACAGTGGAAAAGCCAGTAGAGACAGCCAAAATACAAAATTCTGTCGGTAAAATAGTAGTCCAAAAGCCAGTGGGTGCATTATGGAGTTATATATTATTTTCCGTTGGTGTACGTATAACTACTTTTACCAGTAATAGTGAGTCACTCCTTGTTTTAGTGCAGTATACATAATACAGATGTAGGAACATAAGCATTCATAGCTTTATGTCATATCCCTCCTCACTGTCTCTTTTTCCCTTCACTTTCTTCCCAGTCTGCTCCCTGTCACCTTTCACCTTAATTATTTCACCTGGTCCTCGCACACCTGTCCTCATCACTTCTCCCTATTTAAGTCCTTTCCTTTTCTGTCTCCTTTGTCAGTTCACCTCACATGTGTAACTTCTTCAGTGGTCCCGTTCTCCTTCAAGACGGACCCACCGGATCATTGGACCTCTTTGGGAGATCAGACTGTTTGTGTGTGTGAGATTTTTGGAATGACTGGTCATATGAATGGTCATATCTTGTTATCTGGACTTTCTGTTTTTGAGCTCATAATAAAGAGCCTGTGTGAAGCTGTTGGCGTCCGCATTTGGGTCCAATCCACTACACAACCATAACACTTTAGAGTAAACAGGACACCATATCAGTCCTACTGTTATTTTCCTTGCACTGCAACATACTTGCATCCTTATCACATTTGTCTTCATGCTCAACTGTACCATGTCTGTTTGGTGTCTGTACAGTACTTCTGAATAATAAGGGTTTCAATTAGCATGTGTCTTATTGTGATAGTCGACTTTTTTTTTTCTTTAGGCAGTATTTCTGGACATATTTTGTCCATGTACTGTATAAATCTGTATAAACATCAGTGAAGAAAGATGTCTTTGTCAGAAAGGGAATGGATATTTTCAGAAAATAAGGCCTCCCAAATCAGCATAATCTATTGGTTTGCATGAAGTTTATGACCATATTATAGTGTGCAATTATTTTCAGCCTTGCCGGCTGAATAAGGGTATAAAACTGACAGAAATGGTCGCGAAGGGTATGATAATACATTCCCAAAACAGTTATAAAACCGGGAGGATGGAGATTTAAATATCAACAGTACTACAACTGGAGTGCTCAGCAGAAATGCTACAAAAACCAATAATGGTACTGTGATTAAGCTGGCAAATGCGAGGCTTTATGCATTTTAATTAGACTGATGGCTGCTTTCATAATGTCATCTGCTACCAATGATACAGTCTTAATTAACCCATTTGAAGGCAGTGGTGTGTATTTATGTCCATAATGAGTCTTTGTGATGTCAAAAGAAAACACATCATTGGCAGAGTGTTATTCCCAGCGGCTCACAGCTCACTAGAAAGGTTATCACATGTTATGTTTCGTTCATTACACTACTCCCGCAGTTCATGTTAAGCATGAGCTGTTATTTGTCAGATATACAAACAAGGTGTAGAAACATCTTGCATTTAATGTAAAGGACCCATGTACAACAAATAACAATTCATAACTTTCAGAATTGTAGGTCATATATATTACATTACGGCTAGCTAATGACATGGTAATAGAGGGAGAACTCATCTTGTCTGCTTATCCAAGTCCAGGTCACATGAGCAGCAGCCTCAGCAAAGTAGCTTTAACTTCCCTCTCTCCATCCTGTTCCACCAGCAGAAGAGTTTTCATAATAAGGTAACATATCGTTTAACAAACCACATCCCTCACAAATGTTTTATCTGAAAAATGCATTTTTGGTGACCTTGACCTGCATTCATCAAAATTTTATATTTATTCTGAATCACCTCGCACTAGGGCATTAACATTTTTTTCAAGTCGACTTATCCGTCAATAAAGTCGAAGTCAAGTTGATGGGTCGTGATCATGTCATCACATTGTCAGCAGAGGAACAACACAGCAATGAGCAACTTGTATTAAAGTTCACTGCAACATAACAATGTACACTGACAAGACACAAGCATCAGCATTTTAACTCCAGCAAAACAAAGGCTAACACTTTGAGTTTTCTTTTAAATTTAACTGCACAGGGTGAACATTTGTCCGGATTTTGTATGGACAGATGGCTCTAAAACAAACAAACATCTGTCATGCATCCTCACTTTTTACATTTCATGCTAAGGACAAAATGTAAAAAGTGAGGACGCGTGACAGACGTTCAGACAGTCTGGTTTTAGAGCCATCCGTACAAAATCCAGACATACGGTCATCCTACATAAAGTGCAAAAAGTTTAAGTCAGCGGCCGCCAAGACGCACACCACGCTTGTCCACATCATATTTGGAAAAAAAGAGCATGTTGTCTTAATGTGTGTTGTCTGCGCTGCTGCTCATATCACTCAGGTTAGCTAGCAGGTGTTGTTTGTTTGGTTTTTATTAAAAAGGAGAAAACAGTAAATATGATCTTGTTCCTGAACAAAAACCTGTGAATGAGGAACAACAGTGTAAATGTTGGATGATGTGTTATTGAAATTCAGTATTTTCCAGTTAACATGTTCATGTAATAATAATGAAGATGCAAGTTTTCATCTTTATAGTCGTTAATAATTAAGCAAGAATTGATTTTAGTTCTAAACACTATTTTCACATATTTTGTATGATTGTGTTCCCTGGTTTTTGTATTGTCTATTTCTATTGTCTACCTCAATATGCTTCAGCTTAAAATAAATAAATAAATTACTCTGTCTTGTGTTCTTAATGAAGCTATGATTTAAAATACTCTTAAAGGGCATATCGGGTGTAGTCGTAGACATCACTAGTGTCACCACTAGAAGGCTACTCCTTTTAAAGTTACACCTAACAATATTTTAAACTTGAAACAAATGAGCCAACATTAACTGAAAATAACAGCAGCTGGTGAATTCACCACAGGTGTTGAAAACAAAGACAAAGTTAGTAGAGTTAGTAACTGTAAGCCTAACCCAGATCAAATTTCTACAAAGGCTAAAGGTGACAATACAAGTGGGGAGTTGACAAGGAAACAAAAAGCAGAACAACCACATGTGAAAACATCTGAGGCAAAGTGAGCTAAAGCACATGGTCCTGCCACACAGAGGGGTCAGCTGGATCCGATTAAGTAACACCAGCTGGAGGGCGGGGCTCAGGCAATTAGCAGCTTCCTCCACTCAGAGGCAACCCCGACAATGGAATATTCTATCAAATGATTGCTGTGTCCCAAGTCCAGTCTCAGCATTTGTCCTCGTCATTATAACCAGTCCTGTCACCAGACCTCAGCCTTATGAAATCCACCAGGTAGGCACCTCTATTATTAGGTTATTTTCGCACACTATTCACACAGTCCTAATCCAGAATATTAATCATCACATTAAATATAACAACAGCAAACATAACTGGACCAGCAGCAGCCTGTAACATCAGTCCTCTTCACACACCAAATATAACATATAGATGACAGCAGCATCTCAAACTAAACAAAAAATGCCACGGCAAGCAACCAACAGAGGGTTAGCTACCAATTGCCATCACACACACATACACACACACACACAAACTGAGTGTGCATGTGATGTTAGATTACAAGAAGCGTCTCAAAATAAGGTAAAAAAAAAAAGAAAAAGAAACACGGCAGGTGCATTTCAGAGCAACTACACACACACACACACACACACACTTTGGACCAACTTTGAGTCAAGTGTCAACCCTGTCCTCTCTTTTGTCAACTTTTGTCAGTACAACTGCAGGCGGTGCTTGTCTGAGCTGAACCTCCTCATCAACACATCTTTCCACTCAGACTTAAACTTGTGCATGAAGTTACCGCTGTTGGGGTTTTAAACCAATTACGGATATCCATATTTAAGACAGCACAGAAACTAGCAGCTAGCATGAACTCACGCTTCATTTTTTCCACCTAAAAATGCGTTAACTGATTGTTGCCTAGCAACACTGACATCATTATGTAGCCAAACCTTCCAACAAACTCACACAGTTTTAATGTGTTTAATGTCTCAGTCATTATGCAATACCGGATGTTTTACACTGGATGTACAATGAAATTAAATCAGGATTATGTTTAGCTTTTTATTTATTTGAGATCAGTGACTGTGATCTGGCTTGGGTGAGCGAGCACAGCCCCTAAAGCCCGCCCACAGCGACTGATTATAACAATGGGCCTTATGTTTAAGTGCAGGAATGCATATGATAAAAACAAAGAAGTACTGGAACTGTATACACACACACACACACACACACACTTGTTTGCAGGTCTCATGAGGAGCAAGTTTGTAATCAAGTAGCCATTGGGTAGTGAGTGTAAACACATCTTCAAATTTGTTTCAATAAACTGTAATATATAATATAAAAATCTTTATAATACCTAAATTTAAAAAAAGAATGAATAGATAAAAAAATAAGTAAATATATGTATAACACTAGAAAAGCATTCTGAGAGCGCAGACCTCCGCCAAGGTAGACCCCCCCCACCCCGATCACCCCCAAAATGAAATCAAATCTTCCTGTTCACATTTCATCAAAATCTGTCCATAAGTTTTCGAGTTATCTTGAACACAGTCAAACAGATAAATGCCGGCAAAAACACAACCTCCTTGGCAGAGGTAATTACAGCAGTCCTCACCAGATAAATCTAACCACCTAATGGTAGTTTGATGGATAGTATATATGAAGAGCATTAAATGTAAGTTCTTTCTTTTATATTTAACTTTTCCAATCATAACCATTTAACAATGTTGCTTATGTTTTTGATTCAGCTGCACTAAAGCAAAAACAAACTTCCACTCTTTTTCAAAATGTAAACACTTGTTCTGAATGCTGTAAAAATCATTTCTGGATCCAAATATCCAATAAGGACACAACCTGTGTTATTTATTCTACACCAAGGCAGTCCACACACATTCAGTTCTGCAGTTAGAATAGAAACTAAGATTAGGTATCTTACATTCTGTACCCCGGTCTCTGACTCTGGTTGGGCAGTGCAGCGTTCTATGCTGTGTTTGGGTAAGCATTAGAAACTTATTACCACCTTTGACAATCAAAGATTAAGTCAAATTTAAGAGTTAGAAGCTGAAGAAAGTTTCAAACATTGTGGAAAGAAGTTCAAGCCTTATTGCTCCTTCTTTCAGCTGTATGCTACTTCATGCTTCTGCATTTCTTTAAAATTGCATATTACTAATTAGTGTATTCATATACCAGTAAACATGAAGCATCATGGGATGCATGTATTATATTTGAATTTTGTTAATGCACAGATCCATACTTATGTGCCTTCTTGGTTCATTTGCCTTTGGTCTTTTTGGCTCCTGACCCTTTTTGTTATCCTGAATTTCTGGAGACATTATTAATGCAAAAATTTAATAGTTTGCTATATTATGTTTCAAATAAACATTCATTTTGGATTACATTTAGTCGATATAATACATGTTATGGAGGAAGAAAAGCCAAGTGTACATTTCTGCTAGCCTAACCACGCTATCCCCATTCATTACATGTATAGGTCTAGTAACGCTTCATAGGCAGGGGAGGCGGGGCTAAAAGCTTGTCTTTCAAATCCTCTGTATGCAATAGGGCAGTACTACAACCAGTCAGCGTGATTAAATCTTTAGGATGATGTAGTTGACGCCGCAAAGTTCACGGAGGAATCTGGAGAAATTTATGAATGATTAAACAAAATTGGGATTATGAAGCTTAACAACTGTTGTCACTTCTGTAAAAAGAATGTAAAGATTGCTGACATTTTCTCACATTCTTCACTCATCTTTGATAACACAAAATCACCACCTGTTGTTTTTCTTCTTCTATGGTTGTTCCCAGTTGTTTCTCTCCAAATCGTTGCAGCGTCACTTTGTTACGCCCGCCCTTGTACTCTACACTTCACTGTGATTCGTTGGCCAGTTTCAGGAAAATCTCGCCAAAGGTTACATTTAGCATAACTAGACTACTACGGTACCACATTATATTTTCTACCGCTAAGAGGGTCTAGCGTGGCTGGGCTAGATTTCTGCACTAAGGGAGAATTTATTTTCCTTTGTCAGGATATGTACAGTCAGTCCAGCTTGTATTTACAAGGCTGACATTTAATACTGAACAAAAAATATCTCAGACTATGAATTATGAAAGAACTGCAGCATCTGAAACTGACCACAGTGAACATTTAACAGATAAACAGAACCACAGTGCTTCACTTTCACACTCACAGTTTATCAAGTCTTTTATGAACTGTGATTGTCTCAACTTACCATATATTTGTCTTTATTTAACCCTTCTACTATGTTAAAAACATTACATTGATTATGTTGTGGGTCATTTTCACCCATTCCCTTTAAATCCAATCAAAACAGTTAAAACACAGGTTAAACCCAACAACAACT
Organism: Siphamia tubifer; assembly: GCA_020466265.1. Classification (NCBI taxonomy): domain Eukaryota; kingdom Metazoa; phylum Chordata; class Actinopteri; order Kurtiformes; family Apogonidae; genus Siphamia; species Siphamia tubifer. Next base: position 10,305,010 of record CM035803.1, read on the forward strand.
TCATTTTAGATTATATAAACATTTACAACACATACATACAATACATTTTTTTGAATTCCAAAACTAAATTTAAGAGCTATTTCATCAATGTTTTACTTCACACACACTGATTCATCCTCATCATAGGCACATTGACAATCTGGATCATCAATAACATTGTCCTCTGTCTCTGAAATCTCTTCCTCTGCATCACTTTTCCCGTTCAACATCTGTGATAAAGCCTGTTCAAGATTAAACTTTCTGTTTGTCAAAGAGATGACAAGGGAGAGAAAGTTCCTACTCTCCACACACCTGGGTCTGAATGGCTTGTCAAAGGAAATCAAAATACAAATTATTGTCCAATCAAAACAAAGCACATCAAAGAGACATGTTTATTTTAGATCTAAGCAGCTATTTACCCACATTAAAGTGCCCGGGTCAAAATGACCCATAACATCATCTTTGATGAAAAACACTGCACAGACACGACACTACACATCAACGTGTCCAGATTTTACACACAGGTTCATGACCTTAGATGAGGAAAAGTCACAACATTTCATGACGAAAAATAAAGAATAACCTGTACTTTGGTCAACTCCAAAACTACAATAGGTCAAATTCACCCTTAACATAATACAAGGGTTGAAAAAAAACCCAACAATAATAATTATAATAATACAAATTTCAGGTGACCCCTTTTAAGTGCAGGGGACCTCATGTGGGGCCCCAACCCCAACGTTGAAAACACTGCCTACCTGATGGGAGTTAATGATATTAGGAGCTTTCTGCTGTTTCAAAGCAGATCCTGGTCCTAACCCACTCCAATCAGAATACAGAAAAAGTGTTGTCTGTGGTGGGACTAAAGATCAAAATGAGGAACTGCTTGGCCCTGAACGGAACTGTGTCCTCAGTAATGACAATTAAAGTGACTAAACTGGAGCCCTGCTTCAGTGGGAATCCTCCCCCTCAGTCATCACGGCCCCCGTGGAGGCCACAGGCCAGTAGCATCACGCACACAGAAATTCAGTAACAAAGTTTAATATTCCTTAGATATTGTTCACTCATCTTTGATTAGTGCACTTCATGTGTTTAGGGTTTCTTCTGTCTTTAACAACTATATATAGCAGGAATCATATATAGTGAGAATGAAAGTGTTACCACAGGAATCATAGCGCTAACAGAAGTGCAAAATGGGGGGCAAGATGGGGGCCTCGCACAAATGGTTGCTTGGTTGTGCTACATAAGGTTATTCATTAATTATTGAAATTATTTATTTATTAATTAGTCTGACACAAGACGAAACTACACAATTAGTACTAGTGCAGCATGATTACTCAAATCGCAATGTCATGCTTCGCAATTATATAGTTGCATAAATGACTGCAATTTGTGGCTTAATGTAAAGAAATGTCCATATGTGCCTGCACATACTCTCTCTCATTTTTAAATGAAAGTCTTTATCTGGAAGAACACAGATACTCAACATGTGTCCTAATTGGAAATAGAGTCACATCAGTACAAATATTTTAATGAACGAGACTCCCTCCTGTGTGGGGCAGGTGTGGGCAAAGACCGGATGTGTCTTTGCCCACATTCAGTCTGCTGTTTTCAGCAGACCGAATGTACAAAGCCACATTCCGTGGATAATCTATATCCATTCCACACCCTCAGATCACAGGATAAAATATTCCAGAAGTGTACATTTAATAATTAAATGAAGTCATTGTTGTGGTGAGTTTGAGACAGCTGGAAAAGTTCTGCTCCAGCTTCTCAGTGCGATAGCGACTGTTCACATGCAAGTGTACATGAATGTCAACACAGGCAAACACCTTCACAGGTCAATAAGACCCGCATGCACACCGTATTTGGGTTGGTTAGTTGTGCATGCATGTTGGGAGCACGGAACAAACTTTTAAAAAGTAACAATAATGAAATATCTTTCATTTCAAACCATTATTTATTTTTTTCATTTTAAGTTATTTGGGGAGAAAATACAATACTGTAAATTTAAGGTTTTGTGTTTTTGTGTCATATAAAAACTATTTTCATTTTCTGTGTTGTCCCTAATATTCAAGCTAGTACACTCATGTAATGTGTAATCACGAATTACAATATAGTTCACAATAATTTTATTCAAACCATGCGGCAGTAATTAGTACCAAGTCTTAGGGTACTTTCACACAACAGGTTCAGGTCTGTATCGTACTCGGACATGTTCACAGTTTCCCCACAGATGTGTTCACACGGCAGCCTGAGCCTGGGTATGAATGGGTGTTACAGGCCCAAAACAGTAGGCAGGAGTGTGGAGTAAATTCTATCACTACCTATTTGTACTAATACTACTAATAATTTTAAGTATTGTGAATGTCTCTCTCAACTTACCATATATTATTAATACATTTTTATTAGTCAGTCATTGCAGCACTTAGTCATTGTGCTACAATGACGAAGTGCATTAGCTTCTTTCCTGTCTGGGCGAAGCTAATGCTACTTCAAGACAGGGGCTTCGCAATTCCTAGCTTATGTCTTCATATGCTCAATAGCTTAACAGTCTATATAGCTCATACTATGCTGTAACAACCCTCTTTACAGATACTTTGAACATAGTTAGCTGCTCTTTTAAATGGTCTGCACTTATATAGTTCTTTTCCACCTTCATGACACTGAAAGCGCTTTACGTTAGCTTCACAGCCGGGATGGAAACCGTCAACCTCTCGGTCATTGGGCGACCCACTCTACCAGCGGAGCTACAGTCGCCCTATACTATGGTGATAGGTTGTCGCGGCAGCTATGACAGCAAAAAGAAAACATGGTCTTACCTAATGCTAGTAGTCTACATTAAACCATCTTATACTCCATCACATCCCCAGGATGATAACACTCGAGGGTAAAATTACATCCACAAATGGACAAGTGAATGGTTACAGACAGGGCCGGCCCAAGCCTTACTGGGGCCCTAAGCGATATTTCATTTGGGCCAGTCTCCTCAGCATCCGAAGCTTTCATCATATAGGGTACACACTATGTGTACAAAACATATCCACTCCCATTACCATCATTTATAAAGTGCTTAAAATATGCCATTGTCATCCTGACTCTTTAAACCTTACTTATGAAGCAAACTTGCATCATATGAATGTGTACATTGAATTATTTTCATTATTTGTAAAATCAGCAGACAACACACTCAATTTCAAAGTCAAACAGTTTAATTTTTCTTCTTTTTAAAATGCAAAAGAGATGTGCAAAATGTCTCACAACAAATGTAAACCAAGTGACAAAATAGAAAATACAAATAATAAATAAGATAAATAAAAATAAATAATAATAATAATAACAAATAAGATTACTAATATCAATAATAACACATTTGTGTGTGTTTGGCTAAAATGCTCTCAAGTGACCAAATTGTACTATTTTATTACTAATTTATTAATTATTTGTTGTACAAACCTGAACTTTTACACAGTAAATGTTCAGAGAAGGATGGACAGATTCCTAATTTACAGTGTCATGGTGAAATGACATCTTGTGGGTCTAAATTGACTTTAAAATTTTATTTTCAATCTAGGCGGATTTTTCCCCCTTTTTCTGCTTTGTATTTGTTATTGGGTAACAAATATATAATTTGATTTGATATGAGTTGATTTACAAACTTTGAGGTGATATCTACACACAGGTGAAGTTTCATGACTGTGGTCTTTGTGGTTGCAGAGCAATAGCTGTTTTAATTTGGGCATGTATTTAAGGCAGAATTTGCCTCTAAACCCCCACGGGGTGGAAGCGGTTCTGAATGAATATAATGAATATAATGATATTTTAAAGTAAACTGAAGAAAAGAGAATAGCAGCCCTGTAAACTGACCTGGAACAGCATCTGGTGTTGTTGGTGACTGCTCCTCTGTCTGGTCATGTGCTGGTGCTCGTACCTGCTGAACTGCCTGATGTGCTGGTGCTGGTACCTGCTGAACTGCCTGATGTTCTGGTGCTAGTACCTGCTGAACTTCCTGATGTGCTGGTGCTGGTACCTGCTGAACTTCCTGATGTGCTGGTGCTGGTACCTGCTGAACTGCCTGATGTGCTGCTGACTGTTCCTCTCTCACAAGTGCTGGTGACTGCTCATGTTCAGTTGCTGGTGATCCTAGTGAAGATGAACCTGTTGGAGGGAATTACATATACCTTCATTAAGCTCATACTATACGTTTGTTGCATTGTTTTATTTGAAATTACAACCAACCAAAGTACATCATTACTCACCTGCTGCATCATCATCAACTGAGGTGTTGATTTGAGGAGAAGGAGATTTTGCTGCGAGAAACTTCAGCAATGTCCCTGTAAAATATTACATATATGTCAGAGACAAAATTAATGACTTAACTTTACTATAATTCACACAAAGAAGGAATTCACACAAAGAAGGAATTGTCAATTTTCATTAAACTGAAGAAGATACGTATTGTTATCAAGGTAGTGTTCCTTTAATTACTCAATTTCTGCTCTTCAGTGTTGCTGTTTTTCTGTGTGATGTTTTTTTTCTTGTCTTTTAGCCTGTTTTGCCTGTATGCAGCTGGGCTTACATGACAGAAGATCTAAAAAACATCCAAAGGAAAGTAAAGCATGCCACCAACCAGTGAAGGATGTGCTTGATATATGTGGCAGGTTTAAGACAGATAAGACAGATCAGATTCACACTAAGCACCATCATGAAAGTTGTGTTTAAAACGTATGCTCAAAGGCACTTCTCGCAGCCGTTACAATGAATGAAACAAGCTTCAGAGATTCTCAAAATGTTTCTGAGGGATGGTAACACCTTCTCTCTTCTGTTCTGTGATTTCTGAATAATTAGTGCAGTAAATTGGCACATATTGCTGTTTTATTTTTTATTTTGCATTTTAGAAATTGCTGTATTTCTCATGCATTGATGTTAATGTTTCTATTCCATTATACCATCACATATGGTACAATATACAGTCAGATTTTTATCCAAGGATTTAAAACAACAGAGTGTCTATTGCTACAGTTCTGTGAGACTATCTTTTCATTACTCTGTTCCGATAGAGCCAATCACACCCTGGTTTTATCCTGTGTAGACTGCTAACCTGTCACCCTGCTAACACAGGATATTTACATGCACATCAAAGCCGAGCTATTGGCAATAAACGAGTTAAGGACTTAACTGGAGTTTCTCAGAAATCTCAGGCAAAAGAGAAAAGAAAGAACTAGTGAGTGATGTACGTTGGACTCCCAGGCACTACACACTATGGCTGCACAATAATAGAAAATAACCTGACATTGTGATTTTTTAAAACTCTGATGTACATATATATATATATATATATATATATATATATATATATATATATATATATATATATAAAAATAAAAAAAAAATGTTCCCCTCACCCCACGTGGGCGAAGGGGAACATTTTTCATCCTTGAGACTCGGGTCCTCTACCAGAGGCCTGGGAGCCTGAGGGTTCTACGCAGGATCTTAGCTGTTCCTAGCAATGCGCTCTTTTGTACAGAGATCTCTGATGTTGTTCCTGGTATCTGCTGGAGCCATTCTCCCAGCTTGGGGGTCACTGCCCCTAATGCTCCGATCACAACTGGTACCAATGTTGTCTTCACACTCCACATTTTCTCTAACTCCTCTTTCAGCCCTTGGTATTTCTCAAGCTTCTCATGTTCTTTCTTTCTGATGTTGCTATCACTGGGGACTGCTACATCTATCACCACCACTGTCTTCTCATGTTTATCCAACACCACTATGTCAGGCTGATTGGCCATCACCATCTTGTCAGTCTGGATCTGGAAGTCCCACAGGATCTTGGCCTGTTTGTTCTCTGTCACCTTTGGGGGGTTCTCCCATCTTGACCCTGGGACCTCCAGTCCATACTCTTTACAGATGTTCCTGTACAGTATGCCCGCTACCTGGTTATGCCTCTCCATGTATGCCTTGCCTGCCAGCATCTTACACCCTGCTGTTATGTGCTGGACTGTTTCAGGGGCTTCTCTACACAGCCTACACCTGGGGTCCTGTCTGATGTGGTAGACCCCGGCCTCTATTGCTCTGGTGTTCAGGGCTTGTTCTTGTGCAGCCATGAGTAGTGTCTCTGTGCTGTCCTTTAGTCCAGCCTTTTCCAGCCACTGGTATGTCTTTTCCATATCAGCCACTTCCTCAATTTGCCGATGGTACACGCCATGCAAGGGTTTGTCCTTCCATGTTAGCCCCTCTGGTTCCTTGACCTTACTGGGCTTTTGTTGCCTGAGGCATTCACTTAGCAGTTGGTCATTGGGGGCCATTTTCTTGATGTATTCCTGGAGGTTCGCCGTTTCCTCCTGGACAGTAGTTCTGACTCTTACTAGTCCTCGGCCCCCTTCCTTTCGCTTAGTGTACAGCCTCAGGACACTGGACTTGGGGTGGAACCCTCCATGCATGGTAAGGAGTTTCCTTGCCTTGATATCAGTGGCTTGTATCTCTTCCAGTGGCCAGGATATTATCCCAGCTGGGTATCTGATTACTGGCAGGGCATAGGTGTTAATGGCCTGGATCTTATTTTTGCCATTCAGCTGACTTTTCAGGACCTGCCTTACCCTCTCTTGGTATTTAACTGTGGCTGACTTCCGAGCTGCCTCCTCATGATTACCATTTGTCTGTGGGATCCCTAGGTATTTGTAACTTTCCTGCACATCTGTGATATTCCCTTCAGGTAGGTCAACCCCTTCAGTTGTGATCACCTTTCCTCTTCTAGATATAATCCACCCACATTTATCTAGTCCGAATGACATCCCAATGTCTTTGCTGTAGATCCGGGTGAGGTGAATTAGGGAATCGATGTCACGCTCATTCTTGGCATACAGCTTGATGTCATCCATGTAGAGGAGGTGGTTGATGGATGTTCCACTTCGGAACTGGTATCCGAAGCCACTCTTTGAGATGATCTGGCTGAGGGGGTTTAGGCCTATGCAGAACAGCAGGGGGGACAGAGCATCTCCTTGGTAAATGCCGCATCTGATGCTCACTTGTGCAATTGGCTTTGAGTTGGCCTCCAGAGTTGTCTTCCACAGCCTCATTGAGTTCTGGATGAACTCTCTTAGTGTCCTGTTGATGTTATACAGTTTTAAGCATTCCAGTATCCATGTATGTGGCATTGAGTCATAGGCTTTCTTGTAGTCAATCCAGGCAATTGCCCTGTCCACCAGTAGCTGGTGTTTGGCTCCCCTGGTGTTGTTGCCTATTCCTTTCTGTGCTCTGCTCATGTATAGCTCCATGTGCCTACTCATCTTAGTCGCTATGATGCCTGATAGAAGCTTCCATGTGGTGCTGAGGCAGGTTATAGGCAGGCAGTTAGATAGTATTGTTCCCTTCTCTATTACTTCATTATGAGGACTGTCCGGCCCTGGGTTAGCCACTCTGGGTGGTTTCCCGATATCAGCAGCTGGTTCATCTGTGCTGCTAGGCGTTCATGGAGTGCTGTCAGTTTCTTAAGCCAGTAGGTATGAATCATGTTGGGCCCTGGTGCTGTCCAGCTCTTCATTTTGGACACTCTGGTTTGAATGTCTGCTAGCGTGATGACTACTGGGTCTTGTTCTGGGAGTTGGCTGTGCTCTGCCTGTAAGTCTGTCAGCCATTGGGCATTGGTGTTATGTGTTACCTCCTTCTCCCAGATGCTCTTCCAGTATTGCTCATTCTCAGCCCTAGGTGGGTCCGTTGTCACCTTGCCCCCCTGCCATTGAGAGTAGACCTTAGCTGGGTTGGTGGAGAACACCTGGTTTATTCTCCTGGCCTCTACCTCTCTTGTGTATCTCTTTAGGCGGGTAGCCAGTGCTGTGAGCCTTTGCTTAGCAGTCTCCAGTGCCTCCACTGTGGACAGTTTGTTGTATTTCTTGGGTAGTGCTTTCCTCAGATTCACACCTCTGCTTAGTTCTGTTAGAACACTGACTTCTCTCCGTGCTGCCATGATCTTTGCCTCTAGCCTTCTCCTCCATGGGGCAACCTTTTGGCTGCTCTGGCTGTTCATCTTGTAGCCAAGCATCTCTAGGATTACGGTTGCTGCTGTGTACATCAGCTGATTGGTCTCAGTGATGGTAGTGGTAGGGACAGTTTGCAGTGCAGTGTTCAGGTCCTCCAGTAGAGACTGGTCTGGTACTTTGTTCTTTAGCCTTGGCGAGCAGGTAGTTGTCTTCCCCCAGGATTTCATGATTCTCTTTCTCAGGTCAGCTGCCCTTGTGTTTAGTCTTTCTGGTACCCAATCTCGATATTTGGGGGGGGTCGTCCTGGCTCCCCCTTGCCGTAGCATCTTTGTACCGTGGATGAGGTACAACGCTGTACCTCATTGATCTCTAGCTGTGATAGCAACCTCTTATTATTATATCTTAGTCAGTGAGGATGCAACCATTTCTCCCACATGTACCCTCTCTCACTGGGGTTACTCCCGTAGTAACACTCTCTGCCCTGCTCCATGAATGGAGGGTGTCCTGGTTCCTCAACCCCTAACGCGGACCTTGTTGTCCCGGGCGCCGTCTCTATTTATTGTATCGCTCATCGTGAGGTATAGGCATGTATAGCGTAAAGTACCTTGGGCACACCTGGGATTCGAACCGGCAACCTTCCGCACCAAAGTCAGTGGTGTAGACCACTAAGCTATATATATATGTGCGACCATGATGGTAAATCCTGAGCTTATATACTTTATATAACTGAGCTTTTATATATATATATATATATATATATATATATATATATATATATATATATATATATATATATATATTTATTTATGACGGCATGGTGGTGAGTGGTTAGTGCTCTTGCCTCACAGCAAGAAGACCCAGGTTGGATTCCTGGACCATGCAGACCCTTCTGTGTGGAGTTTGCATGATTCTCTCCCTGTGTCGGGATGGATTTACTCCAGGTGTTCCGGTTTCCCAAATCATCCAAAAACATATTTGTTAGGGTAAAAGAAAATCCTCCAGCCAGGTGATTCTGACCGTTACTCTGGTTTTCCAGCAGATGTGGCCCCATGCATGGCTGCCCACTGCACTTGCCCCAATGGCATCAAAGAGATGGGTTAAATGCAGTGGAATACTTAATTGTACAGTTATATAAATGACAAATAAACTACCTTACCTTCACAGGACATTTTTATGCAGCTATGATGCTTCACAATTCCTCAAATTCACCCATTTACACACACACACACACACACACACACACAAACACACTCATACACCAGTAGACAGCTGTTGCCACACACAGCGTTGCCCGTCCCTACTGGGAGCAACTTAGGATTCAGTGTCTTGCCCAAGGACACTTTGACATGTAGGCAATTGGAAACAGAATTCAAACCGCCAAACCTTTGGTCATTGGACGACCTGCTCTACCAACTGAGTATATAACAGCTGTGTGGTGTCGACACAAGTGATCAAACAGATTAGTGGTCAACACAGAACATATGTTTCAGTATCATCCTTTTTGTGGCTGAAATAATTCCACATAAGTGATGTTTCTTTTCTCTCTGGCACTAAGCCTTGGTTTTGGATGATTTTCTCCTGATTGTTGCTCATTTTTCAGTCTGGTTACCAGTGACTCACTCCAAACAGTTTCAGATTGATTGTGATGTGCTCAGTGTGTGTCAGGTTCTATTGAAATTAGATGAGAAAATGTTGAGCCCATTTGTCTCCTACATTGCAGGACCTGCCATGTGACTATTGTGACCATGTACATTGCGATGTCGATACTCAAACAATATATTGTTCAGCTCTACTACCTGCCCATTCTTCTAGTAAGCACCATAGATGAAGAACAATTAGTAAACAAACATTTCAGACTTGAAACAGATGTACTGTAATAGGAGGACAATAATAATGAGGGAGGTTGTGGATGACAATGATGGAGCAACACAGGGCATTTCACACCTACTGTACACTCTGATTGTCTTGTCTCGTCATCTGAACCCGCTTTATCTTCACTAGGGTCACTGGGGGCGTAATCCAGCTACAATGGGCGACGGCGGGGTACACCCTGTATGAGACGCCAGTTCATCTCAGGGCTGAACATATATAGACAAACAATCACTCTCACATTCACACCTATGGACAATTTAGATTAACCAATTAACCTATCAGTGCATGTGTTTGGATGGTGGAAGGAAACCGGAGTACCCGGTTACACATTAATGTGCATGTTATCCTGCCACTTCTGGAACAGGGAGTGTCCAGGCCCGTCAGTAGTTGAACTAACTGTACGTTCTATAAATAGTTCAATTTAGGATTGTGTTATCTGGCACAAATTGTCAGATTTCCAAATCACCAGTTTGGAGTCAAACTAAGGCACAGGTGTCAAATTCTGATCCGCAAGGGCCAGTATTCTGCATGCTTTACAGATTTCTGTCTTCCATCACACTTAGTTTAATTAATGATTTAATAGGTAAATATTTAAAACATGCAGGATACCAGTCCTCGAGGACTGGAGTTTGACACCCCTGAGCTAAATGTATACATGGCTTTGAAAACTTTTATATTAGCTGGAATAAAGCAATAATTCACATTTCTCTACTGTTTGTGCATGTAAATGTACTGACACTACTGTGGCATTGCACATGACATGGGCCTATCTAGGTACAGGTAACTGGGGGCCATTACCAGAAGTTGGTTTGTGCCTATTCACATTTTCAGTTTCAGCATGTATGCAAATAATGAGAAATATGGTGAGTGTTTTGCCTCATTTGAGTAATTTGCCAGAGTTTTTGATTCATGTAAATCTGCCTCTAAGGAAACAGTCAAGTGTGGATGTTAGATCATTTGATTGGCTCTTTGTTAATAGACAAATCAATATCTCAAGCTATGGTACTGTGGCACTAGCAATTGCCTTAGAAAAAATCTTACATTAATAACAATGTTAGTTTGTCCAATGTCTTTAGAGTCTCTGAAAATGGAGTGACTTGCCTCAAAGGCCAATGCAGTATTTTTGTCATACCCCTCGAATTAAAGCTGAAAGTTCACACTTCAATCACATGATCCTGATGGTTTAATTTCAGATCCACTGTGGTGGTAGTTAGAGGAAATATGACCAAATTCATGCCCATGTCTGAGGACTTGTGTTACCTATAATTCAACATATGATTACATTCATAGCATCTCTGAAATATGCATTGTAAAAGTTACTTTAAAAGTGGGGTAGGATATCTTTGAAAAATAGTTAGAGCAAAGCTATATTTAGAAAATACACACAATTCAAAAGTCCAAACCTCTTTCTTCAGACATCACCTCCAGAACACGGGCAGGTGCAATGCTTGGTCCCAAGAGACCAAGCATTGCAACCCACTCAACTATGACCCCAGCTCACCCCAAATCCATGGAAAGCTCATTCAGTCTCCTCCAACACAACAGCCTCAGTTCATACCTATCTGGTCAAGGTTACATTTCCTAGTGATTTATGTTGGTGACAAAACAGTTTTCTGGTGAACTTTATATCCTAATATAACTAACAAAGCTCTCCCCACGAAAGAACATCATCTACACTATCAACAATCAGATATTTATCATCCCACAGAGGGGAAATTTGATTTGCATCAGTGGTTAAAAACAACAACACAATTATTCCATTTCCATTCCAATTGCATTTCTTTCTCTCATTCTTTGGTTCTGCTTTAACATCTAATCACATGTGTCAAGGTAGAGATGACCATCAACCTCTAGACAAGCAAAAAAAATAGAAAATATATTTTTTAAAATAAGTCAAAAGTCTGTTTTATTCTAAAACTTTGTGAAGTACATATGTTTGATACAAAACTAACCAAAACTGTTTTTTTAAAAATGGTTTTAAGTTTTTAACCGTTTTAACATTTGAACTGTTTTCGAAAAACTTGATGGATTTACCTTTTGGAAACAAAGGTCGTATGGATATACTGCGATTTGCAAAATCAAATCAAACTTTTTATTAGTGGTTTCAATAATAAAGGATGATGATTCCCCAAATGTTGACATTTTGTTCACTCACCCTTAAACTAGTAGTTTCAACTGATGTCAGACCGGTGAAACTCCAAGTTCAGTCGGATTAAAAATCAATGGTTTAAAGAAAAGGAGTCTGTGGGATATGCAGAGGTTTGTACCTGAATTCTTCATTTATTCTCCCAATAACAGTTTGGACATAATCAGCCAGTTCCCTCAAACCTTATTCAAGCACTTGTTTCTCATCGGATCGGTCAGTGACAGACCGACATACCAACTAATGGAAGCACTCAAGGATGAAACCTGCCTTCAGCCGTCAAGTTCTAGGCAGCAAAGCCTGGGAGACTGCACAAGCATTGCCTTCAGCCAACCAGTTCACAAGCTAGAGCACAGCCAATCAGTGCACTAAACTCATCAGACTCCACAATCTTTAAACAAAGTAGAAATTGATGGCTGAGGGCAACTGAGACAACTCTTCGCTTTGGAGCTAAGTTAGAAAAAGAGCAGGAAATCAGCTGAAGAATGATCATCATTACTACGCTGTGAACATTTAGGTTCACTCATAAATCCTATATCAGCATCTTGGTGTGAAGAACATTGTGATTTAAAGAAAGAACTGCACCCACGGTCCATTTATAATGGGCCCACAAGAAATGTTATGAATAGAATAGAAAATGGCCCACATTTCAACTTCTCCCTGATTATATTGCACTGCTTAGTTTAACACCAGGGAGAGTTACTGTTGAGCAAGGCACCAAAAAAGGACAGACAGAAGAAATGTACATCAAGTTACAAAACATGGCAGAATCAAAGAAATGTAAGGTAGATGTCACAACCTGGCTGATCTACCCCCAGGTTTTGTGTTCTGTCTGTGGCTTTGTTATTATTTTGGTTCTGTTGTTATTAAATTCTTTCTCCCTTCAGCACTGAGTATCTGAGTCCTCTCTCCACCTCACCTGATCATGACAGTAGAAAGTTAATTCAGAATGTTCAGAGAGTGGTGGCAGAGTGAATAACCTTAACCCAAACAGTGAATAACACTCACATAAAGAGTGAATGACCCAAACTGTGTGAGGTTGGCACCCCATATATTGAAAATATGAATAAAAGTACTTTCATTCGGTTATTCATTTATGACATTTCACTTTTAAGCGGTTGGTGACCTTCAGTCCCTCAGCCACATCCAACATCCAAATTACTTAAAAATGGTTGGAATCGTTTTTACTTCATTTGTGCACATTTGTGCATGCAAAATTAACATGTGTGCACAGTTTTTATTTTGTTTCACTTTAAAATTTTTGAAAGTAGGTCACTCAGCACCACTTAACATCCAAATGACCCGAAAATGGTTGGAAATCGTTTGTACATTGTTTGTGTACGTTTGTGCACACACCATCTTTAAGATATTTCACTTTTATAAAAGGTTGGTGATCTCAGGTCACCCAGCACCCTATTAACATCCAAATGACCCAAAAATGGTTGGAATCATTTGTGCAGACAAAATTTACATTTGTGCACAAACCGTTTTTATTTTATTTAACTTTTAAATTTTTTAAAGTAGGTCACTCAGCATCCCATTAACATCCAAATGACTCGAAAATGGTCCCGTTTGTGCTTCATTTGTGCACATTTGTGCAGACAAAATTAATGTTTGTGGACAAACCATCTTAATTTTATCTAACTTTTCTTTTTTTTTGAAAGGAGGTGACACAGCAGCGAGGAAATTGAAAGAAGTGCTTCATGTTAAACAGTAAATGTACAAAAATGATGGACTAGCGTGGGAAAATTCTGAAATGTATCAGTTTGCTGCAGGGTGGGGGGGCCTTTGGGCAATAAGATTTAGTTTATATTAAATTAAAATAAAACATTTCTGCTGCACCAGCTACGTAGCAACCCAAGGTAATTACATACTAATTGATATCTATACTAGAACCCGACCATTTGTAGGGTTTCACCGATTAAATCAGTATTGACCATAACATTTCTTGGACAAAATGTCTTTCATGCTACGAAATGGATAAAAATGATCATGAAATCATAAAACACCATGACGCCTTTTATTCATGGAATGCGCATGGATTGTGTTTACGAAATGATGAAGAAAACACATCATTCTGTGGACAAAATCCACTAAATTGATTCTGTGATTTACACAATGACTTTTTTCCACAAAGCATTTTGACTTGTATGACTGAAGTAAGACAATTTGAGAATTTTGAGATTGTGCTGATTGGTCTTCCATTGAGTTTGAACAAGGATTTTTTTTCCAAATATTTTTTTTCTTCCTTGATATAGGATGATGTTGATGGAAGGCGGGAATGCATTCTCAAGGCCTTGTGTGTGTGTACCTCAACGAGGACCCAGAATGTCTACTTTGGGAATTTGTGGTGAGTACATGCAGGTTCAATCCCAAACCACCCCCTACACACTTGCCCTCCACCGCGAGTGTCCTACCAGATGAAGTCACACTTGCAGCTATGGAGGGTGGTTGTATTGAAGTGGGAGGGCAGAATAAAGACGGGCAGGTACTCACTCTACCAGAAAATGGAAGCACTCATCACTATGGAAACCGATGGACGCATCCATTAAAGGCTTTACTTCTACGGCACAGGTTACGTAATTTATAAGTGATTCCACAAGTTTTTCAACCCCATGGTTTGACATTTCCAAGCAACGAAGTTAAACCATGTGAATTTTGTTGCCAACTGTGATAAATATCACCCACAAAAAATTACTGCGATTGAAGTACTTATTTGTCCTTTGGCTGAACAAATTATGTGAATTTTTTGGTGATGTTAATGATTATAACAAACATATTTTTTAGCATATTTAAATTTTGTGAGATATGATACTGTTTTCATTCATCTGCTACCCACCTGTGCGTAATTACAGCACTTAGACTTAGATAATGCTACTTCAAGACAGGGGACTTGGCAGTTTCTAGTTGTGAGATTTACACAATTAAACACGGTTAATGTCTCTCAACAGGAATAATGGGCAAAGGAAGGAGATAGAGCTTTGGTGCCTGAATAATCCGTGGTGAATTGGCCAAAATACCTGGTGAAAGCAATAGTAGCATAGTTACCTCGTACAAGTTTGGCGAACCAGCCATGCCCTCTCCTTTGTGTCAGTAGCGATCCGTGTTCTTGTGCAACGTTTCGACTGAAAGCCGGTCGGCTCACCCTGCCTCCCCGTGCCTCTCTCGTAGACGTGCTGCGGCCTCATACTACAACAGTGCCACTGTGTACCCCTACCAAAAATGGCGAAAAGAAAGGGAGAAAGCTAAACTTTTTTGGACAGGTGGGAGACAGAATACCTGTTCACGTATGTAAACGACGAACCTGTTTGTCTTGTGTATGGAGCCAACGTGTCGATAATTAAGGAGTACAACATTAGGTGACACTATGAAACAAAACAACAGGACAAGTAAAAAGACCTGGACACGACTCAAAGAAGCCAAAAGGTAGAGAAGATGAAAAAAGGTTTGGTTTCACAAGAGAATATGTTCAAAAAAGCCACAACACAAAGTGGCTATCGTGGCAGAAGAAATCACCAAATCAACCCAACCATTTAATGAGGGAGAGTTTGTTAAAAAGTACATGCTGAAAGTTTGTGACCAAGTGTGCCCGGAGTAAAAGCAGGCCTTTTCAAACGTAAGCCTGAGCAGGAACATAATAGCTGAGCGCACATGTGATCTTCCCACCAATCTACATGACAAGCTGATGGAAAAGATTTTGTTGCTTTTTCCCTTGCTGTGGACGAGAGCACTGACGCGTCTGATACTGCACAGTTGTCAGTCTTCATCCGCGGTGTCAACTCAAATATGTGTGTTACGGAGGAACTTTTGGGGTTTAAATCCATGCATGGCACAACGCCGGGGAAGGAAATCTTTGAGGAGGTTTGCAAATGTGTAACTGAAATAAACCTGCCGTGGGATAAACTCATGGGATTAACCACTGATGGTGCGCCAGCGATGAGTGGCAAAAAGAATGGAGTGGTGGGCAGGATTCGTGAAAAGGGGAAGAGAATTGTGCAAGTCAGCTATCTGTTTATCACTGCATCATACATCTTTAGCACTGTGTGCTAAAGCCCTACAGACAGAACATGTTATGACCACAGTAACAGAAGTTGTTAACTTTATAAGAGCAAAAGGTGTGAATGGTTGATTTATTCATTATTTTATTTTCACATTTATTAACCTGTGGAAAATGTTAATATAGTTAATATATTTACCTCAGAAGGCTACAAATAGAAAATAGGCATTCAGTTTTGAGTAAAATTTTATTTAATATGCCATTGATGTTTTTTTGAGTTGATTTTGCACTAGTAAGTTATAAACGATGCTTGTTCCATATTCAGTGTAGCAAACTGAGCAATAATTAACGTTAATGAATTAACGAACAAACACTGAATGTTTGAATGATTCATTATTATTTTATTTTCAAATGTATTATTAGCCTGTGGAAAAAGTTTATATTAATATACCTCAGAAGCCTTGCTTGTTCAATATTCAATGCAAAATTGATTTGGGTCTCTATTAAAAGGATAATTTGTTTAACCTTGGCCAGTGGCTTTGTTAAGTTTATAATTTTGGCCCACTCTATTTTTGAGTTTGACACCCCGACTCTAGATCGTGGTCTGTGTTCAAGAAAGTGTTGAAGATTTCAACAATTTCAACTCTTTGCTGAACAGAGAGCTCGATCTAGAGGATTAAAAAGAAACAACTAATGCTTCACGAAGCCTCATTTTAACATCACTACTTGCAGGGTTTTTTTCAGTAAACCTCACTGAACCCGCTTTATCCTCACTAGGGTCGCAGGGGTCACTGGGGGCCTAATCCAGCATACAATGGGCGAAGGTGGGGTACACCCTGTATGAGTCTCCAGTTCATCTCAGGGCTGAACATATATAGACAAACAATCACTCTCACATTCACACATATGGACAATTTAGATGAACTAATTAACCTATCAGTGCATGTGTTTGGATGGTGGGAGGAAACTGGAGTACCTGGAGACACGGGGAGAACATGCAAACGCCACACAGAAAGGTCTGTTGTGGGATTCAAACCAGGGTCCTTCTTGCTGTGAGGCACGAGTGCTAACCACTGCACCACCATGCCGCCCTAGATGACTTATATAATACTATTAAATATGTACTAAGGTTTGGGAGCATCCTGTGTATGTTCATTTAGGTCTACTTACATTCGGTGCATCATTCACCTCTTTTTTTTTTGTTTTTACAGCCATTTTGAAATGTACTCATTTTTTTCTCTCTATTTCTGCAACATGTCAGTCACTAGAACATACTTTGATTCATGGTGCTCATTTCAGCTCTGACTAACAACTTTTACATTTATTGGCTTTTCAGCTATAAAGACAAACAACAGCTATTCTCAGAAATGCTTAGAAATCCCAGGAGACAGTCCGACAGACATAGCAGTGGTGGGGGAGCAATGTGGTGTTTGAAAGAAACAGAAAAAGAAATGCTCTGTTGCTGAGAACAATCGGGTCTGTGAACTGATTTGACAAAGAAGAGCCTGCATCAGCTGACAACCTCCTCCTTCTCCCGTGTTAACAGATAATGATGATGATGATCCTTCACAGGATTCACAAAGGGGCTCACAAGAACTTTGTCTTGCAGAAACACAGTCAACATTTCTGCCCAAATAGGTTCTTGATCATTGAGCAATGTCATTTATAGAGCTTTATCTGCATTGTACGTGTTATTGCTCGTGTTACTGAAGGTAGCAATTTACTCGTCAATGAAATATCTGTGAATGAACTTTTAATGGCTCAGTACACTGGCACAATATGAAGATGGCCCTGTTTTGTTGCCTCAATGAAAACATACAGTGGCGTAAATTGTAATAAAATCATTGTTCTCGTCTTAAGAAAGATGTTTCAGTCAGACATGTCTGTCTGTGGTTGACTGTCTGGTGTAGATCTTAACTGACAGCACTATAGGCCTGCATGTTTCATTGTTCAACCAGGACTGACCTTATTAAAATGACAACTGTGAAACCATAATGAATCACATTACCTTCTTAGAGGTGACATATCATGCAAAACCCAGTTTTTAATGTTTTACAACACAAACATGTTTTCTGTGTGTGAGGAGACCTTTAAATTATGAACAAAAAACATCCACTCTCCTTTCTCCTAATCCATTTCTGGTTGGAGGTTGATGAAAATGCTCCGTTTTCTGTGCTTCATACGTCACATGTATAGATTTATTTAAATACCCCACCCCATCTGCTAATTTTTTTTTCCTACTATGGTGATGCCAACATTAGTTGAGATATACTGAAGATGGAGACATGGAGTGAAGGGTTAGTTAGGTTGTTACATTATCTCTCCATTCCAACTTGCGCGTTTCATTCTAGCGTTGCAGTTCGACCCATCAGAAGCTGAGTTGGAGTCGCCACAGTAGGAAAAAACACCATAGTTCTGGCATGTGTCCAGTGCATTGGGGTCTAAGCCCTGGTCACTGCGCGCGTCCGGGTCTGTAACAGTTTTCTTTTTGTAATATTTAACTATTAGCTATTTAACAGGTTCGGATTCCCCGGCCACACCAACACAGACAACTGGATGAATTAAAATCAGTTCTCCTTTATTAAAAGAGTCAAAGTCAACCTGAGAACTGAGCAGGTAAAAGCAATCAGTTTGTTTCTTTTTATCTAAAGAGAAGTGAGTCAATGTCACCAAGTCCAGTGTCCGTTTAATCCTCCCTCTGTGACTTCCGGGTTCGCGGTCTTTAATCCACTATGGAGACCTATGACTGAAAGGTCGGCTCTGGCTGTCACATGTAGAAGTGTCCTTGGGTGAGACACTGAAGCCTGTCATAGGGCGAATTCCAATTCCTCCCTCAATCTCAAAATGTGCGCTCTCGCAAAGTGTAAGTGCTGTCCCAATTCTAAGAACGTTTGAGTTGAGGAGCAAGTTTGAGGGCTGTATAGCTCTCAATTTTGAGTTTCCACGACACCACACTTGGGAGCAAGGGTTACCCAGGATGCAGTATTTTCTTTGTTAATAGAGATATAAACAATTATGCAAATCATTGTATTATGTTAGTTTAGATCCATTTTATGGATTATGTACCTCATTGTTGCATATGATATATTTTTCATTTTATGATCTTTTGTCAATAGTGGCTGGTGCAGACAAGCTAGCTATCGTCAGAGTTATCTAACGATAGTTATAGCTGGTGTTTACCTTTCATTGAGCTGTGGTATGCGGTGACAGCTGAATATGGTTGTGTTATTTATACAGATTATTTGTTTGATAGCTCTAACTGAAGGAATTACTAACAGATAGTCAATTTCAAAAACATGGACCCGATGGACCAGTCGATGATAGCTGTGTTTGTGGCTTATGATTAAGCAGGCAGGGTTAACAGTGGAAATATTAAAAAAAAAATAAAGTTGTGTTTCATTTCAATGACTACAGAGACAACGCGTGCCATGATTAATTTCAGGGCCGACATTTCTGGGGTGTCCCATTTCTAAGTCACAATTTGCCCTTAACACTTGGTTTTGAGGGATATTGATTGAGGGTGGAGCTGGAGGGTTGAGGGAGGAATTCGAATTAGCCCTTAGGCTCCCAGTAGGTCTGACAGAACCTTAGAACCCTAATGGTGTATGAGTGTGCGTGTGAATGTGAGGCTAATGGAAGCGCTTTGAGCAACATGAAGGTGGAAAAGCGCTATTTAAGTGCAGTCCATTTACCATCCACTGATTACAGTCATTCTTTAAAACAACAATGGTGGAGTGTATAATCTTATGTTGCAGTGATTGGGGTTATTTTTTTGCTGAATCTGTAAGAAATCACGCCTGCTTCCCGCAATGCACTTTGCCACAAAATTTCCAAAGAGGTCTGAATGATGTCTTACAAATTCAAAAATACATTTGTGATGGATGAAAGTCATTTGCTGCTTTAAAATTAAATTTCCTAGAAAAGACATTTTGGAATATTTCCAGAAAGGTGTTCAATGCAAATCTACATTTCTGAAGGTGGCATATATCCACTCTTATTCAGTTTTTTTTAGTACTTATAACTTGAAGCAAAGTGTCATAATTGTATAATACCAGTAACAGCAGCAGAGGGGAAAAACCCTGAACCCCTTAGACTTAAATTAATCTAATATAAAAATGCTAGATCAGTATTTTTTTTATTTGTCTGGATGTCATTCCAGTCTAATCTCTCTCATCATTTCAGTTTGTAATAACTAGTCTGGTGGTTGATCTTCTATTAATAAGTTCTCAAATAGAGGACCGTGATGTCTGTGGAGTCAGGCTTTAATTGACAGGCCTGATTGACAGCTCACTTGGCTGGCAACTCTGACTGTCAGAACTTATATTTTAAAAAAAAAAGGAAGACAGCTTCACTGTAGTAGTTATCATTTATAGGTTCCACTAACAACACTATCAAATGCCTTTGTTATGCAAATGTTTAATGGAGGGTGTAGCTTTGCATGTAGCATAAGCTAACTTTTGGCCCCTCACAGTTTGCTCTGGTCCCTGCCCTCCTACACCTCTGTCTAAGGCTACACTTATACAATGACAATGAAAACAGAAGACGCAAAAGTGGTGTCTCATCTTTAAATATTCATGCGATTTAGAAAAGCATTTTCAGGAGGAAATCTTTGCATATATGAAGAAGCAACAGCGGGTGAAATTTGATTGGATATACATGCCAGGCTGCTAGGCGCTACTGTAATATAGCATGTGCAAAATTTTCCTATTCTGTTTGTTTTAGCAGCTCGGCACATTGACTGTGACATAAAGGTGTATGCGACGTGAACATGTTATGTGTTTCTTGCCATTTAGAGAGAGAGATGACCTAGCGCATCTTCAAAACTGACCACTCTGGAAGGGGTCTTTTTATATTTTCAGACCTCGGCGGTGCAGTTGTCTGGTGCTCAACGTGCTTTACATTATCCTCATATTCACCCATTCACACACACACACATACACACACACACACACACTCATACACCAGTAGGTTTCTACCAGGTTCTGTCAGTCCTACTGGGAGACTAATGCCCTATTTGCACAGGATAAGTATTATCTGTGGACCACTGGTAATTTGCAATTACCCCCGTACCTCTGTGTTATTGTGTGGCGCATTCGGACTGGATAAACAAGCGTCTGTAATTCATGCAAATTCCAGACATTATGGCCAGATATGTCGTAAATTCATAACATCCTGTATGGTCTCAATACATTAATAAGGTATGAAAACAAAAGAATAAAAGCGTAAATGCCATTGGCAGGGATGCAGTCTGTAAATTTGCTCCATACCTTCAAAATAAGAGCAGGGTCAGCGATTAAAACAGCCTCCAGATTACAGAATTGGCAGTTCTTAGCAGAGGCGTTCCCTCTGGAAAACGGCCGAATCTATAGAGACAACTTCAGATAGTTATAAATATTGAATTTAAATATATTAAATATAAATATTATGTGACCATTTCTTCCTTTTACCACACACCTGCCACACAATATTCGGCCACTGCCTCCATTATTCACTCCAGAAAAAGACAAAAGGTGCGCAATTGTAATTACAAACACAGACATTCGCATTCACACGGACTTGAATTACCACTGGTCATCTATTTTTCGCCCAAACACAGTAGGTAATTTGCTGTGGAATTATTACTGAGCAAATCACGGACATGGCGCATTTGCATGGGACTAAGAACTCAGACATTCTCTGTAATTATTCCAAATTACCAGTGGTCCATAAGTAATATGCACTCGCGTGCGAGTAGGCCGTAAGTCAGGGTTCAGCATTTTGCCCAAGAACACTTCGACATGTGGACAGCCAGAGCAGGGATTCAAACCACCAACCCTTCAATCATTGGATGACCTGTTCTACCAACTGAGCCACAGGCGCCCCAGCTGCCATGAAAAGAAAAGGTACTTCCGGTAAAATATTTTGTGGCTTTCACTCGCAATCGCCCTCCTGTAAATGGTGCCTAAATGTGGCCATTTAATTTCCAAAAAGCCAACATGTCCATGACGAGATCACATATTGATGACTTCGAAAAAGAACATTTTATTTATTCATTTATCAATCAGAGTCAATATAGTGAAACATAGTCATCTGATGTTATGGACCTACAGAGTTTAGCATTTAGCTACCATCAGTGGCTGAACTTTTCAACGGATAAATGCATTTACAACAACAACAACAACAGTTCTTCTCTGTCTATACACACTGAAAATAGTTCAACAGAACCTGACCAGGTATGTCACTGTCATGTCACTGTCAAGTTGAGGTCCGAATGTGTTGAGGTCCGAATGAGGAAATTCACCCCCACCAGATACATTTCTTCCGGTGGTACGCCACAACCAGCTTCGGGCTTTACAGAACCCTCCGCCCAGACTTTGTCACTTCCTGGACTTCTTCCCGGCGTGCCAACCGCATTGCCAGGGCATGGACCGGCCCACGTAAAACAGATGCCAGGTGTGCCTGCGATGTCAGCAACCCACCCGACCCATCTGGAAACACAGGAGTCTAATGCACACGTGAGTCAGAGGGTCTCCTAGAAACCCCATGGTGGCTCATGCACGCCGGCTAAGGTGGGATCCTGGCCCCGCAAATTTTACACATGGAGTAGACATCAGTAGACAACATCGTATGATATTAGGACACTTCTATCACCAATTCAAGAGTCAGAAATCTTAACAAACATTATTGCATGTCCCATCATATTAGGCATTGACAAATCGGGATGTTCAAATAATGTATTCCAACCTTTGTTCTTCTGTTCCTCGTTTACAAATAAAATCAATTTGACATCTGGTTTACCCCTAAATGTATTGGTCATTGTGACATTTAAGGTAACTGAAGAACATTCCTATACTGATTATTTAAATGTGTCCAGTAGTTTTTATGTAAAGTTCCTGACAAAACGACAAAAATAGCTAACAAATGGACAAAAAAATCGAACCAAAAACAATACACGTTAGGGTAGCCCAAACATCTAAAAACAGTGTAAGCAATACTATAACAAACAATGTAAAATAAAAATAGAAACAAATATTGTCCAACCTCATTAGACATATGTTTTTGTATCTGTTATTGGCAAACCTGAAAAAGGTGACAAACTAAATTGGCGCTTGTCTAATCCTCCCACCCTCCAAAAAGTGATTTTCAGCCCATAAATTTAGTGTCCTGGTGTACACTGAAGAAAACCAAGAGAAAATACACCATTTGCTTGAAGCAAAAGTACAATATTTATTTATAACACTTGACAAGCTTTGTGAGAAATCAAATTATCACTTAAAAGAGGTAGTAATGACACCATAATATAACACATTTGATGTGCGTGAGAGAGAGAAAAACAGCAAGAGAGAGAAAATCAGACTGGTAAATAGAGGGAAAGAGTGGTCATGCCTATAAGATAGGTTGAATATCATTTAGTATGGGTGTTTTCACACATGCGGGTGTGGCTAAATTTGGTGCATGCTTTTTTGATGATGGTAAAATGATAAATAAATGAGAGGTCTGTTGAGAGAAATTTCATTGAAGAGTTTTATTTAAAATGTAGATATATGTAGCAGTGTTGTAGTAAATGGGGTATAGTTAGCACATGGGGGTAAACTGACGACAGCTAGACTGTAAATTCAGCATGTAATACTAATAGATCTCCTCAATTGCAGAAACGTAAATACTAGATGCAGCAACTCAACTCAAGTTGACCACAATAAACAAATGATATCACCTCATTTTCTGAACCCTTTTTATCCTCACTAGGATCGCGGGGATCGCTGGGGGCCTATTCCAGGTGATTTCAACTGACTAATGTAACCATGTAAAACAACTTTCTTATGACTCATATATTGAATATCTTATGATATTCAAAATAACAATGTTTTAGCTTAATTTAAACATTACATATAAAACAGCACAGAGTCAAGTGTAGATCTACAGTGATGGTTTTCCACCTCGAGTGCTCATTTTGCTGCTTTCAGAGGCCTATTTGACAATGACTGACATCGCTATCAAGTAACAGCACCCACTCCCCCAAAAAAAGTTTTAAAAAAGATTCAAATGAACCATATAGATGACCAATATAGCCAATTTCATCAAAAGGATGACTAGTTCCATACTAAAAAAAAATTATAATAACAAATAAATAAAATAAGCAACACAATGAAGAAAAATGGCCAGAGTCATCATAAAATGACAACAAATTTTATAATAAACAAAATAATTAGTAACATGAACACAGAAACAAATGGAGTAAAATTACAAAATCAGTTTTTAAATAATAAAAAAGTAAATGTAGAAAAGTAAACAAAATGAGCAAAAACTAATAAATATTTACAAAATTATAAATTACATGGAACATTTTGCCAAAAAAAATTATTAACAAAAAAAGAGAAGTAGTATTGAAATTTTGTTTAAATTTTGCCTTTTTCTGACACTTGTTCCATGAACAAATGGTTGAAATTTTCTGAATATTTAAACGAAATCATCCATTAAGAATGCATCAATGCTGACACTGACAACAGTCTGCAGTCTACAGGAATCAGTTCCTCATCAGCTCTGCAGAAGCCTGATAATGATGTATTAGTTTCAGTAGGGATGCCCTGATTACGTTTTGTTGCCCTCAAATACGAGTCATTTGATTTTGAGTATCTGCCGATACTGAGTCCTGAACCAATACTTGAAATGAAATGAACGAACAGCAAAAAATAAGATTAAGGATGTCTCTTATTTTTTATTTTTATTTCTACCAACTTCTATGAGGTAGGTTGAATTACAGTCTCAAGTCTCAACACAGAAATAGAATCACATTTTCTTCACATTAGGAATAGTGACACATTAGAACCTAGTGCAACGTTAAAGAAACTGAATTGTCTGATTTCTGATCACGTGATTGGATCGGGACAACCCTAGTTTGCAGGTGTGATGGAAGAGGGAAATATCTAAAACATCCCTGGAGGAACAGGAGTTTGACACCCCTGATGTAATGGATTTTAGATTACATTTTCCTCCAATAAGGAAAGAGACAGAATTAATGTCAGTGGATTTACGTGACAGCCAATAAAGCTTTTAATTTGTAGGACTTTTTTTTTTTAAGTTTGTGTGTTTATGAACATTAATTAAGCTTTTAAATGATTTCTATTCTATTCTATTGAATCATAGATAACGACCTTAATTAATGTTAGTTAATTAATTATTATATAATTATCAGTTTAAACCACCATCAGACCTGTCTGGTGTGAATAGATTATTGCCCCAAATGTGGTTGAATTTGAAAAGACTGGATATTTCTTTAATGTTTTTTTTAACACCAAACGACACCTCAATCATGTTTTTCACGATGGGGTTCTTTGTGTTCTTTGTAACTTTTTTTATGAGTATCTGAAAAACATGTGGACTGGTGATATAGGGATGTAGTTTCCAGTTGAAAAATAAAACTGCATTGTTCATATTTGAGCAGCCCAATAATACCAGAAATGATCAGGGCACTGGAGCCTACCTCTGTCTTTGGATTGATCCTAAAATATTGATACCTCTGATGTTTCTGCTCTCAAATCGATTCTGAATTGAAAATGTTGATACTTTTGATACTTAAGTCATTTGAGGTCAGGTCTATCCTTAACAGGATAAGTAACCAAACTATTTAGATGTTGTCTAAATGACACACAGTTGGTGGGACTACTTTTTCTTCCGCCTGGGTAAGTGTGTCATGCGTCAGCGCAGCAGAGAGAGGTTCTGACCAAAAAAACAAACAGACTAAAGGAGAAAACACTAAATATGATCTGAAAATCATTGTGAATTATGCCTTCTAACACTTGTTTTAGCATTTGGTGTACCTATTTTTCCAGATGCATCATACCCTTATATACTTTTGTTGTGTCGTACTGCTAGACATTCAGCTAGTTGCATAACTGATAACTCAACTTCAAACTCCACTTCCTTCCTCAGGAATTCCTCCTCTCAATATTCTGGTTCAAATCAATATCCGTGGCCATCAAACTCAATTTCAAAACCCTTGTCCTCAAAAGCAAATATCTTTGTATCCATTTTCAGCTTAGTATTGATGTTCCACCACTGGTATGTGTCGTAGTTCAAGGTACCGCAACTGACAAAAACTACAGGTTAAATACAAACACAACCTTTTCCATTTCCAGAGGTGGAGTAATACTAGCTAAACCAATACAAATCAATGGATGAAGACAGAAACAGGTCCCTAACCCTCACCACACGGCGAGTTTCATGTCTTTGCAAATGAAAGTTTATTGCTGTTAGAGTCAATGTTGGGGGTGGGGGGGCAGTAGTATGAAAACCTAAAATGCTCGGTTCAGCAACAAATGTTAAAGTTGTGATCAGAAAGGCTCTAAGTCATCCCAGACGACCTAAAATGTGTAAAATGGCGAACTAACCCTTTAAGCTGCTTCACCAGGTCCATGGATGATGGTGACAGTGGTGTGGGAGCTGTGTCGTCCTGGTGGATTGAAAGCAACACCTGATCACCTGGTTGAACAGTTAGCGTGTTTGAGTGGAAGCATTTTGTGCTCACACAGAATAAACCTGCTGTTCAAGCATGACAGATCCTGGATTAAGGTGAATGTTCCTAGTCAGAAGTAGAAGTACCAACAATATTTTGGCTGTGTTCACTGTGCTGTGCCAACATGTCAGCTTAATTTTTACAGTGGGGTTTTGAAGACCAGACAAAGTGAAGGACAAAATTAGATTAATAAAGACTATGTAATAAAATATAGAGGGTAAAAGTAGACCCCACCAACCACTCCTAGTGTCAGAAGCCGAATGTGTAGCTCACGGTTCTTATATCCACTATAGTCCATGAACACCATGTGGGGTTATAAATTATTCATCATACACATATGTTTCATTATTACCAATCATGTATTATAATTAATGTTCGGGGACTATATCATTAACAGCAATTCTAAGACATGATTATCTCAAGGCTCTTCACATATTAAGGCATTTTGATCTTAAAGTGAAACACTTTTTATTACCAGAGAAGAAACTCAACAAAACCTTAGAACATAAGTCCATAGTGACTAAGTAAGTGCTGGTCTGAGACTTCCTGTACTGAAGTAAAAAAAAAAAAACTCAAAAGAGGGGTAACTTAAAAAATGAAAAAAGAAAAAGAAAGCAGCAGAAAAAGACCAATAAATAACATAAATCCTGGACTTCATTTCCACTCTGGTGTCACTGTAGAGCTACAGCCCCTTATATTATATTTTATTGCAATTGTTACTTACAGAACTATAGAATTTGTCACTTCCACTCTGCTATAATGTAATGAGCAACGCATGTATGTGTAGATAAAACAACCAGAGAATGAATGCAGCCTGATAAGATAAAGAGGCTAGAGGGACAGTCTTTCAAATGGCTTTGTACTGTCAATGTAAAATCTGTTCAAGCACAACAGAAAATATTCACTGAAAGGGAAGGGAGTTATAATTTAAGGACTAAATTTAATTTCTAACTTCAGAGGGACCACTGCTTGTCATATTCTGTTCCTTGTGTGTTCTGTTTGCTTCTCTGTCTGTGTGTGTCTGCTCTATGTTCTCCCTGTGTGTCACCTTTCACCTCTTTCTGTGTTCCCCTCTTGATGTGATTATGCGACTCACCTGATGGACCCAGGTGTGTCCATCAGGTGAGGAGTATATAAGCCCGCATTCTGGTCTTAACTGTTGCCAGATTATCATGACCAGTCCTCTGATTTTCCAGCATTCTGTATCTCCTGTAATTCCGTGTACCAGTCCCGTTTCTGTCCGACCTCCGTTTTCTGCCTGTTGTTCCTGTCTGTTTCTGAACCTGGTCCGGATCCTGTTAAGCCTTTCGCCGCCTGCCCTGACCCTGGAACGAACACCGACCCTGATATCTGCTGCCTGCCCCGACCCCGGAACAAACCCCGACTACGAGCCTCGTCATCAGCCTCAACCGTGGACCAGAATCGGTCTGATTCCAGTCCCGCTCCTGGATCTGAGGAAGACCTTCGGGCCCGGCTTGGATAAGTACAGCCCAGCTCCAAGAGACTTTAACGAGGACCTGTCCTCACTTCTCTGTGTTGTTATTCTAACCTGTGTGAGAATAAAACATTGTTTGGACTTTTACGCACATCTCCTGTTCTTCGCTTGGGTTTCCCGTGGTCCGTTACACTGCTATTAGGAACCATTTTAGTTTGGCTGTGTGGTGTTAAGGTTGAGAGAAGAGGACAAGGAATGTTCCAACATAAACAATTTTATTTTAAACTGTGTTTTTCAAAGTATAGGGATGAGGGTTATTAATTGTCACATCTGTTGTTTTAAGTATATATTTCTTTCTTTGAATTATTTATTTGCCAGCACAATTAATAAATGCATACATAAAAGTGTGTGGCTCACACGTGTGGCCTCAACATGTGTGAAATTTAAATACAGGCGTATGTGTGTATGTGTACTTGTATTTTGTATATACATGATTAATATTTGAAGGAGGGGCAGTGGACCTAAATCATTTGCTGTTTTTCTCACCCCTTTTTGGGTAAGTAAATGTCTTGTTCAGGCTCTGTTCAGACTGCAGGGAAATGTGGCCCAAATCTAACTTTTTGTTAAAATTTGACCTGTTAAAGAGTCTGAAGGGCATGAACCTGATTAAAAAAAAAATAAATCGGACCCAGGCCACTTTCGTATCTGGTACTAAATCCAATAAGTATCTGATATTTTGTCTTTAGTCTGAACGGCTATGTCACATTTATCTGACTTCTTCATTTACCCCCATGACTGACAAAAAAAAAGACCCAGAGCTACGAGATTATGAGTTTAATGTATTTACAATGGTTGACCTTTGACCTTTAACCAGTGTTTTCAATCATCAGGCTGTAGATGCCAAACCTTGAACCAGCCACAATAAAACTGTTTGTATCTGTTAAAAGCATAGCATTTTGGGAAGGATTGGTGATGACGATGGTGAGATTTGTGCCATGCCCATGTACCACAGACCTATTTCTAAAGCGCACTGGAAGCCAAACATGGTGGACAGACTTAAAATCTTCTTGTATTTAGTGTAGCCCTTACATGCCACAGACCAATTGCATCTAAAATGAAATGCACAAGGAAGACACTCAAATGCCGGCGTGTACACACCAACCCACACATCCGTGTGAGCATCATGTGCTTCCATGTATGTCACACGGCTGGACAATGCTGTCTGCCAACCATAAAGTTTAACTAAACATAATTAGGAGATGCTTGATAACAAATGTCAAGGTAGGCTGTGGGTTTAATACAGTATTGGTCTGCACTTAATAAACATGACTGCATTTAAAAACAGCCCTGGCTTTTACAACCAAATGCACCCCAGCTTAGAGACGCTAGCTTCTGACACATCAAGAAAAATATTTTGATTGCTCCAATAAAGATGTGTTTAAACTCCCATTATTTCATCTGCATCAATACAAGGACGTATCATTACACATCACTGACGAACCATGAATAATATCTGACCCAGCCGACATAAATGTAAAATCAATTCTTACCATAGCTAGTGTTAGCCTGAGTTGAAGTTGTTGGTGCACTGAAAGCGTAAATCCAGATTGACTTTCACCCTCAGACAACCATGCACTCTTCATCATTACTCGTTTCCCACTCCCATTTAACTGGTTATTCTTTCATTCTCACCAAGACCACAATATGAGAAGAATGCATGAGAATGCGCAAAGTTCTCTCAGGCAGGGTGAAACCATTTTGCAATTCCAAAGGGGTTTTACGGCGTATGCAATGATGAATTATATAGATTTGTTTGCTCTTAGTACACAGAGAGGAATAGTGGATAAGGACACATTTTTCGAGTATGTAAATTTATGAAAAAAATCTATTATTTTTTAACCCCCCCAAAGTATAATTTTCGTCCCATTTGGGAGGTACCAAGTGACATTCAGGGGCGGGGTCTGTACCCCCCGTAATTCGAACCCTGGAAGTATCCTTATGTTTGATCTTTTCATACTCAGCCACGTTGAGGTTGTCCTGATGGAACCTTTTACTTTCATCTCCTCGTTATCCATTTGTTTGTACATTTAAATCTTGATTTATACGGCTGTTTGCCACACATTGATACTATGCTGTTGCTCATAGCATCCTCTAGCCTTCCAGATGTGTCACATAATATGACATATTTCCTCATTCATAATTACATCACAGCCTCCTGTGCATGCAGATCACTTCACTGTTGCATTCTGTTCATTTAATTTGTAATATGAATGAACACACAAATAACTGGATTTCACCAATAAATTGTGCATTGTCAGGATTGTTGATATGTTTTGCTCATTTGCATATACTGCATGTTAAATGTCATTGCATGTTTAGAATAGAATAGTCTTTATTGTCATTTTCCATATCACAAGAACACATCAATTTAAATTATGTTTGTTTGTCTTTCCAAGACCAAAACAACTGATTGGAATATATCATTAAATCTCAACATCAACTAATGTAATCTTTTCTGGGTTTAACTACAGTGACTTCCACATACTACAAGAACAACAAAAACTACATAAAAGAAGGGATTTGTTTTGGAACTGTTTTGGAATCATGATTTTTTTTTTTTTTTTGTCATTTCAATTCTGAGCTTGGGAAGAACGATGAATAGATCTTTCCGTCCTAGTGCCAATATGATTCAAAGCACTGCAATGATAAATCCTGCCAATACTGAACCAATCAGTTTGATGAGCATTAACTCAAACTGAAAACCGAATTTCCATCAGCCAAACACAGGGTATTGAACTGGAAAGACTATCGACATGCAAATAAGTCCTCCATAGAGACCAGGAAATTCAATTAATCTGCATGTTTTAATCCTTAAATCTTCTTGGACATAGCAAGTGTAGGTGAAAATGAATACATGCTGTTTGCCTTGTCACATGTCCAAGTGTCCTTGGGTAAGACACTGAACCCTGACTTAGTCTCCCAGTAGGACTGATAGAACCTTAGAAACCTACTGGTGTATGAGTGTGTGTGTGAATGGATGAATGTGAGGTAATGTAAAGCGCTTTGAGCACCATGAAGGGAAAAGCGCTATATGAGTGCAGAACATTTACCATTGTTGGCATTTCTCTGAATCCTTTCTGGGTTCAGGAAAAATAACAGGAAAACTAACAACTCATTTCATTTGATCATGATGGCCATATCTAGTCCTTCTGACACAAACCAAAGTCGCAGCATTTGTTAGCATGATACTGAAGTTGAAGCGATATTTAAGATGAAATTACAAGCCAGGAAAGTGCAGATACTTTACTGCACTGCCCTATTAGTTTAGTACGATGTCAACATTGCCGCACAACATACAAAGTAGGCTGTTCTAAATTTAGCATTTTGACATAATTGTGATAAGTGCTATTAATGTGTTTATCTAATTGAGGTAATATCTCACGCAAGAGGAAATACGATCTCAAATTGCCTTCCAAACAATAATCCTCCTGCTCGCCTCCGTTTCCGTCTTCCTCATACAGAGAATCATCTCCTCTTTAAGGTAAGTTAATAAAACCAGATTACTTGTTTTGCATTCACTTTGATTATGTTTTATTGTTGTTATTTTCTTTCTAATGTCATGTTTTCTTTAAAAAAAAACAAACCCCAAAACATTAAAAAGGATTTTACGGTGCTGGAACAGATTAGTTATATTTCAATTGTCACCACCCTGGCTCAAGGAGTGGTAACAAAGAAGGGAGACCATACAATAGTAAAAGGTTTAACAAAGTTTATTTAAACAATATAAACGTGTATGTGTGAGTCAGTGTGGATGCAAATGTGTTGTAGTATGTGTGGTGAGTGGATGTGTAAATAAATCAAACTAAACTAATGAAGGCAGCAGCATGGTGGCCAGGGAGCAGGAACAGAGAGAGAGAGAGACAGACCAGGTGACTTTGATCTGTCTAAATACCCCAGGTCTAGAGGAGGGGCCAGGGCCACACCCAATCGGGAGCTGCCCACCTGCACACAGGGAGAGAGAGAGAGGAGCAGCAGCAACAGAGACCCCACAGGCCTGGGGCCGTCACACCCCCTCCCACAAAAGAAGGGCCCCATGTAGGGGACCGTCCCAAACAGACAAGCATACACTTTCAAAACTGCTGGAGTAATCCAACGGCGATAGACCAGGACAGGCAATCAAATGGCCCCAACCCATGAGAACCAGCAGACATCAGAACCAGTGGCAAATGGACACGAAGACCAGTCCTGGAGCTCAAAGGTGTCCGTGGAAGCAAGGTCAATATGAAAAATGAATGAAATTACAAAACGAGCTTTGAAATGGAACAAATTAAACCCATACTGCAAAGTTCCACTCTATAGGTACTGCTATGATCAAGGTACTGCTGAAGATCTGGAGTTGATCACCTTCAAAAGTAGCTCAATGCTGCTAAGGGCTAATGCTAATTGGTAATGATAATGATACTATGTGCATTATTCATTCATTCTTTTAGGGGAGGGTCACAGGGATGCTGGAGCCTCTGCCAGCTGCCAATGGGTGGAGGTGGGGTACACCTTGAACATGGAGCACTGTATACGTAACTTTTAATATTTTCTGTGAATACAAATGTGTTTGTTTATATTACATCTAATGCTTCACCTGGGTGCTAATTAAAGCTATATAATGATAGCAAAAGAATAATCATAATACTTTTAATGAATATTGTAATCACTATTATTGATCATGATTATTCAACATAACATAAAGAAACAATATATGAACAGCTTTTAGTGCAAAATGAAACTTTAACTAAAAATAAATGATAACTAACAAAAAAATACGTTCAATAATAATTTTAAAATTGACAAAGGGCTGAATAAACATGTTATTATTATGCTTGGAAATAATTGTGTGAGCGGGTTTTTTTTCACTTATTTTAACATATGATTTAACATTTTGTCTTTGGTCACATAAAACAGTGTTGTAGCTTTTATTTCTGCATGTCTTTGGGAGGTAGATAAATATGGTGTTACCTGGTGCAAGGTTGTCATTATGGTTGACTGGGTTGCCGCTGGACACAGACGGGGATTTTGTGACACAATGTTAGCTTTGGCCTTCACGCATTCTTGGTATTTGTGCTTGTGATGTTGTTTTCCGATCGTTGAACAGATTAGTTGTGCTACCCTGTGGGGCAGACACAACACTGCCACACTCTTAACATATTACTTGTTGTCCTGAATCTGTAACAAGTGCAGACAATGAATGCTGAGCCCCTTGGAGGCTCCAGCTCGTCACCATGATGCTCCTCATTTCCAATAGCTGCTGTACTTTCTTCTCTCAACATGACTCGCTCTCATCAGTCCACCACTGCAGGGTGTGTTCGTTTGTTGTTTAGGCAGTGTAATGAAGGTTTAACTATTTGTTTGCCCCCTGGCGGTTGGCTGGCTACTGGTTGAGAAAGTGCTTGATTAGACGTGCAGCAAGCAGAGCTAGAATTTTAAATGTAAATATCACCAACAATCAGATTCATTTAAATGGGACACTTCATGCAAAATGCACTTTTTAATGTTTTTCCAACACAAATATGTGTCAGTGTGTGAGGAGACCCTTAAATTATGAACAAAAAACACCCACTGTCCTTTTCTCCTGACCATTTCTTGTTGAAGGGGAAGGAAAACGCTTTGGGATTTTCTATGCTTTGTACATCACATACATAGATTCATTTGAATATCCCACCCCGTCCCACCCCGTCCCACCCCACCAGCTCACCTAACCCCTCTGCTCAGACTCGAAGAACTGCCATTATTCTCCATTAGTAGTCATTGTGTGCATCCGGGTCCGCCGTTGGTCTGACTAGGGTTGATGAGACACGGGGGTCCATGAGTGGCACCACGACCGTGGACTGGCCCGGATCCAGATGAACCAAACACACACCAGGACTGTTAAGGGACCAGGACCTGAAGGCCACGGAGGTGTAAAACTCAGCACTGGGTCCATTTTGAGTCTGTCCAGCTGATTTTATTTCATCAATGTCTGCCTATTGTCCTCTGCCTCAACTTTTTCAGGTTCCATTTTTTTCTTCTCTTCTAAATCTTTCTCTTCTTTCTCTCAGTAGAATGCAGAAGAGAGGGGTGGAGTCAGCTGCAAGCATGACGCACTAAAACAGAGTGTTTTAAAAAGGGCTGTTTGTTCAGGTTGAAGAGGCTGCTGTATCTCTTCATCAATGTGGTATTTTGACCAAAGCATATGACAGGCAGGTCACTGAGACACCAGGGAACTGGGTTCACTTGTGAAAAATGGACATGATATGTCCCCTTTAATTATGGCAGCGAAAATTGTAATCACAATTAAACTTTTATTAATTGTACAGCTGTTTATGTTACCGATACTGCACAGCAAATTCACCAGTGTTAAATTGCTAGAGTTCAAGCAAATAAACACTGCTCAGTGTTAAATGTGACACCCTTGGTGTTGACACCGGCCAGGTGGTATTGTTCAGTTTCAGAGTTCTGTCATAT
Organism: Siphamia tubifer; assembly: GCA_020466265.1. Classification (NCBI taxonomy): domain Eukaryota; kingdom Metazoa; phylum Chordata; class Actinopteri; order Kurtiformes; family Apogonidae; genus Siphamia; species Siphamia tubifer. Next base: position 10,339,399 of record CM035803.1, read on the forward strand.
TAACACTAATTAGTTGAGTTAGTTGAGTCTTATTTTACTGTGAACATTCAGGAAAAAGCTGAAGATCCACCATTTTCTTCAAACCCATTGCTGCTGGATTAGACACCCATAGAGTAAATTATGATGCAGCACCGCAGAATGAAAACCAAGCACCACAAATAGATTGACCCCCCCCTGAAGGCGAGTCTGTCATTCTTGCTGACACACAGAGACCATCCTTTACAGTTCCCAAGATGTTCCAGATTTTTCCATATGCCACAGGTGTTAAAGACTACATGTAAAGGTGGAATAAGTCTAATTTAATGAAGTACTTGGTGACACAGTGTTGACTAAAGCATCTGTGAAGAGCCTTGTACTGTGCAAACAGCACTAACCTAGTATTGTGCTAATAGCACTAGCCTAGTACTGTGCTAATAGCACTAACCTATTACTGTGCTAATAGCACTCTTGGAAATGACAGACCTAAAAGATAAATCATCAGACCAGCTACTGTGCAGATATTGGACCATGACAGTGACAGAGTGAGTTATTTTGATAACTCACTCTGTCACTACAAATAAATAACTGGTGTTATGTAAATTCTTCAACTGGTGACATGGGATGTGGTGCTAGCTTAATAATAATAATAATAATAATTGAGGGGGGGCTCCCCTAGCACCACATGATGCCAATTGGTCTGTGGGAAACACTGAAATGATGCATTTAATTAAATTTTCCATTTGAAAATGAAATGAAATGTTTGACTCCAATACACATTCATTGTAGAGAAAAAAAAATGTTGTGCATGAATATTAATTTTCATCAATGTATGTATCCCCTTCACACCCCACCCTTACTTCAGGATGGGACAGTGATATGTCTACATTACTCCTGCTCCTGCATGTCCTGTCGCCTCAGTCCAGTGGGAGAAAGAGGAGCTACAAGACACAAGGAGTGTGATTTCACTGCACACAGTATTGTCCCTGAAATTAAATGAATACATTTGAAAATTATATTTTGTTTCCCCGTTCGATGCAGATGACTGCCCATAGCCATGTCTGCTTGCTTCAGGTCTCCACAACCAAAGCCATCAGCAACTACTACATCATCATGCTTTCAATAAGGATTCACTGGTGTTACAATACCCTAGAGTCTGGTGTTAATATTTAACTCTTACAGTGTAATAGTCTAACATCTTTTTTTTGTAACACTGGCAAAAGTGTTACATTAACACTGATGCAGTAGTTTAAGTCATCTAGTGTTAAAATTCCGAAATTTGCTGTGTGTACATTCAAATGCATGCACAGTTTGACCATGTATTTTAAGAACAGTGTGATCAAGGTTAAGAGTAGGTGCAATGTTGAAAAACATCACTGCATCGACTCAAATTGCATGACTCACCTCTACTTACAACTGGACCACATGCCACACATTCATGCTGCATTGTCCCCTGCCGTTGTGCCACTTTCTTCACCTTCCCCATCAGCTAAAATACCTCGTCCTCCTCATCCGTCCCCTCACCCACTTTCCTCTCTTTATATTTTTCCACATCCGTGTCAGTTTCTTTCACTCGTTCTCCACAGGGACCGGGGGAGGCATTGTGATATATTTGAGTGAGGGGAACATGTTGAAATAGAGAAACAACAGGTCACTAAAGGGAACCATATTTCGTGTTCCCAGAGGAGCAGGTGGGAGGGAGTGCAGCACAGCAGGACGGCCTTTTCCCAGTCCCGCTGCGACAATGATTTGTGTGCACCCAAGGTATGCGAATGTGTCAGTATATATGTCATTGCATGTGTGTGTGCTGCTTGCGTGTGGTTTTCTTAACCATATGTTCATGTTTAACTCTCTCCACATGTGTGCGAGCAAAAATAGTGGCGAGCCCCACAGGAGTGACCACAGTCTGTCAGTACTCATCACAAACATTCAACATTTAAATGATGTGGGCGTCTGAAAACCCCAGCATTGTTCTAGTGCTTTATGACGGAAACCATTCACCTTTGACCCATACAATCAATTCCAGTTTGAGTTCAAGAAAATGTGCAAATCTATGGTGTGACCGAATCTACAGGGTCAAGCCAAATTGTTCTTTCCATGGGGTGAGGTCTCTGTGATGAGGTCATATTTATTGCAAGCCTGATTAAGTGCATGAACATAGGGATCATAAATCTGCAGCACTCGGTTTATTTGCTGCCTCCTAATTCAAACCAGTTGTACAGAGTAAGACAAATGAATGTATTATCAGGAATTCATTGAGTCCACCAGTGTTTCAACAGGTCCACACATCTGGCCTATATCTAATCCTGAGCGTCAAAGTGGAATACTTCTCTCCGACAAACTGACTGCACAAAAGAAATGAAATAAAATACAACAGCAGCGGCTATTTTCATAACTGATTAATTTATGTTGTTTTTTTTTTTTCTTTGATTGGATTGGATCAAACAACTATTTGAATAAGTGTGGAAAAAATTAGAAACAGGCATGTCTGAAAAAGATAAGCAACATGTCTTTTATTTCAGAACCAGCTGAAAAAACAACCACATGAGATAACAAAACATGCTCGCACTTGACAACCCTCAGCCTGACTTATGAAAATCGTCAAAATATTATGTTGATTTAAATATACAACGAGAAATAATTTAAATTGTTTAGAGTTTGTATGTCAGAACCAAACAAAGTGAAGCATCATTCAGTTATTCTGCTTCTCACCTGTGGAACAAACTACCTGAACACCTGAGGTCTGAGAAAAACTGTCAGTTCATTTAAATCAGGCCTGGAAACATTAGTGTTCACTGGAGCTCTTAGATTCTCATTTGCTTTTAAATGTTTTTATATCTCTATTATAATTGTCTTTTAATGCATCTTTATCATTTTAATTGTCTTTTGTTCTGTTTCTGTTTTTGTGTAAAGCACCTTGAATTGTCCTGTACATGAAATGTGCTATACAAATAAATTTGCCTTGTGCGGTCCTTCGTACAAGGCGCCCAGGCTGGTGTCCTACGATTGGGTCTTAAAGACCCAGATTCCAGTTCCATAGACTCATCACCCCATCCCCCAAGGATATTTTACTGCTTTCGGTAGTAAGCAATGGCACCATGCAGTACGTATGAAAAGGCCCATTTGAGGGCCAGTGGGTCACTTTGACCCGGAGGACTGCACAAGGGTTAAGAGATCATGTAAATTAGAATACATGTGGCTGACAGAAAGTGGGGAAAATGGAATAAAGATTTGTCATATTGAGGCTTGATTTGATTTATTTGAGAGAACATGTCCAGGGCAACACACAACATTTCAAATAAATCACTCTATAGTGCCCCCTACATATTTATACAAAAGTGTGTCTTTCTGGCAGAATATCCCTTGCCGCTCACTGTACGACGTCGTCTCACTGTCGGCGGCGGTCACACAGTGAGGCAGTCGCAAGGGACGGCTCAGGCCTTTGAGGCTGCTTGCAGTTTTAATTTTAATTGATTCAGATGGAGTACTTGATTAGTCATGTAATCTCTAAAAAATACACACATATGAAACCATATGAAAGTATTACATTGGATTTATCTCAAAACCATAAGAGGAGAATGTGTGGAGGTAATGTACAACTAGCTCACTCTGCTCCAAAAAAAGAAGGAAATAAAGAAAATGCTTTGCTGATGTTCTGAAAGCTACCAATAATTAGCTTTTGATTGGGTGATTTTCAAATTCAAGGTGAGTTTAATACTCTGTGTAAAACACTCTGAGCTCAACAGTGCTGATTAGAGTATAATAGCCTCGTGAAAGGCATCATTTTATGGCTGGGTTGTTTCAGATGAGTTACAGAGTGAGGTGTTATCAGTGATGCTCCTAAAACAGAATGCTAAATCTCTTATTTATATGTAATGAGCAACCCAAATTTTACTGGGAATTTCTCACAAATAGCCAACAGTGTGGATAACAAAGTTAACACTGTCAGAGCTGATGAAGTTACAGTATTTGAACCTCTGGCTACATTCTTTGACAGTATTCTTGCATCTGTTGTATCTATAAACATTATTTAGAATGCTCTAATATTAATAAAATAAAGGATGTACATTTTTATTTAGTATAGTAAAACAAATCGAATACAGTAACAATTGTTACGTTTACATCATGTTTTTTAATTTCAAATTATTTATTCGGAATAAAATAATTTAGAACTAAAGCTATTTCCTTTGTGTTTCCATCTACATATTCATTCTGAATAAAAGTTTCCATGGGAAAGAGGTGTATTACGCTCTAGGTAATTTAGAGCTGGAGGTGCAGAGGGTTCTGATTGGACAAAATGGCCACTTAACGTCTGGATGTCGAGTGGAAGGATCGTGTCTACTTTCTGTTTTGTGTTTGTTTCAACTACCAACAAAGAAGGCCAGTGATTTTTGCACTTATTTTTGTGATAATTATGAAGCAGCAGCTTGACTGAATCGACCATCAGAATCAACAAACTAATGCCAGCAGAATATGTGTGTCATCAATGTCAAATGTGTGCGTCATTGTGATGAGACCAGGAGCATATGTAGATCAACAGGAATAATGTTTAAGCAGAATTAAGTGTTTACATGTCAGAGGAATCATCAAATTCAGAATTAAGAACCAGTGACTTTATTCAGAATTAAATTTAATTTGGAATTATTATTTTTAACTGGAAGTATGTGTTTATATGGTCATATTAAAGTGGAATTAACCTTTATTCAGAATTAAACAGGATTAAAAGCTCCCATGTAAACAGGACTAGTAACCTTTAACATGTTTATGAGTTTATTTTCTGTACCTGCTTAATCCTAGAGGGTTGTGGGGAGGGGAATGGAAGATATACCAACTGAAATGAGGTCATGACAGGGTCATTACATGCCCACATGTCCCTATTTCATCATGGGAATAACAGCATGATAGCATGGTAGTGCAGGGGTTAGCGCCAAGATCCTGGGGCCTTTAATTTAATTGTTTGTAAATGCTGACTGATTAAATGTGGCGTGACCTTGAAAACCATTGAGTAAATACAGTGGATTTCCAGGGTATGAAAAGTATCTGTCTGAGATCATATAATTTAACATTTACCATAATTTCCGGACTATAGAGCGCACCTGATTATTAGCCGCACCCACCTCATTCTAAGAGGAAAACCGATTTTGTACATACACAAGCCGCACCTGTATATAAGCCGCATGTGCCCACATTAAAACATGTAACACAAACACAAAATTAACCCAAACCCGACTTCAAGTCCCGCGAATGAAACTAAATGTCCTTCATTAAAGACCACAGTCCAAAAATCACAGCCGGCAAAATGAACGGAAAATGATACTTAAGGTTTGATGCAGACCTGCAGAGTCCGGGTCCCGTTGAAAGTAATCCAAGGAAAAAAAAGTGTATATTTCCAAAGGTAAGGGAGGGAAAAATATATATCCACTATTGTCCGCCGCATCCACAAACAGGTGGCTGGTCGCCGCCTCGCCTCATCTATCGCAGAGTCAGTGATAACTTTAACCTTTCGCCGAGAGTTCAGGTCAAACTCCTCCGTGCCAACGTGCAAAAATAATCCACAGGGTCTGGTCGAGCCTCTGTCTTCTCTCACACACCGCCGCAGGTTTTTCTTTAAGCAACTTTTTACCCCCTGTACACCTGTCCGTCACCTTTACCGCTCCCACTTAAACCCGTCACCCCGCGTTTGTTCCGCCCCTCCTTTTTCATTCAGTCTTCCTCAACGCATATATTCCACCGGTCTAAATCTTACCTTTTCTACCCGAGCGCCTCTGGCGGCCGTTAGGAAAAGTACATAAATTGGCCGCATCACTGAAAAAGCCGCAAGGTTGAAAGTTTGGGAAAAAAGTAGCGGCTTATAATCCGGAATTTACGGTAATTGATTTTGAATGATAACGTGTTTTTATCTGCATGAGCTTACAATAATTTTATTATTGTTCTATTGAGTTGCACTGTGGGTGTGGATGTTCATAGGATGTTCCTGTGGCAGAACCTTCCACCTAAATTAATCTGAAAGAGCTTTTAAAACTGAGGAGCTTGAGCTTTATTGACCAGCAAGGAAATGAAAATATCATCAGTCGTGTGTGTGTGCGTGCGTGCATGTGTATGTGTATGTGTGTGTGTGTGTGTGAGTATGTTTTCATTGATGTAACATATAAAAGATGACTATATGGATTTGTACTTTTGTTTTCAATAGATCTTTGAAGCCGTTGAGGAGGTCAAAGGTCACAGATGTAGGAGGAAAATAAAAAGAGGTAAGTTTAGACCGATGGATTTTAGCTCCAACCAACATAAGTCCCCAGCGACAAACATCCACAGGAGTCACCACAGTATTCTAACATTTTGCATAAAAACAACAAATATGATTAGATATTTTGGTACCCACTAATATACAATTAACTACAATTAACCACACACAGACTATGTTAATCTGTGATCTGTCTACAGAGTCCTACTGTACAGTTATGTGGATATAGTCTTACTTCTGAGACTTAGAGTATATATATGTGTATATATACTTTCAAGTTACATGCCCAGGGCTTACCCTACTTTGATTCCCCAATAGATAGATAGATAGATAGATAGATAGATAGATAGATAGATAGATAGATAGATAGATAGATAGATAGATAGATAGATAGATAGATAGATAGATAGATAGATAGATAGATAGATAGATAGATAGATAGATAGATAGATAGATAGATAATGGATGAACAGATGGATCAATGCATTTTCAAGTTAAAAGCTTAAAAACATATTCTGTATTTAGAATGGCTTAAGTCTCAAAGGGATTGTTTTTTTTTGTTCTTTTTAACAGCTGCAGTATTTTAATGAATATTTTTTTCGCTAATGTGTGCTGTCACACTGCGTTCTGATGGCATGCAAGCCTGTTGCCTAGATATGGCAGGAGATCCACAAAATGACACTGCAGAGTTTGTTCCTTCAGTATGTCCGTCGATATGGTGAAACAGAGCTAATGAGCACTGACAAGCACAAGGTGTCAACATGGGAAAAAACAGCATGACTGTCACAGCATACGTGAGAAAATAAAGGACTCCCAAGACTCCAAAATAATGAAATAAACATGGATGCAAAATAAGGCTTGATCAAGTAAGCCAGCATCCCAGGGGACAACATCTGTGAGATATTCCTTTGGTTCTTCTAAGACTACATAGCAGTCGATGATTTACAAGCACATTTCATTTAGAGCTGGAATCTATGCAGGAAACACAAAGGGGACATATTGCGCATACATTTTTTAATCCTCACCGGGTGGCAAATGGCGATTTGACAGCCTCTATAGCTCATTCGATAGTCGCCGGAGGGTTTACTTGAAGTGTTTTCCTCTAAATGAGCACAATTATTTTTCTTCAAACCTTAAAATATTGATGACTTAGTCTAATCTGGTTCATTTCCCATGATATTGTAGTACATCTTAGTTGTTACAAATTAATACTTGTGTAGTCTTGTATTACTGGTATGAAGAATTAGGGCTGCACAATATTAGTAAAAACTGACATTACGATATATATTGCGATAAGAAAAAACAGCTCTAACTTCACTAGAGCATGATCTGGCCTAATACAAACTATTGTCACTTTTCTAGGGGGCGCTGTAGATAAATTTCTTCACCCACTTTTACGAAACCTATAAACACTAACACTTCTGAGGTTAGAACTGAAAGGGCTGACTCCCCTTGTGGTCACAGCAGACTCAATAGGCCTTGCGCCCGCCGTGGTCCGTGGCGAAGGCCTAATAAAGAAAAATTCAGAAATGAGCAGGAACAATATAGCGTTTTTCTGACCCCCCCCCCCCTCCCCGAACTTGGTCTTTTTGTTCGATCTCCCCCACATCACTGTTGGGTCAAAGGTCATATGTGACCCGCCACCACGAAACCAGGCATAAGTCACGTTGAGCCGTTCAGAGCTACAGCCAAATTTAGGCTGGAAGGCAATTTCTTATTTGTGTTTACATCTTATCAAAAAACGGTACCTTAACACCTCTATTTTCAGTTCCTGTGGTCATTACATTGAAATCCGATCAATAAAGGTGTTTATTGAGTCAATTATTTAAGCGGCGACAAAAGTTCGGGGATTGCTGAGCAAAGACAAAGCCGACTTCCACCTCTTTTCGCTGAACAAACCGATCTCTGTTCCGTGGGTAAACACCCAAGTGTTCGGTACGAGGTAAAATCATATATTGAATGCTCTTGTCCAATGGCGTAAGCCAAATGATTGTAATACGTCGCACTTCTTTCCTATTATTATAATATATAAAACTTGTCCATCAGAGTGTCCTTTAACATCTGTGAAACATTTGTGTCAATTGGATACAAATTATTATGCGTTGCTAAGGACTTCCTACCCCAAAACAGTCCAAAACTTTGACGGACAATATCTAAAAATATGCAAATTGCAAAATATGTCCAAATGTGGATATTAAAATTACCATACCTTTGGTTCTACTTGTGATAGAAACATAATGTTTTCACCATCTTAAACCTTAGTTTCCACTCTACCAAGCTACACAGATAACTCAGTTTTGATTTCCAGACACTTATGCCTGGTTTCGTGGTGGTGGGTCACATGTGAAACACTTCCACTCATGTCAGTGACCTTGAGTGGCCGTGGCCCATAGACTCCCATTCATTCTGAGCAGGAGCAAATATGCGGTGTGAGTGAAGTGCACAGGCTCGGACATGGCTCACTACCATGAATGTGTGAGTGTGTTTGTGGTGCGAGTCGTCCCTGGCAACCGCATCCCAGGCATATTTCATCACCAGGCCATCACAGCGGACTCAATAGACCTTTCGCCAACGTGGTCTGTTAGTCTGTTTGTGTGTGACCTGATAGATCTGTTCAAACAGTCCATGTCCGGGGATCAGAGGGGTCTTGGAGGATCCTTGCAGCGTTTTGGAGGCAGTGGGATTTGTGCAGATCTTGCAGTGGGGGGAGATGACCACCAGGTATACGCTGTGCAGTGTGTCTATTCCTTTGGAACTTTCCTCTGTGCCCATGTGCAGCTGGAGAACAATGTGCAGAGGCAGTAGCTCAGGATAGTGACGGGCAAATGAAGCTATATGAAGCATTAATTGTTTTTTTTATCCTTCTAGATGGAGCTCTCTGTTCAACAAACAGTTGAAATTGTTGAAATGTTCAACCCTTTCTTGAACAGAGAGCTCCATCTAGACCAGGGGTCCCCAAACTTGTTCCTGTGAAGACCACATAACTTTTCCCTTCTCTGATGAGGGGCCAGGGTCAGTTTGTAACAGAAAAAGTGTGACGATTGCAGGAGTGCCTAAATGTAAAAATGTATTATTTTTCAGAAAGCCACAATCAAATAACCCTCTCTGGGTTCTTCACAGAAAAAAAGTCCATTGAACATAAACTTCTTGGTCTTAACAGGTCCAAGTTCAGCTTAGTTGTCAGAGCAGAATCTCTGACTTAAATGACTCATATGAGCAGTCTATTTATTGTTTATTGTGTCAAACTAGTCACTAACTAATAGTTAATAATTAAAATATTTCAAAACTAAGGAACATTTTATTGCAAAAGTACAACTTTACTATGAAATACTAATACACATATATGAAAGGAAAAAAAATCAAAATACTCTCTGGTATTGTTGAGGGGGCCGGACCAAATGTGGAAGCGGAGTTTGGTGACCAATGATCTAGAAGGATAAATAAAAAATCAGTGCTTCATGAATCTTCATTTGCCCATCACTAGCTCAGGACACGGTGCTGCAGTAGAAGGACACCAGAAGTTCATTTCTGATATGACTTTTTCTGAGAACCCTCAGAAAATAGTCTCTTCTGGGCCTTCTTCACCAACTCTGCAGTAACCATTAATAGTATTCAGACTATTTAACCCTGTAATACTAAAAATTAATATATATTTGGTCTTAAAAATTATTGTATATGTGAAAACAATTGTTTATAATAATTACATCTGTTTGTCTGAACAAATACAAAACATCTTGTGTCTATTTATATTGTATTTAATAATTTTTTGGGGAATAATGTTAATTGAATGAAGAAAGACATTTTACAGAATATCAATATACAACTTATCTCTTCCTATTTTTTAATTGTACACAGAAATAAAACCATAACAACCCCAGCCAACCCCCCATCCCCACCCCACAAGGAAAGCAACTGGGAGAAAAAAAAAGATGGAATATTTAATACTTTTATTTTATTTTTTTAATCTAAAATGAAAACAGTATGAACAACACATGATTGTATTTATTACAGGTGATGAAAATATTTATTGTCACTGTTATTACTGAATAATGAATTCTCCTGATCATTTATATCATTTAAATCTAGAGAAAAATCAATCACATACAGGAAACACATTTACAATCACAACAATTTTGATTCAATTTAATATTAACACACCATCATTATAATTGTATTAACTCACAGTCAATCATAATCTGTCAAACTAGGATTATTATCACCACAAATATTAATGTGCATTTGAATAAAGGTGAACACACGTTAAAACAGTCTATATTGTCACTAAGTAGTGACTCCAGTAAATCAGTGAAAATCTTTACATTTCATGATTTTTTTTACTTCATGTCGACAGGAGTGATGATCAGAGGAGCAGAGTTTTTACCTCCATCATTCAGGTGTGGACTGAAATATGGGAGGAGTTTATCATTGAAGCAGCAGCCAGTGAAGGAGTAGATGACAACTGAAGAATCTACACCATAAAAGCAGACCAGACCCTCCTCATAATCCACAAACACCCCTACCTTCTGAAGACTGTACAGACAGACGGACAGGTGGGTTAGCCCAAGCTTCGTACTCATTTCCATTTCTCAAACAGATGATCCAGTATCCCTTCTGAGGATTAACTGTGATCTTTCCTTTCCTGTTGATGGACTCTCTGGCCACTCCAACATCCCAGTCAGTCTTTCCTTTCACCTGAACCTCAAAGTAAAATCTGCCTGAAGAGAAACTCTGCTTTGCTAAGATGCAACAACATTGAGAGAATCTCTGTGGTTTGTCTGGAAGGTTCTTCTTTACATCACTATTATGAACCTGTTTCCCATCATCAGACAGGATGAGATTAGGGTGTGCTGTATCTGGATCCAGAGTCAGATCCACCTGATACTGTTGGACTCTCTTCAGCTCTGCTCCACCCACCTTCTTCATGTCTTTTCTGAGTTTGTCCTCCAGCTCAGACACAGCTCTTGCCAGTGTCCCCTCATAAAATGGTGGACGGACACTGACCTTTGTCCAGGTCTTCATGGATGTCGCAGCCCTTACAGATGTGAACCTCTGGACAAAGTGGAGGTGGTCTTCAGAACCTGAGAGCTGCTGTACCTCAGTGCTTCTCTTATTCAGCTCACAGATTTCCTGTTCCAGCTCTTTGATCAAGTCTTCAGCCTGTTTCTCTGTGGTCCTCTGCTCTACTTGGATCTCCTCAGTGAACTGCTTCAGACTCTTCTGAACAGACTCAATTAAAGCAGTGAAGACCTCAACACCTTCTGCTGTCTTTCTGTCTGTAGTGTTCTTACTGGCATTCACTGACTGTTGGATCTCCTGGATCTTCAGTCGTCTCTCCTGGATCATCTTCTGAATATCATTCTCTGTCGTCTTCAGCTCTGCCTTCTGTTGCTCATGTTGTTTTTTCAGAGGAACAAACTCATGGTTCCTGTGCTCTAAAACAGGACAGAGCAGACAGATACATGTGTGGTCAGTTTTACAGAACAGCTCCAGAGGTTTCTCATGTTCCCGACACATCCTGTCTTCCAGGTTCTCCACAGCGTTGATCAGCTGGTGTCTTTTCAATCCTAAAACTGTCATATGAGGTTCCAGATGAATCTGACAGAAGGAGATCAGACACACCAGGCAGGACTTCAGGGCCTTCAGTTTAGGTTCAGTGCAGACGTCACAGGGAACTTCTCCTGGTTTGGCAGCTTGTTGGTCTGAGCTGTAGATGTTTGGTTTATGTTGAACTTCTTGTCTGAACTGAGCCACCATCTGTGATAATAATGTGTTGATCTTCAGTTGAGGTTTTATACTGAAAGCCTCTTGACACACAGGACACTTATAAGGAACATTAACCCTCCAGTTTTCAGAGATGCAGGACTTGCAGAAGTTGTGTCCACATGGGATTGTAACTGGATCAGTGAACACCTCCAGACAGATGCAACACAGGAACTGATCCTAAGATCGAACATGAACTTCAGCAGCCATATCTGTGGAGCAGAAGAACATACACATTAGTGAAATGTTTTAATTCTATAATCTATAGTGACATGTGTCCCTGCTGGGTGTGGGTGCAGACATCGTTGTAGAGACGGGGGGCTTTTTCGACTTCAGCCCCGGATCTTTTTTGATTTTGTTAAAAAAAATGGAGGAGATGAGATTATTTGATTCTAATGTGTTGTTGAAGTGGGTTAAATGAGTTGAAAGGAGCAGAAAGAAAGACTATAATAATTAGTTGGAGCTGTTTTGGAAGTGTGTACTGTAGGGGTGTGACAAGATACTCGGCTCATGAGACGAGACACGAGATTGGGTTCACGAGATTGAGACGAGATTTTAAGAAAACTAAATTTCAAATTACATAAATGGACAAGAGACTTATTTTACTGAGTTGCACATGGATTTTATAACTTAACTTTTAATGAACTTCTTCCTCTACAAATTTAAACTAAATAAAATGTTATAAAAGTTACAATTAAACAATTTAAATTATAGATTTCTCCTTTGTTCAAGTGTAGACAATATGTGAAAACCTAAACGTTGTTTTCTGTCAAAAAAGACTGAAAATAGTTCAACAGAGTCTGACCAAGTATGTCACTGACATGTCACTTCTTCCTCTACAAATTTAAACTAAAATAAAATGTAAGAAAAGTTAAAATAAAAGAAATAAAATTATATATTTCTCCTTTTTTCAAAATCAAATCTGATGCTTGACTGTTGAAATTGAGGTCCGAATGTGTTGAGGTCTGAATCAGGAAATGTACCCCCGCCAGGTGCATTTTCTCCGCGGTTGCATGCCTCAACCAATTCCGGGCTTTAGAGAACACTTCGCCACTTCCTGGACTCACTGTGCCTTCTTCCTTGTAAAGAAATTTGTCTACAGTGCCCCCTTGTAAAGGCAAATATATTGTATTAGGCCAGATCATGCCCTAGGGAAGTTAGAGTGATGAAAATTGGCACACTTGTTCATCATGGGAAGACGAACAATAAACCCTATGATGGGCACGCCCATAAACTAACAAGAAGTGTAGATTGAATTATTGCAACTCTTTACTTGTAGCGTGTCTTAAATATTCCTGAAAAAAAGCTTTCAATTGATTGAAGTTGCAGCAGCAAGATTATTATCAGGATCAAACAGTAGAGAACACATCACTCCTCTTTTGCTAACCCTGCCAGTTGAGTTTAGAATTACATTTAAAATCCTCCTCCTTACCTATAAAATCATTAATGGTATGGGCCACACTTATCTTAAAGATGATCTGGTTCCGTACCATCCTTTGTTCTCAGAAAGCAGGTCTATTGAAAGTTCCCAGGGTTTGTAAACGTATAGTAGGAGCTAAAGTCTTTAGTTACCATGATTACTGTCTTATGTAATCAGCTTCCATTTAATATTAAAGAGGCCGACACAGTGTCTACATTTAAAATTTGGTTGAAAATATTCCTGTTTGAGAAAGTCTATGTCAGGTTAGTTAAAAATAGACTGAAGTCACAGTTCAGTCTAAGCTGCACTAGGAGCTAGAATGCTGGGGGAAGTACAGACACTGAGTTCTTTCTCTCTCTCTCTCCTCTTCCCCCTCCATCTCGTGTCTGTATTTGTCATTTCTTAAACCTATCTTACATACCAAGTCTTTTCATAGCTAGTCTAGCTAGCTAGTCTCCTCAGCAGTTTCCACATGAGGAGCCATGGACAACAGGATCTGCGGTGACTCGCATCTGTCCTGTGTTGACCTTAAATTTTATTTCAATAATCAAAATCCAGTATTTTTACAGTATACACAGTACACACGTCCTTTTCTATCAATTTTAAGTCTTTTCACATATGTTAATGTAGTATATGTGGGGTTCTGTTTCTTAAAATAAAACATGTACCTTTTGTCATGGACTCACTTGGAGGACCTGTCCACTCCTGGACGCCACATGCTCTGCCCTGCTTCCTGCTCCAGTCCACCCTCTATAGACCAACAGGTACCGTTACTCCCTTCCTGGACCGCCACGTGCTTTGCCTTGCAACCTGCTCCAAGCCAACCTCTGCATACCCACCAAAGGTCATGCAATAGTCACATTTAAAAGTAAAGTAAATGAACATATGTTCACACTTAAAAACCGTCACTCTCACTAGACTGTAACTGATGTTAAATGTTTAAGACTGTGAATTAGAACTGGAAATAAAAAATGTGTAAAGCTCCTTCAAAGTAAAACAAACTGGCTATTGATCAACCAGAGATCCACGGTTTCATTCTTTTATTTTTTGTGTGTTCACTACCTGCACACTCTTACTTTAACCTGTTCTCATACCTTGAAAAATCAGCAGACAAAACTACGGTTGGAAGATATAGTGTCACTAGTGTTAACGTTCGTTTAACGGATGGGTTAAATGCAGAGGACACATTTTGTTGTACAATTTATAATGACAAATAAAGTACTTTACCTTTACCTTAAATCAGTAATTGTACTTTTACCAGAGTACTTTTTCACACAGCTGTACTTGTACTTCAGTCGAGAATGTGAGTACTTTGTTCTCTGGATTTGAAATAAAGTGAAACGTGGGTTAAAGCTGTGGATCAGGTCAGTTGTACTCACCGTTTGTCAGAGATTCTGCTGAGACTTTAAACAGATTTGCTGAAGTCAGATGAAGGTTTGTTCGACAGTTACAGACACACGTCTGCCTGCTCTGCTCACACTGGGAACATCTTTCACTTTCATTTCTGGCATGTGATTGTTCTGTGAAATGTGGCTCCACCTGATTTCTGGTTGATATGACGATACAAACCATGTACTGTATGTAGTTTTCACAGAGCATAGACCATATGTAGCTTATGTACTCTCGTCATCTGAACCCACTTTATCCTCACTAGGGTCATTGGAGTCTATGGGGGCCTAATCCAGCTACAATGGGTGAAGGCGGGGTACACCCTGTATGAGTCTCCAGTTCATCTCAGGGCTGAACATATATAGACAAACAATCACTCTCACATTCACACCTATGGACAATTTAGATAAACCAGTTAACCTATCAGTGCATGTATTTGGATGGTGGGAGTAAACTGGAGTACCTGGAGAAAACCCACGCAAACACAAGAACATGTATACTCTACACAAAGGTCTGGTGTGGGAATAGAACCAGGGACCTAGTGTTAACCACTGCACCACCATGATGTCCATGTATAAGCTTACCCTGCAGTTTAGGTTCTAAAATATGAACACACCTGGAACAAATCTAACTTACCACGTTTATCTTATTTCTAGTCCAAATATCTCACCAAACTTAAGCCTTTAAGTCCTGAGAGTTTAGCAGTTCCACAGTAAAATACATATAAAATAACCAATACAATGAACAAAAACAGCCAAATTGATCAATAAAAATGAAATTAATAAAAATTAATAAACCAACAAAAATAAGTAACATGAACACACACAACTGGAACCAAATTGAAGAAAAATCCTAAAATGAAAAGTAAAATGTAGAAAAATAAACAAAATTAAAACTGCAAGCAGTCTCAAAGGCCTTCCTTGTCCCTCGACCACCTCCCCTGGCGACCGCTTCCCCACGTGATGTCAAAGTCAAC
Organism: Siphamia tubifer; assembly: GCA_020466265.1. NCBI lineage: Eukaryota > Metazoa > Chordata > Actinopteri > Kurtiformes > Apogonidae > Siphamia > Siphamia tubifer. Next base: position 10,355,161 of record CM035803.1, read on the forward strand.
TTTGAGCCAAATCTGTGTTTGTATGCCCAATGTAATGCCATTTTAGTAAAGGCGATTTTGTAGGTGGCGCTATAAAGCAAAATCGCAATTTCTTTTGATAAACTGGTGTAGGACCGAGAGATAGACGTCTGAGTCAAATTTCAGCCAAATCCGTGTTCGTATGTTCGAACTACAGGCATTTTAATAAAAGTACATTCCTAGGGGGAAATGGACATAGACCTGGGAGATAGACGTCTGTGTCTTTTATGATACCTATATATATATATATATATATATATATATATATATATATATATATATATATATACATACTCACAATTTTTCACACTTCTAAAGTGTGTGCAAAATTTGGTGAGTTTTCGTGCATGTTCAGGGGGTCAAATTAGAGCTCAAAGAGCAGAATCACATCAAACTGCAGGCAGTATCAATAGGCCTTGTGACCAATGTGGGATGCGGCGAAGGCCTAATTATATATAGAAATAAATAAAAAATGATGAAAAATGTAATTTAAATAATTGCAGGACCTGTGATGTAACTATTGCGCACACACTCAAACAATATATTGTGCACTTTTGTGAGGAATCATACCTTTATATATTTTTTAGGCAATGGTCACTGCCACAGTTCAGTGATATGAAATATCGGTGCCAATCCAATGTTAGCACTATTACTGTGGAAATAAGTAGTAAATACAATATGGCTACATACAGACTGCAGCCAAATGTGGGCCAATTCCAACTGGTTTACCCATATGGGATTTGTCCCTGCTCTGTTTATTTATTTATTTAGTCCTAGTCAAAATGGCAGCAAACAATAAGTTTAAGATAGTTTGAACAGAACAAATGGATTTTTTTCAAATATGACCCAGGCCAATTTCATATGTCATCCTAAATCTGTGTTCTCTATTTTTCAACCCTGTGTATTTCTCAAGGTTCTCATATTCTTCCTTTTTGATGGAGGATTATCATTTGGGATTACTACATCTATCACTACCACTATTTTCTGATGTTTATCCTCTTCCAGTACATTAGGCTGACTGACCATCGCCATTCTGTCAGTCTGGATATGGGATAGTGATGTGTCGGTCACAAATTAAACGGCTCTAAGAGAGATAGGCTCCTGATTGGGAGCCGCTCTGTTTTTCCTCTCTCTCTCTCTCTCTTAATTGGTCACTGTGGGGCATTGTATGTTCCTGTGCTGAGCAGAGGGGTGGAGTTATATACAGAGGGGCGGAGTTATACACATACTGTAGCACACAATGAGCACACACACAGGAGGGAGAGAGATGAGAGCAGAGAGCCAAAATGGAAAATGTACAAAAAAAAGAAACAAGAAAAACATCAACACAATAGGAAACATGACAACAGGATATGCAGCAAAATTTGGACTAATTTCAATGACATTGACCTCGGCCTTTGTTTGGCCGATTGCAGAGAGTGTTCCTAGTTCCACTAATAATGAGAACCCTTCATCCATGTATTTATTTATTAATCACAGTACAATCTATAAATAAAGGTTTAATTATAGAATAAACATTTGATATATTGGATGTTTTTTTTAACATTAGTAATTTATATTGCACCTAACTTTGCATTATTGTTGGTAATAAATTAATTTAATCACCAAAAAATCTGAAGAGCCACTTGGGAACAAAGAGAGCCGAACCAAAAGAACCGGTTCTCAAAAAAGACTGTCACTAATATGGAAGTCCCACAGGATCCTGGTCTGTTTGTTCTCTGTCCTCTTGAGGCATGTCTCCTCTCTTGACCGTGGGACGTCCAGCCTATCCTCACTACAGATATTCCTGTAAACTGTGCCCACTATTAGGGAGAATGTGAGAGCAAATGAATAATGGATCAATAATATAAAGTGCTTTGGGTGCCTTGAAAAGCACTAATATTATTATTATTATCATTATTACCTGGTTATGTTGCTCAGTATATGCCTTCCCTGCCAACATGTACACAGTGCAGTGATGTACTGAGCTGTCTACACCTGTGGTCTTGTCTAATGTGGTGGACAGACCCCAGCCTGTATGGCAAGAGCCGCTGACTGTGGTGCTGAGATTTCTGCTTGCAGCATTAATTTTATTTGGCATTGGCTTGTTCTTTTTTTATTTTTTATTGTTGTTTATTGTATGGAATTTTTGCCTTTTTAATATATTCTTGTATTTTATTATTTTATTTTGGTTTCATTTATTTATCTGTACGGCACTATTTTGTACAGTTTTATGTCTTTTAATATATTCTTGAATTTTATGCTTTTATTTTTTTATTCTTCTGTGCACCATCTTGGAGTGCTGTGGCTGTTTTTAAGTGCTTTACAAATTAAGTTTTATTAAATTGAATATGACTCCAAAGTCTAGTTTCCTATCTGCAACTTGTCTTTAATCAAAATTCCTTCAGTCATTTCTTTTCATTTTTCATCTGTAAGCACACGCAATTGTATTTAATGCTTTCCTTGGTATTAGTAATGTGACATACACTAAAATGAACTACCATTGTTGCAAACTAACTGGACATAACATTAACCACAGGTTACCAATACTTTCTTACATGTAATATGGACTGAAGAATGGCTAATGCTAGCTGCTAATGGAAGCAGGTCAATAGTTTTTCAATCAATGAATGACCATGAAGTCATAAAATGACTTCAATAACAACTAGACTGGTTAGAATGTTGATATGCATTTGCATGGTAACAACAGTGGAAATGGGGGGTGGGGGGGTGGGCTGCACAAAATTAGAAAAAACTGATATTGCAGTTTTTTTTTTAAATCCTGCGATATATATTGCAATGTGAAAAAATACTCAGTCAGGAGTATATAACAGCTGTCCCAGATAGCAAGCTGACATTGAAACGATGTAGAATCAACATTGCATTTTCAACGTTAATTCAACATCAGATTTCAATGTTGATTTACCATCAGTTTGCACCCTCCGCTAACATTGAAACAATGTTAATTTTTTGACCATGTACACACCTAACTTCAATTGTATTTCAATTCGCATGGATATTGAAACAACATTGAAATTTCAACCTAACTAAAAATCTATGCACTTTCAATGTTATTTCAATTGATAGCCTACCAAAAATATCTGGCTTATATATCCTGCTTTATCTACAGCCAGCCTAGTCTTTTTAATTGGGTAATTTTAATTGCCTTAAAATAGTAAGTGTGAAACACATGCCTTTTTAAAGAAAACAGGATTTTTAATTTAATTACGCTATATTTAAGTCAATTTAATTCCTTTCCCGAGCAACACCCCCAGCTCGGTCTGGTGCATATCGCAACCATTTCTGCACGGCCTGGGTGAAGTTTAGATCATTCATCCCAGGCTCTGGCTGCTGTGTATGATTGGTGGAGAATATGTGAACCTTGGTCAACATTCTGCCCTGATTGAATAATCAGTTAATTCTAAAGGTCAGGCGTGCTCAGAGGTCACATGGTCGCGGGAAGTTCAAAAGGCTTACATTTGGTCTAACAAGTATACCCCAGCCCTTACCACCGACGCCACATGCAGTTCAAAATTTCATTGAAGAGAATTTACATCTGGGAACATCAAATGGTAAGCACACCTTTATTATTATATATTATCTAGCAGTTTAACGTCGTCTTTTTAGCCTCAGGTAAGCAGAACGCTAGGCCCAGCTGCAGCAGAGGGGTCATCAGGTAACAATTTCTTGTTATGTTAACACTTGGGAACCTTTTGGGTGTGGGAATTCTGTGTAAGTTACCAAGTTACCAGACAAAAAAGTAGTTTTGGGTGCTAATTTTTTTTGAAAAAAAAAATCTATGTAGAGGGAATTGACCGAGTTGTCTCGATTTATTCAGGTGTGCAAGTGCGCTACTGCCACACCTTAATTACCTCAGCCTATCCATGTAATAAGAAAGTGTAACAGCTATTTGATACAGACAAGTAGGCCTGTTGTATGCGTATAGAGCTTACAATGATCGACTATCTCACAGTTATTCTGCGGACTTTGTGGACAAATTTTGTTTATTTAGAGATTTTTTTGTGGACACCAAATGCCACGTTCTGCCGGGTGTTCCATGTTGGATGGTGAACATGTCATATGACAACCTGACAAGGGCAGAATGGTAGCAGTAATGACTCACCATAAATGCATTTACACAGTCTTGTGTCTCTGAAGGCCCTCTTCTGTCTCCCATCCTCAGGCATTTTCCCAGCCCAGTTCAACCCAGAGGCCACTTCATTGGTCAGCAACAATGACAGCATTCGGCGCAGCCTGGGCTCCTAATTGTTCCCACCAACAACTGCCAAACAAGTCACCAGTTATAAAAATACAGTGATTGTGGGTTTCAGATAACAAATTATTTTACAGCTAGTAATGCACAAAAGTGCTTTTTCTTTCCACCTCAACTATGTCCTACTTGTAAGGTCTAATGTTGGCAAAACCTATATGCAGATGGTAGCTGCAGATTGTGAGATTCGTTACACAATGTGATATTATTTGAGTGCTTATGGTATGTATGAGGGAGAATGTAGTGCCACATACACTACTTGGCAAAATTACTGGGGACAAAAGTTATCTTATAATATCAGTCATTTTGCTATCTGATCTATTTTGTAGAAAAGACATGCTGTTCTCACACCTACCGACAGCGCTTGGCCAAGGCCTTTCACAAAAGTAAGTTTCATTGGTAGAGCCCCCTCCCCAGCCTATGGTAATTTCAAATATTTCAGATGATAATTGCAGTAACACTTAAATATATGGATTTATTCATAACACATTCATAACAGCTGTCATGAAAAGTCCAACAACCGCAAAGGCTAGTTCCCAGAGCTTTAACTCTTCTGGGAAGGCTGTCCCCAAAGGTTAAGGAGTGTGTTTATAGGAATAGGCCTCCCTATTCTTGGGAGGATAGGGAGGCCAGAAGACCTTATCATCCTGTACCCACGTGTTGGGTACCAGTTCTGTACCCCCTTTGCGAATTGGATGATGGACTATTGGCTCATTGCTGTCATTTAGAGAGATGTTTTGTAAGAACTAAAAATAAGGACACACTTAACTCATTTATGAATTTATTATGATTGTTATGTATATGTATGTAGGTAGGTATTTATTTATTGATTCTTTTGCTGAACTGATTGACTGAATTTATGACTTATGAATTTATGAATGAACTGTAATATACTGTTTTTAATTTTTTTTAATGAACTGATTGTTGATGAACTGATTGACAGTGTCATGGATCTTACATCTGGTGTCATGTTTATGTCTTGTTTTTGTATGTCTTTCTACAGTTTTTGTCATTGTTGGTGTTTAGGGCTTTTTATTTTGTTATGTGGGTTCATGTTCATGTTTCCTGCTTTACTTCCTGTCACCAGTGTTCTCCCCGCCTCCATTAACTGTCACATCATTGGTGACAGCTGTCAGAAGGGTATAAATATGCAATCTGTGTGTTTGTCTGGTGCGAATCTGTCTGCGTTATGCGACTTATGAGCAATTGTACATTTACCACTGGTTTCTCGGCTTTTGACTTCTTGTTTTGGTTTTTGGATTTTGATCTCTGCCTGCCCCTTGTCTGTCATTGTGTGGATTTTTTGTGTATTGACCCTAAGCCTGTTTTTGGACCCGGAGTTTTGCCTTGCCCCTCCTCGGTGCCTCTTCGGACCTCGGACCCTCGGCGTGACCCTGCTACGGACCTGGATAACGGTGTGTTGGATCTCCCTTATTCTGTCATCGGTTGTCTGTCTACAAACCCTGCCTGCCTGACCATCCTTCTTCCCGGTTTCACTGCGGCCCGCGGTGTTCCGTACGGACGCACCGGGAGGAGCCTCATCCATGCTCACTCATTATTTAATAAAAACTGTAAAACGCACCTGGAGCCTCAGAGTCTTGCATCTTGGGTCCATCTACTACCCGTTCCGTTACAGTACAGATTCGCCAATTTATGATGGATCCGGCAGACTCTCAGCGCGTTCAGCAGACTCTCTCCAGTCAGGGTCAGCTTCTTGGTAGTCATGAACATAAATTGGACTGTCTAACCAAGAATGTTTCACACTTGGCACAAATGGTCTCCTCGCTCCAAACTCCATTCCCGACACCCGAACCCAGCATTCCAGCCCCCGCTAAATACGCCGGCGATCCGTCCACCTGCCGGTCATTTTTTAATCAGCTTAAACTGATATTTAAATCCCAACTGGTTCGGTTCGGGCCAAGCGCCGCCAAAGTCGCATATCTGGCCAGTTTGTTAGAAGGGCCGCCTCTTAGTTATATGAATGCCCTCATTGAACAGGACTCGCCACTGATTTCTGATTATGATCTGTTAGTTGGAGAGTTGAAAAAGATTTATGATCATCCCGTTCGGGAGCAGGAGGCGGGTCAAAGACTACTGCGCATCACACAAGGAGAGAGTTCGGTCCGTGAATATGTCAGCCGTTTTCGTACACTGGCAGTCGAATCCAGGTGGAATGACAATGCACTCGTGTCAGCTTTTAAAGCAGGCTTAACACCTGAGATCGGCCGGGAGGTTTCCCTGCGTTGTCGTGATTCCAGTCTAGATGAGACCGTATCCTGCTCTATTGAAGTTGGGGATCAAGTCCTGCAATGGTCTGCATCCGCCGGTAGGGGCGCTGTTTCTTCTAATTTTCCTCCTGATGAACCTATGCAGCTAGGACGAATGAGACTCTCCACAGAGGAACGACGGTACAGGATTTCTAAAGGTCTCTGTTTGTACTGCGGTAAAAAGGGGCATTTTGTCATGAATTGCCCCAACAACAGGCAAGTCCACCCAAATGATAAGTTACTGTTGAGCTTTGAATCTATCAAGTTGAAACAAGCTTCTAGAATTAATGTCACAGTGAGAGTGTCTTCCAGTTTTTCTTCCCTTCTCCAGGAGGCTCTGATTGATTCTGGTGCTGATTCTAATTTAATATCAGAGGATCTGGCTGAAAGACTGCAGATCAACCGGATTCCACTATCAAGCCCTCTGGAAGCAGTGGCATTGGACGGCTCTTTGTTATGGAGGGTAACCCACCGCACTCCTTTTTTATCAATGGAGTTTCCAGATCACCACACAGAAAAGATTAGTTTTCATATTTTTCCCACTACTACGCAACCCATCATACTTGGATTACCCTGGCTTATCAGACACAATCCACACATAAACTGGCAGACAAAAGAAATTATGTCTTGGGGCTCAAGTTGTCTACAGTCATGCATTTTTGATAAGAGTAGAGAGACGGGTCCAGATCCAATCCAGATGGCAAACATTAACACATCCAATGAGAAGTCTGAATTCCCTGCCTTGGACCAAGTACCATCATGCTACCATGATCTTAAACAAGTGTTTAGTAAGACTAAGGCCATGTCCTTGCCACCTCATGGACCTTATGACTGTGCAATTAATCTCCGACCTGGTACAGCACCTCCTAAGGGAAGGTTATATTCTTTATCTGGTCCAGAGACAAAAGCTATGACAAAATACATAAATGACTCTCTGGCCTCAGGTCTCATCCGTAGATCTTTGTCACCTGTAGGAGCTGGGTTCTTTTTTGTAGATAAAAAAGATAAGACACTCAGGCCATGCATTGATTATAGGGGGCTTAATGAGATTACAGTCCGAGATCGGTATCCACTGCCTTTGATGTCTTCAGCCTTTGAAATGCTCCAAAATGCTAAGATTTTCACCAAGTTGGACTTGCGTAATGCTTACCATTTAGTCACAATTAGAGAGGGGGATGAGTGGAAAACAGCATTTAACACTTCGATTGGACACTTCGAATATCTTGTGATGCCTTTTGGTCTCACCAATGCTCCGGCTGTCTTTCAGGCCTTAGTGAACGATGTCTTAAGAGATTTTTTGAATGACTTTGTTTTTGTGTATTTGGATGATATTTTGGTGTTTTCCCCGGACCTGAAAAGTCATACTGAGCATGTACAAGCTGTCCTGAAGAAGTTATTGGAAAACAACCTCTATGTCAAAGCTGAAAAATGCGAATTCCATAAGGCTTCTGTGCAGTTTCTCGGGTTTTCTATCTCAGCAGGACAGATTAAGATGGATCCTGACAAGGTGAAGGCAGTCCAGGAGTGGCCAAGGCCTGGGTCACGAAAAGAGGTCCAGAGATTCCTGGGGTTCGCCAATTTCTACCGGAAGTTCATCAGGGGATTCAGTAGAGTGGCCTCGCCTCTTCATGCACTAACATCACAGAGGACAAACTTCAGGTGGAGTCCTGAGGCGGAGACTTCCTTTAAGAAGCTCAAACGACTCTTCACTTCTGCACCTGTGCTGAGATTTCCTGACCCGAACCTTCAATTCATTGTGGAGGTAGACGCTTCAGACACAGGTGTTGGTGCAGTTCTTTCTCAAAGGTCCCCGGATACTGGTAAGATGCACCCATGTGCATTTCTATCTAAGAAGTTGTCAAGTTCAGAGAAAAATTATGATGTAGGTAATCGTGAGTTATTAGCCATTAAGGTAGCCTTGGAGGAGTGGAGACATTGGCTAGAGGGCACTGAGCAGCCATTTATGGTCTGGACAGACCACAAGAATTTGGAGTATTTGAAGACTGCGAAGAGACTCAACTCACGCCAAGCAAGATGGGCTCTATTCTTCACTCGATTTAATTTCACTCTTTCCTACAGACCTGGGTCAAAGAATGGCAAACCAGATGCCCTATCTCGAGTTTTCCCATCAGAAACCCCCAAGCTGGATCCTGAAACGATCATCCCAAAGTCTTGTCTCGTGGGTTCTTTTCGTTGGAAGGTGGAGGAGAGGGTCATGGAAGCAATCAAGGATAAGGTAATCCCATCTAATGTGCCACCTGGATGTCTGTTCGTTCCTCAGGAATTACGTGGAGAAGTCATTCACTGGGCCCACACCTCCAAGTTTTCCGGCCATCCTGGTATTCAACGCACCTTAGCGGTTCTTTCCAGAAGGTTCTGGTGGACTGGAATGAGGAAGGATGTGGAGGAATATATTGCTGCCTGCACCGTTTGTGCAACCTGCAAGAGTCCCAAGTCCAGTCCCGCTGGACTCCTTCAACCCCTGGACATTCCTACGCGGCCCTGGTCGCACATCTCTATAGATTTTGTTACTGGGCTTCCAGCTTCGCAGGGTAAGACAACTATACTTACTGTTGTTGACCGGTTCTCTAAGATGGTTCGGTTCATTGCCCTCCCTAAACTACCATCTGCTAAGGAGACGGCCGCAGCCCTGCTTGACCAGGTATTTAGAATATTTGGTTTACCTGTCGACATTGTGTCTGATCGGGGTCCTCAATTTACGGCTCAGTTTTGGAGGGCCTTCTGTACACTGATTGGGGCCTCTGTTAGTTTATCTTCGGGTTACCACCCCCAAAGTAATGGACAAACCGAGCGTATGAATCAAGATCTGGAAACTACGCTTAGATGTCTGGTAGCTAGGAACCCTGCTTCCTGGGTGGACAATATCATCTGGGTAGAAGTGGCTCATAATTTGTTGCCTTGCTCTGCCTCTGGTTTCTCTCCATTCCATGTGGTTTTCGGGTTCCCTGCTCCTATGTTTCCAGAGGCAGAAAGAACGACCCTGGTGCCATCTGCACTGTCTTGGATCAGGAGAAAGAAGAGGATGTGGACCTGGGCCCGGGTTAATCTTCTTCGGAGCAGGAAGAGGATGAAGAAGATGGCAGACCAGCATCGGGTAACCAACCCCAACTATGAGGTAGGCCAGAAGGTCTGGCTTTCTACGAAGCATCTTCCATTAAGGGTGGAGAGCCGTAAGCTGGCTCCACGTTTTATTGGTCCTTTCCCAATCTCCAAAGTTGTTAACCCTGTGGCTTTTCATCTCCAGCTACCTAGAACTATGAGAATACACCCCACTTTTCATGTCAGTCAGCTTAAACCTGTCCGGGGTAGTTCTCTGTTACCACCCACTCCGCCACCTCCACCTCCCCAGATGATTGAGGGTGGACCGGTATACACAGTGAGACGACTCATCCAGTCCAGACCAAGAGGCCGTGGGTTCCAGTATCTGGTGGACTGGGAGGGATATGGTCCAGAGGAGAGATCTTGGGTCCCCGCTTCCTTCATAGTGGACCCGGACCTCATTACAGAGTTTCACCGCCTCCATCCAGATGCCCCAGGGCCGTCCGGAGTCCGCCCTTGAGGGAGGGGTACTGTCATGGATCTTACATCTGGTGTCATGTTTATGTCTTGTTTTTGTATGTCTTTCTACAGTTTTTGTCATTGTTGGTGTTTAGGGCTTTTTATTTTGTTATGTGGGTTCATGTTCATGTTTCCTGCTTTACTTCCTGTCACCAGTGTTCTCCCCGCCTCCATTAACTGTCACATCATTGGTGACAGCTGTCAGAAGGGTATAAATATGCAATCTGTGTGTTTGTCTGGTGCGAATCTGTCTGCGTTATGCGTCTTATGAGCAATTGTACATTTACCACTGGTTTCTTGGCTTTTGACTTCTTGTTTTGGTTTTTGGATTTTGATCTCTGCCTGCCCCTTGTCTGTCATTGTGTGGATTTTTTGTGTATTGACCCTAAGCCTGTTTTTGGACCCGGAGTTTTGCCTTGCCCCTCCTCGGTGCCTCTTCGGACCTCGGACCCTCGGCGTGACCCTGCTACGGACCTGGATAACGGTGTGTTGGATCTCCCTTATTCTGTCATCGGTTGTCTGTCTACAAACCCTGCCTGCCTGACCATCCTTCTTCCCGGTTTCACTGCGGCCCGCGGTGTTCCGTACGGACGCACCGGGAGGAGCCTCATCCGTGCTCACTCATTATTTAATAAAAACTGTAAAACGCACCTGGAGCCTCAGAGTCTTGCATCTTGGGTCCATCTACTACCCGTTCCGTTACAGACAGGTAGGATATTTACTTAGTGTGAAGTAAGGGAATGGCAATGAAGTCGGTATGATCGGGGTAAAGAATGTATTTTCTTTTTATCAACTCCAACAACCACACTGACACTCTTGCTCAGCCCTGACACTTTGTACAGCCCTATTGTGGAGGAAGAAAAGGGATACTGGAAGTAGGAGTCCTTCTTTCTAAAGGTTTGGAAAATTACAAGAGTCTCCTGAGCTACCCTCACAATGTTTTCAACAATCCCAATGTCCTCAAGAATTTGTATGCCACTGTCCCCACAGTTAGTAGTTAAGGTGAACTTTTCAGTGACAACCTTATGGTACTGATTCCCATGCTCTAAGTGAGGCACGTATGCATGTACTTGTGGCTGTTCTGGTTTGAGTCTGTCTCTGTGGGCATCTCTGAAAGCCTGTTAAGGACATGCTGCAAAGGCAGGTGAGGCTTCCGTAACAGGCTCTTCAAGTGGCATAAATAGTTTTCATCAGGAAAACATGCAATGTTGTCTAGGGGACCAAAGACCTTGTATTCTGCTGCCAGGTGTGTCAACCCGTGGACATTATAAGTGATTTCAGTTTTCCCGTACAGTTGCCCAAAGTGATTGACGAATGAAATAAGCAATTCATTAGCACAGTCTATCATGCTCTCAGCTGTTCCAGGTGACAGGAGGAGGTGCATTGCCACAGAAAACAACAAAAGGTTGTTGTACATCTCTATGGGTATGATATTGTTAAGAACTACGGGGCCAGCATACAGCATCAAGTACCACCTTCCACCTATCGATCTCTGAGAGGGCCCTGGGCTTGTGTTTGATTTAAGTGGTGGTCCTCATCAACCATTGAGTTGAAGTCCTCATCAGTTCTCAGTTTTGCATTAACTTCCGGGAAGACCATTTTGCCTTGCCATTCACCCACTTGAACACACTTGTCACAGCCAGAGTAACCATTGTGGCCCTTTATGTTTTTGAGAAAGGCTCGGGCAGGAGCATTACACACAAAAGAACTAACTTTAACCAGGATCTGCTGTCCATTGTGCCAAACACCTTTCTCTAAGATCTCCTCCAGCTCTGCTATGAATGGCCCCAAATATTCAAACACACTTTTTGGCTTACCAGCACCACAAAAGAGGCCCACAAGTAATGGCGACCTGGTAGGATCCACATTCACTGTGGCAAGAATTGGCCAGAATTGTCGTCTACTACTCTTAAACAGTGGCAGTCCATCCACATTGAACTGCAGCCACAAAGTGTTACCAGGGAAGGTCAAAGCTTTTAGTTTTGACATCAGCCCTCTCGCTAGCCCACAGTGGTGATACTCCCCGCCCTCCATCTCCTGAGTTGGTACTTCAGCTCGCGTCCTAAGAACTGTCCGAGCATCTTTGGGCAATTTTGGATGAAACACGCAAAATGCTCAAAAGTGCAGTCAGAGCCACTAGAGAGACTGAAAATTTTGAAACTCAGTACCTCAAACTAATCAACAAAAAGTCAAGGCTGGGTTCCTCCTCATGTTCTGAATCCGATTCATTAGCATTTACAGTATCCTTTGGGTCATGGGTCTCGTTTTTGGGTGAATTTGGCTCATTTTCCCAATCCTCACATATAGGTACATCCTCTGTACCTGGTCCAGGGGGTGATACAACTGACTGAATCTCTACACTCTGACAATCAGTATGTTCTATTGTGCAGTCTTGCCTATTTGAATCAATACATTTCTCCTCAAAGGTCTGTAATACCTCAGCTTCTGTGGCCTTAAGCTGTGGCCTAATTTTACGCCTCTTTGACCAGCGTGAAGCCATTGTGGAAGTGTTTTACCATTCAGAAAAGGCACTTGCTTACTTGACAAACAATGAATTTTCTGGGGAAAGGAAAAAAAGGAAAAAGTACAGAGTACAGTGTTTCACTCACTTGTGCAGCAAAGCATATGATAACAGTATGTTAAATTATTTGTATGATACGCAGTTGGGCACCTAATATTTTAAATAAAATTTTCCATTTCTTTCTGCTGTTTTTAGAACATAATGTTATGTGAATTGTTTGCACAGGTGCGAAATAAAAGTTTTCTATTGTAATATAAATTTGTTATATTGTTTATTTATATAATACATTTCATACACAGAAGCAGTTCAATGTGCTGAACTATAGTGCAGTGAAACGTTGGGCCATTAAATAACATTAAATATAATAATTATAATTAAATATTAAATAAGTTTGTAGTCTTCTGAAATGCCATAAATATGTAAATGAGACATTGCCCAGTCTTGGAAGGGTAGGGAGGCCAGAAGACCTTGCCACCATGCACCCATGTATAGACAATCAGTTCTGCACTTTTGCCCTTACTATTGTGTTTCACAGCAAAAACTACATTCTCTATACCCTGTACATGAGATTTATCACGCATATTTCTAAGAAAATAACTTTTCCTTCCATTGCTATGCAGACAATACTCAGATAACTCAGTTTTAAAGCTGGGGGTTTGACCTCTGACCCTTTTTGGCCTGCGGCCTACTCGTGCTGTTATGTGCCCAATGAAAAGGCCGTATTGACCATACCGGCATGCATTGCTTCAGCCACTAGCTGTCTACACTAGCTGTCTAGGGCGGCTGTGGTTCAGTTGGTAGAGTGGGTCGCCCAATGACCGAGAGGTTGGCAGTTCGCGTCCCGGCTCTGGCTGTCCACATGTCGAAGTGTCCTTGGGCAAGACACTGAACCCTGACTTAGGCCCCCAGTAGGACCTACCGTAGACCTTAGAAACCTACTGGTGTATGAGTGTGTGTGTGAATGGGTGAATGAGAGTCTAATGTAAAGCGCTTTGAGCACCATGAAGGTGGAAAAGCGCTATATAAGTGCAGTCCATTTACCATTTACACGATCGAGCTGAGGTGCAGGTGCGATGTCAGTTCTTTAACGAGTTTTCAGGTATTGTAAATATAGAAAAGAGATGTCATGGATAATAACGCTGTGTATTACTATGACTAGATGGTCATTAGAGTGCATGTAAGTAACTTTGGTTTCATTTTGACCCGCTGTGGTCATTTACAGTGCGATGGAAATCATGATTAGCATTAGGCAGGCATATTCCATATATAGTCCATACATTATCAAATTGTTTTTCTTTATTGCTGTCTTCTGACATTGTTCTTTCGATTTTTAGATAATATTTCATTAAGTTTTTCCAGTTTTCCAAAGATGGCGCTTCTGTTTTTTTCCAGTTATGCAAAATTAACTTTTTATAAACCAATGATCCTATCCTATTCTATTGGGTATCTCATATTTTTCAGTATCTTGAAAGATGCAAATGTCTGGAGTAAGCACCAACGTACGGTTTCAAATTTTTGACATCCATTTCTTAATTTTATCCCATACTTCTCGAATTTTCCTACGATACCAAAAAGCGTGGATGAGGGAGTCCCTTTCAGTGCTACATTTTAAACATTTATCTGAGTATTTACTGTCAAATAAATGTATTTTATCTCTGTTATAATATATTCGTGTCATTATTTTGTACTGGATTAATCTTAAATTTTCATTTATAGTAACCTCATTTGTAAGTTGCAAACATTCCTTCCATCTTATCCCTGCATTTTTTATATCCAAGTCTACATTCCATTTATTATATATATTTTTCATTGCTCTCAGCTTTAATAAGAATGCCATATGAAGCTCCTATTAGTGTCCTCTTTTTATCCCCTTCCTTTTTCAAAATTTCCCCTAATTCTGTAGATGTTCCATATTTGAGGTCTATGTTGTCCTGCATCCAATTTTTCAATTGCAGATACCTAAGCTTGACTTAATATGACTTAATCCAAATCTTTCGTCCAATTCCGTGTATGAGCATACTGATACTTGGTTTGTGATATCTGCTATTGTCTGGATTCCTAAATTCATCCAGGTCTCCCACCTGATTCTAACATTTTGAATTCTTATAGAAGGGTTATCCCATATCCTTATATGTCTTGGAATTTCAATTTCTTGTCCTATTCGCTTTTGTATTTTACTCCAAGAAATTAATGTAGAGTTAATGATAAAGTTTGCAGTAGTACACTTTTTATTGGAAAAAAGGGCAGTTAGGTAATTTTTAGGCATTAACTGATGGTTTTCAATATTTATCCATGAACTTTCGTTTGCATTATTTATAATTTGATCAATATAAAACATCTGCACTGAACAGTGATAATTTTCTAACTCTGACAGATTTAAACCTTCTTCCCGCGGGTAATACAATAGCTTTCTTTTTAGTCTATTGCGTTTTTTTGATCATATAAAGGATAATAGAATTAAATTAACCTTTTTATAAAACGTTTTTGGTGGGACAATAGGAATTGTTTGAAATATGTACAAAAATCTTAGCAGCCACATTATCTTAATCAAATTTATTCTACCAATTATATTTATTTTCAGATACAACCACTTTTCCATATCTTTTTTTAATTCTTTAATTAGAGGTAGATAGTTGTTAGTATAGTTGATAGTATATTTTTTTTTATTATTATTATTATTATTTTTTGCCTGGCTGGGAATTGATTTAGACTTAACAGTCAGCCCATTCTCGCGTTCAGTGTTCAGTGTTACAGCAACTATGAATTTGAGTGAATTTATTGCTAACTAGCATTTTATCAAACTTGCTAGCTAGCAGACTAGCCTACTTGACAGCTTGCGGTGCTGATCGGAGGAAATCGGCCATGACAGCACTGACACTGTGGCAGTCTTTGTGTCGTGTGAACATGTACATTTAATGTGTAGGATTAAATGCTGAAAGTGCTGCTTACCTGTAACTGTCCTTGGATCCGTGAACGGTTGCATTGCTGACGGTCTTTGTTGAAGGGGACAGTGTGCGACAATGATGGATGGCTTTTCAATCGTCTTTCCCAGTCAACTATATATCGATGGCTTTTCGACCATACGTGATTTCCCGGTCAACACAAAATCACTGACTTTTCAACATGACTGTTATCACCCGGTAAACCAAATATCAATGATACATCAATCATAATAAGAACGACTATGAATCAATGTTGTTTCAATATTACTGCTGTCAACTTTATTTAAGATCGGATTACATCGATTTAACAATGGTGATTCAACATCTATTTTGCATCAAGATTTCAATGTCAACCATTCTGATGATTCAGATGGAAAATCAATATCTATTCAATGTCAACTTGCTATCTGGGGTGTGATGCAGACACAAACAGTTAAACAGATTAGTGGTCGACACAGAACATACATCTCAGTATCATCCTTCTTGTTGCTGTAATAATTAAATACAATTACTGATTAAAATAAATAAATACAAAATATATATAAATAAATAAAATAAATAGAAATAAAAAATAAACAAGTCCTTATAACTGATGTGGCTTTTATGTCAGCCTTGGTTTTGGTCATTTTATTTTGTCTTGCAGTGACTCACTCCAAACTGGTTCAGAATGATTGTGATGTGTTCAATGTGTGTCAGGTTCTTTTGAAATTAGATGAGAAAATGTTGAACTCATTTGTCTCTTAGATTACAGGACCTGTCACCTGACTATTGCGCACACGTATATTGTGATGTAGATTCGGGGGGGGGGGGGTCACTGATCCGCATTGGTTGGAGGTTTACTCTCTCATATTACTTATAATTTGCGTGAAGACAAAAAAAAGATGTGATTTTTCTTTCTATTGAAGTAGAACTTTTATGTCACCTGTACAAGTAAAGTCATATCTGTGATGAATGCTGGCCTTATTTAGCATCACTCGGCCTTTCAGACAGGGCACTGAAGGTGGGTGAGCAGAGGACGAGGGCACACTGACTGTCTGCACAGAATTAAAATGTCAGACTGTGCCGCTGAGTCTGTGACCTCTTGACCATTTATGCAAATGGTGGAGGACTTGACAGTGAAGAAGGAGACGGGCCACAGGGGGGAGAGGCTGCTGCCGCTGTTACCCTGGAGGTGTTGGAACCATAGAATAAGGTGTGGATGAGCTTTTAATATGATAAGCAATTCTGACATTAGCACAGAGCACAGACTTGCAATACGAGCTTCAGGCTGAGTGTTTTGGGATCAAATATCCAGTGATTTATTCAAATAAATGGTCACATTGGAACCTTATAGCCTGAATTTATATGCAAGCAAATTAACACATGAATTATGTGTTTTTGCTTTCAAGCAGATGCTAAATTAAGTGGTGATAATTTTATTATAACACATAAAATAGATGGAAATTGAGGTATGATGCAAATTTGTCACAACATGATTCTGATAGAACAGCCGCTTAAGATCTGGATGTCTTCCAGAAGAAAACAATGACGTCCACTTCCTGTTTTGCATTTGTTTCAACGAGCAACATGTTAGACCAGATACTACATGTGATTTTTGCATTTATTTTAGTGATAATTACGAAGTTGCAGCTCAACTGAATCAACAAACTAATGCCAGCAGGAGAATATGTGCTTCATTTCGATGAAACCAGGAGCATGTGCAGAACGACCAAGTAACTGTTTACATGGCAGAGAAATCAACAATGAACCAGTGACTATTTTGAATTTAGTTTAACTCAGAATTATCATTTTATACTGGAATTAGGGGCTCTAGTGTCGCAGACCTGGCACAAGCAGGGCACAGCTGGTCTAGTCACTATCTAAAGTCAGTGAATCGGTCACTGCACCAACTGGATCAGTGGTCACCTCCCACAAGTGTGCCACCACACCCATCTTGGTGCACCCCGGTTGCCAAACTACCAACTACTTCTGGACCGACTGTAAACTAGTACTCCCCCAGGTCCGCCAACTTGTGCACCCTGCGCTGCGCCCAGAAACTAGAGCCCTAGGTGTTTTACATGGTCATCTTAAAGCGGACTTAACTTAGTCAGAATGAATCAAGAATAAAAAGTCTCATGTTAACAAGGCTAATCAGAGTCAGGGTTAGGGTTAAAATTAATTAATTAAATATTAGTAAAATTATTTAGGTTAGTATAATAATTAGTAAATGTATTTAAATTAATGACTTATATCCTAAAGGTTGCATGAGGAGCTTTGAAGGTTTTCAAACAGATTCACAATCTGGATAACTCTGGATTTGTTTAGGTTTTTACAAATCCATCATTATTTAGACAAAACAAATAAAGATTGTAACGAAGACGCCGTCATTACTGAAGGATGACTTTGGGGTTTGAATTTTTAATAAAGACACGTTGCACTTTATTCATAACAAATGCACTTCATTAGCACATAGCACTTTATTTGCAGAATTTGCCCAAAACAAATTGTACATTGCATAATTGCATATAAGTTATTGATTGATTATCGGAGTTTTTAACCTGTTGATTGTTGGTGCAGAGCATCCATCTGATGGACAGAAATATCATTATTCAGCTAACAAATATTGAGCATAGTGATGAGTGTAATTGTTAGAGTACAATGTTTCTGATTGTCAGAGTGCTGTTGCCTACCTGCCCTGCTTGTGTTCTCTCCAGGGTGATGAGCCAAAAGGCTACAATGCCTCTTATAAGGTTCTGAGAGGGACAAAGGGCAGGATAGGAAGAGGGGTGTTTTGTGATTGTCATGTAGAGTATTACAAAGGGTCTATTTTAGAATGAAGTAATGTTAAACTGGTGACATAAGCCTTTTGTTTTTGTATTTATATTTTTATATGTATGATGACTTCTCTTGGACCCCTGCAGTTGGCAGTTCACAATGAAACACACCTGGGAAGGATATGAAAGGGCGCCATTTTCTATCGGCCTGGGCTGCTGACTATATCTAAAGGTTCCCCATTGTCTAGTTATGTTTTTTTTCCCTTTTTTGCTATTTGGAAAATAAAACACTGAGAATTTGTTACACCTTACTTCCATACTCAAGTCATTATTTTTTTTACTACCCTGCCCAGCTGTGTATGGTCATCCTAACAAAGATTCAGAAAGTCCTGACTCTAGAAGCATCCAAATTTTCCTAAAATCATACCAATCAAGTCCTAATTATGAACTAATCTCAAATCTCTATAACGAGTTGTAAAACAATAGTGGAGAAAAGACAGTGTCTATCAAAGAAAAGTTGGACAATTTCTGGATGCATATTGACCAATGGAATACAATCGGAGAGTTTATGGAAAAGTACTTCCTCACTTAACAGGAAGGAATTTGCATGAAAATGTGTGGTTTGCATCTTTAGAACAGCACCACAGAGAACTTCAAAGGCAGACACTTCTTGTTTGAGGTTATGTGGAATGAATAAAGCTCATAAACATCGTGTTTTTTAGAGCTATCCTAAATTGTCTCCTGGTTGCTAGAAAATAAAATGAAACAGTGATAAAGTGATTGGTTTCCTTTCAATCTTGAAACTAGGCAAACAACCAGACTGCATAAGAGGGTTTTGTAATATATATATATATATATATATATTGAATATTTTGTTGGTTGCTCAGAAGAAAGCAAGAAAGTAATCAGTAGAAAATTAATGATTGACAAAGTAATCTCATTAGAATGATTGGATAGAGCTTGTTAAAGGAGTCGTTCCATGGTTATTTCATTAATATTGTTGTGTTCTCCATTGTACATGCATTGTGTGTCGGTTCTATTAAAAAAAAAACTCTGGTAGAAAAATGACTTGAGGTTGAACAACAGAGTTTACCGGTACTTCCTCATACATGTCCATGACGCGGTGATGAGGCTCTAATTCGCTCAGAATGCATTAAGGAACACTGCCCCTCTGTTTAGCATCCAGCTAGGTTTCGTGCCGTTCCTTGTTCTAAAAATGTGCAGGGAAAAAAACCAAGGCTTTATTTCCACAGAGAGCACATGAACCAGTTTGATCCACCATTTTTTTCAGTTTGTGCAGCAGCTACTGTGGCGCCGTCTTCTCTTGTAGATGCTAATGCTAATGCTACTTCAGATTCGCTGCAATTGGGGACGGGCTTAACCCCACGTGGGTAACGCTAAAGTCCGTCTGACGTCAGACGGGCTGGCTTTTTCTGGGTCCCTGGTTCCTTTTTTTTTCTGTGAATGCGGTATGCGGCCAGTGGAGGTGACAAACCACTGTCAAAGGAGCATGTGTTGGTAAGTCGCGGTGACCCATCAGATTCCAAAAGGAGTGTGGAAAAGTGGTTTTCAGTGGAATGACACCTTTAAATACATTTCTCAGATGGAGAAACACATATTTGCGTCCATAACAGATTTGAGGAAAACAGGAAACTATGGATACTCTTCATGAACACTCAAAAGGAAGACATGATGACATGCAATGTTGTTTAGCTTCTATGTTATTGTTGTTTGTATTGGAGCTGCACAATATTGCAACTGTTTGAGCATTATTTATTTACTTATCTATTATTTGTATTTATTTATCTATTATTTGTATTTATGTATTTTTACTTTATTTAATTATTTTGGCTTCAAGAAGGATGACACTGAAATGTATATTCTGTGGACCGCGAATCTGTTTGACCATTTGCTTTGGAACCACACCACTGTTATATATATTCTTGAGTATTTTTTCATATTGTATTATATTTCGCAGGGTTAAAGAAAAATTGCAGTCAGTTTTTTTTCTAATATTGCGCAGCCCTAGTTTGTAACATATTGTATATGTTGTTTTATGTTTTTTGTTTTTTTTAATTTATGTATTTATTTATTGTTTTACTTTATCTGTTGTTTGAAACCAAAAGGGGATAAGAAATCAGGAAGTGAAGACACTGAAAACATATACAGGAAAACAAAGATATTGTTTTGTTTTTTCTGAAAATAAAAGAAATACAAATAAATACTGTAATATGTTTTATGTTATGTGAATGTAAAATGTGTAAATTCTCCATTATAAAATGAAATAAAAACATGAATTCCAAAAAAGAACAAAAGTGACAATACAATACAATTTTTTAAACCTTTTTTATTTTATATTATTTTTTTAAACTTTGGGTTCTATTGCCATTCATTTAAATGGTTTGTGTTTTATATTTGTAATGTAGACATTTCTTGTCTTTTTGCCTCATAATTACTCAAATTGAAAACCTTGATGGTGCTTATAAGTCTCATGGATGACAAATGCTAATGTTTAACTGCTTTGTCACAACAGAACATGAGTGATTTCCAAAGCGATGCTACAATAATAATTAATAACTGGCCATTTTGTGAGAGTACAGCTGACTATTGGAACACAAATAATCCATCAAAGAACAAAATATAACGTTCATTTATTTCAGCCTTTTTGTTCTTGTTCAACATGCTAGAGCTTCTGTGTTCTCTTTGACGCAAGTCATGTTTTCAGTCAAACTAATTTTAGATAAGGGGCCACATTCAGCCTAATATGGTATAAAGTGGGCTGCAGCAGTAAAATAATATAAATAATAGGATAAAAATGTATAAAATAATGTCAACGCTAAAAATGGCTGTTTTTGAGTGAAAAAAAGCTAAATTGTCCAATAAAAATGTGTACATCAACAAACTGTAAGTGAACATAACATGAACAAATATGAACAACCTCTAAATTCTTAAGAAAAATTATGTTTTACTTTATCATTTATACACATGCATCACAACTTACAGACCACAGTAGAATTATAAATATCCACCACTTTTAGTATCAGGTTGAATATTGGTAAAATTACACAAATATTTCAGGTTATTCACTTTTTTTTTGTAAAAAGCTAATCTTTTTTGTACTTTATTTTACACTAAGATTGAAAGGAAAATTAGCTTTAGGTTTGTTTCCATTTTTTCTAGGTTATCATGATAGTAGTTTACTAGTCTCATCCTCTTTACATTTAATTGACCTGAAATTATTTTAACTTCCTTGATTATTAATTATCTTCAGTGTAATTTTTGCATTTCACACATTCATCCCAGGGGCCAGATTCGACCCTTCGGCGGGCCGCATTTGGCCCCAGGGCCTTATGTTTGACACCTGTGTTTTTCATTCTCTCACAGTACACACTCATACCTAAGATGTCGATTAGTTTGTTCATCTGATCAAATGTGCATCTAAAGATAGAAAACAAAAACTAGATCAATGCGCTGGACAAAGACATTGATATCCAAATAAAACTGCTCAATACCATTTTGATTGACATTTCACATCCGTGTGCGAATCCCAATGGAGTTCCCTTGTCCCCCCCTTTAGCAGTGCCATCGACTCATTGGCTAATGAATTTGCCTCATGTCATTTTCCTTGACAGCTGTCACTCTGCGACTTGGCACATCGCTGTCGTCTGCATCAGGGGACAGAAAAAGGGGAGGCAGATCGATTGACGTTAATTATGCGGATGTAACGAGGGATGCTGCACACTGGTCTGTGTCTCCTCCAGAGGAGTCGATAAAGGTCAGGCAATTAGGTTTTTTTTTTCTCCAAAGTTTTTTTCTTTTCCTTTTTTTTTTTTAAGGAATTCAATAATGTCACTCTGAAGACAGTCACTGCATCAGCAGCAAATTTTCAAGTCTCAACTTCACACGTCTCACTCTGACCTTCGTTTCCTCGTTCTCACACTTCCACCCACTTTGCACCATAATGAAAGTATTAAAACAACCGTTCACCTGGTAGAGTGGAAGGAAGGAGCAGTCACTTATAAAAGTGAAGAAGCATTTTAGTATCACTCTAAGGCAGGCCATGTGAAGGGAGCACACAGCATTATTATAAGCTGCATTCCATTACAGTTTTTCGCAAAACAATATCGATATTCCTAAAATTTCTATAAAGCATGCTTCTGCTTTGAATGCGTTTCGAGGCAGGAGCACCGCAACTTACATGAAATTTCATCCCAATATATGTCACTGCTGTCACCTTCAGATCTTCAGACTGACCATCACCCTGATAGTATTAGAGTGAATGAATCAGCTAATTCTCTCGTCAGAAAAAGTTCACGTCGAACTCTTTAAAGGGACCAAAATGTCAAACACAGTGGTCCCTACATAGTCAGGTCAAAATATTAAGTGTAAATATGTTTTAGATGCATTTAAATGACAACTGTGATTTAGCATGTAATAGCATTAGCACAAATGAATTGGCAAATTATCTCGTTGGTAAAAGTCTCTGGCGAGCTCTTTAAATACACTAACATGTCAAACAAACCAGCTGGTTAAGATTATACGGGTCTTTACATATGGTCCCTACATTGTCAGGTCGAAATATTAAGTGTAAATATGTAGTGCTTTTTACACAGTGCTGCACTTGACACTTTACAGAACAGAGAATATATTTATCTGTAAAAAAAAATACTTAAATATTCAAAAACTAACAGATAATAAAATTAAACACTGTGTCTAGTGTAGGAATCACCTTGATCATCACTCCAACAGAGGGTGATCAGGACTGCCTTAGTTCTCGCATCCCAGCAGCCAATGGTTGTCAGGGTTACAGTGACTGCGGCTGTCATTTTCACTCCAAGAGAAGTGATCATGTCACATCCTGTGACATATAATTGCAGAAAAAGTGTTTCTATGGCGCTTTTGCGATAAATTAGAATATTGAAACATCTGAAAAGCCACCTATAGGGCGGCTGTGGCTCAGTTGGTAGAGTGGGTCGCCCAATGACCGGGAGGTTGGCGGTTCGCGTCCCAGCTCTGGCTGTCCACATGTCGAAGTGTCCTTGGGCAAGACACTGAACCCTCACTTAGGCCCCCAGTAGGACTGACCTTAGACCATAGAAACCTACTGGTGTATGAGTGTGTATGTGTGAATGGGTGAATGAGAGGCTAATGTAAAGTGCTTTGAGCACCATGAAGGTGGAAAAGCGCTATATAAATGCAGACCATTTACCTCATGAAAGCGTGAAAACTTTTTATCGATATTTGCAAGGGTAATGGAAACGCAACTATGATCAACATGTATCGAGACTGGATAACATGAGGATCCACCCCTGAAGGGAGTCTTAACCAGGTTTGTAGTTTTTAACCCTTTCATATATAGATATTGAGAAAAGTACTCAAATTTTTGTTTTTGAGGGTACTGTTATATTTTGGTATTTGGATTTTCCGTTTATGAATGGGAATTAAAAAACAACAAAACGACTCATTTATTTGAATTTCGTTTTCAAGCACAAAACCAACAATTGAATTGTACTTTCATTTTAATTTAAAAAAATTTCACTTTACAAAAAGAAATTCAAAGTCAACAGAAACAAAAAAAAACCAGACCAAAAACAAGTAATATTCATATTCTCACACTGGAAGCTGCCATTCTTTAGAATGGGCTTAGAAGATAATTCGATTATTTTATGGATTTTAACATTTTGGTTCCGAATTAATTTGTAATGATTGTGTATTGCTTTGTGCCGTGCTTGTTAACTGTAGCTACATGTGTGTAAATACGCACATGGATATTCACTGTTTTTCTCTACTTTAAATTAAATTTAAATAAAATATGTGCTATTTTGTTGTAAAAAAAAAAAGAACTTAGGGAGGTTGCCTGTTTAAATATAAGAATTAAACCAAAAATAACTGAAAATTGGCAACGTTTCAAGTCTATAAACTCTTCGTCAGGCCAAAATAAAAGAAAAGAAACTGAAATAATTACTAAATCAAAGTGTCCGACTGTAAAACTGTTGTGAAATTACTGTTTTGGAGGTTTTTGTAGAAAAATGGCTGTTTAAAGGTGCTGTGAAAAGTCTGTTTTTACGCACAAATCAATTGTTGGTTTTGTGCTTCAGAACAAAAGTAAAATGAAGCAGGTTTTTTATTTTTCAATTCCCATTCATAAACGGAAAATCCAAATACCAAAATATACATGGACCTGTTACACATCCCTTTTTTTTTTTTTTTTTTTTTAATTTTCAGTGTTTTTGGTTAAGTTACCTATAAATAAACAAACACTGTAGTTTGGTTCCTGTACCGCAGATGTGTCAAACATATAACCAATGGGCCAAAACGGGGACAGTAACTGTCACTGGTGTCAAACTCATTTTAGATTAGATTAGATAGAATTTTGTTAAACTGTTATTGACCCTTTGGGCAGAACTCAATTGAGCAGAATTGAGTTCAGTAGGATCAGGATTCAGACCAGTTTGGTCTCAAGTGGGTTAGGGTTAGAGCTGGTTCTGTAGTCAGACTGAGCCTGGACTCTGTGGAGACAGTACTGGAGATGAGGACCGTAGCCGAGTTCAGTTCAGTTTTGGTGTACCCTCCACCCCCTTAATACAGCCTTGTCCCAAATAAGGAGTTAATTAAGTAGCAGAATGTTGTCACTGAGCTCGTCCACTGACAGCCGCAGGTCTAGGTTTGTGTCCTGGGCCATCAGGGGGTTCAACAAAACACTTAGGAGGGGAGGGAGGGTGGTGGAGAGGTGAGAGGGATAATGATGATGATGATGATGATGATGATAATGATGATGATGATGACACCTTATTGCCAGCTGGTGCCAAGGTCTGACTACCTCGTGTGTCTTTTAATTTTTTGTTTTGTTTTTATTGTGTATATGTGTGTGTTTTATTGTATACGGTAGCTATTTATTTTTCTGGTTAGCTATTTTTTTTATTGTGGATACATCATTTCTTATTTTAATTGCACTACCTGGTGTCTTTTATGTCTTTTTATTGTAACTTTTATTATAATTGCACTACTGTTCTACTGTATGTATGTGTTACAGCAACAGAGTTCAAAGAATTTCCATAAGGATTAATAAAGTCTATTTATCTGGGTGTGGCACGGTGGTTAGCACTCCTGCCTCAGAGCAAGAAGGGCCGTGGTTTGAATCCCACACCAGACCTTTCTGTGTGGAGTAACTGCTTGGCCAAGCCCGAAAAAAAGGCTGGCACCCCTGATTTTCAGTGTCGCTACCTACGTTTACATGATGTTTTTTAATTCCAAATTATTTGTTCAGAATAAAATAATTAAAGCTATTTCTTTCATGTTTACATGGACATGTTCATTCCGAACAAACATTTACATTAGAATGACTGTATTCCACTCTAGTAAATTGAGCCTGAAGAGCTGGAGGTACACAGGGTTCTGATTGGACAGAACGACCGCTTAACGTCTGGATGTCTACTGGAAGGAAACAATCGCGTCCACTTCCTGTTTTGGACTATTAACATGTTCGACCAGATATTACATGTGATCTTTGCATTTATTTTCACCATAATCGACTCAATCAACCATAGGAATAAACAAACTAATGCCAGCAGTGCGGAGACCAGGAGCATGTGCAGAACAATAGGAATAATGTTAAAGCGGAATTAACTGTAAATTAATTTACTGCAGAGGAATTATATAATTCATAATTAAGATAAAAAAAATAAACCAGTGACTATATTACCTCCGCCAAGGAAGTATTCAATTTGGGTCCGTTCGTTTGTCTGTTTGCTCGCTGGCTGTCAGCAGGATTACGCAAAAAGGTTTTGATGAAACTTTCAGGAATGATAGATAATGGGTAAAGGAGGAACCCATTAAATTTGGAGCAATGAAGGTTAAAGGTCAACAGCTAAAACACATAAGTGGTGATATCTCAGGATTCAGACGAGATAGAATCTGGCGTTATTTTTTCACTCACACCGTCTCACCTTCAGACATCAGATGGGTCAACACCTATGGCTCCATCACATCACAATTTGACATCATATGACGACATATCAAGCCTTGGCGGAGGTCTGCTGTCTCTGACTGCCTTGTTTTAAAATTTTGTATGGGTTAGAGGGGTAACATAATAATAATTGTATCTGTAAATCAACATATTTACATTTTTGTCCATGTTTATGGAATGACTTTGGGCGGCTGTGGCTCAGTTGGTAGAGCGGGTCGTCCAATGACTGGGGGTGGTTCGTGTCCTAGCTCTGGCTGTCCACATGTCGAAGTGACCCTGACTTAGGCCCCCAGTAGGACTAAAAGAACCTTAGAAAACTACTGATGTATGAGCGTGTGAATGTGAAGCTAATGTAAAGCACTTTGAGCACCATGAAGGTGGAAAAGAAGAGTGTGAAGAGAGTGCAGTCCATTTACCATTTTAATGTCATCTTGCAACAATAAATAACCAAATCATCACATTTGTGATTTAATGGAAATAATGACATTACACACCAGGCTGCTAGATGGTGCTGTGACAGAACGCTGCCTCTTCAACGAGCATGCGGAACAGCAATATTTTTGTATTTTCAACTGTGAAGTGGAAATGCAACAGTGGATAGTTTTCAAGAGTTCCACTGCATCTTCCAATTTTTGCATTTCCAACCTGTAAAAACTCAGTTCTCATGGAAATGAAAGACACTTCCGATAAAATATTTTGTCATTTTAGCCACAATCATCCTTATGTAGACAGCCCCTTAGATATTAAGTAAACATCGCACAATGAAAAAGCAACTAATCCCATTGTCATAGATTGAGTAGGTTTGGAGTCATGGAACAGATGAAATACAGCCTCCTTTTAACCAAAGCTTTTCAGTCTTAACTAGTTTGCTAACTTAACCTAATATTGTCACATGGTCTATGCTGTCTATTGACCTCCACTGACCTCTATTGAACTGACAGTAGGTTATAGGGGTCCTACAGGAGACAGAAGAGGTGAGAGTGAACATTTGTTTGTCTCCATATGTCAGCCCTGCGATTAACCAGTGACACATCTAGTGACAGCTGGTTTACACTCCAGCGACCCCACGACCCTCTCGAGGTTTAAACAGTTTGAAAAAATTCATGAATAATCGAATCAATGTCCAGTACTGGGAGATGCAGCCCTTAACGGTGACAATGGCAGGATGGAGGTGTATGCTAAGGACTTTAGTCAACTCCCATAGGTGTATAGGGAAACATAAAATAAAGGTGACTCAACTTGTAGCCCTCTTGGATCTTCTGTTAATACATAGGTATTGTGGGTAGTTTCAGCTCATATTGAATTTCCTATATGTTTTCAATGCAGTTCTCATGGACATGATCTTTTCTTGAAGTATTAGGAATATTCATTATTAAAACAATTAACACTTAATGAAACTTTTGACATATAACAATGTACTTTTAGTTGTATTTATTTATTTATTTATTGTTATGCATTCCCCTAATTCAAATGTTGGTCAGGCCACATTTTGGTAATGAGAATTTGCCCAGAAAATCTATAAAAAAGTGGAAAATAATAATGGAATGTTTTAAAACACATTTTCCTCTACAGTAAAATAATGCTATTTGTTGGATTTATTTCATATTTAAGCACTAAAACCTCAGGGTCTTTGATTTTTTTTGTTTCATCAGCATCACCCATATGGTGTAAAAACACTATAAACCTTGGTTCAGAGTGTTACCCGTGAAAATGCACACGTGGTTTGAAGCCCTTATTAGTAAACTGTTATCTCTATAAGAAGGTCAGTCTGTCCGTCCCTGTTAATTTGAAATGTGATTATCTCCAGAACACTTCAACACAATGTCAGAATTTGCCATTAAAATTCAATAGAAGGAACAGATGTACTGTAGTCGATATTGCTGGACAAAGGTCAAAGGTCAAATCATTGCAACCCACTTGCACTGACAGTTGTGTAATGAGTACAGTTCTCTAAACAAATGTTCAAGGTTGTTTGCCCATAACTGTATAACTTGTAACTTGGCATAAATAGATTATAATACAATTCTGGATTAAAATATATTCGATCAAACTCATAGTTCTTGTTTGACATTACCCCATGCTACATTAAAAACTGTTACCATTGCAAGACTGAGGTATATGGATATTGATCTAACAAACTATGGTTAACATAATAATAAAATTAACCCACGTGTGTGTGTGTGTGTGTGTGTGTGTGTGTGTGTGTGTGTGTGTGTGTGTATACATACACAGCCCAATAAATGTGACGAACTGAAAAACTTAGTGAAAAAAGGATTGAAATGGTGGAAGATGACTGTTATCATCCATTATAGCTACAGTTAACAAACAGCTAGAGGCAGGAGACCCATGAGCTGATTGGCTCACTGATCCAATATGTATGTGTATATATATATATATATATATATATATATATATATATATATATATATATATATATATATATATATATATATATATATATATACACACACACACACACACACCGTATTTTCTGGACTATAAGCCGCATCTGGTGTATTTTTTTTTAAATATAATAAAAAAAAGAATATATAAGCTGCACTGGGTTATAAGCCACAGATATCTACGTTGAAAAATCTGATATTTAAGTGCATGTAGAGAACGATTTTGAACTGTAAATGTAGTTAAATGTATGTCCCTAACAGTGCCTTTTAACACAGCAGCAACTTTGCTGATAAAAGCAGAACAGAACCAATTGGAAAATAACCAGTATTTATCTTCATTTCTCTTGTGTTTTAAATCACAAATCACTTTAATTATCTTGGCTGAAACCCATGAAGTTGTCTTCTGTGGAAGCGCTCCATCACAGCTGTCTCCGTGATGAAGGTGTGAGGATTTGGCCTGTTTGTTCTCTGTCACCTTTGGGGGGGTCTCCCATCTTGACCCTAGGACCTCCAGTCCATATTCAGTATAGATCTTATACCCTGCTATAATGTGCTGGATCGGCTCAGGCGCTTCTCACACTACCCTAACTTTAGGACTTATCTGGTGTGGTCGACCCTGGCCTCTATTGCTTCCTTCAGACTCGGGTCCTCTACCAGAGGCCTGGCAGCCTGAGGGTTCTGCGCAGGATCTTAGCTGTTCCTAGCAATGCGCTCTTTTGTACAGAGATCTCTGATGTTGTTCCTGGTATCTGCTGGAGCCATTCTCCCAGCTTGGGGGTCACTGCCCCTAGTGCTCCGATTACTACTGGTACCACTGTTGCCTTCACACTCCACATTTTCTCTAACTCCTCTTTCAGCCCTTGGTATTTCTCAAGCTTCTCATGTTCTTTCTTTCTAATGTTGCTATCACTTGTTGGGTGTATATATATATATATATATATATATATATATATATATATACACCCAACAAGTGAAAAACTTTATGGATCAGATGTCATATTTCTTATCTGAACGATGGGACTCACGTTACTTGGTCTACGTCTGTTCCAGCTGCTTCTGCATTTGAACCATCAGTCATTCCCTCATTATCTGTTTTTCTTTCTGTTCACACTGGATGTGTGGAGTCATGTGACTACACATGCTCCACACATTCTTAAAGGGGAATGAACATATCAACGAAGTTGATACACTTTTATTTATTTTTTTAATAAAATATGAAATTTAACGATGATGGTTATTGTAGTAAATGTATGTAATGGGAAATTTTCAGTTTATCACCCAATGCTACATACTGTGTGTTTAATTTGACTTTCAGTCAGTCTGACACAGTTAACTTGACAGGGAGCCTTTTTCAGGACCAGGTGAATTTCCTAAGTTGCTAAACTAACTGAGTTTAAAGTATGTTATATTTGCTTTAAGGAACCAAATTAATTCAGATTGAGTCAGGCTTAACCAAAATAAGCCAGGCTAATTTAGTAAACTGGCTTTATGGAACAGGCCCCAGGTGTGTAGCAGCTCGACAACTTATAGGAAGTGGAGCAGGGAGCTGGTAACTTCTTGGATTCCACAAAGAAATACGAAGAGGAGAAAGCAAACACTTGAGAGAGTAATGTTAGATTGTAGCCACTGTGAAACAAGTAGGAAACAGGAGAAGCTATCGATCACTGAGCTAAAAAAGTATTCACATGTACAGCTCTAATAACTGTGCCACAAATACAGGCAAGTAGGCCGCACCAACAACATGATGATCTTTTACTGACAAAAGAACCATGAAATAGAGAAAAGAGCTATTTGTTTAACAACAGGGTTTTTCCTGGCTTTGCAACACAGGAGCTATAATGAGGTCTGTCAGAATGACCGATTAAAAGCTTCCGTCACCCTGAGACACCCCCCCCACCCACCCTTGCAACACACATACACACACAGACCCCCATCCGTTCATCTCTGTTTCCCCTTGTGGAGGCTGTAAATAGAATCCATCTCCCTGATCAGCTGAGAAATTAAACATGCTCACTTTAGCCTCAGTTTGCCTCTTGCTCTGCATAAATAAGGTGTTGTGTTCTCAGTTGCTGCAGAGGCGTCATAAGTCTTTTATATGATGCATCAGATTCCAGGTGCTGCACCATTTGTTTTCTGACAGTTGGCTTCCTCAGGCTCAATGACAGTGTTGCACATAAGCTCTTTTTTTTCTCACAAAAAGACTGTGAGGAAACAAAAACTCAATAGATTCATTCTCTCCCCCATACACTGACCAGGGTTATAATAGTTTTCGATTTTTCATTATAAGTTTAGTTTTAGTTAATTTGTTACTTTTTCTTTCTCTCTAATTCTGTTAGTTTTGATTTGTTTTTAGGGCAGGATTTCATATATTTTCTCTTCCTCACCATCCTATTCAAAGAAATGAAGCATGGATCAGCTGGGTCAGGTTGGGGTGGGACATTGACTGAGCGGAGGCATAAACATATGTACAGTATGGTGTATACATTTCATTAATCCATACATAGTTTTACTTAGAGTATTTATCCTTTAAAGGAAAAAATAACACTTTCAACTTAACATATTTTTTTCTTAAATACCAACAAAATCACATTTACTTAATACATTTTCAACCATGGTATTTTTAAACAATATGCAGAAATTCAATTAATTTAACAAAATGATTTTAACCTCTTCATTTATATTTTAAATAATTCATGAACAACCATTTAATTTAATGTTTGGGAAAAATAACGTAGTACATTTTCAAAATCAAATCAATCAATAAATGATACATAAATAGCTATTAAACAATATCCTTTGTAATATATGATCAGATTAAATCACATTGAACTTAAAAACGTCTGTATGTAGGATTGTGGCCAAAAACTGGTACTCCAATCGCATCCAAAATACTGTAAAGTGTGGTGTCCCTTCAGACATTTGTGATCAGAATGTTCCAGATGAAGCTCAGTGGAAAGTGACAACCAGGATGAACAAACACTACTGACTCTGTGATTGGAAAATAGATGATGGGCGGAGCATCAACCAAAAAATGACAACATAAATATTTAGGGGCTGACAGTGAGCGTTTCAAATAATAATAATAATAATAATAATAATACATTTTATTTGTAGTGCACTTTACATCTGAAACAGATCTCAAAGTGCTACAGGTTCAGCAAGTCAGAAGCAATAAACAACAGCAATAGTGACAATAAAAAGCGATAGAAACATTTAAAAGCCACAGTGATGTAACTCATAACTATATTTAACTTGTAAAAGCTTAAGTCTTTAAAAGAAACTAAAAAGCCTTTTGAAATAGAAAGGTTTTTTAAATTCTTTTTAAAAGTTTCCACAGCCTGTGGCACCCTGAGGTGGGCCGGAAGAGCGTTCCACAGGCGTGGTGCCGCCGCCTGAAAAGCTCGGTCCCCCATGGTCCTGAGCTTGCAGGACCATGTATACAAATACTCTGGCTGTTCTACTACAGTCACTGATATCAGAAACAACAAAAGGATTCCTTAAAGGGGACACATCATGCAAAATGTACTTTTTAAAATGTTTTTACAACACAAATATGTGTTGTCTGTGTGAGGAGACCCTTACATTATGAAGAAAAATCATCCACTCTATTGGAGTTCAAGTTCAAAAGTTTTATTGTCATACGCACAACAGAACAACTAGTTATATGATGTAATGAAATTCTTGTTCAGTCCATCTCACTAAAAAAAATGACATAAAAAATTAATCAATAAAAACAATGATAAACAGTGATAAATAATTAAAAGCAACAATTAATGCTGTCATCGTCGTCTCCCGCTTATCTGGGTCTGGGTTGCATGGGTAGCATCCTCAGCAAAGAAGCCCAGACTTCCCTCACCTCAACCACCTCCTCCAGGGGAATCCTGAGGTGGTACCAGGCCAGCCGAGAGATATAGGCTCAGTTGGGTCTCCCAATGACTGAGAGGTTGGCGGTTTGTCTCCCGCCTGTCCACATGTCGAAGTGTCCTTGGGCACTGAACCCTGATTTAGGCTCCCAGTAGGACTAACAGAAGCTTAGAAACCTACTGGGGAATGGGTGAATGTGAGGTTAATGTAAAGTGCTTTGAGCTTTTACCATATAATCCTGTCTTGTGCCGTACAGTTTCCATACCAGGCCATGACAGAGGTGGTAAGGACATTCTCAATAGTGCATTTATAGAAGCTGCTGAGGATTTTGGTCAACGTGCCGAATTTTCTCAGTCTTCTCAGGAAGTATAATCTCTCTTGGCACTTCTTTGTAATTTGTTGGGTGTTTGTGAGACCAGGTGAGGTCCTCGTTGATGTAAGTGTCGAGAAACTGAAGGTTTTCACTCTGACCACCTCGATCTCATCAATATGCAGGGGCTCCTTCTTCGTTGTTCTTGGTTCACTGATCACCTTTCTGGTCTTATTTGTATTGAGAGGGGGCCGGATTCACAAAGCTTCCTTAAGAAAAAAAATTGTTCTTAACTGGTACTTTTCTCTTAATTTTTTGTCTTAGGATAAAACTCAAGAAGATTCCATATTCCCCAATAAAATAAAAAAAAAATGTCTTAACTTTCTTCTTATCTTTTGTCTTAAGAACAATTGATAAATATTTGATATTCTTGAAAGCTTAGCTCTGAAGATTCTTCTCAGTATTTTTCTCAACTTTAAGACAACCCTTCATCATATTGTACCACAGCCACATAGAAAAGCCTCTAATATTATTTATTTAAACAAAATTGGAATAATATAAATTTTGGTTTTGCAATTTAAGTTTACTATCAATGTTTTTGTGTAAGCATTATTAGTTATATTATGCCGGCTACATAATTTGACACCGACTGACAGTTAGTTACTTACAATTGACCATTACACCATGTTTATCTTAAAGGTTGAATTGATGTAGGCTATACCTTCCATTAAATGTACCCTACAGTAATTCCATATGCAGAAAATAGGTCATGAAACCAGGGTGTATTTAAGTTAATAATTTGATCATGGTATTTTTATGTCGTTTGGATCAGTCATGTCATTACGTTAGAGTCTAGGTCTATGGGTGGATCATTTTTTCATGTATACAGACATTGACTGACTGTTAATGACTATGTACAGAACACTGTTGTCTGTACTTGAGCCTTTCAACTTCTAGATGGAGATGCTATAGATTGCTCACAGGGAGTCACATCCACAAAGGCCTCTGAGAGACAGGATGGATCCCCTCAGACTGCCTGACCATATTTTAATAAGGCAGTACGTTCTTCTAAAAAGTTGTTTAGTGTCAAAAATTACAACTTTGTAAGAAATTGCATTGATGCATATGATGGCCCGGGTCCAGACGGACAAGACCCAAACATGCACTGTAAAACTCAGGACTCACTCCCCTTTGATTCTCTCCAGCTGAATTAATTTCATTGGTGTCTTTGTCTCTTTTTCTATGCCTCTTTTTCAGGTTCCAATTATTTCCCTTCTTCTACCTCTTTCTCTAGAATGTGGAACAAAGTCAGCTGTGGCTCATTCACATGAAAACATGAGAAACTAAAATAGAGTGTTTTGAAAAGTGCTGTATGTCTTTATCAATGTGGTATTTTGACCAAAGCATATCACAGACAGGTCACTGAGACACCAGGGAACTGTTTTAATCTGTGCGAAATGGACATAATATGTCCCCTTTAATATATTTCAGGTTCTTCATATTTGTTCAGGGTCTTCAAATTTTTTTGTAAAAGGATAGTTTATAGACACATAAACATAAATATCTACAATCATCATTATTTATAGGTTAATATGATGGTATTTCACTCAACCAAACTCAAACTTTCTGTTGCCTTTGTGTGTTAATGTCTTTCACAAATTCATGCCATGTGCCAGACTGGACCCTGGGCCACTTTTGGCCTGCACTTCATATGTTTGACACCTATTGTGTTGTTGTGTTCAGAGCTCATGTTTACACACACTGTCCATGCCATGTTGTTAAAACACTGTACACCTGCTGCTCCCAGATGTTGGATTGCAGATGTTATACCCTCTGCTCCAGTGGAGGATCAGCTTTTTCTTTATTTTGTATAGTTTGTACATTAGCCTCTGAGCTCTGATGTCAGTTCACAATACATGACAGCACCTATGGAGAGCAATTTGTCTTGCCGTTTTTCCAGCACATATTCACATATTTGATGGTTTAGAAGTGCAACAGGAGTTGCTGGTCAATCTCTGTCCAGTGGAGGCTAAATGACATACTGTTTTACTCCATCAAATGTACTGATTCAACTTTTGATGATACATGAAGTAAAAACAGACAAAACAAGGCAGTCGGAGACAGCAGACCTCCACCAAGGCTTGATATGGCATCATATGATGTCAAAACATAACATGATCGAGCCATAAGTACTGACCCATCTGATGTCCGAAGGTGAGATGATGTGAATGCAAAAAAATATTTCTATCTTGTCCTGAGATATTACCACTGATGTGTTTTAGGTGTTGACCTTTAGTGTGACCTTGACCTTTGACCTTCATTGCTGAAAATCAAACGGGTTCTTCCTTGACCCATTATCTATCATTCCTGAAAGTTTCATCAAAATCCATGAAGAACAGACCCGAATTTAATACCTCATTGGCGGAGGTAACAACATGACAAAATTACATAATAGTTCTAATCTTTTTCATTCAGTGTAGTCATTGAGACAGAGACTGAAGATGTTTCATCCATCATCCATGACATGCATTAAAACTATCAAATGTAAGGGGTACAAAGAACAGGTATTTGTGATCAAATAAAGGAGGTAAATGTACATTTATATCCAGCTACTGAAAGCCTGATCAGCCATAGAATCATGAGAAATGAGAATACACCGTCTCATATTGTTGCATTTGTATAAAGTTGCATGTTTTCAGAACAGTGTTGAACAGTGTTACCTTTCATTTATTTTAGTTTTCAGTGCAAGCTTTTAACCTGAATTGGGGTTTAAAAGATAATATATGATCTAAAGGTGAAATGTCAACACAAGATTAAAGGAATTTATTTATTATTTATTTTATCAATATATGTATATTAAAAAAGAGAAAAAAAATATACATAAGATGGCTGTATGCTTTTTAATTTTTTTTATTTTAATTCATGTATATTAACTCTGGTCTCGAGAATTTCCAAAGATGATAGGAGATGCAAATCAATGCACAGTGGGATCCATCTGAAAACAATAAAAAATGTACAAATCTGTTCAGAGCTATAAGGCCTAAGCAGGGCTATGATGGGAAATTAATTTATTTTTTAAAGGGAAAAGTAAAAGTTAATTAAGTGAAACTTTCAGCACTTAAATATTTTTTTTCTGTTTTCTATGAATTGTATAAAAGGGCAAAGTGAATATTTAATAACACCACCTAAAAATATATGAAATGTTCACTTTGACTGGCATTTCATTGTGAACAATATGAGCCTATTTTATGTTTTGCCTGTTAAATACAACATTTCACTTTACTACAACAATGCCAGATATTCAGTCTGGAACACATTAAAAATAATTTAATTTAAAAGTTAAAATAATGTTGACCATTTCTTTTGAAAACTTTGAAGATGTTCAAGCACAGAAGATACCAAGTGGTAAAATGTTTCAGATGTCATTTTTGAAATCTTAAAATGGGCAACAGCACAGTGTCTTTGGGTCACTACAGGGCAACAGTATGTACCAGGGTGTGAACAGGAAAGCAGGATGGTCGACGTATCGATGGCCGTGACACAAGTCGATTTTACTGAATAATACTGTGAACAGACAGTGTTTGCATTATTTATACTAGGGCATTAACAGACTTGTTGACTCCCGTAAGCACAAGTCGACTAAAATTTGGAGGAGTCGACAAGTTGCATGTAATTTTTCTCTCTCTCTCTCTGCGTGTAAACTAGCTAATCTGCGTGATATAAGCAGCATCCACTAGCTAACCTGAGTGAGCAGCAGCGCAGACAACGTGCTTATTTTTTCCAAACATGATGTGGACAGTGTGGTGTGTGGAT
The DNA here is from genome assembly GCA_020466265.1 of Siphamia tubifer. NCBI lineage: Eukaryota > Metazoa > Chordata > Actinopteri > Kurtiformes > Apogonidae > Siphamia > Siphamia tubifer. The sequence continues at coordinate 10,391,845 of CM035803.1, forward strand.
TGGTCACTGCCTTAAACTTTTTGCACTTAATATAAAAAGTGAGGACCCGTGACAGCCTTTGTGTTGTTGGGTGTTGTCAGTGGACATTGTTACGTTACAGTGAACTTTAATATAACCTGGACAGACTTGTGTCCATGTGCTTTTTTTTTTTGGGGGGGGGGGGGGGCGCTTTAGCCATGTGACTGTGTTGTTCCTCAGCTGACACGTTGACTTGACTCCGACTTTATTGACGGTTAAGTCGACTTGAAAAAACCTGAAGTCGTTACTGCCCTAATTCATACAATATGTTCTTTTCTTTAACATGAAATGTGTCTTGGCTGTAAAAGAATATTCAAGGTGTTAGCCTGTGTTTTGTTGTGGCTAAATGTCTATGAAGGACTGTTGAGGCTTGTGCCTTGCAGGTTTTCTTATTCTCTTTATTGTACAGTTAATGTTCCAATGAACGTTGGTACAAGTTGTTGATTGTTGAACAGCTGTTCCTCGACTGTCAATGTGATGACATCATCATCTGACTTGTTCACTCAACCTCAACTTTAGTAGCAGATAATTTGATTTGAAATAATCTGATGTCAGTATTGTCCTGTCCAAGATGGAATGACATCAGTCCAGTCCAACACCCACACCACTTTCTTCCTCAGCCTTTTACATTTGTTCAATTATGCATGAACAGAAAAAGACTGGATGGAGGAGAAGTCATCTTGAAGATAACATTTATTGATCCAACATTTTTATGGTGTTCTTCACTGTTAATGAAGCATCACAGAAGTGATAATAACCTTTGACCTCTGTATTGACACAATCCCAGACCATGACAGACCCTTGAGGCTGATTTCATGAAATTGCATTGTACGTCACACCAGTTCTTATGGGGTTTGGCATGCTATATGTCCCCATTTTGTCTTTTCACATGTTATTCCACTATGGCAAGCCGTTTTAACATTTAAAAGCTAAACTAGATATGTGTTGCAGATATCTGTAATTCAGTTTTGACTAGTCAAAATGAGCATTTCAGATATCCACAAATACATTCTTCCTATCCATAATTGTCATTTCAGATATCTGCAACGTAATTTTGACTAGGAGAAATGACGTCACTTTTGCCATTCATTTCAATGGGTGACGTCATTTCGGATATCCGAAATTCAATTCCAGATATCTACAATGTCAGTTACAGATATCGGCTACTGGATTATAGATATCTGTAATTCCAATTTGAGATATCTACAATTTAATTTTGACTGGTCATAACTTCACTTCAAGATATCTTTATTTAAAATAAATTCAAGATATCTGTATGTTTCTTTTCAGATATCTTAAATTCCATTTTGACTAGTCAAAATTAAGTTGTAGATATCTTTAATTGGAATTATGACTAGTCAAAATTAAATTGTAGATATCTCCAATTGGAATTTCAGATAGTCATAATTTAATTGTAGATATCTATAATCAAATTATAGATATCTTGATGTTAAATTTGATTAGAGATATCTTGAATTGGAGATATCTGTAATGTTCATTTTGACTAGTGAAAATGTAATTACAGATATCTTGAATTAGAGTTTTGACTAGTCGAAATGACATTGCAGATATCTGTATTCAAATGAACCCCACCCACCCACGTTAATGTTCACAGTGTTAATGGTGGTTGCATGAGGAGCATGTCGGAGCATCCAGAGAACGGAGGTATTTTCAACCGGCTTTTTAACGCTGCTGCCCGGGCAACGGAGGAGCTGGCAGCTGGATATTTCTTTGGCAGTTTTCTAACGAACGATGTTCTCATTCCCCACAAATCCCCTGCACCAGGGCTCTTTCAATTTCATGCCATTTTCTAGTGGCTTTTTCAATTATACCTAAAGCCATCTTCCATCCACTCGACTCCGCATTCACTGAAAAAAATGAACCCGCTTCCCCTTTTATTTTGGTGGTGGACTTTACGTAATTATAGAGCAACAACGTCACTCAGAATAATTTTCACTAGTCATAATGATGTTTGAGATATCTCTAATTGTCATTCTTACTAGTCAAAACTGAATTACAGATATCTGCAATTGTCATTTAAGATGTGTGACGCGTTGAATGTTGTTTTCAGTGACGTTATTGCAGACATCTCTATCATTTTGACTAGGAGAAATTATGTTTCAGATATCTTGAATGACAATTACGGCTATCCAAAATGTAATTATGACTAGTCAGAAACACATTCTTGATATCTACAATGTTAATTCCGGATAGTCAAACTTAGCTTTTAAATGTTAAAAGGCTTGCCATAATTCCACACCACTTCTTTAATTTACACCAAGATGTATGGTTCACATAACCTTTACACTTAACTCCAATCCAAACCCTAACTTTAAATGTGTGGTATTTGACAAAGCATGAACATACACAGAGAAGGTTTATACTGCATTTATGATTAAAAGTGGCTTGTATATTTATAATTTGATTATATGATGTTGGACCCTGTATTCTGGAGTTGGTAACAGTTTGGGTTCAGAGCATACAGTGTCAATTTCTCCCAAAAGGACCTGGATATTGATTGGTCTCAGGCACAACACACATTTCCACCAGTCTATCCCAGATACCTCTGAGTGGAGAGTAGTCTATAATGCATCAGGGCACTGTTAATATGAGGCTTCCCTTTTTACTCAGTCAAGTCTGAACTGGCTTTTGTTACTATAATGTTATATTGTAGAGGTTGACATCAGCTTTCTCCAGTTCATTCAGAGATCTAGAGCAGAAAGGCTGTTCTTGAAGAGGGGTCATCTGAAGGATCAGAGACCACAGTGTTCACTTTAGGCTTGAGCACTTGCCCTTAAAAACTGAAATACAAATGGATTTCTTGAAGGTTTCACAATGTAAAAGTTGCAGTTTTTAAATATTCTCCATCCCAACATTTCAGAAGTCATACTAGAATATTTGTTTAACTCATATAGACCCAGACCTCCACTCTTGATCCACTAATCCAGGGGTGGCCAACTCTGGTCCCAGAGAGCCACTATCCTGCATATTTTAGATCAGGGGTCACCAATCCTGGTCCTCAAGGCCACTATTCTGGATGTTTTAGATGTATCCCTCTTCTAACACACCTGATTCAAATGGTACACCTGTCGTGAAGCTCTGCAGAAGAATGATAATAACCATCAGGTGTGCTGGAAGAGAGAAACATCTAAAACAGGGGTGTCAAACTCCAGCCCTGGAGGGCCGGTGTCCTGCATGTTTTAGATGTTCCCCTCTTCCATCACACCTGGAAATCATTCCATCATTATCAGTCTACTGCAGAGATGATGATGATTAGGAGCTGATTATTAACTCTGAGGCCTTCTGAATGGATGGTTTAGTTTAAATATTCAGAAAAATTCAACCACTCTTTTCTATTTATTTATTTTTTACAGCGTTCTTGTTTTTTACAGTGAGTTTTGTTCATGGAACAGGTGTCAAAAGGCAACCAATTTAGAAAAGGGAAAAAGTAAAACTGCTGAGATCAAATTTCAATACTAGTTCTCTTTTTTAGCATTTTTTTTTTTTGCAAATTCCCTCACGTTATTTATAATTTTGTAAATATTTAGGGTTTTTTTCACTTTGTTGCTTATTGTTTATTTTTCCACATGTTGCTTTTGATTTTTTCTTTAATTTTGTTTCATTTGTGTCTCACTTTCTCCATGTTACTAATTATTTGGTCTGTTTATTATTCATTTTTGTTCATTTTGTTGCTTATTTTATTTCTTTTTACTGTAGAACTGCTAACATTTCAAGAGTTAAAGGGTTAAACTGAATCATGAAGAACAGGGAAATATCTAAATTTTAGATTTACATTTACATGTTTTAGATTCTAAAACATGTAGGACACCGGCCATCGACGACCAGGATTGGTGAGCCCTGTTTTAGATGTTTCCCTCTTCAAGCACACCTGACGGTTGTTTTCATTTCATTCATTTCTCCAGGACCATGGTTGGCTACCCCAGTACTATCAATGCATAAAAAATAATTAATGTAAAATGCAGTTTGTCATCAGTTATGACCTATTTGGATGTTCACAAGCTCAATAGTTTATGTGGAAACACCATCATCTTCTACAACATGGATTCACCAGTAAAATACATGGAGTTCGATTATCCAGACTGGATTTCTGTTTAGCTAAAGTTGGAGTTTATTCATCGAAATGAAGTGTCTTTTTCAGCAAAGTAGATTTTTCATGAACATCTAAATTAAATCTAACAAATTAAATAAAGGAAAATACATGATTTACAGTGGAAATTTTCAAAATACAGAGCATAATATTACAATAAATGATTTTAAATCACTTGGTAAAGGTTAAATACACTGAAAATTTAATTTGGGAACTGCAGCAGAAATGGCACTGGGTCTTTACGGGTTAAGTGTAAAACTAAGATGACACAAAATTCTGTTAATTTGAGGCAAATTTTATGAGACAGTTTGGTAAATCCAGCCTGATTATTCTGAAATGCAGAAGATGTTGGTTAGTGAAAGCACATTTTACTATACACAAACATTTTCTTCTCCTTTTGCCACTTCCAAGCACTTGAAGAGACTAGGTCTGCGTTTGCATGTGGGTTTGTGGGTAAGTGTTTGTCTCATTGCTACAGAGCTGACAGTATCAGGTCTGCCGAGTAAATGGAGTGGAACACTTGAGGTAAATGAGTGTGCTAAAATATAGAGAAGAGTGAAAAAAAAAGGTGCTTAAAGCCAGGGGCTCCAATTTGCTTCCAAACTGTGTAAATTGGAAGTCTTTGAAAAACTGCACTTCCTACTCAACCACAAAGGTAACAACAGTCCACGGTCCTGAATCATTTAATTGGTAAAGCAAACAGATTTACTCTAAGCAGACTATGATGGTTTGTAAAGACTACTTTTCAGGAGAGAAAACAAAACCTTTCACAGAGCTGCTTAAACCTTAATCAAAATCTATTTACTGCTTGGGTAGATGGTAATCGTAATAATAAAAGGAAATGGATTCTGTGTGTGTGTGTGTCTCAGGCATCACATAAACTCTGTACAGAGTTGACTACTGCAGTTTGTCATACTTATGTGTTATTGGTCAAGGAAGAGAATAGCAAAAATTAAAACTTGATAGGACTAATATTTTGGGAAACATGATTGAGTTCTTTGTGTGTTATATGATGTGGCACCTACTTAGATTGACCACCATGGATGCACTGTTTTAGACAAAACAACAATACCTGGAAAACCCTGAGGATTTTTCAGTTTTCATGTCCCCCTTGTTGAAAGTAGCATGTTTGTTGAATAACAGAAAATTCTCCATTAATTCATAAGACAAACCCATTGTCCAGTTAACACATGGAGAAGTCAGTAACTTCCAGAATCTGTGTATCATTTATTCATTTGTTAAAAAAAAATTACTTGATTTAAAATTTTCAAAATGACAATGAAAAACAGATAACGGTTCCTTTTAACATTCCTCGATTTTGTGTTCAAATAAAAAATGGGAAAAACAGATAATGACCATTTCATCTAATTTTGCTATGTTCAATATAGTTAAATATTCTGACCCAGAAGGAGTCATTACTAGGGAAAAAATAAACAAAGGAAATCATGGCCGGACTGGAGGAATATTTGGCTATAATTATGCAGCTGTTTAAGCAAAACATGCACAGATTTAGCTTGAGCTTCAGCGCACATTTGTACCCAGATGTTCTCAGATGTCTGTAAGAAGACTGTGGTGAAAGGAGAAGGATGTGGAGCAGAGAAGACCCAGGTGGACATGGGCCACAGCCTCCATACAACTACTCCCAACGGGAAGTCAGTTCTTCATGGATCTGTCTTTTATGAAGGTATCACGGAACATCCTGGCAATAAGAGTGTTAACTATCTGTCTAAAAAGTAAAGCCTGTTATCTACAAGTGTAATGTATCGAAGAATTACAGCTGGGAAGGCTCTTCTCCGCTCGACTCGATGCCCTAGGCTAAAGTTAGCTTAGCTAAAGTAAGTGTGCAACAGCGCTAATGTTACCTTAGCTAAAGAAAGTGTGTAACCAGAGGTGGAAGTAACTAAGTATAAGTACTTCCTTTGCTGTACGTAAGTGCAGTTTTTAGGTATCTGTACTTTACTTGAGTATTTCGTTTTCTTGGCAACTTTTTACTTTTACTCCCTACATTTTTGTATAAATATCTGTACTTTATACTCAGAATTCTCACAATAGACTTATTACTTTTAAACTAGATAAATGCGACAGTTTGAAAAATAACTTGTAAATCAGAAATTGTGACTTATAATAATTTGGACTTTAAAAAAATATCAGAATTTTTCTCATCTTATAATTATGAATTTTTTCTCATTATTTTGACTTTAATCTCATGCCTTTGAATTTTTTTTATCTAATAATTTTGACATTTTATCTCAGAATTTTCACTCTTTATTTCATGATTTAGATTTTTAAAAATCTCATAATTATGTTTTTTTTTTGTTTGTTTTGTTAAATCTCCTATTTATGACTTTTGAGTTTTCCTAAATGTCCTGTCCCTACCCACTAAACCATGATCCAATAAAACACATTATCTACACAGTAACTCCCCGTTAGAGGCTTTATTTTTGTATTTTTAATAATTATTTTTCAGTTTTATTATTATTTTATCATGCAAAGTGCACTTTTTAATGTCATTACAACACAAACATGTGTTGTCTGTGTGAGAAGAGACCCTTAAATTATGAAAAAATAAACATCCACTCTCCAATATCTGTACAAATGTTGAAGCAAATCTGAAAACACTCTATTGCATAAAACTAAATACATCAAACAACCAAACCAATTATTATTATTTTTTTAGCTAAAATATTTGAACCGATCTAATCTAGTTTGTGTTTTGGCCAAATGTTAAACACAGAAACCAGAAAACATCATTTTCAAATATCTAATCCATGTCTTACATTTTTTTCTTCTAAGAAAAAGCTTGATTTTTCTGAACAGTTTTTTTCTCCTTTTTTCCATACTCTGCACCATGTTCACATCTGCAGTATTTGTAGCTGTTTATGCTTTTTTATTAACACACTTACCATCAAACTCTCTGAAATAACTCCACTTTCAAGTGTTTTCCCTAATTGATAAACTGGGAATAAGTAAATATAAATATATACATAAAAAATGTCACAGCCTAGATAGATCAGAATTGCCTGCCTTCTTCTTGCATAGAAGATTAAAAACAATCTTGACTTGAAAGCTTGACTTTTAGATGTGACCCCAATGTGTCTGTATGAGTGGTGTGTGGGAGGGCAGCAGTCATCGCTGATATCGCATAGACAGATTACAGCCTCATGAAGATATAGAATGATTGGACAGCGTCCTTTGGTTTATCTGTACAGGTCTGTCTTTTAAAAGGCAATGCTGTCAGTGAATAACTACCACTAATGTGTCATTATGTCACAAATAGACCTCTAAAGAACTCCTATGAAGAATCAACACCTCATCAAATCAGGTTATGATAACTCCATCAACACCTTAAGCAAGTGAAATGTTTTCTTATGTCTTTCACCACAGAGTCCAACAGAGAATGTATTCAACCAGGTGTCAGTACATGTAAGTGTTCAGTCTGGGTTAAAGTGCGTGTGCAACAAATGCACATATTTGTTTCTAAAAGCATCATTGCTAAAAATGTGAACATAATGTGAATGTTCAATTATTAAATCAACTTGAAACTCCAAAAATAAAATGTACATTTTCCTGAATCAGTCTTAATTTTGTTGTAACTCGTGTGCAATGACAATAATGTCTGTTTTATTCTATTCTATTTGCTTCCTTTTTTTTTCTTTTTTTACTGTAGCACACATCACACCAGGTGACAGATGACATGAGGAAAACAAAGGTATAAAATGTCTATATGGTGACTTTTCTCAAATGTAACCATCACTTCTTTAAAATTTGAAGCTTTAACACAAATATTATAAAACTGAGTGTGTATTTGTTTCAGTTGGATGCTAATAAATTGGATCCAAATATGTTGAAGACTGATCTGACATAGTTTGTAGATTTAAATTTTACTTTAATTTAACTTTACTTTACATTTTTTATTTTATTTCGTCATAATACAAAACAAGGCACAAGGCAGGTAAGACACATTTTCACATATGATAAATACATTGCTTGACCCGAAAAGGTTTAGGGCTGAAGCTGAAGCTTAATTAGCCCACCAATCCCATTACCTCACCGCTATATGTTAAACAAAAGCAAAACAAAACAAAAACACAATGCAAAAGTCAAACCCAAGAACAACTGTCCAAATAGTCCTTTTTTCTTTCTCCTTCTTTATTTTCCCCTTTCCACTCTTTTTTTCTTTCTTCCTCTTCCCTCCCTCCCTCCTCTTCTTATTTTTACTTCCTTTGCCCAAGTTCCCCTTTTCATTCCTTTTTCTTCTATTATCACTTCCCTTCTTCTTTGCCCTATCTAGATTAGATTAGATACAACTTTATTGACCACTCTACCCAGGATATTGGACTAGTTTGTTGTATCTACAGATATTCCTATAAATCTTTTCCAATTGTTGTTAATGTTGATATTTCTTTACAGAGTTTTATTTATTCATGTAATTTATTGTTGACGTATACTTTTACTTTTATAGTGTTTGTGGTTCTGGAGTAAAGGACAGGTTATCATCTATAGACATACTGTAGCCATGTCTGTTTCACATGTTGACTATTTTCCCTTACCTATTCAAATTGGCATTTAATCAAATTGAATTGAAGAAAATAATCAACAGATTAATCGATTACCAAACTGAACAATAGCTATCGGTCTAATATGAACTGAGATATGTGTTACAATGCCAAACTGCTTTTCAGTTGTGTGTCTCAAACATGGTAAGTGATGTAATGGGAACAGAAATAACATGACACAGTATTGATGTTGGAACCATTCATTCCATTTCCATATCAATCAGTTGGCAGTCTACTGTGCATGTCAATCTGGGTGGAGATCTGAGATTAACCCAATACCCACAGGGGGGATTAATATGTCTGAGATGGCCTGGAAGCACTGAATATCCCACGTAAGGATCTGGAGGCGAAGTGTCTACTCTGATTTTACTTTTCTTGCTAATTTGGTCAAGATGATGAACTCTAAATCATGTAACCTGATACTACAATTTTACTTAGTTTAGTTTTATTTTGACTGCATAAAATAATCTGATAACAAAGGACAATCCAGACTACATTTTTGGTGTTTAAAAAGGAAATGGAAGAAGAATAAATGATAGACTCCCACCCCTTTTCCAAACCAATAATGACATTGATTCAGCTTCCTTTGCTACAAATGTGTTGTTATTTTGTCTTGTTCATGGTTTTGACACAAAGGTGGGACAAAGGACTCACATACTGAGTGCTAAAAGGAAAAATATTTTAACAGAAACAGGCGAGAGGAAAAAAAAAAAAGAGGAAAGTCCATGAGCCTAGGTTATGGAGAGAAATGGAAAAATAACACAAGCAACAAAAGATAATGAGGCAGTGCTGCATGGCTGTAGAAGCAGCCCTTTAATAAGGCTGCTTCTAATCCTCTACAGTCGTGCAGTGAGGGAGGAGCTGGTGAAGCGCCAGGGCAGGTCATGACAGTTTTCTCTTCTGCCAAGTGTTTAGCATCTTTCTGATTGTGTTGGTGGCTTTTATGTCATTTTTCTCCCGTTGTATCTTCTGAATTATTTCCAACTTTCAGTCAGGATGAAAAATCTTTTAAACATGCAAATAATAATTTGACATTTTTCTGGAAATTATTAACATTACCTGGTGAACATTTTTGGCAGTGTCTATTGCCACCGTACTATGGCATACAATATCATCTTGTCTCTTACCAGAGCCGGTCATGGATACTCTTCCATGGAGTCATTATCCTCTTGTTGCCCCAGTACTGTGGTCATACATGATTTATATGGTACTGGGCCTAATAATTAATTAATTCAAAAATTTTTTCTCTTGTATTCATTATCTGAGTCTGAAAAATCTTTTATTTTGAAAAATAAATTCTCTCGGTTACATCTCTGTCACTTGAATGCCAAAAATGTAACCCACGTGTTAGCAAAATAAGTAAAAAATACAGACGTCTTTTTAAAGTTTCTTTTCGAAGACGAAAAGACACACTGAAGGAGAAGAGAAAGCTTTTAACAAACAATACCAGGAGTTGTACATGGATTTATGGATTGATTGTGACAGGTGATTCCCACAGACGAAGCGCGCTCTGTATAATTTGCGGCAACTGATATAAACAATCTACATAACACCCCCCTCCCCGGTCCATGGTAAAATTGCCAAAGGTTGACCGGTCCGTGGTAATAAAAAGGTTGGGGACCACTGATTTATATGCAGTGTTGGGAAAGTTCACCTTGATTAGGAACTAGTTCAAAGTTCAGTTCAAGTTACTCAATATGAATTAGTTCAGTTCATCGTTCATTCTTCCAAATTATGAAGTAGAAGTTCATGGACTTTTTCGTTCTTTATTTGTGTTATTATTGTAAACTTATTATTAACCGTTCCTGACGTTATCCTGTCCGCAGTCAATAAATCAGGGGAAAATGCCTCCCCTCCAGGGCTGAAGTAAGTACCTTACCCCGGGGTTAACTTCCCTCTGCAGGTTCTTAGAACACAAGGAGTGGTTTCAGTGAGTTTCGTTTTCAATGTTTATTTCCAAGAACGGGACAACACCTGCTACGGTCGCCGGTAACACTCTGTACATTTAACTCTTTTTCTCCACTCCCAAAAACTCTCTGCACCCCTCTCTCTCTCTCTCTTTCTCTCTCTGCCCCGCCCAAAACGCTTCTCATTGGCTATTCCACAACATTATGTTGCCAACATTTGTTCAGAATAATACAAAAATGACATCTATGATAATGCTGTGTTTTGATCCCGTTTTATATCTTATATAATAATAATTACATAACAATAATAATAATTACAACATGATAAGAATGAAATATGAACTACATAAGAGCGCAGTTCAATAAATGCCAGAATAACCGCATTCACAACTTCCCGTTCATTTGGCAAAAGTGAACGAGTCATTCACGTTCGTCAAAACTATGATATAGTTCGTGAACAATCCATCAATGAACTCGTTCAGGTACAATACTGTTTAAATTATGAGTGTTAATTCAACACACAGTGTTCATTTTAACACTTTTTCCGAGTTGATATAATTGTCATGGATTCTGAGTTAAAATTACACTATGTACAGTGTTAATATTTTAACTCTTTAGTTGTGTTAAATATGTGACACCCATAGTGTTGTTTTATGACACCCCACAAGTGCACTTTCAACTTAAAATTGTGTTATTCCCTTTCACTATGGGAGTTCATTTTTAACATACATAGTGTTGTTTGATGATGCATTAAAGTGTATTTTTAACCTTAAAAGTGTCATTCTGCTGAAAACCACTTTTCCACACTCCTGTAGGAATCTAATGGGTCACCCCGATGAAAGTGGTTTGTCACCTCCACTGGCTGCATACCGCATTCTCAGAAAACAACGAGAGGAATGAGGGACCCAGAAAAAGCCGGTAGCATCACCCACGTGGGGTTAAACCCATCCCCCATTGCAGAAAATCTGAAGTAGCATTAGCATTAGTATCTACGAGAGAAGACGGTGCGACTGTTGCTGGTTCATGTACTCTCTGTGGAAATAAAGCCATGTTTTTCCCCTGCACGTTTTCAGAACAAGCAACGACACGAAACCAAGCTGGATGCTACTCTGATAATGGCAAACACATACGGAGAGCCAGTGGGGAGGGGGGAGTGTTCCTTCATGCAATCTGAGCCAATCAGAGACGTCTCATCACCGCGTCATGAACATGTATGAGGAAGTACCGGTAAACTCTGTAGTTTGACCTCAAATCATTTTTCTACTGTGAAAAAACAGCTTGAAACAATGTAATCCTGACGTTTTTTTTTTTTAATAGAACCAACACACAATGTATTCAATAGCAATGGAGCTCAAATGTGTTGAGCAGCAACAGTGTATAAAAAATACAAAAAAAAATACAAAATAAAAACTCAAGCACAACTTCAACATTTGCAAAGAAAATAACTATACTATTCTATATATTGGCTCTCATCCCCACCATGAGCATTTTGTAAATCAAAGGGCTTATAAATCACACAATTGTGATGAAAGGAGCATGAAAATCTTCACTGAAATATTCAACCACAAGCATGTTCACAAGGAAGCAGATAACCCTGTCAACAACAATTATTTTCTCTATTCTGTAAAACACTGGCATTCATGTTCAATCTCACTGCAAATTATGAATCCTGCCCTGTACTGATTCTAACCTTGTTTAAATGGTATAATCCATGTACGTTCTTTGCTGTCTTCTCCTTTTATCAACTGACGTAAGGGAAAAAGGTACGCAGTGGTGCACTTCCAAACCAGAAGTTGTGATCAACTCATGACCAGAAGAGAAGAAACATAACCTCATGCACATGCTCAGTGAGTTCTTCTTCATAAATATGTAAATTAATTGATTGTCTATTCTCTGTATTCTTTACGTCATATTATTTTCACTTAGTCGAGTCACTTCCACTGGTGTTTTTTATGGTAGAGATTTTAACCAATTATATTTCAGCTAGCTTGTGTTGTAAGGTAAATTACATTTGCTTTAGACCTTCAGAACAGACATAGCAGCCCCCATGCACTGTAAGTGTACAAGAACAGTCAGGTTACAATAGCCAATCAGATCGCGATTCTGCATCCCAAGGCAAATTAGAAGGTTTTACGCTCAACTTGACGTGTACGTGTTCAGTGATTGGATTAGCACTTGCTAGGGCCTGACAAGTGGCAATCTGGAGAATATCTAAACAAACTAAACATGGAAATTCAAGAGCCAGCTGTATTTTAACCCATAATGGACGAAGGAGAATTTTCTTCGGAGCAAAAATCTGAGTGAAAGTTTGGGAAAACTTTACACACTGGTCTGTTTGGCTGTTACTGTTTTGACTGTTCTGTCCAACGGTCATTTGCAGCATTAAAGCGTATTCAAATTGATGCCAGAAATGCAACCGGACAGTAACATCTTCAGCATTAGCCTGCATGTCCATAGAAAAGGAACTGACTGATGGACCTGAAACACAGATAAACTGTACAACAGCCACTGAAGTGTTCTAGAGAAAAGAAAGGAGGTTTGACTTTTTGTTTGTTGTATATCCTACTCTCAAAAACACAAATGATCTCTTAACTTTATTTTCAAGGAATAGTTTGTTTTGTTATTGTCTGGTTGTGCAATTTATTACACATACTTATTTAAGATCACGGCATTTTGGTGGCATTTTGTTTAGTATTTTTAAATCACCTTTTATTTTTGGCAATATCTGTAATTAGTTTCCTAATCTTGACTATGAATACATACTTGATGGTTTTAAATGCTCATGAAATAAAGTGCTGCTTGACTGGTCTATACCGAGGCAAAGTTAATATATGGGGCGTCACTGAAGGTCTAATGTTGAAATGCACGGCCCACTACTGGATATAAGTATTACATCATTTTAATGCAGTTTTCCCATTTCCACCTGAATGCAAATATTTCTTGAAACGATATGTATATGGATGGTGAACCTTTAGGGTCCACAAAAGAAGAAAAAAAAAGTGTTGTTATTCCTTTTAGGTTCCATGGCATGAGTGATACCTCTGTCCACAGTATTGTGTCAGCAGGGTGACAGACTCTACCCAAGATAGAACCAGGGTGCTGATTGGATCTGTGGGAACAGACTAACAAGAAAAGCAGCCTCACAGGGCTGTGAACAGAGACACTGACATTTTTTATGATGATAACCTGTCAGTCACAGCAACTTTATTTTTGGCTTGTACTGTTTAACTGCATTGCATTGGATTGAATTGAACTGAATTGAGTTTTATATTTGTACTTTTTACTCTTTTTAAAATTTTGCATAATTTTGTGTCACACACATTCAACCTGTGGTGTTGTATTGGTTTGGATGTTAATATTTTACCAGACATAAGCCATTTGGATGATGAGTAGCTGCTAATCAACAACATATACAATGGAAAACACTGGAGAAACATGGAAAAGGTTCAAGGACAGAAATTCAGAATAGATAGGGAACACTACTGCTTTAACTGTGAACCAGACTAGGACCTGGAGAACCACAAGACCTGTAGGTAGTTAGACCACCTGCCAATAAGCCCAACGGGGACAAAAGTAGTAGTCTTACTATTGCTATAGTAAGACTACAGCCACTGTGGCAGTAAATGTTCAGGTCATGTGACTGAGGGAATAATATGTATAGTTTTAATATCGAGTCCATGCTTTTCCTTCCATTCTATTCCACCACTTTGGTGGCTATTCTTTTCTAATTTTACAATGTCCTCTACAAAATTGCCTAATGTATCACAACTACTAAAGCCGATTACTAATTTGAGGTGATTTTTTTTCCCTTAAAGCATTAGTGCCGAGGACTATGCTGCTCCTGCTGCAGGGCCGAGTTATTCCCAGCCTGCTTCTGTTGGCTTTGTGTTTAATGGGGCCTAAGGGTGTTACAATGAGATTAAATGTGGCCAGTCAAGGCATCTACTCATGTCACATAAAAAAGAACAAGGGCCATGGTGCGTGACATTTATGAGATGTTGGTTGAGCAACGACTGTTTGGGGGGAAGTGGTTTGTTTGTTGCAGGTGTCTGCTGCTTGGGGAGAATGAAACGGACAGCTGAGCGACTGAACAAAAAGTGAATGGCGTGTGATACAACATGATAGGAGACTGAATCAGAATGCTGACACTGACCAGAAGGTACAAGACACAGTCAAACTCTCAATTCCTTCTTTTACAAATGTAGATCTTTTACAGATACTGAAGCAAATATGAATAAATAATGTCACAGTGTTAGTGGGTTCTTCACTGAAGCCATAGAACATCTTTTATGTGGCCCAAGATGCAATATGTTTATTTCATTGTGCAATTTCAACACATGAAAATTATTTGATAAAACACTGGACTATCCTGCAAATCTTAATGTCACATTAAATGTGATAAGTCAAAATAAAGTGTGTATATTTCTGCTACTGAAGCAGCGTCTTTATAGGAATGAGATGTGAATCAAAACATAAGAGTGGATTGGGTTGTTGTTATTAGATGTTTCTGGTGCCTTTTCCTCTTTAACTAAATAGGCAAGAGTGGCAAAGAAAGCACATGCTATCTGTGATGATGTATCAAATCCCCTTCATTGGGTACATGTAAGGTTCAGGCCCCGCCCCTTTTCCAAACAAATAGAGCTTGCAGGTCATTCATTCTGACTAGTACACTCACTCACTCATCATCTGAACCTGCTTTATCCTCACTCCAGCTACAATGGGTGAAGGGTACACCCTGTATGAGTCTTCAGTTCATCTCAGGGCTGAACATATATAGACAAACAATCACTCTCACATTCACACCTATGGACAATTTAGATTAACTAATTTACCTATCAGTGCATGTGTTTGGATGGTGGGAGGAAACTGGAGTACCTGGAGAAAACCCACACAGACACGAGGAGAACATGCAAATTCCACACAGAAAGGTTTGGTGTGGGATTTGAACCAGGGACCTTCTTGCTGTGAGGCACTAGTGTTAACCACTGCACCACAGTGGCACCCTCTGACTAGTACAGTAGTATTGAATAAAAACTTGAATTCAAGACTGCACAAATAGCACTTGTTAACTAAAATGATATATTGCACCTTTCATCCTATTGAGGTGCTGTGGCTCAGTTGGTAGAGCAGGTCGTCCAATGATTGAAGGGTTGTCGGTTTGAGTCCCGGTTCTGGCTGTCCACATGTCAAAGTGTCCTTGGGCAAGACACTGAACCCTGACTAGGACTGACAGAACCTTATAAACGTACTGGTGTATGAGTGTGTGTGTGAATGGGTGAATGTGAGGCTAATGTAAAGCGCTTTGAGCACCATGAAGGTGGAAAAGAACTATAGAAGTGCAGAACATTTATTTATGATGTGTAGGAAGTTTCATGTTTTCTTTGTCCTGTTCATGTCTTATATCGTGGTTGTGAGTGGGGTGTGTGTCTGTGAGTGAATGTCTATTTTTGTCTTTTTTATGAAGTTGTAACAGATATACTACATGGTGAAGAACTATTTTCCGCAGGGACCATAAATTATCTACTGATCTAGGTAAGATGGAGGATGGACTCCCTTTCATTTGTTAAGGTTCAGTTTAAGTTTAGCAGCAGGTAGACGTTTGGTGTTCAGTGTCACAAGCCTGCATACTGTACACATGACATGCAGTATCTAGTTCTGCATAATGTCAGATAGTAATGGTTAGTGCATTAACGACTTCAGTTTTTCTCAAGTTGATTTATCCCTAAATAAAGTCAAAGTCGAGTCGATGTGTCATGATGACCTCATCACATTGTCAGCTGAGGAACAACACAGACACACGGCTAAAATAGACCAAAAAAAACCAAAACATGGACACACGTCTGTCCAGTAATGAGCAACTTGTATTAAAGTTCACTGTAACGTAACAACGTCCACTGACAAGACATAAGCAACAGCATTTTAACCCCAACAAAACAAAGGCTAACATTAGCAAAGAGTTTTCTGTTAAACTACCCAACATCAGTAGGTGAACATATGTCTGCATTTTGTCTGGACCCTCGGCTCTAAAATTGGACTGTCCACACATCTGTCACACATCCTCACTTTTTATATTAACTCCTTTAGCCCGATGGGCCGTGGGCCGAGAAAATTGTGTAATTTTTCATTAATTATTAACATATAATAAATCTGGACAATGGAAATTTGTTTCAACTTTTACTCAAAGTTAAGACCCTAATGTTCATAAAAATACATATAAAGTGTACTTTAGTGATAAAAGTCACCTTTAAACATGATCTTTAATGTGTGTGTGGTGAAATATAAGTTATTTTTAATCGCCGATACGCGCTATTAATTCATCTATATCTTATTCTGGCGAGGGATAAGGCGGCCATGTTTGTAGAGGTTTGAAAGAGGAGATTCTCCTGAATCCATTAACACCTCACATTCCATGAACTACATTTCCCTCTGGACAGGAAATGCATGCGTAAAAGGTGAAAGGTTAGCATCTTTGCGCACGTCGGGCGCATGCACATACTGGCCTGGGGCAGACACGCTACCTGGGGCACACACGCTACGGCAGAGACATTTGTGTGCCGGTTATAGTTATATTTCCCGACTTTACTCGTAGTTTTAAGTCATTTTAGAGAGTTTTAGTGAGTAACAGTGAGTGACAGTGTATTTTCCCGACTGTTACTGGTAAGCTTTGTGAAGTGTTAGCTGTTAGCCGCGTGCTAGCATGTAAACAACAGAGACACTACAGAGAAGCAGCTGAATGTTCAACATCTGACTGAGATCTGACTGTGGATATGAACTCAAAACAGGATGAACATCTACCCAGTAAGTTGTTGTATCTTACTGATATCTTTTTTACAAACTAATAGTAACAATAATAACAATAATACTACATTTTATACTATACACATGCAAACACTGTTGACTATAGTAGTATTTTTTCAGTCTCATTTCTCATTGTATTGTTATTTTTACACATAAGTAGATAAGTTTATAATTAATCAATGATTGTTTGAGGATTTATTCACTTTCTCTGTCAAAAATAAATAACATTCTATCATTTCATGAGAAGGAAAAAGTCTCAAATCATGATTGTCTTCATTTTTCCTAGGGAGGAGGATGACAGCCTTATTTGACACAAATAAAACTGCTTTTTGCAGAAACACATGGACCAGTTCAGTCTGCTGCCAGCCCCCCACCTGATGATAACACATGGACATTTTTGGACTTTATTGCAATTGTTTGTGTTTTGAATGTTTGTATTAGTTATTTTGTTTAGTAAATTTGCACTAATTTTGATATTTATATTTATTCTAATTGAATTTATCATATATTTTTGCACATATGTTCAAATTTATATTAGATTTTTACTGAAGTGTATTATTATTATTATTATTATTATTATTATTATTATTATTATTATTATTATTATTATTGATATATTATTATATTGTTTGGAGTAAGTTCTTAATAAAACTACTCCATTTGGAGACAAAATAATCCATGTTTATATGGTTTTATTCATTTTAGTTGTGCACAAAGGTAGAAGTTGATGAAACACAAGGTAAATTTCATTTCTAAAAGCTCTAGTAGACAGTAATAGACGTCTGTAATGGATATGAGTTGTATTTTCCAGACAGATTTTACTGGAAAATTAAAATAATGTATTTGGAACAGTTTGGCACAACAGTGTGCCAAACTGTTCCAAATACACTGTCCACCTGGTGTTATCTTGACTTAAACCTTTCTGGAGGCTTTGTCCTTTGCTCTAATTCTATCAACTTTTGTTCCTGTGTTGGAAAGGAGTTACTGAAGGTGATTAATAGTGTCTATATTCATGGAATCATTGTTAGCAGGGTGTTTTCTTTTGTCAAAAAAATAATAAATTCAGGCGAGACTAAAAAATTCTATTTTATCTTATAGTTTATTCCAGTTTATTCGGTCATAGTAGTAGCTACACTATTTTAGACAATGGGAATAGATTCTGTGAAGCCTGTAGATGTCCATAGATACAAAGAACATCCATATAAACCTTAGGATTGTGGAGCAATTCATCATTTACTTTGGGTATGTCTTTTTAAGGCGTTTTTCTCTGAAAATAGGCTCAGGGTGGAAGAGGTTAACTGCAAAAAGACACACACCACACCGTCTACACCGTGTTTGGGGAAAAAGAGCGCGTTGTCTTAGGGCGTTTTGTTTGCACTGTTTATCACTCAGGATAGCTAGTGGATGCAGCTCGCTAACTCAGGTTAGCCGATACCTGTTCAGATGGCCGTGCTGTTTTTTTCATCTAAAGTTAAGTATTTCCACACATGCGATGTGTGTCTGTCACTCTTTTGTTTTGTCACACCACCACAACTGCACCAGCACCAGCCTCCGGTGTGAAGTTGGCACCAAGCAGCTATGTCTGATTTAGGTCTGGTCTGTGTTTACGTGCCAAGAGAGAAAGAGAGAGAAAGAATAACATGCAACTTGTCGACTTCTCCAAATGCTTGTGCTACGGGAGTCAACGTGTCGACCAGATGACGTTTTAGTTAATGCACTAGTAATTGTGTCCTTCTGTGAACTTCATTTGTCAAATGCTACAAAAGTTGCTTTACTGACAACAATAGCTGTTGTAAAACTTGATGGGGTTGATGGTGCGCTACATTGTTTTAAAGTGATTTGTGACAGAGAATGTGGTTTTGACGAAGTAAAATGTATAAGCTACAATGTAACTTATTCTCTCTATGACTCATATTTTATACATAAAAACAATACAGTTGCCATAAAATAACTGAATATAGAACAAAAAAAAGTAAATGGGTGCTTCTGTGAAACTGTGTTCATTTTGGTATCTGGAACTGTGCCAGCTTTTTTAAACTCATGTAATAATGTAGACATATTCCACCCCCAGGATGTGCATTTGATCTGAAAACATGGCTGTAAATTATCTTATAGAGACTATAAAAAAAGACACTATGTTAAATGTGTTGATCCTCATGGTTTTTTTTTTTCTTATCCAGCCTCATTCCAGGTTTTTTTTGTGGAACCTATCCTATGCAGAATGTGCCCATTTAGGCAAGGGAAGGTTATTTTGTATGATACAATTCATGCAGGACAATTCACAGTTTTATAAAAATATTGAAAAGAAACAGGTTAAGACAGATAAGTACATTGAAAACATAATCAATGAAATATGGATGAAATGAAAATAAAGTTATCAATTAAAATAAAAAATGTAAAAAAAGTAGAGTGCAGATAGAAGCCTTTCAATTCTATGCACAGTTGAACAGAACCATTTTCAGCCTGGACTGAAACACTGTCAGAGGTGAAGTCTGTCCAACTGTTCCAGAGTTTAGCTCATGGAACTGAAACACAACATCGCCCTCTTTAGTCCTGACCCTGGGCTCCAGCAGAAGACCAGTCCCTGAGATGATTCATATGGGACCAACCTGTCACAGATGGACATTGGATCTAGACCATGGACAGAGTTACAAGCAAAGCGGTTCTAAGTCTATTTAGTGGATGGTCCCAGACCAGATATTTGGGTTATTGTTACCACTCAAAGGGGCACCACTTTGTTTATGGGCCATTCTACTGAATTGCAGTCCCACTATTTAAAAAAATACACATTTTAAAAAACAATTAGGTATTCAGACTTTACATTCAGACAAGTATCAATTAACCCTCTGGGCGCCCAAGTCGCAAATTTGCGCCAAGCGGCGGTGCTCTGTTTAATCCACTCTCTCATCTAACTGCGATTTGAAT
This sequence comes from Siphamia tubifer, assembly GCA_020466265.1. Classification (NCBI taxonomy): domain Eukaryota; kingdom Metazoa; phylum Chordata; class Actinopteri; order Kurtiformes; family Apogonidae; genus Siphamia; species Siphamia tubifer. The sequence goes on from CM035803.1 coordinate 10,412,157, forward strand.
GCAGTTCATACTCCATACCATTAGGTGGCAGACATGCAAATCTGTCTCCCGAGCACAAATTTAGGCCCTGCCCCGATGAAAAGTTTTCCAGGAAATGCCTTGGTAAATGACCGCACCTCGAAGCGCTAGCTCAGAGCTATTCCGGAGTATTACGGAGGCGGCTGCTCTCGCATTGCTGACTAAAGTTATACATCAAACACACGAAATGGCAAAAAAGAGGTTCACGGTTCATGAGGCATTGTGTCAGGTCTTAGCTGACTCGGATTCTGAACCTGAAGATCCAACATTTGATGATTTTGACCGAAGTAGTAGCAGTGATAGTGAGGAATCTGACCAGGAAAACTTTTGCGTAAATGTGCAGCGTGGTGCTTCAGGATCACGTTTTCGATCTGGAGCAAGAGGATTGAGATGTCGTGGTGGCAGAGGGAAGAGGGATTAGTCGTGGAAGAGGGAATAGTCGTGGTAGTTTTGCAAATAGCGAGATTGATTCTGGGTGGATGCTTTTGGCTAATGAAGAGAGATATGCTAGCTGGATGAAAGAGTTTGACGAGCCGGGCGGCTACTTAGGGAACGGTGACCTGACACAAGCTAGCCCCTTTGATTTCTTGTCCCTTTACCTCACTGATGAATTTTGGAGTCACATAACCACTGAAACTAATCGCTATGCTACAAAAATATCTTAAAAATATACTTTAGGTCCTGCCCTACAAATTTGTAATTTGGAGCAAAGCTCTATCTCTTACCACTTTTGTGCAACAGCTCTTTGAAATATTCATGTAAAAAATATGTCAACATTGAAAAAAAATGGGGCGCCCAAAGGGTTAAAAACAATAAACTAAATGAGACAATACAAAATTAAATGTATTAAAAGAATCCTTTACATGTTACCATCTATTGGAAGATGGCTGTCCTAACCTCTAACCCCTGGATTTCAACTCATAAAAATAGTGCTAAAATGATTTTTTCCCAAATGTAATTTTTGAATACACCCCTTTTTATGGGGGAGTTGAAATAATGAGAGGGATTCCTGCGGGAGTGCAGACCTCCAGTTTGACATCATCTGGCAGTCCCTTTGCTATGTCGAAGCTCAGTGCATGGTGTGTCTTTTAATTCCCATTCTACACTTAGATTCAATTAACCACATGCCCGCTTTAGTCTTTAGTGAGCACATGTGATCAGATCTGATGTTCTGCCTTCAATATGCAAATAAACAAATTAATCTATTCTAAAATGTAGCTGCTGCCTTCATTTCAAGCTCAAAGATAACTGAAATAATTTATGTTGATGTGTTTTCTTGTCTGTTACTGACTGTATGAATTGAGAAAGATGGAAAAATAAAAGCAAGGAACAAAGGCAGATCAAATACACAGCACATAGTCACACAATAATATATTATATTTAAGATATGACTGGCATGATCGAACCAGTTCTTTTGCTCTGTTCTGTTCTGATCAATCCCATGATCAAGACACTTGCCAAGCAATAGTGGTATCCCCAACTTATCAAGACATACAATAAACCAAAATGACTGCCTTTTGTGTTTTGTACAATATTATGATACTGAGTAATATGTGGGTAGCTGCTCTGTCCTATAAGCAAAAGGTGAGCAACGTATCCCCCCATGCAATGTTTGTTATAATGGAAATAACCATTTGTGTACAACTGTTATTTTAAGATACAGACCTTACACAATGGACAACAGAATGAACCTTATAGTATGTATGTTTCTATGTAATACATTGCACATTTAATGAGCAAAAGAAAACAATCTAATTGTTTTAAACTTCCAAAAAAAGGGGAGGCTAAATATATTTCTGAAGGGTTTTAATACAGTTTAGTATTTCTAGGATAAAAGTTTGATGTGACCTCAATAGTCATTGGACAGCAGAATTTACATACTGCTGAGTGTTTTCATCTTCTCTCTGTGGTTTATTCATTAACATAAAAAATAAATAAAAGTAAGATTTGGCTGACACATACAAATTGCAGCTGTAAAATATTCAGAGTCTTCTTAGTTTAAGACAAGATCGTGAGAAAATATGGTGAAATCTTAGATGAGACCAAGACCTTCAAAGAATGACCAAGACAGTTGTCAAGTGTCACAGCACCGTTGATATGCAGATCCCTATAGCGACGTGATAAAAGCTGTCTGCAGATGTATAATGAACGAGACAGATTAAGATCAGCAAAGAGTATAGAAGCGTTTAAAGAAGAGAAAGAGCTGGGAGTCTATGAAAAGACATATTGTGAAATGTCAAATGTAAATTTGAAAAGTGTTGAAGTGTTTTTCCTCATCTGATGCTACTGAGATCACAGGTGATGGAAGGATGGAGTGTATGAAAGAGTGTAGAGGAGGGACAGAACAGGCTTCTATTTCTGCAAGAGGCTGAATTTTTATTACATGACTACAGGTACAACTGGTAGAAAAATACTTCTATCATTCTGAAAGTTTTGCAAGGACACATTCATGTCATTTCAAATGTAACCAAATAAACAATATTTTAAGTTTGAGACCAATATTTTTAGTAGTCTTGTCTGAACTGCAAATAGAGCACAAATGTGATAGTTATGCAGAGTGTTGTTGGGTTATATGGACAAATAATTATACTGTGATATTATTTGCTCATTACAATAAACATTTTTATTTTAGTAAAATGTTCAGTGTGGCAACCTGTGTGGGGCAGGTCCAGGTGTGGTGAACTCAGACTTGTTATTATTATTATTAATTTCTTTATGTTTTGCCCAGTTCTTGTTCTGGTTGTTGTTGTTATTTATCTCGTGAAACATTGGTTGGGAGAGATAATTTTGATCTGTGTGTGATTGTGTGTGTGTGTGTGTGTGTCTGCCTGTATGCATCTGTGTCCACAGAGACATATCATGCTATAACTCAATAAATACTTAAGATATCACCATGAAATTACATGGGCATATACATATAGCTAATGCGGATCAAGTGCAATGATCCATTTGAGTAAAGGTGAAAGGTCAAGGTCACAATTAACTAAAAGCTCAAAATCACATTACTGATTATAACCTAAGAACAGAGGGTCACAAAACTTTCAGATTGGTACCAAATTGGTTGGTACCAGATTGGTACGGAATGAATATTTCTACAATTCTCATCATTGGTGTTATGACCTAAGACCAATTGTTTTTTAGATCTCTGGAGGTCAAAGGTGACATGTTACAAAATTAACTTCTGTAACACTGTGTGTGTCAAGCATAGACATATCACGCTGTAACTTAATACACACTAGAAGTCCCACAAGAGGGCCATTTGACCCCTAGCCCCCCCTTTGGACACTCCTTTTGTTATGTTACCTAATGCTATTCACAGGTAAAGTACCCGGTGCTTGAGTGGCTACTCAGAGATGAGAGTACGCCTTACTCACTTACTGTACGTATTTTGAACTCTAAAACCTTTTTTTTAGACCGTTGTGTTTACACTCAATTTATATAAAATGTGTTTGTATTACATTCAGTTTGCTTTCATATTCTTTTTTCTTAGACTTTTCAGAATACAACCATATGTGACAATTTTGCATAGATATTTACAGTTTAGTTGAAATACTTGAAAATGTCAAACAGCCTCAGAGTCTGAAAGGCTTGCATGGTGTTGGAACAAAGTGGCGCAGTCACATTTTCGCCGTCATTTCACATTTATGCTCAAGTTGCATCTGGAGAAGTATGCAGTGTAATTCACCGCCACAACGCAAGGGGCAGTCTCACGAAATGGCCAAACTGATGCAAGACTGAACTATGCAAAATGTAAACAAACTGACCATGAGTAGTGAAAACAGTGAATACAATATCAGATGGTGTGTAGTGTAGTGTGTGTATAACTGGTTCGGCCTGTGCCTCTGCTGCCTGTACACCATCTATCTGTTCATACATGTCAAAGATGATGGTCATGGAACACCGTCCCTGAAGTCAATCGGAATCTTCCTCAGTAAGTCCGTCATGAACAAGCCAAAAGAAGAGCAGTCATTGTTTCCCAGACTGCGCTGAAACATCTGTCGCCCTTCCACCAGTTCCTCCAGGTGTGACTGCAAATCTGTTTCATCTGTGCTCCTCCGCTTGCCCTGTGTCGCTGGCACTCGCTGGGTTGCCGCACAGAGGGTGGACCAATCAGAGGTCTCTTTTCTCGTCTTTGTCTTTCTGCAATGTTGTTACAGTTTTGGAGAGGTGCGCGAACTTCTCTGCTAACCGTACTTAACGTGCATGTGCATGTGCGTCGCAAACAACTTGGCTTCGGAGTATAAATAGGCCTTTAGACTCCACAGTGTTGATTTAATTTTTTTTTTATTTGAATGATTTTTGAATGATTTATTTCGAACATGTGCAAAGTGCAACAATAATCAATACAACAATAATAATAACAATAATACTCCACAATGACAGGTCTGAAAAGGAGTAGGATGAAGCATAAGCTTATTTAATCCTACCCCTTCTTCACTTATCCAATAACCTGAATTCATCTTATAGCAATATAGTGCATAGTACAAAAATTATGATAACAATAAAAAATAATAACAATAAGAATAATAACAATACCAATAATAAATAACTGAAGTACTAAACATATACATATATACAAAAAACAAAACAGAACACAAAAAAAAACCAAAAGAACCCCCCAAAAAACAAATGAGTAGATAGGAAAGTAGGTAACAGAGTTTTTTTTGTTTGTTTGTTTTCTTTTTTCTTCCCTTCCTTCTTCTTCTTTTCCCTTTCTTTTTTCTTCATTTTTTTCCCTTTTTCTAATATGTCTGCATTTTGTTCTCATTTTTTTTAATTTTATTTTATTTTTCTATTCATTCACTTATTTTATTCATTTATTTATTTTTATATATCTTTTAACCCCACAGAGGAAGAGTCAACATTGCTTGAGATCAATGTATATTCCAGTCTTGCAGCCATATACTATACTATTTAGTGCATGTGTGTGACCATCACCGGTCCTCCCCGAAAGCTGAGAAGACATCCCCCATTAGAACTCTCCCTTACAAGCCAGTGAGGGCAGTGCTACACCTCAGTGATGTGCGGAGGAAACAAAGACTGGACAGGACGGACAGGACAAATGGGGACAGAGACCAACAGGTGGTGCTATTGTAGTTAAAGACTGCAAGGTGATGTGTTATTCCCAACCACCAACTGTCCATCAATAAAAACAAATAAATAAGTAGATCACAAAAAGAGGAGAAAACCAAACCAGCACAAAAGGAGAAAAAAAAAAGATTCAACAAACAAACAATTAAACAATCCGCACCAAGCACCACAACCGTGGATGTCCTGATAGTACAAAATAGAATGCAATGTAATAGAATAGGCCAGAAGAGGACACCAGTGCAGAAGAAAATGAGTTTAGGGTAGAGATTGTGGAGAGATTCTCAGCACATTCTGGCGAGCCCCATCATTCGCTGAAATGGGACTTGGTAGTAGCTGACGAGACCCGATCAAACATGCAAGTGTGAAGGACCCCGAAGCCCAGAACTGCAATCACGACAAGGCAGGGCCAAGCCAACAGGGCAACCCCCACCCCGGGCCGTAGGAGCCACAGGACGCCACTCCCAGAGAGCCACCGGGGCCACCGTGAACGACACAAACCTGAAGAACAAGAGGGAGCAGCTACAGTCCCCTCCAGCGCACCGAGACCGACCCAGGCGGGCCGGGGAACGACGACCCACCTGCCACCCCAACCCCAACCCCGCCCACCCCAGCCCCCACTTACGGGCCAGCACCCCGTTAGAATAGAAGGTGTTATTATACCTCATTCTCACATTCACGCAAAAGTAGCCAACATGACTTCACCACTGCAAGGTGTGACCCCCTCACCTGGCAGTATGAATAGACAGAGGTCGCACCCCTCACCCCACATACTACCATAACATAATGGCAGTGTATTTGAGAAAGGTCTTCTAGGTACAGAAAAATGCTGGGACTTCTAGTGTTAATACTGGATATATTCTGATATTAGACACACTGACACATATTCATCAAAGGTTAAGGTTGCATTTAGCAGAAAGGTCAAAATCACATTACTGGCTCTAATTCAAGAGCGGTTGTCATAGATACTTCAGATTGGCACAAAATAGGGAATTCTCTGAATACTTGTATTTAAGTATGATTAAATACAATATAGTATATACAATACATGATAGTGGGTGGTGACAATCTGGGCTGGGGGTCACCACCCACGATAAAAAGGTGTCTTACATTTGTCACTTGGTCTACTCTTCTCTCATCTCAACAGATGCTGTCTGCTGGGTGATGTGGTCATTTGGTTTCATTTGTTTGTCTGTTTACTTTTATGCACTTCAACACATCATGCACTATTTTCCACATATGCACACTTTACACTACTGATGCCACTGATACTCACGTCTCATACTTTGATTTACCTTTCTTATGTTTAATTTACTTCATTCATGTTCCATACACCTTTTTTGTTATTCCATTGACAAACATGGTCTCTTTATCATGACCCTGAGCCAGTGACGTCAGTTACAGATGAATATATAGAATCTATCACAAAACAATACTTTTTAAGCTAGTTTTCAAATTAGGTGTTTGAGTTTGTAAAGAGATTTACAGCTTCATAATTAACCTCAGACATACATTATATTAAACATATTGTTTTCAATAATGTAGTAGCATTTAGGTTATAGGTAAAGAATGTGATATGTATCAAACAGAATATTTAGTTAAAGAAAAACATCCTACATGTTGTGGAAATTTATGAGGATTTTTTTTTTCTTTTTCAATATGCCAATCTCTACTGTCTATACAGTACTGTGGTATGAAATCTGGGTTTGTCTATTTTCACAGGGTTAGAGACTGTGACAATAAGCAGTAAGGATAAGGATCATGGATGAACTTCATGTACTCATGTCCTCTTGTTGCCATAGAACTGTGGTCATTTATAGAGCATTGTTTCCCAACTCTGGTCCTGGAGGAACACTGTCTTGCATGTTTTAAATGTTTCCCTCTTTGAACACACTTGACAGTCATTATCATTCTTCTGGAGCTGATAGGCTGATCATTAGGTGTGTTTTGAGAGGGATGCCAGGGTTGGGAAACACTGATGTTAAGTATATACCTCCTAGAACATAACAACAATGTAATTATGTTAATCCACTAAAGTTTAATATGGTTTGGACGGTTGGTTAAATGACACCAGTGTAGTGGTTGCTCTGAAATTGTATTTTTGGAGAATGAGCCAAAAAGTCTGCCCTTACGTTGCCATATCAATACAATGATGCCATAGCACCATGTGACCAGAAGAACTCCCCGGGGCAGAACTGTCTAACCCTGAGCCTAAACCTAACCCAAAGTGGAGGCTGAAGTTTGGGTGTGTGTGTGTGCATATACGGCCCTATAAATGTGACGAACTGAATATTGTAGTGAAAAAAGGATTGATATGGTGAAAGATGACTGTTATCATCCATCATATCTATGGAGCTGAAATGTAACGTTACATTACAATCAAAGGGTTCAATCAATGGGGCAAAAACAATCACAGGACTTCTGTAAAGCCCTGTGAGGCCACGTTGTGATTTGGGGTCCTATAAATGAAATGAAATTGAATAATTTAATATTAAGTTAAATTACAGACTAGTATGAAATAAACATGATTCCTATTATATTTACTTTCGTAATAGATTCATTTTTCAGCAGTCATGTGACGACATAGTGATGACGGTTTACATCAGTTAGTAACGTGCAGAGCCATGGTTGTGGATATTTATGTAGGACGCAAAAAAAGCCGTATATTTCTGCACTAGGTAAGACACTCTCTTAATAAATCACAGGCAGTAGCTACTGTGTACTGTATTTATCCTATTGTAATGTTTGTAGTATGGGAATGGTTTTTCCTGGTACAGTGATATAAGCAGATGCAAATATGTATGGAGCTACTTACATGTGGACACTTGTACACAGTGTGCATGCACCTGCTCATGTAAGAGAGCGCAACTTTGAAAAGTTTGTCCCTAAAACTCCACCCATGCCTGGAGGGACAGGAACCCCTATATGTAACCTCCTGCACATGCTCAGTGCATTCTTCTGTGCTTTGAGCGCACCCATGGCTCTGTCTGTGTTTGTGTGCAGCACCACATATATGTATGCATATGTGACACACCACCACGAAACCAGGCATAAGTGTCTGGAAATGTAAACTGAGTTATCTGTGTAGCTTGGTAGAGTGGAAACTAAGGTTTAAGATGGTGAAAAAAATATGTTTCTATCACAAGTAGAACCAAAGTTATGGTAATTTTAATATCCACATTTGGACATATTTTGCAATTTGCATTTTTTAGAAATTGGCCGTCAAAGTTTTGGACTGTTTTGGGGTAGGAAGTCCTTTGCAATGCATAATAATTTGTATCCGATTGACACAAATTATTCACAGATGTTAAAGGACACTCTGATGGACATGTCACAGAGGTTTTATATATTATAATAATAGGAAAGAAGTGTGACGTATTACAATCATTTGGCTTACGCCATTGGACAGAGCATTCAATATAGGCTTTTTCCTTGTACCAAACACTTGGGTGTTTACCCACGGAACGGAGATCGTTTTGTTCGGCGAAAAGAGGTGGAATTCAGCTTTGTCTTTGCTCAGTAATCCCTGAACTTTTGTCGCTGCTTAAATAATTGACTCAATAAACAACTTTACTGATTCAATTTCAATGTATTACCACGGAACTGAAAATAGAGGTGTAAAGGTACCGTTTTTTGATAAAATGTAAACACACATAAAAAAATCGCCTTCCAGCCTAAATTTGGCTGTAGCTCTGAACGCGACTTATGCCTGATTTCGTACTGAGCAGTCACATATGCCTTGTCTTGTCTCGTCATCTGAACCCACTTTATACTCACTAGTGTCACAGGGGCCACTGGGGGCCTAATCCAACTACAATGGGTGAAGGCGAGGTACACCCTGTATGAGTCTCCAGTTCATCGCAGGACTGAACATATATAGACAAACAATCACTTTCACATTCAATTTAGATTAACCAATGAACCTATTACCAAAACCAAGTTCATGTACGTTGGGGATGGACCAGACCCACCTCCCATGCAAATTGGAAGCAACACTGTAGAGCCTGTCAAGAACTTTGTGTACCTGGGGTCCATGGTGACTGACAACGGGGACCTAAAACCTGAGATCGATCGCAGACCAGCCCTGGCAGCATCTGCTCTGCAGTCTCTCTGGAAACCACTCTGGCAGCACCAGACCATCTCATGCAAGACGAAGCACCGGATTTACAATTCAGCCGTACTCTCCATCCTGCTTTATGGCTCAGAAACATGGCCCCTGAACGACAATCTGGCCACAAGAATCGATGGCTTTGACAGCAGGGCTCTTAGAACCATCGAGAACATCAGGTGGCCCCAGCGTGTTTCCAATGAAGTGCTTAGAGCCTGCGCATGCCAGCCCCGAGCATCTTCCTTGGTTGCACAACGCGGCACCAGCTGGCTCAGCCATGTCCTCTGACTACCTCCAGAACATCCGACACGAGCCATACTCCAGTTTGACCCAAAGGCAGCAGGCTGGAGACGACCTCAAGGGAAGCCCCGCACCCGATGGCTTGACGTCGTTGCAGGCGACCTCCAACAACATGGAGTCGCCGTGGAGGATGCAGAGCAGCTGGCTCTAGATCGCCAGCAATGGAAAAATCTGGTACACCTGGTCGGCTCAACACACTTGGACAGTATAAACTGACCCTTGCTGGAGCAAATGAAGAATGAACCTATCAGTGTTCATGTTTGGATGGTGGGAGGAAACTGGAGAAAACCCACGCAGACATGAGGAGAACATGCAAACTCCACACAGAAAGGTCTGGTGTGGGAATCGAACCAGGGACATTCTTGCTGTGAGGCATGAGTGTTAAGCACTGCACCAGTGTGTGGCATATGTATTACATAATTTTAACCCAGTTTTCCTATCTCTACCTGGATGCAGATATTTCCGACAATTACACCATTTATGGATCCAAAAGTTAAAAGGAAAAAAAGATTATCATCAACAGTACATAGCCTGGGTAACTGTCTTCTATTCTTTTCTTGTACCCAGATTGGCCCATGTTATGTGTGATGCCTCTGTGCACAGTATTGTCAGCAGGGTGACAGTTTACACAGGATAGAATCAGGGTGCTAATTGGCTCACTGGGAATAGACTAATGAGAAAGGTACTCCCACAGGACTGTGGACACAGACACTGAAATATATAACCAACTACACAAATGTGACTGTAAAATGTCATGACATATGTGTTAGATATGTTACCTGTTGCATAAATACCCACAGGTTAGAGTTGTTGAACATATTTTATGTTACTTTAATAACATAAAATATGCCATTTTAATAAAATATTTTAGAAACCTACTGGTGTATGAGTGTGTGTGAATGTGAGGCCAAGGCTTTGAGCACCATGAAAGTGGAAAAGCACTATATAAGTGCAGACCATTTATTATACAACATAAAATATATAAATATATTTACTACTTACTAACAAACACAGCTGAGTGTACGACAGCGATATATGGCAAACGGTCAAACAGAAAAGTTATGATGTCAGGAATTTAAATACATTACATAGGTTGTGGTCAGTGGTGGTATAGTCATTTAATTGATTACATGCAGAACATGTTGCTTTAAAGTCAAAACAATAAAAAAAAATCTAATATTATCGATCAATAGTAAGATAGATAGACAGACAGACAGACAGACAGATAGATAGACAGATAGATAGATATATAGATAGATAGATAGATAGATAGATAGATAGATAGATAGATAGATAGATAGATAGATAGATAGATAGATAGATAGATAGATAGATAGATAGATAGATAGATAGATAGATAGATAGATAGATAGATAGATAGATAGATAGATAGATAGATAGATAGATAGATAGATAGATGTACTTCTGAGCTCTGTTGCTGTCATACATATGATAGGACAGAAGTGCAATTATAACAAAAATGACATAGCCACAATAAAGACATAAAAGACATAAACAAACAACAGGTAATTCAATTATAAACAGGATGTGACACAGCCACAATAAAAGAGGTCCTAACCACAGCAATAAATATTTTACTTAAACAATAAAAACACACAATAAAAGACATAATAAAGAAAACACAGTAAAAAATAACAAAACAACAACAACAATTAAAAGACATATGAGGTAGTCAGACCTTAGCACCACCTGACCACAAGGTGCAGTCATCATCATCATCATCATCCTCATCATCATCATCATGTCCATCCGTCTGCCTCTCCCCCACCGTCCCTCCCCTCCCAAGTGTTTTCTTGAACCCTCTAATGGCCCAGGGCACAAACCTCGACCTGAGGCTGTCAGTGGAGGAGCTCAGTGACAACATTCTGCTACTAAATTAACTCCTTAGTTGAGAGAAGGCAGGGTTGGCCCCGGTCATCAGCTCCACTACTGTCTCCACAGAGTCCAGGATCATTACCTCTGTTTATATGGGAGTTTTTATTCCTGTTTATTTATGAATAAAAGTGAATTCCTCTTTAACATGATCATGTAAAACACCTAATTTCAGTTGAAAATAATTCCAAATTGAACTTAATTCACTGATTTATTCCAATCATTTTGAATTTGATAATTCCTCTGACATGTAAAAAAGTTAATTCCACTTTAACATTTTCCCTGTCGTTCTGCACATGCTGCTGGTTTCATCACTATGACGCAGACTTGGGGACTTGAGTGTGTGACTTGGACTTGAGACGCACTTAAGTCACACAATCAAAGACTTGTGACTTGTCTTTAGACTTGTGTGATATGACTCGTGAGTTCATTATCATGGAATTATTTGTTTTATTATTTACTTTGTTTCAGTTTTTCCAATGTGTTGCCAGTCACAGGTGGAAATAATAGTTTCCCTCCCTTGATATTTATGCAAAGGTTTGTAACGCGTACGTGCTGCCACATGGTTCAAATTACAAATACATACGTGTTGAATTTGATCAAAATATATTGATCAAATTTTTTTTAAAAAGCTTTTGGGATGTTTCTTCACATTGCACATGCATTGTTCTGATCAATTTTGATGGTGTAGTGTGAAATAACAGAGTATATTTTACAGTAAGGCCTACATGCTGCCACCACACATAATTACTACATACTTAATCCAAAACAATACAGTAATGCAGTATTATCTCAAATAGCATCTAATGTGAAAACGTTCATTTCAGCCATTTGAGATTTGACTTAAGACTGGACTTGGCATTACCCCTCAAAGACTTGAGACTTGACTTGGACTTGTAAAAAGTGACTTGTGAACATCTCTGCCATGATGCACATATTCCACACTATCGGCATTAGTTTGTTGATTACTATGGTTGATTCACTTGAGCTTCTGCTTCGTAATTATAACAAAAATAAGTGCAAAAATCACATGTAGTATCTGGTCTAACATGTTGCTAGTTGAAATGAACACAAAACAGGAAGTGGATGCAATCATTTCCTTCCAGTAGACATCCAGACGTTAAGCGACCGTCCAATCAGAACCCTCTGTACCTCCAGTTCTTAAAGCCCAATTAACTAGAGTGGAAAACAGCCATTTCCATAGAAACCTTTATTCAGAATTAACATATCCATGTAAACATCGAATTAAAGGAAATTGCTTTAATTTGATGATTTCATTCCGAAAAAATAATTTGGAATTGGAAAAACGGCACAGAACCAGCTCTGCAGATAAGTTTGTCCAGCAACTTCATTTATTCATACGCAGCATCTTCATCTTATATATTTTTTTATTTCTTGAGGATTTTTTTTGTGATTTATTACAGTTTGTTTTTATTTATTTATTTTACCTTTTAGTTATCTATGCTGTTATATTGATGAATGGAAGAACACTGAGCACGTTTTTGTCTTTTGACAGGTTTCAGTTTGTGTTCTGGATCGTTTTGTTGCCAATTAAATCATTCTTTCTGCAAAACAAATCAACCGACGGGTACAAATAAAATAACCTTGAACCTTAACTTCTAGTGAATTTCTATAGTTGAACCTGTGTGAGACCTTTATGTCTCTTAGCACTAAAAGCTGATCATGAATTTTTAGGTCAGGTTTGGCTCATAAACAACAGATACAAATGACTTAAAATGTCCAGTAACAGAAGCAAAGGTTAGCATCTGATTAGCATTAGGTTGGTGTTCACCTTAAACTACAACAGCTCTTAACTGTCACTTTTCTTAACCTTGCACACATCAAATATACTCTTTCAATCTATGTCAGGGGTGTCCAAATCCAGTCCTCGAGGGCCGGTGTCCTGTATGTTTTAGATATTTCCTTCTTCCACATGATTCAATTTAATCCTTTAACTCCTGAAACTTTAGCAGTTCCACAGTAAAAAGAATTTAAAATAAGCAACAATGTGAACAAAAAAATGGCCGAAGTCATCAATAAAATGAACAAAATGAATAATAAACTGACAAAATAATTAGTAACATGAACAAAGTAAGACGCTCATTGTTTATTTGTCTACATTTTACTTTTTATTTTATTATTTTTTCTTTCATTTTGCTCCATTTGTGTCTTACTTTCTTTATGTTACTAATTATTTTGTCAGTTTATTATTCATTTTTGTTCATTTTATGGATGACTTTATCAGTTTTTTGTTCATTTTGTTGCTTATTTTAATTCTCTTTACTGTTAAACTGAAGGTTAAGGGTTAAACTGAATCACATGGAAGAGGGAAATATCTAAAACATGTAGGATACTGGCCCTTGAGGACTGGATTTGGACACCCCTGATCTGTGTGATAGAGTTGTCATGGTGACTGAAATTAAACTTTAGGGGCCAGAGTGTGGTTCCATGCTGAGAAACTGAATGAGAATTTTAGCTCCTTACAACCCCAGGAGAGCTGGTCTCTATCTGTTCCCACAGTAGCTCAAAGGTTCAGAAGTGAACAGTCAATTTATAATCTATCTCTATCTCTAAATATCTGATTATTCTTACTCTAGAAAAAAATCAATATCAGATTTAGCCGTGTATGTAACTTATGTAATTTAGTACAATTCATGAATCCTATATCGGGTTTAAATTATATAATTTATCATATTATTTAGACACTGTTTCTGATAAAGTAAAACACAGCCTCAGATCCACTCATTCATCACACGTTTGAGATGCAGATTTAAAAATGAAACCGTCAAGCAGTTATATTTATTATAGCTCTTACTTGTGGCACTGTTTAATAGTTTAATTAATAACAGAGAATGACAGGAGATGAAACTTCTTTGAAGTGTTTATAATAATAATTATAATATAATTTGTGAAAAGACTTTTTTTAACTCTGTCACTAAGAAACATGTAACACATAAACAACCTGGTTCAGCTCAGAAATTCTTCAGTTATATTCTCTATTCATCTTCTGTTTCTACTCTGGCAAAATTATCCTGGGAGATCATCTGTGTGAACAAAGTCTTTTTGTATTTGATTAACTTCAGAACAACATGAGGCGATGTTGAAGGTGTGACACCATTAGTGGTTGATATTAAATGACCATGATCACAAACATAAACATTGTCATGATCTTTTACAGTATTTATGTTATGTTACGTTATGTTTTTGCGTTTGTCTGTTTGTTTGTTTGTTTGTCTATGTACAACATAGTCACGTGACTGAAACCTACATATGAATAGGGCAAAAAATAGAGGATAGATGGAGGAAAATAAAATACTATATACATACAGTAAGCGTAAATACACATTTGAATGTGTAGAAAATTGAATATATGGCAGCAGCAACAGTTTATCAATGGAAATAAAATGTGCATGTGTGGCACTATGTGTTTAAGTTAGTTTAAAATAGTTGCCCCCCATTTAAATTTATGTAAGGTTCAAAACTATAAAACTATTGTTAATTGTTACTGTGATTATGTGCTGCTATAATAACATGTCTTGTGTTTTTATTTTAAGAGGTAATATTTAGTTATGCCAGCAGAGGGCGCTTTATGTTTTGGGGATCGGTAGCTGACGTGCTAGAAGAAGACAGTCAGTACGGGATCAGAGCTAATGTTAACAACATGAAGTAGCCCCTGGAAATAACTATTGTTCCTATCTTTTGCAGGTAAGAGAGTTAGCACCAAACACAGAGTTCACAGAACAGTAGAAATGTTTGTAAAGTGCCTTAGAGATTATTATTTAAGTTAAAGAGAGTTATAGTAATTATATGATTTAAGAAGCGGGTTAGCCACCACGTTGCTAAGCTAAAGACCAGACTCGGGTCAGTGGCAACCGTAATGTTTAATGGAAGGTAACGTTCATCTGAGAAGTGTCTTGTAATACACAATGTATGGTACATATATGTGTTTATATGTAGGACGGTTAAATAAGCTTTGAAAAGGGTTTTTGTCTGAATAAGCTTTGAAAATGGTTTTTGTCTGAATGGGTCGTGTCAAGCTAAGGCTATGGAATGGAGTATGAACCTGTTGCTGTACTGTAGTGCTCCTTATAGGTCTTTATAATGGCAGATGCATTGTTTGTGGACAGTTTCTGTTGGGATATATATGTTTTGTAATTCATGGAGCGTCAACCTGTAATACTGATGTCCTATTTGAGTGATTATAGCTGACGCACTATAAGAAGACAGTCAGTACGGGATCAGAGCTAATGTTAACAACATGAAGTAGCCCCTGGAAATAACTATTGTTCCTATCTTTTGCAGTGTTTTGCAAAAATAAATGTGTTGCACCGAGAACGAGTTGGCCCATCATTCTCTGCCGTGTAACACATGCGTGTGGATTTGTAGCTTGTCTGTCTGTCTGTGCGTGTACATTTCCACTTTGTACACTCAAGCATCACCAATTCTTAATGGATTGTTCTGAAATCTGGCATGTAGACAGAGACGGACAAAAGGATGAAACAACCCAAATTTCAGCCAACTTGACTCACTACTTGTGGTCTGACGTCATATTGAATTTTTGCATCGTCACAGCAGAGATTTGTCATTTTCAACATGTATTGGTGATTTAACATAATGACTGAAAATGATATATTTGTAATTGGACAAGATCGAAGATTTCATATGATTTGCCAAGTTACCATGTGTTTTAATTTGTTTGTTTTAGTTTTAACCAGCTTTGCACAAAAATAACTGGACTCATTTCCATAAAATTTTCAGGAAAGGCATGTGGTGATCCAGAATAGACCATATGGGTAAATGTAGGTCAAAGGTCACAGTCAAAGGTCACATTTACACCACTGGTGTAAATGAAACTTTTTTTTTGTTTTAATGCATTTTTTCATTCCTGTCATACAAAGGTTTTTTTTTGGAAACAAATGGAAGATCAGTGCACTAAACCTCCTCCCAATATTTCTCTAATTGCCATGGTCTGATGATACATTTGTGGAAAACATTATTAGACCACCAAAAGTTCTCAAAAACAATGTTTAGCACTAATACAAAATCTACCTTCTGTGTTTATGATGAGAATAAATTAGGTCTGAAATGAAACTACTATGAGATATTTTCGTTGTTATTATATTTATCCAAACACATGGACCTTTATTTGTACCAGGTGTTAAAATGAACAAGAAAATGGAGCAAACAAGGGTGATCTAATATTTTTTTCCATGAAATAACCTGTGTGTAATCTGTAACGAGTACTCCCTTTTATTTCAGCACATAAATGTGGATTGGGAGATTCCATTACAAACTAATGTGTCCTTGTTATTGACTGGTTTTGTCATGTGTGGGTTTTTTTTTTTTTTATTGGGATGTGATACACGATGTGTGTACAGCTTCATCATTTGGTCTAGGCTGGTTAGACGCCCATGCAGGTGGTTGATTTGTCGTGTCGCACTCATGTTGTAGTAACAAAAGAAGGAGCAGTAGGTAACATGTCATGGTGTGAATAAGTCCAGCTCCAGTCGTGACTTTTGCTCCTTCATTCCAGGAGGCTCATGCAGCTGATACAAACGTTAGCAAACAAAAGCTCTGTGCATCCAAACTGAGCCATGGCTGCTCCCAAACTACTAGACTGATTTTCATGCAATTTTCAGGAAAGGTGCAAGGTGGTCCCGAATAGATCCCATGAAATTTTAGTTAATGTAGGTGAAATGTCACAGTCACCAAAAATGTGTTTTCACAATGATAAGAGAGAGGGTAAATCAGGTAAACTGTGTGTAAGGGCTCTGGGTTTGTTGTGTTGGTCATGGGTTTTAGTAGCCTAGGATCTAGTCTGTCCCCAGTGGCCGCAAATGGTATTTGCTACGGGGAGACAAACTAGACAGCCTAGGATCTGAAAATCCAAAATGGGTTGGACCAATCAAATCGCGAGGGGCGGGATTGGAGCCCACCCTGCCTCATGACGACACAAATACGACACGTAATGTTGTAGTCGCAGAGACGTAGCAGCTAGCACACATTGCCGTAACACCAGTTGCTAGCTGCTAGACAACATGGCTCATCACCAGGAACAACCATTTGAGCTGGCTTTGGCAGCAATGCTAGGTGATTTAAAATTACAGTTTTCCCTGCGAGAGGAGCAGAAAACGGCACTTAAGCTGTTTTTTGAAAAAAGGGATGTTGTTGGAGTTTTGCCCACCGGGTATGGCAAAAGTTTGATTTATCAGCTGGCTCCGCTAGTGGGACAACGCATGGGTCTGCACAACCCTTTTAGCCCTAATAGATAACCAGTAGCAAGAGGTCGAAAAACTGGGAATACGAGCAGCACAACTCGGCAAAGGCGACCCGGAGGAGATCCGAAGCAGCCGGTGCCAAATAGTGTACGGGAGTCCGGAATCATGTTCATCGCTCTGATTGGTTAGCTCTGACTGGTTACCCATCCAATAGTGTGGCGTTGTGTAAAGAGAAAACTTGACAGACAGCGGTTATCCCGCCCACAAATTCGCCTAGACTTTCTAGACTCTCCCCGTAGCAAATCCAGTTTGCGGCCACTGGGGACAGTCTAGATCCTAGGCTAGGGTTTTAGTATTTTTAATATTTTTTCAGTGTTAGTGGATTATTGTTGAGAACCAGGGACCTGAGTAACATATTGTATGTCTGTGAGCACTGGATTCACAAATAAAACCAGACAATTTCCAATTGTATGAGGGGCTCGGGAGGGTGACGACTAGTATTGGAAGTAGTAGTAGTAGTAGTAATAGTAGTAGTTATATTTGTAATAGTAGTGGTAGTATTTGCAGTAGTAATAGTAGTAGTAATATTAGAAGTAGAAATCATACTGATAGTGGTAGGAGTAGTTGTAGTAGTATTAGAAGTAGAATTAGAAGTAGTGCTAGTATTCAAAGTACTAACATACTTAGTCAAGTGGAGGGGCCATGTTCTTAGTAATAGTATGGGAAGTAGTAATAATAGTAGTTCAATGTTCTCTTCATCTACATGATTTGTAAATTAAATGTTGGAAAACAATTGATTTTCACCCAGACACACACACACACACACACACACACAGGTTGTAAAAACAGGCTATAGAGCTGATGATCAAAGCCAGATGAAGAATAACGTTATGAACTAAGTTTGAAAGCGTTTTGGGTCTATTTGAAAAAAAAAACATACTGAGATAAAGGAGAAACTATTTTTCAACACATTTTAAAATTATTTTACATTATATTTCATACAAAAATCCATATGTAACACGTTCTAAAGAACACCTAAATGATGTGCTACTATTTTTTGGAATATCTCTTTTTTCTTCCAGGTACATTTTGGGAATTGAACTAGTGTGTTTCACAAAATCTTTTGCAATTTATACATATTTAACTGGACAAGTTCTGCATGTAACATGAGTGGACACCAAGCTTGGAATGGGGGGGGGGGGACTGATGCAAAACCCACATATGTTCATTAGAAAAACACCTACTGTAGGTTCAACACATTTATGTCATTGTCTTTCTTCATAGTTTCTATTACCACCATGTTTTCAGAGAGATTTAACTGTCCATATTTGGGTTCTATTTTTGGAAACAAAGTTTGATTAAAAAATCATTAATTTTCAATACCTCAGAATCAGAATCGTTTTTATTCGCCAGATACATTTGCACATACATGGAATTCTATTCCGGCAGGTGGTGTCACTCTCAGAATAGTAGAGATATAAAATATAAAAATATAAAATAGTATGTACAAGAATAAAAATAAATATTATACAAAAAGAGTGAATGTATGGCAGTGCAAGACCGTATCAGCTGTTAATTAAAGTTATGGCAGTGGGGTAAAAACTGTTTTTAAGTCTGGTGGTTTTGGTGCGCAGGGCTCTGTAGGGGAGGAGGGAGAACAGGTTGTTACCCGGGTGGGCAGAGTCTTTAATGATGTTGGCTGCCCTCTTCCTGGTTATGGAGGAGTACAGTTCCTGGATGGAGGGCAGGGGGGCTCATGTGATTTTTTGTGCCGTCCTGACTGTGCGCTGCAGTCTGTTCCTGTCCTGCTGTGTGGCTGCTCCGAACCACACAGTGATGGAGGAGCACAGGACAGACTCGATGACAGCCGTGTAGAACTGGATGAGCAGCTCCTGAGACAGGCCGTGTCTTTTCAGCTGTCGCAGGAAGAACATCCTCTGCTGGGCCTTCTTCAGGATGCAGTGGATGTTCTTCTCCCACTTCAGGTCCTGAGAGATGGTAGTTCCCAGGAACTTGAAGGTCTCGACAGCTGACACGGGGCTGTTGCAGATGGTGAGGGGGGGCAGAGGCGGGGGCTGTCTCCTGAAGTCCACCGTCATCTCCACAGTCTTGAGCGTGTTCAGCTCCAAGTTGTTCTGGCTACACCAGAGCACCAGCCGCTCGATCTCCTGCCGATATGCAGACTCATCTCCGTTCTGGATCAGGCCAATGACTGTGGTGTCGTCTGCAAACTTCAGGAGTTTGACGGCTGGGTGCGTGGAGGTGCAGTCATTGGTCTAGAGGGAGAAGAGCAGAGGGGACATGACACACCCCTGGGGGGCGCCAGTGCTGGTGCTCCGTGTGGCTGAGGTGACGTCTCCCAGCCTCACCTGCTGACTTCTGTCTGTCAAGAAGCTGGTGATCCACTGACAGATGGGCAGAGACACGTTGAGGTGGGAGAGTTTGGAGGAGAGGATTTCGGGGATGATGGTGTTGAACGCCGAGCTGAAATCCACAAACAGGATCCTCGCATAGCAGCCTGGGCTGTCAAGGTGCTGCAGGATGTAGTGCAGTCCCAGGTTGACAGCATCGTCCACCGACCTGCTTGCCCTGTAGGCAAACTGCAGCGGGTCAAGCAGGGGTCCTGTTACGGACCTCAGGTGGCTCAACACGAGTCTTTCAAAGGACTTCATGACCACAGATGTAAGTGCCACCGGTCTGTAGTCATTCAGTCCTGTAATGCAGGATTTCTTGGGGACTGGGATGATGGTGGAGCGCTTGAAAATGGAGGGGACTTCACACAGCTCCAGTGAGCGGTTGAAAATCTTTGTGAAGACTGGGGCCAGTTGGTAAGCGCAGGTTTTGAGACAGGAGGGTGACACTCTGTCTGGGCCTGGTGCTTTCCTGATCTTCTGTTTCTTGAAAATCTGGCTCACCTCCTCTTCACGTACTCTGAGTGGGACCGGGGGGGGGCAGGTGGCAGTGCGGCTGTAGGTGTGATGGGGGCTGTCGTACTGCTGGTTTGGATGAGTGGTGGCTGGGTGAGGGGTGCGAAGTTGTCCCTCTCAAATCTACAGTAAAAGGTGCTGAGGTCGTTAGCCAGGTCTTTGTTTGCCTCGACGCGGGGGGAGGGTCTTTTATAGTTGGTAATTTCCCGCAGGCCCTTCCACACTAAGGCAGGGTCGTTGGCTGAAAACTGGTTCTTCAGCTTCTCAGAATAGCTCCTCTTAGCTGCTCTGACTTACCTGTTTAATGTGTTCCTGGCCTGCTGGTACAGGGCCCTGTCCCCATTCCTGTAGGCCTCCTCCTTGCCCTGGCGGAGCTGGCGCAGTCTGGCAGTGAACCACGGCTTATTGTTATTGAAAGTCCGGAATGTTTTGGTCGGTACACACATGACCTCACAGAACCTGATATAGGACATTACAGTATCTGTCAGGTCGTCCAGATTGTCATTAGCAGCTTCAAAGACACTCCAGTCTGTGCAGTCAAAGCAGGCCTGTAGTTCCTGCTTTGCCTCGTTGGTCCACTTACTCACAGTCTTCACCACAGGCTTGGCAGTTTTTAGCTTCTGCCTGTAAGTGGGGATGAGGTGGACCAAGCAGTGGCCAGAGTGTCCCAGAGCTGCTCGGTGAACGGAGTGATACACTCCTGTGATAACTGTGTAGCAGTGGTCCAGTGTGTTTCTGCCTGTGGTGGGGCAGGTGATGTGCTGTTTGTATTTGGGGAGTTCCTGATTTAATCTCGCTCTGTTAAAGTCTCCCATGACAATAAAGAGCGAGTCCGGGTATTTAACTTCACATCTGTTTAGTTGTTCGGCGAGAGTCTGCAGCGCTTCACTCGCGTTGACTTGGGGGGGGGTATAAACACCAGCCATGATGAAAGAGGAGAACTCCCGCGGCGAATAAAACGGCTTACAGTTTATGAAAAGAGACTCCAGATTCGGGCTGCAGTGTGTAGACAGGACTGTGACTGATGTGCACCAAGCATCATTAATGTAAAAACATATTCCACCTCCCTTTGTTTTTCCCGAGAGCTCCTTGTCGCGGTCCGCGCGGTGAAGAGAGAAACCCTGCAGATATAATCCGGCGTCGGGAACGGCTTCGCTGAGCCAGGTCTCGGTGAAGCAGAGGGCAGAGGAACGTGCAAAGTCCTTATTAGAACCGTTGAGAAGGAGCAGCTCGTCCATTTTGTTGGGCAGGGAGCAGAGGTTTGCTAGATGGATGGCTGGAAGAGGTGCGCGGAATCCGCGCCGACGGAGTTTAACGAGCGCACCGGCTCGCTTGCCTCTCCTGCGTCTCTTCCAT
Organism: Siphamia tubifer; assembly: GCA_020466265.1. Lineage (NCBI taxonomy): Eukaryota > Metazoa > Chordata > Actinopteri > Kurtiformes > Apogonidae > Siphamia > Siphamia tubifer. Next base: position 10,434,065 of record CM035803.1, read on the forward strand.
GTCTCGTACAGAGCTGCCGCTCCTCCAACTAAGAGTTCGAGAAAACTCTCTGGGTTCGTGCAGAACGTCGGAAAGGTGCATGAAGAGGACTCCCTGATGTTTAGCATGTTAGAGTGCCCGATCATAAAAAAAACACACCAAAACATGCAAATTCTAAGAGAGCTCTGTGCCGAGGCTGCCATCTGCGGCGCCATCTTGAATGGCCATAAAACAATAGTATACTGCCTTTTATGCATTTAGGAGATCATCATTAGGTACATCCCAGGGAAAAATATGTCTACATGTTGTTTTTTTTGGGGGGGGGGGGCTAAAAAGTGGAAATGGAAGATCCCAAAATGTAAGCAAATTGTGCCCAGTTTTTTATGTACATTAGAGCTAATCCTTTATTTCCATATAAAAGTGTTTTTACTTGGGCTGTCAGAGGCCAGTTGTCCTGCTGTGATAGTTGTGAAAATAATACCTGCCGTGTCATCGCTGCATAGTTTGACCTCCACTACATTCCTGCAAACCAGTGACCTTGTGGCTGAATACGTTGGCAGAGCACAGCGGCCACAAACCACAGGAGGTCTGTAAAGACCAGGAAGTGCAAACGCTAAATTACACTTTGAACAAAAGTAGCAGCCCAGTTTGAGTAGACACTTGATGTTTTTATGCTTTCAACCGGGAACAATTCCAGGCAATTTAACAGGCTTCGGGAGAAATTCACCTTCCTTCTTCGGACATCTGGTCGCTATTTCTTTCAGTGTTTCTGTTCTCGACCTCCTCTTCCCCTTTTATCACTCCTGTTAAATTCTAAAACAGTGGTTAACACAGCCCAGTCTTCCACATAAATAAAATGGCTCCCAGTAGTGATGACAATGCAATTCCAATTTAATCTCTACATAACAGGCTTCCATTCACCTTGTGAGTCTCATCTCAAGTCAAAAAAGATCAGTGGTATTTAAATAGCCCAGTATCACAAATCACCAATTTGCCTCAAAGGGATTTACAATCTGTTCAACACCTTCTGTCCTTTTGATCAGTTGAGCATGTTCTCATGCCTGAATGACAGCGTAGGTCGATTCCTCTTCTCTTTCTGATTCTGCTACAAGTGCATGAAATGTATGGACAAAAATACCTCTGACAGTATTAAAAACACTGCATTGCTGTTGCTTATAGGTTGGCAGAATGTGTTAATACCTAAGTCTGGGTTTGATGAAAGCTGTTCTGAAGCCACTTTTATGTTGGAATCGTCCATTTAGTAGAATTCAACTCCTAATCGACAGTCATGATAAGAGCTGTCTGAATTGCTTAAATAGTTATGTGGTTGGGCTGATGTCAAAGCAGAACTTTGCAACATTTTTTTCCTTAATTAAACAGTTTCATAGTCATTGTGATGGTTAAATGGGTTGAATGGAACCCCTCCGTCTGCCCACTAGCACCTCTTGGACCAATTTTCTCTCTCACGTCTCAAACACCTAGGTCTCATCCAAGATTTCATCAAATGTCACAGTTTACGACACTACCACACGAACACACTTCCAGCCAAGTACCGCTGGCTGTAAAAACACCAACCATCCATGTCTTCATTTCACAGATGTTTACAATGACAGAGCAGCTCAGATAAATCATCTGTAATCTGTGTTTTAGTGGATTTATGCTCTGTGTTTTGTTATTGACTGTGACAATGTTTATTAGTTTAGGAATTTATTTCATGAAAAGTGACTTGGATGCTTCTTGGCTAGTGCAGATGTTAGCATACTCATTAGCAGAGGTAGAAGTAACTAAGTAGAAGTACTTCCTTTAAGTATCTGTACTTTACTTGAGTATTTATTATTCTGGCAACTTTTTATATAAACATTATATTTTTATATAACACATTTATACATTTTTGTATAAACATCTGTATTTTATACTCTTTACATTCTCAGAATATATTTATTACTTTTTTTAAACTAGACAAATGTGACAGTATGAAAAATAAAACTTGACTATATCATAATCATAATTTTCTCATAATTTTGACTTTTTGTCTCTAATTTAAATTTTTTTAATCTGATAATTAAAATTGATAATACATTTTTTTTTTTATATATTTCTGACTTTTTCAGTTTTTTCCTGCTAAAATACATATTGTTTCATCTGTAGGGAAAAAATGCAGGTCTACTTTTTATTTTTTTCCTTTATTACAATTGAAAAGTTGTACTTTTTTACTTCTACTTAAGTAAAGGAATTGAGTCAATGCTTCTACTTTTAGAATTTTTCCCCCTAAGTAGCTGTATTTCTACTTAAGTACAGAATGTGAGTTTTTGACCACTTCTGCTCATTAGTAATAATTTTTTTGTGTGTGTCCCATAGGTCTATGTTTGCTTTGTTTACTAGATCACCCTTTATCTGCCTCGGGAGTGTTTTTATTTCAAGACAGAATGTTGTCACATGAATCTAGTTTTGTCAGATGTTTTTAGTTCATTATTTGACTCGTATCTAATTGGTTTCATCTGAAAAGCGACTGACAGAATAATTAGACTTTGATGACAGCTGGTGTTGTATGATATTTGATAGCGTGCTAATCACTAATAGGTGGAAGGTGAAAATTGTTGATATTTGTTAGGCTGTTAGCTCTTCTGTACGGCTAACATCACTTTATTAAAGGTGTCCTTCAATCATGAATTCATAAATATTGCTGTGTTCTTCATTACTATTAAATATATTGTGTTTTGGTTCTATTTTAAAAAATGTCTAGATTGTTTTGTTTCCAGCTGTTTTTTCACGGTAGAAAAATGACTTGAGGTCGAACAACAGAGTTTATCCATACTTCCTCATACATGTCCATGACGCGGTGATGAGGCATCTTTGATTGGCCATGCCATTGATTGTTCTGAAAATGTGCAGGGGAAAAAAAACAAGGCTTTATTTCCACAGAAAGGACATAAAGCAGTTTGATACACCATTTTTTCCCAGTTTGTGCAGCAGGTAATGTGGCGCCGTCTTTTCTCGTAGATACTAATGCTACTTCATATTTTCTGCAATGGGGGATGGGCTTAACCCCACGTGGGTGAGTCTATCTGACGTCAGATGGACTGGCTTTTTCTGGGTCTCTTGTTCCTCTTGTTGTTTTCTGTGAATGCGGTATGCAGCCAGTGGAGGTAACAAAACAAAAAAAAAGTTCTCAGTTCAGCTGTGGCTAGTTGGCAGAGCGGGTCATCCAATGACTGGAAGGTCGTCCGCTCGCATTCTGGCTCTGGCTGTCCATGTGTCAAAACTTGGACAAAACTCTGAACCCTGACTTAGTCTCCCAGTAGGACTGACAGAACCTTAGAAACCTACTGGTGTATGAGTGTGTGTGTGTGAATGGGTAAATCCGAGGCTAATGTAAAGAGCTTTTAGCACCATGAAGGTGGAAAAGCGCTATATAAGTGCAGAACATTTACCATTTATAAAAACACACAATCAACTTACTCACCTTAACATGGTGCTACCAGGTGATGACCGAGCCTCCAGGCACCAAATAGCTTATAAGCTGTGCAGCTAATATTAGCAGCACGGTGCTAACAGTTGCAGACATTCCCCACTGGCTTCTGAGAGGTACAGGTCACAATGACAACATTAGCTGCAGAGCTAAAGAGACACCTGACATGTCAATGTTTGGCTAAAGTTTCCTATTCCGCTCCAGTACCATTTGCTCTGTAGTTTGCACTACTTGTTGCCGACTTAATTGAAATTAAAAGCACATGAATGAAGGGGGTGAGTGAAAAGTGAGTTTTATGACAGTAAATATGTACTGTTAAGACTTTATGGAAAGTTCTGCTTTTACTGGTAGTGTTTAGTAATACAGTAGTGAACAGCTGTTTAGATTATGATTAGGTTTGCAGTTATGTTTTTGCCAGCGTCTGTCTGTCTTTCTGTTTGTTAGTTTGCAAGATAACTAAAAATGTATGGACGGATTTTGATGAAAATTGCAGGATGTATTGGGAGTGTCACAAGGAACAAATTATTACATTTTGGTAGTGATCTGAAAGAGACTTTGGATTCTGGATCATTCTCTTTTTACCACACTGTAAAATGTCAAAGTGATCCAGAATTTCCATTTCCAGATCTCCCCATTACCATCCTACCCTCTAAATTTCATCACGGTCCACCCATAACCTTTTGAGTTATCTTGCTAACAGACAGACAAACAAACTCTGGCAAAAACATAACATCCTTGATAGACCTCAGGGCGGCTGTGGCTCAGTTGGTAGAGTGGGTAGCCCAATGACTGAGAGGTTGGCAGTTCACATCCCAGCTCTGGCTGTCCACAGGTCAAAGTGTCCTTGGGCAAGACACTGAACCCTGACTTAGGCCCCCAGTAGGACTGACCTTAGAAACCTACTGGTGTGTGTGTGAATGGGTGAATGTGAGGCTAATGTAAAGCACTTTGAGCACCATGAAGGTGGAAAACAACTATATTAGCGCAGTCCATTCAATTGAAGGGGGAAGGTCTGCCTTTTCTAGCTTTCTCATTGTATTTGTTAGACGTTATCATTTTATATCATTAATATTCTTTATGAGGAATGAGTGATAACTGATGGAAAACAAAACAGAAAAGCTTTACCTCACAGATGTAACATGGATATTCTACACCTGACTGCATGTTCATTTCATCAGTGTTAGATCAAGTGTGTTTACTGAAAACTGTGTGTTCAACACAGCTCCTCTGGATTAATAACAGTTGATGTGTCTTTGTAGCACTGTTACACTTCCATTACTGAGGTGGAAGTCTTTCCCTGTTTGAAAAGCTTCAGTAAACTTTCCTTTGGGATATAACAGATGTTTAAAGAACACTTGCAGAGACCATTTATATAACTGAATACTCACAGTCTCCAGAAGAAAGTATGCACTGCTTCAGAACCATGGAGAGCTCCAGCATCGACTGATCAGAACCACAGAAAGCTCTAGTATGGCTCATGTATCTTGATCAGGGGTGTCAAACATAAGGCCCAGGGGCTAAATCTGGCCTGACAAAGGGTCCAATATGGGCCATAGGATGAATTACACTTAAGATATTATCAATCAGGGTGACGCAGTGGTGCAGTGGTTAGCACTCGTGCCTAACAGCAAGAAGGACCCTGGTTCGAATCCCACACCCGACCTTTCTGTGTGGAGTTTGCATGTCCTCCCCGTGTCCGTGTGGGTTTTCACCGGGTACTCCGGTTTCCTGCCACCATCCAAAGACATGCACTGATAGGTTCATTGGTTAATCTAAATTGTCCATAGGTGTGAATGTGAGAGTGATTGTTTGTCTATATATGTTCAGCCCTGAGATGAACTGGAGACTCATACAGGGTGTACCCCGCCTTCACCCATTGTAGCTGGATTAGGCCCCTAGTGACCCCCACGACCCTAGTGAGGATAAAGCGGGTTCAGATGACGAGATGATATATTATCAATCAATAGTATAAAAAACGTTTGCATAATTCAGGTTCCACAAACACAATAATTAGATTTCATTTGGGTCACATCAGTAAATTATGATCATTATTCTACGGCCCAATAGAATGTTGCAACGTCCATTCGAAGTGCAAAATGTGTGAATACCAGAACTTTCCCACTTCACTGCATTTGTTCAAGACACCGCTTGTTCGTTATTTTGGGGTACGGTCATCTGTTTTTGTCATTTTTATAACCTATCTTACATACCAAGTCTGTTCATGGCTAGTCACCTGGTGTCCCCTTTCCCCCCTCCCCACTGGGGGGAGTGGTGGCTCCCTTGACAGTGTCTGTGTGGGAGCCATGGAGGACAGGATGTGCAGTGATTCACCTGTGCTGACCTGTGACCCCAGACCTCCTCCCTTGCCTATGGTTTCTGGACCAGCCCCCCCTCCTTCATTTATAAATGAACGTTCATCTATAGCCTGTCCGTCCATGGGAGTGGATCTGTCCTTCAGTGTGGTTCTCCTCAAGATTTCTCTCCTTTTCCCACTGGGTTTTGTAGTTTTTTTTGCCGAGGAGGATCTAAGGATAGGGGATGCTTGGGACTTTTCATATATCTCTGTAGTTGATTGTGTTTTTGTAAACCCCTGTGAGACGACTTTGTTGTGATTTGGGGATTTATGAATAAAATTGAATTGAATTGATTTCAACTTCCTTTGACTGTCGGGTCATTTTGACCCAAAGATGATCTTTGTAGGTTTCAAAGGTGGAAAGTAACTAAAGTACTTCATTACTGTACTTAAGTAATTTTTTTAGGTTTCTGTACTTTACTTACTTATTTTTCTGGCAACTTTTTAGTTTTACTCCCTACATTTTTACATAAATATCTGTACTTGATACTCTTTACATTTATATAAATATCTGTACTTTATACTCTTTACATTTATATAAATATCTGTACTTTATACTCTTTACATTTGTAGAAATACCTGTACTTCATACTCTTTACATTAATATAAATATCTGTACTTTATACTCTCAGCTGATTTTATTTCATCTGTGTCTTTGTCTCTGTTTCTTTGTCTCAAACATTTTAGGTTCCATTTCTATCTCCTGCTCTATCAGTACGTGGAAGGGAGGGGCGGAGTCAGCTGTGGATCATTTGCATGAAAGCATGAGGCACTAAAACCAAGTGTTTTGAAAAGGTCTGTTTCTCCAGGTTGAAGAGGCTGCTGTATTTCTTCATCAATGAAGTATTTTGACCAAAGCATGTCACAGACAAGTCACTGAGACACCAGGGAACCATGTTCACTTGTGGAAAATGGACATGATATGTCCCGTTTAAGAGTCTGCCACTACTAAAGGGACTGACTTTTTCTGCTTCAACCTTCATAAAATTGTATAACAGGCGTCAGAGTGAAGAGTACTGTGTGGTAAGCTTGAGTTCATAGTGGGGGTATCAGAAATGTCCAAAAACTGTAATGTTACTTTCTTCCATAATTCTTTAGAATTTATCGTGAGTGGGTCAAATTGAATTCTAATGATGCATATTCTGCTGGGTAAAAATGGTAAAATGACATATTGTCAAAGTACCCTATGTGGGTAGTCTGGTTAATATGATCTAGTCCTGAACTCAAATATAAAAATAAAAGTAGTTGTTTATGTGACTCCATGGTCAGCCAGCTACTTTTTCAGGGTAGTATAGTGTTTACATATCACCCGGCAACACTTATGTTGCCGGGTGGGACTTCTCATGACTGGGCAGCGTTGTGGCTGATGTTTGTGTGGTCTGTTCTGCCCTCGGTTCCTCTTCAGCTTTTTCTCTTAGAGGACTCTGGTGTCTCCCTACCAAGCAAAGGCATTTCAGACATATGTCAAAGGATTTTTCGGGAACATCTGACACGTTAAGACCAAGTTCTACAAGCCGTTGGTCTACCCATTTTCCATAGGGAAGCTCAAGGAACATCTGCTGGCTGTTGGCGATGTTACCTTTTATCCTCAGATTTTCCTGCACATACAACAATGGTCATTTACAGACAATGCAGCGGTACGTTTAGGTGCAGCCAGACTGTTATGTTTGTTTTGATGGTCTGCTGCAGTATGGCTCTTCTTCCTGCTGTCGCTCTGAGTCACGGCTTGAGTACATCCTCAAGATGATGGACAGGTTCTTCAACTAATCACATGCAAGGATTTTAAATAAGGCCCTTTTTTAAAAAAAAAACAAAACAGATTGGTTGTAGAAGGGTCCCAGATGGTATCGTTATACCATCTGGTGACAATCAGGTTAGTATTTACACACCTGACTGGGGCGGCTGTGGCTTAGTTGGTAGAGTGTGTCGCCCAATGACCGAGAGGTTGGCAGTTCACGTCCCGGCTCTGGCTGTCCACATGTCGAAGTGTCCTTGGGCAAGACACTGAACCCTGACTTAGGCTCCCAATAGGACTGACCTTAGACCTTAGAAACCTACTGGTGTATGAGTGTGTGTGAATGGGTGAATGTGAAGCTAATGTAAAGTGCTTTGAGCACCATGAAGGTGGAAAAGAACTATATAAGTCCAGACCATTACACCTCAGAGTGTATTTTATATGTGATACAATGTTTTATACAGTTGTGTTAAACATAATGTAGATGTTGTTACCCTTGGTTATGTAGGGCAGTAGGGTATTGTCATCATCTGGTTGTCCATCCCTCCATCTGTCCAAAAACCCATCGTGCCTCAGTATGACAAAACTTTATTCCACTTATCCCACTTTGTGGGTTCTGTGGATAGACTTAAATGTATTTCTTACTCACTATTAAAGGTATGATACCAACTCACATCACCTCTTAACCCCTTAAGCCCTGGGTTGAGAAAATTGTGTAATTTTTCATTAATTATTAACATATAATAAATCTGCTCAAAGTTAAGACCCTAATGTTCATAAAAGTAAATATAAAGTGTATTTTAGAGATAAAGGTCACCTTTAAACATGATCTTTAATGTGTGTGTGGTGAAATATAAGTTATTTTTAATCGCCGATACGCGCAATTAATTCATCTATATCTTGTTCTGGCGAGCGATAAGGCAGCCATGTTTGTAGGCGTTTGAAAGAGAAGATTCTCCTGAATCCATTGACACATCACATTCCATGAACTACATTTCCCTCTGGACAGGAAATGCATGCGTAAAAGGTGAAAGGTTGGCATCGTTGCGCATGTCGCTCGCATGCACGGGACCGGCCTGGGGCAGACACACGCCGCAGCAGAGTAGAGCAGAGTGCTAGACATCGGTGTACCGGTTAGAGTTATATTTCCCGACTTTACTCTTAGCTTTAATTAATTTTAGGGAGTTTTAGTGAGTAACAGTGAGTGTATTTTCCTGAATGTTACTGACTGTGGTAAGCTTTGTGAAGTGTTAACTGTTAGCCGCGTGCTAGCATGTAAACAACAGAGACAGAGAAGCAGCTGATCACTTCAATATCTGACTGAGATCTGACTGTGGATATGAACTCAAAACAGGATGTAAGTAAGTTGTTGTATCTTACTGATATCTGTTTTACAAAGTAATAGTAATAATAACAATAATAGTACATTTTATACTATACACATGCAAACACTATTGACTATAGTAGTATTTTTCCAGTCTCATTTCTCATTGTATTGTTATTTCTACACATAAGTAGATAGCTTTATAATTAATCAATGATTGTTAGATGATTTATTCACTTTCTCTGTCAAAAATAAATAACATTCTAACATTCTATCATTTCATGAGAAGGACAAAGTCTCAAATCATGATTGTCTTCATTTTTCCTAGGTAGGAGGATGACAGCCTTATTTGACACAAATAAAACAGTTTTTTGGAGAAACACATGGACCAGTTCAGTCTGCTGCCAGCCCCCCCAACCTAATGATAAACCAGCCCCCACCTGATGATAACACATGGACATTTTTGGACTTTATTGCAATTGTTTGTGTTTTGACTGTTGGTATTAGTTATTTTGTTTAGTAAATTTGTACTAATTTTGATATTTATACTTATTCTAATTGAATTTATCATATATTTTTGCACATTTGTTCAACTTTATATTAGATTTTTACTGAAGTGTATTATTATTATTATTATTGATATATTATTATATTGTTTGGAGTAAGTTCTTAATAAAACTACTCCATTTGGAGACAAAATAATCCATGTTTATATGGTTTTATTCATTTTAGTTGTGCACAAAGGTAGAAGTTGATGAAACACAAGGTAAATTTCATTTCTTATAGCACCAGTAGACAGTAATAGACTTCTGTAATGGATGTGAGTTGTATTTTCCGGACAGATTTTACTGGAAAATTAAAATAATGTATTTGGAATAGTTTGGCACAACAGTGTGCCAAACTGTTCCAAATACACTGTCCACCTGGTGTTATCTGGACTTAAACCTTTCTGGAGACTTTGTCCTTTGCTCTAATTCTATCAACTTTTGTTCCTGTGTTGGAAAGGAGTTACTGAAGGTGATCAATAGTGTCTATATTCATGGAATCATTGTTAGCAGGGTGTTTTCTTTTGTCAAAAAAATAATAAATATAGGCGAGACCAAAACATTCTAATTTATCTTTTAGTTTATTCCAGTTTATTCAGTCATAGTAGTAGCTACACTATTTTAGACAATGGGAATAGATTCTGTGAAGCCTGTAGATGTCCATAGATACAAAGAACATCCATATAAACCTTAGGATTGTGGAGCAATTCTTCATTTACTTTGGGTATGTTTTTTTAGGCTCAGGGTGGAAGAGGTTAAACATGTATCAAAATAATTACTCATATATTTACTTCTGTGATACCGGCCCTCGAGGACTGGATTTGGACACCCCTGCTCTATAACATGTCACTGTTGTAACAAAGGACAAATATACTTTAGTTCTGCAGATTAACACTTGAAAATCTCTTTTAATCTTCGTAAATCATGTTGTTTTAGGTGGAATACTGGCAGTTTATTGTTCATTGACAAATTAAAGCACTCCCCAGACTGTGCCTGTTCCACTAGCAGCTGATTGCGGTGCATCTTTCAAGCTGCACGGCTGCATCAACCCCCCTCCTGTCACAGCGTCCCACATGCTGAGACCTGGGCTAGTCTCTGCTCCCCACCAATATGGCTGCCTAGTTCGTCAGGCGCACACAGACATCAATTAGAGAAAGGTTACCTTGTACAGTCACTGCTGCCTGGTTGTCTGTGCCCTGCTCAGAAAGAGACAGAGGCAGAGTGAAAATATGAGATGAAGGGATGACTTCTGTGTGCAATTTAATCCCACCTTTTAACCACAATCTGCCCCAACCTTGCCCGTCCCGACTACTTTTCTTTATATTTTTCCGTTAGCTAAGTTTTATTTTTAAAAGGTCACCTTCCAATCTTTTTGTTGCATCTCAGATTTTTTGCAATAAAAGTTTTTTTTTCTTTTTCTTAAAAGTTTTTAGTTTAGTTTTTTTTTTTTTTTTGCATCTGCTGACATAGGAACTTTAGATGAGGTGTAGTCCTTACAAAAAATGCTAATTTAGGTCAAAGCAATGAGCTGCCTTGGGTTCCAAATAGTAATATTTAATCAGGCATGATGGTGTTGGGTGCAGTTTTGTGTTTGGGAGAGAGGTTCTGTTTATGCCACTGGATATTTACTGGAGCAGTGGAGGTTAAAATCTTAAGCCTGTCTTCTTCTTTGTTCATCAGATTAAACTTCCGTGCCATCACCACAGGCAACTGGTAACACTGGCTTCAAAGTATTAATTATAGAAAAGCACTATTTGTAGAAAGGTTGGGGTAGTGTGTGCATGTGTTTGTGTGTCTTCCTGTGACGGTGCGTGATGGTGCAGGGATATGCACTCAGAAAGCTTCCATCCTGTTTGTGAAACCCATTTCTAACAGAGTACCATGGTTTTCAGGTAAGGATTGAGGTCATGACTCATACCTCCAAAATAGTGACCCGTGTATATTGGAATATGAGCCTTCACATGGAATTTTCAACCTCTAGTCACCCACAGTTTTGTATTTTTTAATCCAAAAAAAATAGACGCATTGCCTTGTAAGGTATAATTTAGAATATTACTACTTTGAAATGTTGAAAAACTACATTTTGGCAGTGTTGGGAAAGTTCACCTTGATTAGGAACTAGTTCATAGTTCAGTTCAAGTTACTCAATATGAATTAGTTCAGTTCATCGTTCATTCTTCCAAATTATGAACTAGAAGTTCATGGATCCCAAAATGAACTTTTTCGTTCTTTTTTTCGTTCTTTTTTGTGTTATTATTGTAAACGTATTATTAACCGTTTCTGACGTTATCCTGTAGTCAAAAAATCAGGGGAAAATGCCGCCCCTCCAGGGCGGAAGAAAGTACCTTACCCCGGGGTTAACTTCCCTCTGCAGGTTCTTAGAACACAGTGAGCTTCGTTTTCAATGTTTATTTCCAAGAATGGGACAACACCTGCTCCAGTCGCCGGTCACACTCTGTACATTTAACTCATTTTCTCTGCTCCCAAAAACTCCTCTCTCTCTCTCTCTCTTGCCCCCCCTCTGTAAACAAGCAGTCACATCTCCTGCTTACGTTGTTTAACCTCTACATGAAAAAAAAATACTTTGTGCAGTTTGGTTTATTGTTATGTTGAGTTAATGACATTTGAATTATTTATCAATTGCATTTTACTCATTTTGTTTGAATAATATCAGCTGAAAATCACTGAGTAAAGTTAACAAAATAAATCAATATTTGGATATTTAGGAATATGAATTATTTCCACCTGAGTAAGTGTAAATTATTTTTTGCAGATATTTGGTATATCTCAAATAGTATTTTCCACATAACTAGTAAATATTGGACAGTTTTCCTGCTAAAATTGATTTAGAATTCCTCAACATGTGCTAAATCTTAAGAAAATCCCAAATACTTCAACTAATAATGTCATCATTTTGGATTTAATTATTATGCTTGCATTTACTTAATATAATAATAGTTTTTAATCACAGTTAAAATACTTAACATGTATTTAATTATTTTAATTGTCACTTTGTTGCCATAATTTATTCCGAAGTCAATGGTCAAACTTTTCTGAGTGTACTCACTTCTGGTTTTGGGTTGGAATTGCAAGTGAATGTAAAGCTCCAAACAGGCTAACAGTCATGACTGAAGCAGCAACAAAATCAAAGAGGTTAAAGATGTTTTACAAAGAGACTTGTGTGAATATTGGTCCAGCTTTCTCACTGACATGAGCTGGAACAGGACAAGGGACCCAGTTCAGCCGCATTTTGTAATAACGTCCAAAATCTAATAACTTTTTCATTTTATTTTGTATTAAAACCACATTTTGCTATAAAGTGCCTCAACACATTATGTAATACATTTTTCTGCATTATGTAATTATTAAATTTTGAGAAGGTTATTACAAATGAACTTGCACCTTATTTATTCTCTAGAAAATGTAATAACATGGTACATTACGTAATAACAATTCTAAAGCATAGTTTATTTGTTTAATTGTATTTTACTTTAATTTGGACATGCATTTTTGGCAGAATTTGTCACAAAACCCCATAGGGGCTTAAGAGGTTAATAGAAGTGATTTTCTTCATATTAATTTAGCCCATTATGACAGAGATGGAATGAAACTATGTTTTCACCAAAATGAGCTTGAAAATATAGTTTAAAAACATTATATAGCATTGTTTTAACACCCAGTACCTTCATGAGCGGCTGTGGCTCAGTTGGTAGAGTGGGTCGCCCAATGACCAAGAGGTTGGCGGTTCGCGTCCCAGCCCATCTGGCTGTCCACATGTCGAAGAGCATGTGGACATGTGGACTTAGGCCCCCAGTAGGACTGACCTTACAACATAGAAACCTACTGGTGTATGTGTGAAGGTGAATGTGAAGCTAATGTAAAGCGCTTTGAGCACCATGAAGGTGGAAAAGCGCTATATAAGTGCAGACCATTTACCATGAATAAAAAAAACACTGTCAACCCGATGCGATGTGTCACTTATAACATTATTGTAATTGTGCTAAAAACTGAGATGATGAAAACACTAACATCACAGATTTCCAGAAGAAACCTGCCACATGTTGAAAGTAGAAGTACATTTTAGTCTTAACTTTATATATCATGCTTTTGAAGGTGGATGTTTAATGCAACCAAAATAGTTTGGCAGGGTTGGAGTCGTAACTTTCAAGAGTTCCCTTTTCATATAAAGACAACAAAAACTTTTGCCAACGGAGTCTGATGACTTTGAAGAGACTTTCATGGCTTCTGCTCCTTGTTCAGTAGAGCTATCAGATGGCAAAGTGAAGCAAAGAGAACATTCAAGTCATATTTGCTTTGTCATTTTGTAGCACTCTTTATTTTTCTGTCTTCATCATTTCATTGAGCATCTTTAGGCCAAAGCTGCATATGTGGCTCCAGTCACGTCTCCTGCTAGTTTTTGAACTACCATTTTAATCTAATCTGGTGACTGGCTGTCGTCATCTTGATTGTTTTGGTGACAGTAGTGACCACATTTTGACAAAGGGATGGAGCTGAAGAAGCATAAGTAATGAATTGGCTGAAGCTGCAGCCAATTAGAAGTACAGTGGTACCTCTACTTACGAAATTAATTTGTTCCAGAATTGTTTTTCGGACCGTGACATTTTTGTGAATAGTCGCATTTTACATGTAAAATGCCTTTTCGTTCCAAGCTCCCGAATACTACCTCTCAAACCCTTTAACATTTATAGAAAATTACTGATTGTGTATGAAATATGTGTTAAAAGAAAATGTAGATTCAGATTTTAGCCCATCCAGGCTAACACCAGCTGTTGTTGGTCTAGATACAAAAACCACCACACTGGGTTTTACCTGAGAGAGCATGGATTCTGTCTGATCTGAATATTGTTAGCGCATCCAGGCTAATGTCGGTGTTCGGGACAGAAGACTTGATCCACATCAGGGTGAGAATGACGATGCAGCAGTCTGGTGGATCATGTTTGGTGTTTAAATCCAGCTTTGGGTAGTCCAGTTTCTTTTCCAGTGAGCGTATGTTGGGCAGCAGCAGTAGGAACAGGTTAGCTGTTAGCTTAGCTGTAAATCCACCGCGACAGCCATCTCTACTTCCTTCCTTCTACTTCCTCCCACAGATGCCGCCTCCGATGCCTCCGCATCTGTCGGGAGATTCTGCTGTAGAACGGTCCGCGTCTCCGGGCTTGTGGAGTCCAAGTGTTTAACAGTTTTCCTTCAGCTGATGATAGTCTGTCGATCATATACTCTTCTGTCACTTTTGATCCTAAAAGTGCTGGTCTAGGTGGAGAAATGACCGTTAAAGTGGCTGTTACCGGGAGACACAGCAGCAGGTCCGTGATGACTGAGGGTCAAAGGGAGCATCATGGGTAACTCCATCATAGCCAATGGGATGCTACGTACGTCACGTATTTACGTAAATTACGGGCATAGGAATGTACTGTATTTTTGTCTGGGAGGTTTCAGTGTCTTTCGTAAATAGAATTTTATTTCGTATTCAGAGATGGAAAAATTAGGTTTTTTCGTCATTTGGAATTTTTCGTATGTAGAGGTACCACTGTATACTGAGAAAGTTCAAAGAGAGTGAATGAGACCAGAACAACTGCTTTAGAGAAGTTTGATGGAAAGAAGTTGGTTGTAGAGCACATCATTGGTATTACAATGTAATCACAACTGCCTTAAATATCCATATTTGTCCCTTAGTGTAATCTCTGTATTATTCTATGTCTTTTATATAATCCTGTGAAACAAATGTAACACTTCAGACTTGATTCGGTATGACAGTGTTGTCTCATTATAATATTTTTGGAATGGTTTTAATATTCTCATTATTCTCAGTCAGTCTCCTAACAACAGTAAAAGAGTCATCTGAAAGTTAAATTAAATATTTAAAAAATGTAGAAATTGTTAAAACACAACTAAAGTAAGTATATCTTTGATTTGATTTATGTGAATGTTAAAAAATGGAAAAGAAAAAGAAAACATTTTGTAAAAAAAACAAAAAAAAACATATTTAAAAGGAGTGGGTGGACGTTAGCACTGATAAAATCCCAGCCGTTCTGACTGTATCAACTTTTCTAATAAAAATCCTCTTTTTTAATGTATTTATTTAAAATGTATTTAGTATATTCGATACATACATACATACATATAAAATGAAAACCATAAATAGAAATAAATACAGAAATAATAATACTCAATAACATGTATTTGTGGAAAAAGGAATGGAAACCAAAAATAAACCAAAATGAAAAGGAACAAAAAGGACATGACACTAATTATGTAATATGGAGCCAAAATTACCCACTGTGAACAAAATAAATACAGAATTATTAATAAACCCTCCAATTGTGTGAAGATGTATCAGTTATATTTAGTTTAAAACTGATATATACTATGGACACTTATGAGTTTCACCCCAAAAAATTTAATGCAAAATGAAGTATGTATTCTGTGTATCTTAAAATTGTGTTTCCCTCTAAAATTGTTACTCCCCATCTCGATCTCTAAATATTATGTATAGCTTTGTACATACTTTTTCTCATCTGGAATTTTACCATATCTGTGAATTTGAGTAGTTTTGACTCTAGGAAGAGTGAATGGATGTTGATTACTAACCTTGTGAATGAACCGCATTGCCCTGTTAATTAATTAATTGAACTTGTATAGTTATTGCCTCTGATCTCTACACAGGAAGAAAGAATAGTATAGGATGTGGAGTGATTTATAATGCAGCACCTATTTTTGCTTTACTTATGATTGAAATTCTTCATGATATTTTCTTCTGTACATGTTTGATGTCTGATTTCCAACATAATCTTAATAATAAATAATAATAAACTTTATTTGTATAGCACGTTTCATGCAAAAACTGTAGCCCAAAGTGCTTTCATGTTGATTAAGAATTAAAATACAATTTTAAGACAAGGGTGAAATAAGAAATACATTAAGATTTGATTGCACAAAAGTACACGATAAACTGATTATACATACATTATAAAATTTCAATAAATAAGAAATAAAATTACAAAAGTACAAAATAAACTGATTATACATACATTATAAAATTTCAATAAATAAGAAATACAATTACAAAAGTACAAAATAAACTGATTATACATACATTATACAATTTCAATAAAATAAGAAATACATTAAGATTTGAAAGAACATCTTCTTCGGTTATAGGAGAAACAGAAAGCAAAGGAAATGCAGTGGCAGACGGTACACAATATATGAAAAGATTAAATGGATTAAATCAGACAATAATAAAGCTTAAAGCACTGACATGACAAGCAGAATTTCATGGGGTTAACTGTAGATCAAAAGTACTAAAATGGGGTAGAGAAGGATGACAAGCAGATATTAAGGAGGGGCAGTCACCCACAGGATGACCGTAGGTAGACAGCCAGGGTCCCCATTACACCAAGCAGGACACAAAAGGACGAGTGGCGGGGACACATCTGTGTGGGCTCAGCCAGTCGTATGAGACCGATGCTCCAGCAGGTCACCTGTCAGAGCACAGGGGCTGCTGGGAAAAGGGGCAAGGGTGGCGCCGCAGGAGGCAGCCATGAAGACAGTTGTAGAGAGAGGGGGGGGCGGGCAGAAGGACAAAGGGTGAGGGCAGCCAAAATGGAAAACACATCACACAAAAGGATTCTGGAGCAGCTGTAAAATCGGAGAATATAACCTCCACAATGCTGAAAGATGGTACATTTGTCCAAGTTATTTTCCTTTTAGTGATTCGAAAATGTGTGAGATGTGCAGAATGAGCCGTAAACAGTAGTTATACAGATACAGCTTCACTAGCATTTACTGCACGCCATTGTATTATTGCATTAGATTATATATAAGTATAACCTGGAACTTGCAGGACCTGAAATTAGGAAGGAAAATATGACAGGATTTGAGGGATTTCACACCTTTTCTTGAAGCTCATTAGACTAAATATAAAGATAGAACAGGTGATACCATTTCATGCCACTGTGGAAATGGAAAGCTACTGTTCTGAGCACCTGCGAGTATCCATGAAGTGCAGTACTTGTCACAGCTGACAGATTACATCTGGCCAGCACAGTTTTCACCTCCTAACCTGTTTCCCAATGCTTATAAATTGCCGAAATCTCCTGTCACTGGGTAGAGTCCCTACAGCTTGGAAGCAGGATTCACAAAACAGGTTACAGTCATCAATATAACCATCACTTTCTGTCCCATCACTTACATTACAATATTCAGAAAAGAAACTTATGGATATTTTCCCCAAAAATGCCAAAGTACTAAACAAACTTTTTTTTTTTTTTACATTAAAATCTGCAGTTTTCATTATTTCGGGGTCAATCAATCAATCAAATTGTATTTATATAGCACCTTACAACACCAAAAGCTGCACAAGGTGCTTTCCAAAATGAGATAAAAACTATAAAATAACAGAAATAAAAACAACAATTATAAAACCAAGATAAAAACAGAAATAATACAAGTTATAAAACCATAGCAACAAGATAAAAAAGACATGGACAGTCAACTACATGTCAAACGCTTGCCTAAATAAATGTGTTATTAACTGAGTTTTAAAAACGGCTAGCTCAGTCATTGTTTGTAATTGTGCTGGAAGCATATTCCACAGCCTTGGGCCAAAAACTGCAAAAGAACGTTCACCATATTTTTTAAGTGTGGATTTGGGGACAACCCAAGAGATGTGAACTGAAGAGCGCAGCGTCCTGGCTGGTTTATGGATGGAGGTTTATGGATCAGTGAGGTAGGGCGGGGCTGGACCATTGATGGCCTTGAAGATGAATAACAGAACTTTGAACTATATTCTGAATGTTCTGTAATTATGATCCTATTTTACTGGTCTGAACTAATTAAGATCTAATTGTTGTGTGAGTAGAACCTGAAATTACAACCTTTGATCATTAACATCTTCATTGTTATTCATCCTGTGAGCCACATTGGACCCTATGGCAGGCCAGATTTGGCCTCCCGGCCTTATGTTTGTGACCTGTGTTTTAGAATATGATAGTTGATTATTTGTGAATGAATAAATCCACAAATAATATGAAATGTGTGACGCAACACCCTCCAGAATGCCAGTCTTGTTTCGTCATCTGAACCCGTTTTATCCTCACTAGGGTCACAGGGGTCACTGGGGGCCTAATCCAGCTAGAGTGGGTGAAGGCGGGGTACACCCTGTATGAGTCACCAGTTTATCTCATGGCTGAACATATATAGACAAACACTCTCACATGCACATCTATGGGTAATTTTGGTGAGTGTTTTCTGTTCACTTGTGTTCATGATGTCTGTCTTATTTGTGTCCTTGATTATCTTCACCTGGAGCTCATTACCTCACTCTCTTTTATACTCTCCTCTTGTCTATTGTCAGTGTGTCGCTAAATTAAGGCTCTCCCTCGACCTTCCCCTGCACCGTTATTTTGCCTTCTGGTAATCAGCATTAGTTTAAGTGATGTTTGTTGTTTTCTGTTTTGTTTAGTTTTTTTGTTTTTTTGCCAGAATATATTCCACAATTGTTAAGATCTTTTTGTTACTTTTTTACTCCATGTTTGTGAAGAACTTTTTTATAAAACCGTAAGAATATTTTTGTTCCTGCTTTTAGTTAATAAACACTCATTTTAATTTCTGTCTCATGCATTTGTTAATAGCCTCCTGGAAAGAATAGCAAGTGAAATTTATTCATTGGTCCATTTGTTTGATTTCATCAGGACCAAACGGTAATTGTTACTGTGGCTCTCAGCCCTCTGGGACCCATAACATTAACATCCACATTGGCAAGGCTGTTACCATTCTAAACAAGCTACAGCAGCAAATCTGGGAAAAGAAAAGGTTGTTCAGCAAGATAAAGATACGGGCCTTCTAAGCCAGTATCGTCATAACACCGCTCTGTGGTTGTGACACATATGACATAAGAAGAACCCAAACTCATTCCCGCTAAGATCTGTCATGTCATGTATGTACTGTACGTAGCATCCCATTGGCTATGAGGGAGCTACCCATGATGCTTTTGGTCACCCTTTGACACTCATTCATCACAGTTACTGTTATTTCCTGAGTTTTTCTAAGTGTGTTCATTTAAATTTTATTACAGTACGTATTTGAAAATTACAGTTAACAAGGCGATGGTGGCGCCCTGTTTGGCTGCGGCTGCTGTGGACACTTTAACGGTAATTTCTCCACCTAGACCAGCGCTTTTAGTATCAAAAGTTCAGCCAAACGGTGCAAGAAGAGTGTATGAGCGGCAGACTGTAATCAGCTTAAGATAAATTCTTAAAAACTTGCACTCTGGAAGCCAGTAGACGTGGACTGTTCTACAGAACCTTGTGCTCTCCTCGCCCGCGAGAGGAAATAGAAGTGTGGCTGTCACGGTGGATTTACAGCTAAGCTAGGAGCTAACCCGTTCTGACCACTGCTTCCATCAGTTCTGCTCGTCAACATACACTCACTGGAAAATACACTTGACTACCCGAAGCTGGATTAAATGCCAAACATGATCCACCATGCTGCTGCATCCTCATTCTCAGTGGCTCAACTCTTCTGTTCACCATTAGCCTGGACGGGCTAAAACCTTAATCTACATTTTCTTTTAACACATATTTCATACAAAAGAGGGATAGCATTGGGGGCCTTTTTGTTACGAATTAGGCCTTTTACATGTAAAATGCGACTCTATTTATGAAAAATTCATTGTTGTCGTCTTCTTCCACTTATCCGGGTTCGGCTTGCGGTGGCAGCATTCCCAGCAAAGAGGCCCAGACTTCCCTCACCCCAGCCACCTCAGCCAGCTCCTCCAAGGGAATCTCGAGGCGTTCTCAGGCCAACCGAGAGATATACCGTAAATTCCGGATTATAAGCCGCTACTTTTTTCCCAAACTTTCAACCTTGCGGCTTTTTCAGTGATGCGGCCAATTTATGTAATTTTCCTAACGCCCGCCAGAGGCGCTCGAGTAGAAAAGGTAAGATTTAGACCGGTGGAATATATGCGTCGAGGAAGACTGAATGAAAAAGGAAGGGCGGAACAAACGCGGTGTGACGGGTTTAAGTGGGAGCGGTAAAGGTGACGGACAGGTGTACAAGGGGTAAAAAGTTGCTTAAAGAAAAACCCGCGGCGGTGTGTGAGAGAAGACAGAGGCTCGACCAGACCCTGTGGATTATTTTTGCACGTTGGCACGGAGGAGTTTGACCTGAACTCTCTGCGAAAGATTAAAGTTATCGCTGACTCTGCAATAGATGAGGCGAGGCGGCGACCAGCCACCTGTTTGTGGATGCGGCGGACAATAGTGGATATATATTTTTCCCTCCCTTACCTTTGGAAATATACACTTTTTTTCCCCTTGGATTACTTTCAATGGGACCCGGACTCTGCAGGCCTGCATCAAACCTTAAGTATCATTTTCCGTTCATTTTGCCGGCTGTGATTTTTGGACTGTGGACTTTAATGAAGGACATTTAGTTTCATTCGCGGGACTTGAAGTCGGGTTTGGGTTAATTTTGTGTTTGTGTTACATGTTTTAATGTGGGCACATGCGGCTTATATACAGGTGCGGCTTGTGTATGTACAAAATCGGTTTTCCTCTTAGAATGAGGTGGGTGCGGCTAATAATCAGGTGCGCTCTATAGTCCGGAAATTACGGTAATCCCTCCAGCGTGTCCTATCTATCTATCTATCTATCTATCTATCTATCTATCTATCTATCTATCTATCTATCTATCTATCTATCTATCTATCTATCTATCTATCTATATCTATATATCTATATATCTATATATATATATATATATATATATATCAATCATGTGGTGGCAGTATAAGTGGACACCAGGCCCTTGTAGAACAAAATGTGGCATTGTGGTCTGGACAACAGAAAATGTGAAGTCCACATATGTGGACACCAGGTTAGAATAAAAAGAGGTAAAAATCACACATAATTTTAATGTCAGAAAAGAGGCATTAAAAATTATACAAAGATGTTAACATTTGTATTAAGAAATGTAAACATATGAAGAAGTTAAAAAGATGCTGAAAACACAAAAATGTTAAGATGTCTTAAAGGAGATATTCAAAACATACACAGATATTAACAGTTCTTTAAAAAAGGTGGAAAACACAATAATGTTAAATTGTGTTAAAGATATTTAAGCACACAGAGATGAAGGTAAAGATGTTTAAAGTGTTTAAAAAATAAGATAAAGATGGAGTGTGTGTGTGTGTGTGTGTGTGTGTGTGTGAAAACCACAATTTGAAAACTACTGGTGTAGACCACACCAGTGTGTTTCAATCAGTCTCCAATGGTACATGTTATTATTCTGTCAGGAAGGTGGTAAAAATTCCTATGCAGTGGATTTGGTGTTTGTTTCTTTGTTTGTTTGAAGTAGGCTGGCACATGGCATGACTCCAGTGAGGAAGTGTATGGCAGCTACCCGGACCGCAAAAGACCAACTATACAGCCACTAAATCCTTATGTAAGGATCTACCAGGCTCTGATACCACATAATGCCCCTGTATTTAGTTGCCATGAGTGCAGCTGGCTCTACTACCCCTGAATCAGGTTCTTCAGACACCAAGCCGCTGTTGGCAAAAGATGCAACCCATCATCTTCTGAAACAAACAGAGGCCAATAAGTGATAGGAAGTTTGTCTCTTGGTACAGTTCCAGACTCCAACTCTTTCAACTCCCAAATGTATTCTAAATTAGCAAATATGAAGGGTTAGTGTACTGATACACCCTTTTGTCTTCAGTATTTTTGTGAGAAACTTTACAATTGCCTCATATTCTGCATTTGTTCTGTCACAAAATCATTGTTATTTTTGCTGAATAGCTTACTCCAACTTTTGACTGCACAAACACAGATGAGAAAAAAAAAAAACCATGGCAAACAATTCTACAGAACCACAACAGAAACAGAACCAAACTCACTAAGTTACTAAGGATGAGTGTAGGGATGGCAATTGAATAAGTTCTTTTTGAGAACCAGTACCATAGAACAGACCCAGTGTTGCCATTTTATTTTTACTTTGTTTTGCAACATTTGGCCATTTCTGGCAACTAAAAATTACATTCCACTTGAAGGTGTTGTCAGACCAAACCAACTGAAAAATGGTGAAAAATGATGGTCAAATATGTTGAAGCACTTAAAAAAAAACACAATTACGCCCGACCTCATCATTACGCCACACTCTATATGTTTTATCATCATGTATTATGTATCATTATCATCATGTATTATCTTATGATGCAATCTAGCTACTTCCTGTGATTTTTCAGAGAGCCAACTGCGATTTCTTGAATTATTTTTTTTTGGCATCACTGATCAGACCAGACATCTGCTTGACTCCACCACAGTAAGCCAGACATCGGATAGCGGGCTTGGTGATGCCCTGGATGTTGTCCAGGGCATCACCAAGCTCACCTGAGGACTTTATGGTACTGCTTGGCGCCTCCTTCACCTTTACATCTGTTAGATTTTTACTCAACTTTTCCTCTGTCCTTGGAATTGTTTGCCTGCTTATTGATCCACCTTTGTTGAGAATGCTTGATGTCACACATACACTACATTGTTTTGGTTTACAAGGTCGCCAACTTGGCATCATGGCAGAAATGCTCCAAAGTATACTTATACTTCATGTATAAAGATGACACCAGGAGCCCTTGGAGCACTGTCAAAGCTTTCATTTCTTCAAAGCGGGTAAATAACTCCAATGTGCTCAAACGTTTGCCCACACAGTATGCAATTCGTTTTTGCCACGTGTTTGATACTCTGCATAGCATTGGTTGTGAATCTTGCAACACAGCAAACATGAGGGCGTCATCCGGGGTGGGGGGGGGAGTGCACAACAGTTGGAGGCATACAGGAATTCACTTTCACTTTTGTACGGTTGAATACTGTGAACTGGGTCTGGTATCATCTGTTATTATGATGTGTGATACTGTACAAGTAGCTATATGTTATGTTGTCTGTGCAGAGACAGAAATATAAGACAGTTAATGCAAAGAAACCTGTTTGTACTCTTTCATTCCCTCACCCACTGAAAATCAATAAGAGGATCCATAATGAACCAGACTGATAAGCAAATTTATTAATGGATTCTGGATCATTAAGTGCTTATCAATTTCCATTCCCAGGTGAGTGTTTTACCTTGTTGACATGTTTTGACAAGATCTGAAGTCTTCCTCAGGGTGTCGTCTGATGTTTGATCACATGCATTTTTGTCATATGACTGGCTTGAAAGATCTGTCAGTCCCCCCCCCCATCACCACCCTTCCCCCGCTGTCTAGTGGTCTCTAGAGGATATACACTGTCTCACTCCCTCTTCTCACCACAAAGCATCGACTCTTCACCAGTGTTTTTTGTTTAGAATTTATAAAGGAATGTAATACTTCTTATTGCATATTTAGTCCAGGAAAATAAACATTTAAATATTGTATTTCTTGCATTAATTACATGTTTTATATATACAAATGCAAAATAATTATGCAATGAAGTCATGATTTTCCCCTAGGAACTGATAAATGACAAGGCAGTCAGAGACAGCAGACCTTCACCAAGGCTTGATTGGCGTCATGTGATGATGATAAGGTGTTGACCCATCTGATGTCTGAAGGTGAGATGATGTGAATACAAAAAAACCACCAGATTCTATCTTGTCAGTAATCCTGAGATATTACCACTTATGTCTTTTAGTTGTTGACCTTTAGTGTGACCTTGACCTTTGACCCTAATTACTCAAAATCTAATGGGTTCTTTCCTGATCCATTATCATCGTTGTTTATTTACCCTTGTGCGGTCCTTCGGGTCAAAGTGACCCAGTGGCTCACAAATGTGCCTTTTCATACATACTGTATGATGCCTTTGCTTACTACTGAAAACAGTAAAATATCCTTGGGGGGTGGGGTGATGAGTCTATGGAACTGAACTTTGGAATCTGGGTCTTTAAGACCCGATTGTAGGACACAGCCTGTGGGCCTTGTACGAAGGACCACACAAGGGTTAACCTTTATTTATCCAGGCAAGTCATTAAGAACAGATTCTTATTTACAATGATGGCCTCTCAAGAGACTGGAGTCACTTTAGGGGAAAGGGTAGAGGGCTGCAAACTTAAACCATAAAAAGCTAGAAAAGTACTCTGAGAACGCAAACCTCCACCAAGGCAGGCCTCCCCCCTTAGTTTTTTACAGACTTTGTCTGCCTGTCTGTCTTTAGCTAGTTAGCAAGATAACTCAAAAAGTTAAGGACAGACCTTGACGTGCTATGACGTGTTGGGGGTGTCACAAGGAACAAATTATTAGATTTTGGTGATGATCCGGAAGAGATCCTGGATTCTGGATTCAGATCATCACCAAAATCTAATCATTTGTCTCTTGTGACACCCCGAACAGGTCATGAAATTTTCATCAAGATCCGTCCATAACTATCTTGCCAACTAACAGACAGATAGACAGACAAACTGGCAAAAACATAACCACCTTGGCAGACGTAAATATTTACATAAAATGATGCTTAAATAACATGTAACACACAACAAACATATCAAGATGAACCAGTAACATAAACAACTGCATACAGCATACATTGTACAAAGCACTACAATATATAGCACTCATACTGGGGGACAGGGGCTGGGGCGGGGTCACACATACTGGGGGACAGGGGCTGGAGGGAGTCACTCATACAGGGAGACACGAGCTTGAGGGGGGTCACACATACAGGGGGACAGCGGCTGGAGGGGGTCACACGTACAGGGGCTGGGGGGATCACAAATACTGGGGGACAAGGGGCTGGAGGGGTCACTCATACTGGGGGACAGGGGCTGGGGGGATCACACATACTGGGGCCCCAGTGGTAATTGGTAATTACTGTCATAATGATAACAACAACAGCACAGAAACATATAATAATAATAGTAATAATGTCAATAGTTTGATTTACTTGTATTATTGTTATTACAATGGTTTTATACAAACAAATGCAAAGTATTTACTGAATCAAGTCATGATTTCCCCGTAGAAAGTGATTAGTTACTTAATCTGAATTTGACTCTTAAGGTTCAAAGGGTCATAAAGACCTACTGTGAAAAGAAGTCTCCATTTTCATATACACCAAAGATTGAATCCCTGAAGCAATGGGCATAGATATGTGTGAAAAGGTATTGAAATGACAAAACCATATGACAGATTTTGTTGAAACATAGAGGCTGTTGGAAAAGTAATTAATGTCACACAATGACACGTCTAACCAAGCAAATGTCTATATTATTCCTTTTATGTTGTTTGGGCTATAAAAGGAAAGTACAATGGAAAGTGAACTGTGGGATAGTCATAGTGTTTTATTGCTTTTTCTGTTCACTCTTGAGGGCTATTTGAAAATCAAGTCAGGGTTGGAAATTTCTTCACCATATCTTGTGTGAGAATAATTACAGTGAATAATATGATTAATGCACTCTTATCATCTTTTCTCAAACTATACAACATTATATTCTTTTTAAATCATGTCTGTACAGTGTCTGGAATGTGAAAGGGATATTAATGTGTGCATCAGGGGTTCTCCAATGGGGAAAAATGTCCTTCCATTTTCTGTCACAGAAGATAATGCATCACCATGTCAGAGACACCTCTACCACACCAGTAGCAGTACAATACTCAAGAGTCCCAGCGCTAGTGGGATGTATAATTGGAGAGGAACTCAGAGAAAACTAGAATATCTACTGGGTAGATATGGTTCCTTACTTCCTTCACAGTACATGTGACTCAGTATGAAACAGACTAAAAATAAAACTGGAATATATTTAGGTCTATACAGCTGCTTTTTACATAATCTTTCTGAGTTTGAATGGAAAAAAGGTGCCCATGCATAATTCCAAAAGCATTACAGTATTCAGTTAATGTGGTGAACCTGAATGCTGGTCACATGAAAAGCACTGACCTTAGTCTTTGACACATGCTTACATTTAAAGGTCCTGTACAAAGAATTCATTGAAAGGGCTCCTTCTGCTGAAAACTACTTTTTGTAGCTCTTTTTACAATGTGGTAGTTCACAACAAATTCTATAAGCATGCAGCACTCCAAGAAGTGGAATTTGACCCACATGGGTGCACTGATCATTAAAGGGTCAACCCACCACAGAGACACAGACATACAAGTGACTCAGCAGGAAAAACCTAGCAACATCACTAGGTCGTAAGCCTCGCCCAGAGCCAAGTATGGCATCGCCAACAGGCTCATCCTACAGGAAGAAGTTGAAGAGCAGAGTAAAGCTAGCTGACCAAAAGAGCTAATCGAATTAGCAACATGGCAGAACAAACATGCTTGTGTTTTATTTGTGGCAGCAAAACTGTTTCGATGTACCACCAAAATTGGTTTTTCGTTGTCATCTTCGTCCTCCTGTCATTCAAGGTTGTAGACATATGGTTGTGCCTCCGAAGACATGATATTTAATCTACAAACTTTCTGTGAAGCTGTGAAAAAAAAGTCATACACAAGCCACTGTGGGCTGGCACCACTCAGCTAGGGGTTTGCCCTTTCCTGTTATTTTTTGTTGTTTAGAAACCAATCAGAGGTGCCTTATTAACATGTCACAAATATTCATCAGGAACAACGGAACAGCCAGTTGTTCAACCACTAGCCCCTGTTCTGGCTCACAGAAAATAGTTTGAAGCAAGACAACTATGGCTTCATTTTTCACAGAAGTGTCTCACAATCCATTCAACCATAGTGGTGACCACGGCAATATAAACTAAATAATGACAGAAGTTGACCTTTAAAGTGGATTGCAGCAACACCTTTGGTCAAGATTGGTGGTGTGTTTAAGGAACAAAGACTCTGCTTCACCTCTACCATCATAACAGCATAACTCAGGTGCCTTTGGGGTGTTTGTTTTAAACACTGCAACTTGCCGGGTGCAAAATGATGACTGAAACAAGAGTAACTAAACTTCATAAACTCTGTTTGTAATGTAGTTTTAATAATTACCATGAAAACAAAAGTAAAAAGTTATATGAATCTGACTACT
The DNA here is from genome assembly GCA_020466265.1 of Siphamia tubifer. NCBI lineage: Eukaryota > Metazoa > Chordata > Actinopteri > Kurtiformes > Apogonidae > Siphamia > Siphamia tubifer. The sequence goes on from CM035803.1 coordinate 10,461,478, forward strand.
GCTTCTACATCTCTTGTTATTCACAGACCGCTGCTATAAGTTATGTCCCAATAATATACATTTACACTAGCTTTTCCACAAAGTATTCAAGCATTGTCAGAAATGACTAAAGACATTCAACATATTCATCATTCTGCATTAGCATTTCAGTGCTAGCTACTTCATCCTTCTGCATTCAAAGTATTCTACTTTTATACTGTCAAAAAATGTCTTTAAATGATGAATGTGAACATGATCATTAAACTAGAAAAGCACTGAGAGAGTGCTCTACCAAAGTAGATCAGCTCCCCATCCTGAGAGACAAGCACCCCCCACCCCCCCCGCTGATCGCCACTACACTTTTAACACTCGTGCCTTGTGCCAGTATCAGCATTTCCTTAATATTTCAGCCAAATCTGTCCATAACACTTTGAGTTATCTTGCTAACTATCAAACAAACAAACCCATAAATGCCAGTGTAAGCATAACTCCACCGGTTCCTTGGCAGAGTAACAGTGAACATTCAACTCCATACAGAACCATTTCAGCCTCACCTTATAAAACCCTTTGTTTGGACTGAACCAATGCTCCAAATAAAACAGAGTACTGACTCCAGAGCTAGTACCCAATACAAAAGCGTTTATTAAATGTTTGTCTGAGTTACTAACAGAACTACAGTCAAATACAATGATCCACTGTATAGAAGTAATGAAAAATAATCATTCCGTACCTGTGAAGAAAGAGGGACAATTCCAGCTGTTTTCATTCCTTTAACTCCATTCATTCTTAACCATCAGTTCAATACAGGGGTAGGTATTTTTGTCCGTCATTTATCCCTCTACCATTTATCTTTCTGTTTCTTTTCACCAGTCCAACTCTTGTTCCAACAGAGCCCGGGAAGGATCATGAAAAAAAAAGCTACTGCATTATAACAAAATAGTTGAAAAATATTGCGTTATAACAAAATAATATTTATTTCACCAGGTAAGTTACCTGAGAAGTGCTTCTCATTTTCAATAATGGCGTCAACATATAGAGACAAACAGCCAATCACTCTCACACCTATAAGAGATATAGATTATATATAGATTAGTCAATTAGTGCATGTCTTTGGACTGAAGCCAGAGTACCATGAAAAAAACCCTACAGGAAAAACATACATACTCCACACAGAAAGGTCCCTAGCGTTAGAATTGAACTCATGACCTTCTTACTGTGAGGTAACATGGCTATCCACTGCAATGTGAAATACAACTGTGATGCATAGTATGCTCTGTAAGCAAAGCTGGGACTTGACAATTCAGAGAAGGATATGACATATGTAGGTAATTATAGCATCTGGATCCACCAGTGCACCACAATTATAATAGTAACAATAAAAATGTTGGTTTATATAGCAAGTCAGGAAGCTTTAAACTTCATCAGTTATTCATTTAGTCCACATTCACACACTGGTGGTGGTATTAAACTTCATTTATAGCCACCAATATTCCAATCTGAGATGGGTTACGTGAGGTGCACAATGGCACATGACTGGGACAGAGTAGGATTCGAGCCACCAACCTTCTGTTTATTAGACGACCTGCTCTGCCTCCTCCATAGCCGCCCATAAACATATATTTGTACAGCTGACATGTCAGTGGGTCCGAGGTGTGCACTCTGCTGATAACACGTTAGTCAAAGAAACGATTCAACCACAGAGGCCCAGGCACATATTACATTTAAACACACACGCACACACACACACATAATGAAGTCACATGCACGGCAAGAGGGAGAACGAACCAAAGAAAAGAAATATATCGACGGCACTTCATGCTAATAGCCCAATATAGCTTTATGAATGTGCACAATTCTTCCTCAGTCGCATGCATCACACTGTAATTTTATTGCCTGCAGTAATGTAAGTGGAAGGCATTGTATTTGGAAGAATGCAATCTATTAGAAATATGGTAATTATTATCTGCATTAGGTGTCATTTCTAATTTTTCACGTTTTTTTGCTCCCACAGAGACAATTTAGTGGCTGCTGCTTTGGTGTGTGTATGAACACATACTCCTGGTTTCACACAGGCCAGTAATGGCTATTATCGCTTATCTTATGTGCTGCACCCAAAATAAGAACAAGCAGCAGCAGTCAATTTGTGGTGAGAATGAGAGGAGCAGGTGTATGTGTGTGTGTGTGTGTGTGTGTGTGTGTGTGTGTCTGTGTGTGTATATACTCCACTAGAATACAAAGAACGTTCCCATGGGTGCAGAATGATCTTCTGAGTTTGGTTCGCCATCATAAAACATACATTATATCATTATTTTTGCTAAAATTAATTAGATTTTAGTTTAGAGATTAGTTTGCTATACTACATTGCAAACAAAGGTTCATTTTAGACAACATTTAGACTATATAATGTATATTATAATGGAGAGAGGCATGTAGGTTAATGCACAAAGTGAGGATTTTCCTTTGCTTTCATCAAGATATGTATAGTCAGCCCAGTTTACATTAGAAGGCTCAAACTGAATTATGAAAGAGCTGCAGCATCTATCTATCTATCTATCTATCTATCTATCTATCTATCTATCTATCTATCTATCTATCTATCTATCTATCTATCTATCTATCTATCTATCTATCTATCTATCTATCTATCTATCTATCTATCTATCTATCTATCTATCTATCTATCTATCTATCTATCTATCTATCTATCTATCTATCTGCCTGCATGCCTGTCTGTCTGTCTGTCCATCCGTCCGTCTTCAATAGGCATAGTGACACTGATTCAATTCTTGATCCTATTATGATGTAAGAACCATTGTGTCTTGAAAACAAGACAAATACTCCTAATACAAGCATTTTTTATCACTCACTGTCACTGTCACTGATCCCATATCCCGCTGGGGTCGTAGGGGCGCTGCAGTGATGAATCTTACACCAGCTGACTCCATTTGTGGAGTGTCTGGGTTATGGTGAAACTCTTGTTGGTCCATTCAGTGATGTTATCTGCCCATTTCTGCCTCAGTCGGCCTCACCTTCTCTTTCCCCGCAATTTTCCTTGTAATACGGTCTTGGAGAAACCACCTGATCTTGTCACATGATCATACCATCTGAGCTTTCTTTTATTAACTGTGGTCAGCAGGTCCTCATAGTTCTTTTTGTGCTGAGTGATGACCTTTTCATTGGTGACGCAATCCATGTATGAGATGCCAAGGAGTCTTCTGAGGCATCTCATCTCCACTGCCTGGATTTTCTTTTGCAGCTCTGCATTCAGTGTCCAGGATTTGTATGCATACAGGAAGATGGAAGTGACCAGTGCATGCATTATTTTGACCTTGGTCCTGAGAAAGTTGTTTCAGTCTCTCCAGATGGTCTTGAGCTTTGCCATTGCTGCTGCTGTTTGTGCACTTCTTGTGAGGATTTCAATCTTTGAACCTTCTTCACTAATAATGACTCTAAGGTACTTGAAATGATCAATAGTCTCAAGTTGTTTTCCGCTGACTGTTATTTTAGTTGTGATTGGCTGGGCACTGTTTGTCATGAGCTTTATTTTCTCAGCTGTGATCTCCATTCCATGTCTGGAAGTTGTTTCATCCAGGTGTTTTACCAGGCTGGCTAGTTCCTGTTTGTTTCCTGCCAGTCCATCAATGTAATTGGTGAACCTGAGGTTGGTAATGGTCATTTATTATAAGCACAGTAATAAGCTACGAATACTACTACTACTAATGAGCACCATCAATCAATCATTCAATCAATCAATCGCATTTTATTTATCTAGATAACTAAAGTCATCTCATGACACAGAATAGAATAAGATAAACTTTGATTTTTCTCATCCATGTGTGTCTTCTCCTGACCCAGATTCATTTTTGCCAAATAACACCAACTACACTCTTCCTTAATGGTCTATAATATATTTATATATGGTCAATGGTAAATAGACTTCACTTATATAGTGCTTTTCTACCTTCATTTACATTTGCTTCACATTCACCCATTCACACACACACACACACACTCATACACCAGTAGGTTTCTAATGGTTTTTTGTCAGTCCTACTGGGAGCCTAAGTCAGGGTTCAGTGTCTTGCCCAAGGACACTACGACATGTGGACAGCCAGAGCCGAGATGTGAACCGCCAACCTCTCGACCCACTCTACCAACTGAGCCACAGCCGCCCTGAATATATATGTGGTTGGTTGGATGGGTGGTTCATATGTATGTATTTTGGTCATGAAACAACAGGAGACAGGAGAGAAAATAATATTTTTAAAAAACACAGATTTTATAGCATGCTTGTGTGCCACACACCCCTAGCCACACAAATGCAAAACAAAACATGATTTGGAGCTCAATTCAGTCTCCAAAAAGTTGTGAAATTGTCTGACAGTAAAATCATTTCATAGCTCAAATACCTCTTCTTAATGAGGCTGTTTTTTTTCTCCCCATTTTGTTGCACAAATTACTGATGAACTAATGATGAGAACAAGACAAAAAACACAAAACAGGAAATGTGGAAATATGAACCATCACAACATAAGATTGTAATTATCCATGAACACTACTACAAACCTGTACACAAACAGGTACATACAACTGGCTTCATAAGTTTACAGAACAGCAGAGAGGGTACCTTCTTCTATCTCTTATGTATTATAATTATCTCTCTCAACTCACCATTTATATTTTATTAGAAACGATTTATATTTACCAATTAACATATAATGCCAAGTAACCCCATTGGAATTCCTTTTTTTCTTCTTCTTCTTGCCTCTCAGACTTGTGTCACTGTAAAAGACTTTATTACATCTCATCATTGAGGCATGATTATTTTTTGTAAATGCTGACTATTATGGGTTTCAATTAAACCTCTTGTCAATGCTGGGGTGAAAGGGAGAGAGGGGTGGGGGGTGGGGCATTGACTTCCAGGCAATCAAAAAACACTATGCAAGCAGAACTCAGTGTAAATTATATTAATGAACTAAAAACCATAAAGGGGATGCCAGTAACACTAATATTACATTTACAACCTCCAAAACCCAGAAATTATGGTAAAGTTTCCACTGATTGTATTCACTGAATAAAAGTACACAGTTATTTTTTTTAATCATTACAATGTAATGTATACATAACAATACCTCCCTGCAGTCATGTACATATTGCAATCATCAAATTACGTTAATTACTGTCAATCATATATAATCATATAGTTGCAAATCAACATCATGATTATTGCATCACCCATACATATTATTGCAGCAACAAAGGTAAAATAGGTTCCCATCTTCTAGTAAAGGTGGTTTTCTGAAGCCTCATTATCAATGTAATCTGGTCTGTTTGGTAAATATCCCAATTGTATAATCAACGTATTATATAAGGAAGCGGTGTTGTACCTGAACGAGTTCATTGAACGATCGTTCACGAACGATATCATATTTTTGATGAACGCGAACAACTCGTTCACTTTTGCCAAATGAACGGGAAGTTGTGTACGCGGTTATTCTGGCATTTATTGAACTGCCCTCTTATGTAGTTCATATTTCATCCTTATCACGTAATTATTGAGTTCTATAATGCATAAAATGGGATCAAAACACAGCATCATCATAGATGTAATTTTTTTATTATTCTGAACAAATTTTGGCAACATAATGTTGTGGAATAGCCAATGAGAAGCTCACTGAAACAGCTCCTTGTGTTCTAAGAACCCGCAGAGGGAAGTTACTTACTGGAGAATCTGTCCGAGAGGAGGACGGCATTTTCCCCTGATTTCCTGACTACGGTCAGGATAACGTTAGGAACGGTTAATAATAAGTTTACAATAATAACCCAAAAAAAGAATGAAAAAAGAATGAAAGAGTTCATTTTGGGATCCATGAACTCCTAGTTCATAATTTGGAAGAATGAAAGATGAATTGAACTAATTCATATTAAGTAACTTGAACTGAACTTTGAACTAGTTCAAGGTGAACTTTCCTAATCAAGGTGAACTTTCCCAACACTGTAAGGAAGGTTCTGGTTTCATCCACCTGTTGGTTATAGACTTTAACAAACATCCTGTCCTCTCATATTTAGGGTTTTGACAGGAGGGAAAATGAAAATTTGCTGCACAACAGAGCTCAGAGGAATAAGCAAAGTGTCCATACATTTTACTTTCACTTCATGGTCCAGTCATCTGTTTTACAACTTCTAGCTTTTGTGAAATTATTTGACCTGCCCTAACCCACTCTGAACATTACAATAAATTGACATTCTTTTGACCCAACCCCTGAGTAACCTGTTGACCCCTGCATCACTAACGTGCAGCATGGAATGCTCTGCCCATTTAATCCCTAAATGCACATAGCTCACAGCCCAAATCCAAAATAAACAAAGACAACACCGAAATTAAATCAGCTGGAGAAAACCACAGTGGACCAAGTGCTGAGTTTTACAGCCCTGGTGCCTTCAGGTCCTGGTCCGTTAACAGCCCTGGTGCATGTTGGGCCCGGTTCGTCCACATGAGCCAACACCACCTGGTCGCGGTGCCACCCATGGACCAGCCTGTCCGATCAACCAGGGTCAGACCAACCGCAGACCCACACAGTGACCAGGGCTCAGACCCCAACGCACACACACACCAGTGAAATTAAATCAGCTGGAGAAATCCACAGTGGACCGAGTCCTGAGTTTTACAGCCCCGTTGCCTTCAGCTCCTGGTCTGTTAACAGCCCTGGTGCATGCTTGGGTCTACTTCATCTACACCTGGGCCGGCCAGACGAGCCACAACACAGACCAGCCCATCCAATCATTCAGATAAGCTACAGGGCTCAGACCTCAGTGCAGTGGACGCACACCGGGACTATGATAGAGAATAATGGTGGATCTGCAAGTCCAAGTAGAGGTGCCTGTGACAAGTAGGCGGGGTTAGCTCAACTGGTGGGGTGGGATGGGGTTTGGTATTCAAACGAATCTATGCATGTGACGTATGAAGCGTAGAAAATCCAAAATATTCATCCCCCTCCAAATGGTAAATGGTCTGCACTTATATAGCGCTTTTCTACCTTCAATGGTGCTCAAAGAGCTTTACATTAGCTTCAACAATAGGTTTCTAAGGTCTAAGGTCAGTCCTACTGGGGGCCTAAATCAGGATTCAGTGTCTTGCCCAAGAACACTTTGACATATGGACAGCCAGAGGCGGGACGCCAACCACCAACCTCTCGGTCATTGGGCGACCCACTCTACCAACTGAGCCACAATCGGCAACAAGAAATAGGTCAGTAGAAAAGGCGAGTGGGTGTTTATTTTTTGTCATCATTTAAGGGTCTCTTCACACACAGACAACATATATTTGTATTGTAAATTAAAAAGTGATTGAAGGCAAAAAAAATCCAGATTGGAACATCACCAGCTCATATCTTGAATGAAGTCTCTCCCACTCAGTGTGACAGGACTGAGAAAGATGGTCCACACTTGAAGAATAAAAATCAGCACGAGACCGAAGTGTGTGTTTGATTAGTAGAGACAAGTTGTATAATGTGAGCTGTGATTAGGCAGCATCAGGAGAGAGTGTGTGTGTTGATGTGAGTGCAGTGCATCTGCCTCCAGCCATCATGGAGGAAGGCCCTCATTGTGTGAAGGACAAAAGCGGCGTATGCCACTGGTGGGAGATAATGGTGATTTATGAGGGCCTGTCAGTAGCAACGGCAGGTAAACATGCACTTCGGGGTCTGTGTACGATCCCACTGCCACTCTGCAACCCTAAGAGAAACTGGCACATTCACCTCCACGTCGGCCGCCTGAGAGCACGATGAGAAACCTCAAGGGGATGTCACATCCATGACAGGAATGAAACGCTTGGATTGCTTGCAATCAAGGTGGCAAGAACAGTTATGTCTGTGAGTGGTTGCATTCACAATTTTCATACTAAATCCTGAGATAATGGAAATAGAATAGCCCTCTCCTGAATTTAACATAGCAAATAGTTCACATCCATCCACTGGATAATTACTGCAGGGACTTGTGTGTTTCAGCTGCAACAAAGTCTTTTTCTCTAACTGATGCAGAGTAACTTCTCATTTCTGAAACAGCCATCAGTTTGATAGAGAGCATGAATTTTCATCAGGACAATAATAATAATAACTAGAAAAGCAATCTGAGAATCCAGACCTCCACCAAGGCAGACCCACCCCCTCCTTCTGAATGAAGGGAGATCCACTAAGGAGGTGATGTTTTTGCTGGTGTAAGTTGGTTGGTTAGATTCTGTATAACATAACTCAAAAAGTAATGGATGGATTTTCATTAAATTTTCAGGCTATGACAGACACATGTCCCCCACCCTGATGAACCGTTTTCACAAAAAGAGGAAATACTTCAGAGGAGCGTTACTGAACTTCCTGTTAAACATTAAGACGGTAGAAATCCGGTAATTTTGAAAGAGACTTTTTTCAAGTTCCTGAAGAAATTTGCCACTTTTAACATTCACAGAGGTTAGGGTTAAGGTTAAAAATTCACTAACAAAAAAACTTTATAAAGGCTACGATTTTTTCCGTGAGGAAAAAGTATCAAAGTAAGGAGTGAAAGCCCTGGGGCTAAATGGTACTGAACTAAAAACTATGTCCACAAATCATTATTATATCCACTTATAACCTAGGTTATAGGGTTATGTATGGACAGTATAGAAGACATGGACTATGTCACTATTTTCAATTTGTTCTGTCTATGGTTCAAGTCAACGTCGCGTTAGCATAATGTTAAGATTAGCAGAATGCTATCATAATCCGTTCACATTTTTCTCTGGCAGTGTGTGTTTATGTTGGTGTTTGTTTGCCATAATATCTAATGTAGTAGACGGGCAGCTTTTGTGAGGACTAGATGTTACCCATCGCAAAGAAAAAAGAGGAGCCTCACAAACTCCAGGTTTGATCAGTGTGCATACATTTACTGTGACTTACTGCTGTTCACTGGCTGCAGTTCCAGCTCTATGCCTATTTCAACTCTTTCCTTCCAATGCTACTGTTGTTTACTGCTGACAGCGATGTACTGGCATCTAAAGGCAAACTATCCTAATGACAGTTTAAGTCGAACATGTCACGGATCGGGGTGAGGTGGAACAGGAGGACTCCAATGCACAGTACTGAAGGGCAAAATAATTTAATAACAAAACTACAACATAAAGACAAGACAAACACAACCTGGGAGTGGACGGCCAGAGTCCGTGGTGATGATGAGTGTCCGGGTTATGGCGATTGGGGAGATGGAAGCAATAGTCCGGGTTATGGAGGTGACATATCTGAATGGTCCTGCACTGGCAGCTACAAGCCTTACTGCTTATATAGCCACCGATTAGGAACGGCTTGCAGCTGCGCAGTGCAGGACCAGGTGAGTGTGGAGATTGGGGGAAAGGTCACTGGAGCGGAGGTCATGACAGTACCCCCCCCCTAAGGGGCGGCTCCTGAAGCCCCTAAAAACAAACAAACAAAAAAAAAAAACACAAACACCCCCCCCCCGTTGTCCAGAGCTCAAAAATAAAAACATTTTTAAGTAGTATTTCTCCGAGCAGGGCGGCATGGTAACCTCCTGGTCGGAGTACCCTCTGGGCAGAGCGGTGTGGCATCCTTCTGGGCAGGGCGGTGTGGAAACCCCCTGGGCGGAGTACCCTCTGGGCGGAGCGGTGTGGAATCCCTTCTGAGCAGGGTGGTGTGGAAACGCCCTGGCGGAGTACCCTCTGGGCAGAGCGGTGTGGCATCCTTCTGGGCAGGGCGGTGTGGAAACCCCCTGGGCGGAGTACCCTCTGGGCAGAGCGGTGTGGAATCCCTTCTGGGCAGGGCGGTGTGGAAACCCCCTGGCGGAGTACCCTCTGGGCAGAGCGGTGTGGCATCCTTCTGGGCAGGGCGGTGTGGAAACCCCCTGGGCGGAGTACCCTCTGGGCAGAGCGGTGTGGAATCCCTTCTGGGCAGGGCGGTGTGGAAACCCCCTGGCGGAGTACCCTCTGGGCAGAGCGGTGTGGCATCCTTCTGGGCAGGGCGGTGTGGAAACCCCCTGGGCGGAGTACCCTCTGGGCAGAGCGGTGTGGAATCCCTTCTGGGAAGGGCGGTGTGGAAACCCCCTGGCGGAGTACCCTCTGGGCAGAGCGGTGTGGCATCCTTCTGGGCAGGGCGGTGTGGAAACCCCCTGGGCGGAGTACCCTCTGGGCAGAGCGGTGTGGCATCCCTCTGGGCAGGGCGGTGTGGAAACCCCCTGAGTAGGGCGGCGTTGAACCCTTCCGGGCGGAAGACCCTCAGGACTGAGTGGCCTGAGAGGTCTGGGTTGGTAGCAGGAGCAACTGGACTGGTCTGACTGAGGACCAAGGAGACTGATTGGGTGGGGTCACCACGGACTCTGGCTGAGACAGGAACAAGACAAAACGAAGAAACGGGCAACAGGCAGGGACAGGAAACAGGCAGGCAGAAAACGAACAACAAGCAAGGACAGGGGACAGAAACCAGCAACGGGCAACAGGCAGGGACCGGGGACAGAAGCCAGCAACGGGCAACAGGCAGGGACAGGGGACAGAAGCCAACCACGGGCAACAGGCAGGGACAGGGAACAGAAGCCAACCACGGGCAACAGGCAGGGACCGGGGACAGAAGCCAGCAACGGGCAACAGGCAGGGACAGGGGACAGAAGCCAACCATGGGCAACAGGCAGGGACAGGGAACAGAAGCCAACCACGGGCAACAGGCAGGGACAGGGAACAGAAGCCAACCACGGGCAACAGGCAGGGACAGGGGACAGAAGCCAACCACGGGCAACAGGCAGGGACAAGAAACAGAAGCCAACCACGGGCAACAGGCAGGGACAGAGGACAGAAGCGAGCAACGGGCAAGAGTCAGGGACAGGGGACAGAAGCGAGCAACGGGCAAGAGTCAGGGACAGGAACAGACAGAAAAGACCAACGACAGACCAAGACCGACGAAAAGACACAACGCCAGGCGACAGGACAACTAGCCAGAAGACAAGACAACTAGCCAGAAGACAACTAGCCAGAAGACAAAAAGCCAGAAGACAAAAAGCCAGAAGACAAGACAAAAAGCCAGAAGACAAGACAAAAAGCCAGAAGACAAGACAAAAAGCCAGAAGACAAGACAAAAAGCCAGAAACACGGAACGCTAGCCAGAAACACGGAACGCTAGCCAGAAACACGGAACGCTAGCCAGAAACACGGAACGCTAGCCAGAAACTTGGAACGCTAGCCAGAAACTCGGAACGCTAGCCAAAAACTCGGAACGCTAGCCAAAAACTCGGAACGCTAGCCAGAAACTCGGAACGCTAGCCAGAAACTCGGAACGCTAGCCAGAAACTCGGAACGCTAGCCAGAAACTCGGAACGCTAGCCAGAAACTCGGAACGCTAGCCAGAAACTCGGAACGCTAGCCAGAAACTCGGAACGCTAGCCAGAAACTCGGAACGCTAGCCAGAAACTCGGAACGCTAGCCAGAAACTCGGAACGCTAGCCAGAAACTCGGAACGCTAGCCAGAAACTCGGAACGCTAGCCAGAAACTCGGAACGCTAGCCAGAAACTCGGAACGCTAATCCAGAAACACAGAACGCTAATCCAGAAACACAGAACACTGGGCAGGAAAACACAGACCGCTTAAGCCAGATACACAGACCGCTTAAGCCAGATACACAGACCGCTTAAGCCAGATACACAGACCGCTTAAGCCAGATACACAGACCGCTTAAACCAGATACACAGAACGCTTAAACCAGATACACAGAACGCTTAAGCCAGATACACAGAACGCTTAAGCCAGATACACAGAACGCTTAAGCCAGATACACAGAACGCTTAAGCCAGATACACAGAACGCTAGGAAGCGACACACAACGCTAGGAAGCGACACACAGAACGCTAGGAAGCGACACACAGAACGCTAGGAAGCGACACACACAACGCTAGGAAGCGACACACAACGCTAGGAAGCGACACACAACGCTAGGAAGCGACACACAACGCTAGGAAGCGACACACAACGCTAGGAAGCGACACACAACGCTAGGAAGCGACACACAACGCTAGGAAGCGACACACAACGCTAGGAAGCGACACACAACGCTAGGAAGCGACATACAACGCTAGGAAGCGACACACAACGCTAGAAAGCAACACAGAACGCTAGAAAGGAACACAGAACGCCAGGAAGGATATACAGGACGCTAGGAAGGATATACAGGACGCTGGGCAGATAAACTGAATGTTGGAGCAGGGAAACATAACTAACTGGGAAATACACAGACAGGGACAGAACGCAAGACTGGACAGACTTTAGACAGAACAAAACGGGGAAAACTAAAAACAAAAAAAGGGTCCCTTCAGCACTGGCGGAGTCCAGATGGTGGCAGGACCATTCTGTCACGGATCGGGGTGAGGTGGAACAGGAGGACTCCAATGCACAGTACTGAAGGGCAAAATAATTTAATAACAAAACTACAACATAAAGACAAGACAAACACAACCTGGGAGTGGACGGCCAGAGTCCGTGGTGATGATGAGTGTCCGGGTTATGGCGATTGGGGAGATGGAAGCGATAGTCCGGGTTATGGAGGTGACATATCTGAATGGTCCTGCACTGGCAGCTACAAGCCTTACTGCTTATATAGCCACCGATTAGGAACGGCTTGCAGCTGCGCAGTGCAGGACCAGGTGAGTGTGGAGATTGGGGGAAAGGTCACTGGAGCGGAGGTCATGACAGAACATTACTATTTGTGTTCACCATAACATTCAAAACCATGGCGATTTGTTTTATATCAACTCATACCGACGTTAACAGCTGCTGTTTTTGACACCGTTCATATACTGGCTTCTTTTTCCTGTAGGAATATAATCATTCCAAGAAAAATGCTCGGGACAGGCTCTGGTTTCAACCAGCAAACAGTCTTCCCCAGGATGTAGTGTTCTGATGTGAAGTATCTGCTGCAGATGTAAGTGCTTCTTTTTTTAAAATGTAAAACTCAGCCCTTCATAACGCTTGAACGTTTTCATCTAGCTTTGCTGCTAACAGGGAAGGAGTGGAATGAAATATATGACTGCCTCTGGGCATTACAAGAACATCCTGGTATGTTACAATAACTTTTGGTCGTTGCTGTCATCTTTGCCATTTAAGTTTTGCCAATGCAGAAGTAGTGTTACGCTCTGCCTACGTATGTCTGGTGCGAAATGTGGAAGTTGTGATAAAGGTCCATTACCACCAAAATCTAATCATTTGTCGATCTCCCCATTATGACCACACCCTGAAAATGTCAACAAAATTAATTTATTATTTTTCAAGTTATGTTCTACACAGACAGACAAACAAGACAAATAAACACTGGCAAAAACATGACCTCCTTGCCCCACCTCTCCACTGATCACCACCAAACTTTTATTACTTATTCCTCATGCTAATTAACAAACATATAAATGCTCATTTCTTGACAGAGTAATAGTGGATTAGATTTATATAGCACTTTTCTATGAAATGCACACTCAAAGCACACAGGGGTTCCATTATCCCCTGTGTGGATAATGGATCTGGGGCAGACAGGAGAAATGGACAGGGCATCCAGGGCAGCTGTAGCTCAGTTGATAGAGTTGGTCAGTTGGTAGTCATTCAATGATCGAAAGGTTGGAGGTTTGCAGTCTGGCTCTGGCTGTCCACATGTTGAAGTGTCCTTGGGCAAGACACTGAACCCTGACTTAAGCTCCCAGTAGGTCTGACAAAAAACCATTAGAAACCTACTGGTGTATGAGTGTGTGTGTGTGTGTGTGTGTGAATAAGTGAATGTGAGGCTAATGTAAAGTGATTTGAGCATCATGAAGGTGGAAAAGTGCTATATAAGTGCAGTCTATTTACCATTATTCATTCACTCTCACATGCTCCCTCTGGTGGTGGTAAACTACATATGTAGCCACAGCTGCCCTGGGCCAGACTGACAGAAGTGTGGCTGTCATTTTGCACCTTTTCAGCATAACTGAACATAAACCTAGTATGTTCATCCACTGTCACTGATTCAGCCCCATGGGTTTTACTAGTGAATCACAGTCCACAGTCATTACAAAGCCTCTGAATGTCTAAAGGGGTCACATCTGATAACCATCAAACAATGACAAATGCATTGTCACACTAATTATTTCCATATATTGGTAGGATTAGTGGATCAACAGGTATTAAACATTTCTTCTTTTTCCCACTGGGTTTTGAAGTTTTTTCTTGCCGAAAAGGAGGGTCTAAGGGCAGGGGATGCTTGGGACTTTTCATATATGTGACCCACCACCACGAAATCAGGCATAAGTCGCGCTGAGTTACAGCCTGAGCTACAGCCAAATTTAGGCTGGAAGGCGATTTCTTATTTGTGTTTACACCTCATCAAAAAACGGTACTTTAACACCTCTATGTTCAGTTCCTGTGGTCATTACATTGAAATCCAATCAATAAAGATAAACATTAGTGTTAAAAACAGGCACCCCTACAATTTTTATTTAATTAAATTTATATTCTACAATTTTCTGAAACATATGGTTCCATTATAACTTGTTTGAGTTCCTTATGCTGACCACATGTGGCATGGTGGTGGAGATATGTGGCATGGTGGAGGAGATTGTCCTTACGCACCAGAGGAAGAACAAGAAACATCCTCCGTGTGAGTCAACAGCATGAAACGTGCTCTTGTCTGTTTCTCTTCCACAGGTTAGTGAACACTGATGATTTAAGATTACAATATAATTAATTATTGGGATGTTCAGGATTATATTGTAGTAGCTGTGAAACCGGAAGAGGGGTTTTGTGAAGATACTTTGAATGTGTTTTAAGCTAACCTGTTAATGCTAGTGGCCAAGAATATGGGGAATGCAGTAGGGTGGAGTCCGCCATTTGCTTACTCTCTAAAGATATTTACGAAATGGTTTTCATGCAATATGACATTTCCTGGTTTTTATTTGTCACTAAATGTGCATATTTTGGGATTATGACCATGTACCACAAATGCTATTGTAAAACTGTATTGAATACAGGGTAGTCATGTTAATGCTATTGCTTCGCTATGCATAGCTATGCTACTTACTGGACATTTATAATAGTGTCTAAAATGACCAGTTGGAATATTAATTCATGGGTTATTGTTAAAAATATAAATATTTGAACAATTTAACATTTAAATACATTTAACATAGATTTAAAAACTGTAAATTAATTGGCTGATAAATGTCATTTGTTAAAAGGGTGAATGTATACAGTTCATGTTATAGTGAAAATTGTGATAGATGAACATGACTGGATTTTGTATACAGCTATATGTTAGACAGTAAAAGAAGAAACTATGAATAATGATGGTAACAGTTAGTCAATGTGGTTGTTTTAATGATTTGTCAAGAACAATGAACATCCTCCACGTTAGTGAATAACATGTGCTCTTGTCTGTTTCTCTTCCACAGAGGAGTGTGTGGACGTCCTCCTCGACCACTACCCAGGGGAGCAACACATCAAAAATAACAACCTACAATTTCATGAAACCGAATGAGCTTACATGATTTCAGTGTTCTGCTGTAGTGTTTGTTTTACCCATAATTGTATTGATAAATCCCTTTAAAATGTAAAATATTTTGTTGAATTTTTGAAGCAATTCCATTACCTGTGCAAGTGATACAGACTTATCTTCAGATTTAGCTTCTGCTCCATTCATCTGTGGTATTTTACCCAAGATATGCCAAACATAGACCTTTGTCCCAGCAGTAGCACAGCAGTACTTTCTCTCTAGGTCCCTGTGCCTACACCTCACCCAGCTGTGATTGTGTCCTGACCAGCTGTGATGATAGCCTGTCTATCGATACTACTTTCACAACTATATGTGATTGTTGCATGGGTAGTTGTGATTGTTGTCCAACTAGCATTTGATGTTGTCACAGCCAGTGGTGGGTGTAGTCCGGCTAGCAGCGGTGTTGACTGGCTTTTTCTAAATTCTAGTTTATTTTCTTTATATACTGGTAAAAGACAGTAGACTGAACAGTTCAGATAGTCCCGGAGTGAATTGCTCTGGTTTCAGTCTTTGGTGTTTTTGGTTCAAGTGAAACTTATAAATCTATGATGTTACTAAACCCTTAACACCTTTTATTATTCCCAAATGTGTTGTGACAAGGTGACAAACAAAACAAGCATATATATAGAGTAGGAAAAGCATTTGGAACATGGAGATGATTGAAAGCAGAGAAGAATATAAAAACCGACATTGGCTCTCCCACACCCCCAGGCTTCAGGTGGGGTCCTAGTATAAACACCAGTGTTGCTTACCATGGTCGGTCCTTGTAGTAGATGCTCATGCTGGATCTAGCAACCCTCAGAGTGTGGGTAGGGAGAGGGAATTTAGCTTGTTTTGTAGATTTCTTTCTCAGAATATATTTTTTCTTTGTGCATTTTGTGGAAAATTTGAGTGCAGAAAAAAATCCAAGACAGAACAGTCAACCGATATGAAGTATTTTCCACTGTACAAGGAGGAGTTTTGTTTTCACTGACTACATCCAGCTTAAAATACCAAATTAACATGAAGCATATGTCTTCTGAGATCCTGCTAACACTTCGGCCAAGGTATATAGGTGTGAATGTGAGAGTGATTGTTTGTATATATGTTCAGCCTTGCAATGAACTGGTGACCCACACACACACACACAGACCCCGTGACCCTAGTGTGGATAAAGCAGGTTTAGATGACGAGATATTAATATATAATATGTTCCTCTCGCCCCACGTGGGCGGTGTTTCCTTCAGACTCGGGTCCTCTACCAGAGGCCTGGCAGCCTGAGGGTTCTGCGCAGGATCTTAGCTGTTCCTAGCAATGCGCTCTTTTGTACAGAGATCTCTGATGTTGTTCCTGGTATCTGCTGGAGCCATTCTCCCAGCTTGGGGGTCACTGCCCCTAGTGCTCCGATCACAACTGGTACCACTGTTGCCTTCACACTCCACATTTTCTCTAACTCCCCTTTCAGCCCTTGGTATTTCTCAAGCTTCTCATGTTCTTTCTTTCTGATGTTGCTATCACTGGGCACTGCTACATCTATCACCACCACTGTCTTCTCATGTTTATCCACCACCACTATGTCAGGCTGACTGGCCATCACCATCTTGTCAGTCTGGATCTGGAAGTCCCACAGGATCTTGGCCTGTTTGTTCTCTGTCACCTTTGGGGGGTTCTCCCATCTTGACCCTGGGACCTCCAGTCCATACTCTTTACAGATGTTCCTGTACAGTATGCTCACTACCTGGTTATGCCTCTCCATGTATGCCTTGCCTGGCAGCATCTTACACCCTGCTGTGATGTGCTGGACTGTTTCAGGGGCTTCTCTACACAGCCTACACCTGGGGTCCTGTCTGATGTGGTAGACCCCGGCCTCTATTGCTCTGGTGTTTAGGGCTTGTTCTTGTGCAGCCATGAGTATATATATATATATATATATATATATATATATTTATATATATATAAAGACACATTTTGGTTGGAACATTCAGGTATTAAAAGACCACTAATTTTTCATTAACTACGATAACTATGTCATTCTTACATTTTCTCCTCTTCTCATAACACTCCTTAGTCTCTTCAAAATCCTCCTCTCAGCAGTTACTCTTCAAAGATTGTGATGCTTTATGAATAATCTCTGTCTTGTAGAGCGGCAAGTTCTCAAGAAATGCCCTTGCACTACAAATCATCATTGATGCAATCTAAATGTGTAAGTACTGGTAGGCATCAGTCATTAAATAACCATCCAGGGTTGTCTGGTGTTCTTAGGGGTTAACGGAGCTTCTGCTGATTACAGTCAGTCCTGGAGTCCTGTCAAACACACAACCCATGCACCAGAACTGGCCCGCTAAAGAACCCAATCTGGTCCATGTGAGAAAGTGAGGATATGAACACATAAAGCACTAAACACTGAACATAAACCACATATAGTCCTATGTTGGTCTCAAATGGATAGGACAAGTAAAATGCTATTATGACATAAATAATAACTCATAACAACTCATAACTGTTTTCATCTCCGTTTTAGTGTAAATTAAAATTATCTGTACAACTATCCTTGCAGAAAAATGTGAAATAAAAAAAAAAACAAGGAAAACCTGAAATGTCTTAAATGACATAAGTATAATTTAAACAATATTCTGCACTTTACTAAATGTTTTATACATATAGTTAGATATTGCAAGGATAGCACTGGCAGGAGTTCTCCAAACTTCTTCCAGGCTGTCTTGACACGGGTCATTGTTGCTATCATGCATCAAGTGGTCGCTGAGAGCACATCTCCCAGGTAGCAGAATGACCCCACCGCCTCTATCTTGTCAGAGCCAACCAGCACCTCCTTCATGGGTCTACCATCAACAGGTCGGGCGATTCCCTTGCACTCAGCACATCAGAAGTCAGGATCCTCAATCAGCCTCCTAAGACCACTGCACTTCTTGTGAACCCAGTGTTTGCAGCCACTACAGTAGATACTGTTGCCACCCACACCTGAACAACATACGCCACAGGGGTACTTCCCAGTCTTCTGCAAACAGTCCAGGCCGGAGCCACATATTACTTTGGTCATCTCCGCATTCACTCTTAGCCCATTCTTCCCTATGCCTTCCTCTAGCCTCTTGAGACAAGGAATTCTGCAATAATAACCAGATCATCGGCATAATGATCCTCCCAGGGAGCACCAGTGCGAAACCCCTGTGAAAGCGCTTCTAGTACCATGATGAAGAGTAGCGAACTTAGAACAGAACCTTGATGGAGACCAACGTTCACCTCAAACACATCACTGAAACCCTCACGGACATGGACACGGCTGCAGGCATTGCTGTACATCCCCTGCACAAGGCGAACAATCCACTCTTCGACACCAAGTTTCCTCATGGCCCACCAGATGACTTTCCGTGGAACATGGTCAAACGCTTTTTCGAGGTCAACAAAGACCATGTAGAGGTCCCTGTTTACACCAAGGAACCACAAAGGTAGCATCGGTTGTACCCCTTCCTGGCACGAAACCAATATATATTATATTTTGTGCAATTAATATATATATATATATATATATATATATATATATATATATATATATATATATATATATATATATATATATATATATATATATATATATACATAAATTATGCTGTTATTGTTACTTATCTAATCTTCACATAGTGTTATTTCTTCTGTATATAATTTTCACTCCTGTATATTCTGTATAGTGTACATAGCATAGTCTTTTTTTCTCTATATGTGTTTTATGTACATACTGTATATTATTTATTATCTATATGTTTTTCTTCTTGCTGTCACTGTATTGTTGTATATCACTGGCTACTGTGACGTGTGAATTTCCCTGATGTGGGATCAATAAAGTCTATCTTATCTTATTGTTAGATATGTTTTTTTAAATAAGGCAAGATGTTTCTTTAACATTTTGGGGGTCCAGATCTTGGAAATGTTTTGTGTTGGTGGGGTTTCAACACATTTATCATCATAACTCTATGATGTATTTAGACAGTTCCAAGGCACTCTGATCTTTTGATGGGAGTACAGGAGGGCTCCAAATATGGCTATTGTCACGGATCGGGGTGAGGTGAAGGAGGACTCCAATGCACAGTACTGAAGGGAAAAATAATTTAATAACAAAACTAAGAAACATGAAGACAAGACAGACAAAACCTGGGAGCAAACGGTCAGAGTCCGTGGTGATGATGAATGTCCGGGTTATGGTGATTGAGGAGATGGCAGAAGCTGTCCGGGTTATGGAGGTGACAATACTGAATGGTCCCGCACTGGCAACTGCAAGCCTTACTGCTTTTATAGCCACAGATGATGAACGGCTTGCAGCTGCGCAGTGCGGGACCAGGTGAGTGTGGATGAGCACTGGGGGAAAGGTCACCGGAGCAGAGGTCATGACAGCTATGGGACAAAATTTCTATTTTGGACATGGCACCCAAACTTTGAAAGGATATAACTAGAAAACTGTTTGAGGTAGAAGGCTCACATCTGAGATTCTTCCATTTGACATCATAAGGAACTAATAAGGTCAATTGAAGAGGTGTCACTGGGGAGGGTGTGACGATTTGTGTGAATGGATCTGGAATGACCCTTAAGTGTTTCATAAGGATTTCATGTTGTTTGAATTCTCAGTCACAGGGATGTAACTGTAATCCTAATTTACAACATGACCATAGTCCCAATAGACAATATGTGTTATCTCTCCACTCCAGCTTCCACATTTTGGTCCAGCGTTCAAATTCGACCAATCAGAATCTGACTTTGGCTGACAGTGGTGTCACCATAATAGGATTCGTAATTTCGCATCCTGGGGCATCTGAAACCATGAGAACAAATTTCCTCCCTTCAAACTATAAATGCAACAATAATGCTGTCAAGTTACCATTATCACCCCAAGAGCTATTTCAATAATTTTCTGACTGTGGGAACCCTTTTAATTCTACATTGTGTCAGTATTATCGCAAGGCGCAAACTGATGAAGAAAACCACAATGCCATTTTAGAGTAAATTTGGAGCTCTATAATGTGTAATCATTTTCCCTGAATAGAGTGAAAACATCTGTTACTTTCCCCCCCTGATTTCATTGTTAATTTTGATGCTGAATTAAGTAGAACTAACACTGAGTAACTAATTTTGAGTAGGAATGTTCTCTGAGACAGTTGAATTAACATCTCCAAATGTTAAATTGATGCCGTTTTTTTTACTGTGTTTGATTGGAAATTGTTGATGTGAAGTGTTGCAATTTTTTTTATTATTTATTCCTTTTTTAAGTGGTCAATCTTCCTCCAATGTGTGTTTTAGTCAACTTATGACTTGAGTCAAGACAAGGTAGGTTGGTCTAAGTTCTATATGCATATACTTTGTAATCAAATATGGAAAAATATAATAAATCAAATGAAATGAACCTGAGCGGTAATCAACCATTCTTGAAGGGTCTGTGTCCACATAGGAGCATCTTTTCCCTATAATTGTGTGGCCTCTCCATTAAATTTCCATTAAAAACATTGTGCCTTTACATAAAACTTATGCTAACTTAGCATGGCTAGCTGCATCCAATATACTCTCATCAGATAATTTTGTGTCTTGTCTATGTTTTTCTGGTGTGTGATAGTCACTTCTGCAGAGGTAGTGATTTACTGCCACCCCCTGGATTGGAGTGTTTCTGTAACTGCCCAAACAGCTGAAGTGTGTCTGTATTGTCATGAAAAGATGTATTTGTCACACCCATGCCATGTGGTTAACCCTGAACATGCACTAAGTGTCGTGGAAGAGGACAAATGGCAGTCCCGTCCGCTACACCCCTGCTACTCCTGGATAGTCTTAACACATTTAACAGCTCCATTATCAACCTGGCAGTCCCTTCAGTGGCTGATCTCTATCTCTCCTCTAAGGCTCCTAAGATGCAGGAACGCTGTTTCATTCTCCCTGAATACAGGAAGCTCAATGAAAACCTGATAAGGAAATAAAATGAGAAGTCAGCTTGAAACTGCCAAGCAGCAATGGAACCTCAAAGTAATGATCGATTCTAAAATATTGATACCTCTGATACAGGATCTTTCTGCTCTAAAATTGATTATCAATTCTAAATATCGATACTCCTGATACTTTTATCATTTGAGGTTAGGTCTGTCCTTAACAGGAACATGGTGACAAGTAACTCATTTATTAGATGTTGTCTAAATTGGTGGGACCAGTGTTTCTTCCGCCTGGGTAAGTGCATCATGTGTCAACGCAGCAGAGAGTGTTTTCAAAGGCAGGCGAGGTTCTGCCTTTGAAAGCAAAAAAGTAAGCTAAAGGAGAAACTATAGGAGAAAACAGTAAATATGATCTTGTTCCTCAACCAAAACCTGTGAATGAGGAACAACAGTGTCAATGTTGGATGATGTGTTATTGAAATGTTCAGTATTTTCAAGTTAACATGTTCATGGAGGTGGTGCAGTGGTTCGCACTAGTGCCCCACAGCAAGAAGCATCTGGGTTTGATTCCTCACACCAGACATTTCTACAGGGTGTACTTCACCTTCGCCGATTGTAGTTGGCCCCCAGTGATCCTCGTGAGGATAAAGCGTGTTCAGATGAGGAGACGAAATGTTCATGCAGGCCTGGACTGACCCTCGGGAGGACTAGGACTTTTCCCAGTGACCTGCCTGCTCAATGGGTGGGTCAGGCCAGGCAGGCCTGACCAGCCCCACCACCACCATCAGCTTGCCTATAAACCATGGTAACATGCTTGGACCTTGGCGGAGTCAGAATGGTAGGAATTGGTTGTGTGTGGGTTTTTTTTTAAGAAACACATTGTGATTGGTTAGTCACTTCATTCTCCACAGCTCACCTCT
The DNA here is from genome assembly GCA_020466265.1 of Siphamia tubifer. Classification (NCBI taxonomy): domain Eukaryota; kingdom Metazoa; phylum Chordata; class Actinopteri; order Kurtiformes; family Apogonidae; genus Siphamia; species Siphamia tubifer. Next base: position 10,483,802 of record CM035803.1, read on the forward strand.
GTAGCATTGACAGATCCCTGACCATCATACACAGTGGGCTATGTGCAAAAACTAAATAATGGATGACGGCGCTAAGAAAAAAAGTAAAGGTGGATACAATATTAGTGCTTATTAGCTAAACTAAGATGGCATCTAAAAAGTTTGGAGGGGTTAGGACAAATTGTGAAATTTAATTAATTGTAAATGGAATCAAAATTGAAAGAGTAAATGAAATTAAATTCCTTAGCGTAATTTTAAATCATAAACTCTCTTTTAAAACAAAAACAAAAAAAAAACAAGTTTCAACATCTTTGTGTGTTAACATATTTTAAACCACATTTGTGCCTTTTTAACATAGCATAAAATATCGGTATCACCAATACCAGGTTGAATTTTACTTGGTACTGGGTCAGAAAGGAAATCAGTGGTATCAACCATTACTACTTCAAAACTTACAACACATTAGTCAAAAATGGGAATAACACTTCATTTATTTAAAAAAAAGGACATGTTTAATCACATGTTTCAAAGAATTAAGAGCAAACATGTCATCAACAGATGACATGTTTGCTCTCAATTCTTTTGTCATCCCACATGGAGCCAAGCCTTAGCTTCTCCTGAGGAGCTTAGAACTGAAGTCCTGAAAGACCAACATTCTACAGATATGAATATGGAGGGAGTTTGGTTAATCCAGTGATACAGATACAGACTGATACACAACGAGAGGCTGGACTGTAAAGAGATTTTAAAATGAGGAAAGGGCGTCCACACAGATTGTTAAATGAGCAACTGCTCCTGACATGCCTGTCATGCTGTCATGGTGTTGGTGGGGTGGGTGGGGGATTGGTAAGTGTCAAATTATTTAGGTTTAAAGATTCGTGGATCATCTTTATTTTTTTAAAGGTTGATGTAACATGTTTTTCACAGGAATAAACAGGAGGTAGAGATCAGCTTTGTAAAGAATATAATGTCCCATGCACATTTGATCCTCCTCAGCCAAATATAATATAATATAAGATTCTGTTGAAAGTTACTGCCCCAAAATTTGGATTACATCATCTTTGCGTAAAGTTTAGTATATACATGTTTATATTTGAAAGTACTCAGTACTTTTTCATGACTCCCATTTTTTATTGCTTTTTTCCAAACATATCACATCATCACACATCAAACACTAACAGTAGAACATTGGTAAATTCTCCACCCAACCGCAATCACATGGGGTCTTCATACCAATATAGTGGCTTTTCATCATAAGCGTACACCATAAATATCCTGCATCTTCACTTTAATTTTTGCACTACACAAATTCATTCCAGGGACCAGACTGGACTCTTTGGTGGGCCAGATTTGACCCCCCTGTCATCCTCTGTGTTAACAGCTCTGAAACCTAGGAATATATGACTTGAATTAAATCATGCAGAATTCTTGATTGAGTCACAGTTCAGTCTAAGCTGCCCTAGGAGCTAGAATGCTGGGGGAAGTACAGACACTGAGTTCTTTCTCTTTCACTCTCTCGCTCTCTTCCTCTTGCATCTGTTTTTGTCATTTTTATAACCTATCTTACATACCAAATCTGTTCATGACTAGTCACTTGGTGTGACACATTGACGACAGGATCTGCGGTGAGTCGCCTGTGCTGACCTGTGACCCCGGACCTCCTCCCTCACCTGTCTGGTATCTGGACCTGCCCCTTCTCCTTCATTTATAAATGGACGTACTTCTATAGTCTGTCAGTCCATGGGAGTGGATCTCTCCTTCAGTGTGGTTCTCCTCAAGATTTCTTCTTTTCCCCACTGGGGTTTGAAGTTTTTCCTTGCAGAGGAGGGTCTAAAGACAGGTGATGCTTGGGACTTTTCACATATCTCTGTAGTTGATTTGTGTTTCTGTAAAGCCCTGTGAGACAACTTTGTTGTGATTTGGGGCTTCATAAATACAATTTAATTGAATAATAGAATTGAATAATTCTATTATTCTATTATATACTTCTAATATTTGAGCTATTAGTACTCAAATATTATAACTGCATAAGGCTATCACACCTTTAAAAGGTAGGTCAAGACTTCTCATCCATGCACACGATAAATTTGTCACATATATGAATGCATATAATGAAAGATAACACAATTATATAATTGAATGGACAGACAGATGGACAAACAAATGACAAAACAACTACAATACATGTCAGCCAAGGGGTTAAAACCAAATACAACTAGGATAAACACAAACCAGTATTATACAGGTTAATAGGGTGGCATTCATTTTAGTTCAGCTCCACATTCAGCCCAATATGATCTAAAAAAAGACCAGATCAGTAAGGTGACCAGTGAAGCATTTCAGATCATTTATAGCTCATTAATATAAGAAAAGATAAGGTTTTAGTTAGGAGAACATTTTATTTCAATGTATTGTTTATTTACATTAAATTCGTTTTTGATATAGAGGTTAAAGTTCAAGCGGCTAATGAGATCATCACGGAGCATGAGCGAATCTAACAAAAAAAAATAATGAGAAAAGAGAGAGAGCTAATCGAATGAATGCTTAATTGTGTGCTCTTCATGTAAACTCCAAACAAACAAAGGTGAGGGTGCAACAAGAAGAGGCAAATTACATTATGATAAATGTTTCCATCTATAATGTTTCCTTCAAAATGTGAAAAAAAAAATTTGAATAACATCAACAACTTGACACGTCTTAAGAAAAAAAAAGTACAATTTTAACCAATTTCTGCCTCAGTCTATCAGTTTATCATTTGCGCATGTGCAGAACAACTTACATTTCAATTACAAATACACTAAACATTTAGTAATAGGCAGAATATTTGTGAAATGACACTTACTTCTCTTCAGACATTTCAGGTGGTTCATATTTGTTCAGGTTTTTGGAAAAGGATGGTTTGTTAAAAATATGTTCATGTAATTTGACTTTTTTACATTAAAATCTGCAGTTTTCATTATTTATAGGTAATTATCATATTTTACTTAGATCTAAATATTCTGTATATAGCACCTGAATTAACCCTTTGAACCCAAACCTGTCCCAAATGTCACATGACCTAATATAGTTTGTCAACGGAGATTCTCACACATCGGAAGATATAAACCACTCTCTGATAAAATATCCACAGCAGGTATTACAAACACATTAAAACATCAATATATATCCACAAATTGTTATTACATCATTTAACAGGACCAATTGGGATATTGGATATTGGCCTCCAATCCTATATCCAATATCCCAGTTTTCGTCTTAATATTTTCATTTATAATATAAGCAAACACCAACTGTATGTTATCAAAATGGTTCTGGTTATGTTTGACACTTGTGCTGTACAGAGTTTAGTCAAAGTCAAATTATATGCTCCTTTGTTTTAGCCCTGACATGCGCCTCACATCAAGTGTAACTTAAGAGTACTCTTTTGTAAGTGATGCAAATGTAGCATGAAACATCAAGTATAAAGTAAAGTCTTACAAAATATCATATTATATGAACATTTAATTAAATATTAATGTAAGGCAATTATTTAAGTATACTTTTACTTTATACTTATAGTAGCTTATATTGTTATGTATAAATACAAAGGTACTTTAAATGTACTATATGAATTTTGTAATGGCAATGTATTGTGCCTTAACATTTGTATTATTTCCTTATTCTTTGTATTATTACTTTGTCTTTGTAATTCACCTCTGAGTGTTAACTATTGACTGTGCTTAATTCAGGGCAGGTTTAAACCAGTCAGCAAAGGTTTTTTTGCTACTTGTAGTGGTTGAAGGTTGTCTGATTATTAACCCTACCAGAATTCCTTTAATATCCAGTTGTATCTGTATCAGTACCTGTGTCTCTCCTTGATCTGGCAGAGATCTCTCCACATACATCCTGTGTGTGGTCTGTGTTGAACAGAACTTATTATAATGATTATTCTAAAGATCATTCTGATTCCAGCTTTGTTCTTAAGTAAACTGAAATAATTCTGAAACAATTTCCAGTCCACTTCTTGTTGACTTTGATGCATCAGTGCATTTAAAAATGTAATGCACTGGTGTCACTGATAGTGATGCCCATAGATCGTATTGTCCATTGACCATCTGCAACAACACAGAAAACCTGCCATATTTCCACATATTAAAGAAACAAAACAATAAAGAAATCCATTTTAAAAAATCATTAAGTACAAGCCACAATAATGACCCTGGTTTTGTTTCCCATCCCTAGGCATCACGTCTTCAGTCGCTGTTGCTTTTTGGTTTGGGATCATCATTAGAGGCATTCTGTGCTAGTAAAATATGTTTGAGGTAAAGGGGCTGTCGCCATAGAAACAGCGAGGGAGAGCTAGAAGAAAAGAGGAGTGGTATATTTGCAGTGTCTGCCGCTATTAAACCTCAGCTCAGCTTCAAGAGGAGGAAGTGGTGATTGTGATTCGTCTTGCTGGACTTGCAGAACTACCAAAAGGCTTTGAGAAGCTGATGCAATCATGGGAAAGGTGGTAGACACTGAGAAACAAGTTGGTTGCTTGAATTTACGTAGCACTGAGCTCACTGAAATGTTGACCTTTAAAGTATTTTCCATGAGAATGTGTTTGTTTGATCTGACCTGATCTGGTGGAAATTAATTATATCTGGGTGTAAACTAGCAGTAGGGTCATTCCATGTCAAAATATCCAGAGAAAGGGATATTTCCCGGGTCACCCAATCAGAAAATTCCCAAAAATGTTCATATAGGTTCATCTTATGTATTCATGAAATAATCCCACATTTTAGACCAAGAGTTCTGAACACTAGCGGAGCGAAAGGTGGGGCAAGGGATGCAGTCGCCCCCTTTTTATTTAATTAAATTTTATTTTCATTGTAGGTTTGGGTCATGCTGCAGCAGGTTTATTCAAGGTCCAGATTGTGGTTAGAATGTGAAGGAGGACAAACGGACATTTCTGATCGTGCTCTCATCCCAGTCCACACGCTGGATCTTTGTAACCATAGATGTTGTCGATTGTTTTTTTAATGGGTGAGATCCAGATGAAATTCTATACAGTTTAACCCTGTCTTTGTAACAATTCTGACAACTGACAACACAACAACTAGACATTTCTAGCTCTCCTTTAGGTGTGTCATATATATATAAACAACAGTGTTTCCATGCAGTTTTTTTTAGTCTATTCACGCAACTTCCTGTTATGTTTGAATGACGTTGACTGTGAAGGGGTCTATAGTCTACTTTTATACAGAAACAATCTGAAAACATAAACACACAAGACATAAAAAACAAAATGTCTATGCCTCAAGGAAGATCAACATGAGGACTATTTAAAACCATGGTGTTGGAATGAACACCAACATTATCTATACTAGGACCATATAAAGGGCCCACTATAGGTCATCGCCCCCTCTACAGTGAACCAAACGCTCCGCCCCTGGTTTTGAAGTAAAGGTATTCCAAAATTTGTGGTATGAGCTTCCATTGATGTTCTATCATTTGACCTACATAATAGATGTTTGGTCTCCCTGGCTAACTTTTCTTCGAGAATCAGAATTTCTGATCAGATTACCTCTATCTACATTGATTGCTCCTTAACCTTAATCATTTTGTTACATGTACATATGTGACAGTGCATGTAATATTATAATAATATATTCAGTATTGATTAAGTTATAGTGTGATATGTCTATACTTGACACACACAAACAGTGTTACAGAAGTTAATATTGCGACATGTCACCTTTGACCTCCAGAGATCTCAAAAACTATTGGTCATAGGTTATAACACAACATATAAGAATTGTAGAAATCTTCATTCTGCATCGTTTGGTACCATTCTGAAACCCTCTGTTCCTGAGTTATAACCGATAATGTCATTTTGACCTTTTAGTTAATTATGACCTTGACCTTTGACCTTTACTCAAATGGATCATTGCATCTAATGTGCATTAGCTATATGTATATGTAGTGGAAAGTCGTGGAAATCCCCCCTGAAACAGCATCCATATTTTTCACCACAGCAGCATTGTTATCATCCAGTGCATAATAATTCAGTTAACCCACTAAGTGTTAATCCATGGTATCATTTCCTCACTCGTTGTCCACCAGGCCCTTCAACACAATGTCAGTTAGTCCTGTAGCTCAGCTGATTTTAAAATGAAAAGGTTATATCTGTATTTCTAATACAAATACATAATATATCAACCCATGAATATTTAGTTCCACCCATAGCTTAACCTTCAAAGACCCAAAGATAAACTGGCTGGTCTAAAATGTTTAATAATATCTCATCCACTAATCCTGTCAATCCATGTAAATAATTGGTTTAAAATGTAGTCTGTTGTCTCGTCATGGTCATCAGATATGAACCCTTTGGAGCTTCAGTGGCTTCGTAACATTAACTCACCACTAAAAGTGATAGCGACAAATGACAGTGAAGACAGTGAAGTGTGAGAAACACTTGGTTTATGTTCACTTAATAATATATTTGACTGAAAAAGTCGCCTTTTTCTTCTGTTTTCTCTATTGTGATATAATAGGCTGTGGATTTACTCTGAGATTTAAAGAACATCTGTGTGACCAGTGGATTAAATATAGGAAAATACGATTTACATAGAAAAAAACGTATTGCCTACCTATTCTATTCTATTCTATTCTATATAATTACTAAGTTTACATGATGTTTTTTAATTCCAAATAATTATATTTTTTATATAATAATTATTAGAATAAAATTAATCAGATTTATGGCAATTTTTTTGTGTTTACATGAACTGTGTCTTCCACTCTAGTTAATTCAGATTTGAGAGTGGGAAGTACAGAGGGTTCTGATTGGACAGAACATCTGCTTAATATATGGATGTCTACTAGAAGACATCCATATATTAAGCAGATGTCGCGTCCATTTCCTGTTTTGTGGTTGTTTCAACTGTTACACCAGATACTACATTTCATTTTTGCATTTATTTTTGTGAAAATTACGAAGCAGTAGCTCGACCGAATAAACCATAGGAATTAACAAACTAATGCCGGCAGCAGAATATGAGTGTCATCACAGCAAAAGCAGGAGCATGTGGAATTAACTGTTTATATGGCAGAAAATTATTGAATACAGAATTAAGATTTCAATACACCGTTGGCTTTATTTGGAATTAAGTTTAATTCAGAATGATCATTTTCAACTGGAATTAGGCACTTACATGGTCATTTTAAAGAGGGATTAACTTTTATTCAGAATTAAACTCCCATGTAAACAGAACTAATGTAATTTTACAATTTTTACATGACTTAGGGGATATTTGGAGAAAATGTGTCTGAATAAATTTCAAGTTATTGTGTTAACATAGCGGCGGTGGAGAAAAAAAAAATCCTTGAAACTTTGTTCAGGGATGCAGTAATAACCCTCATCTTTAATCTGAGTTTTTAGGAACATCTAGATCAGATGGTGGTTGACTTCAGGTTGATTTTGTGCAAAACATCCCCATTAAATTTTAAAAGTATTTTCTTTTACAAACAAAAGATGGGAATAACCAGAAAAAAACTCAAATGTCCTAGGAAAAACAAATGTAATTTTCACAATGTTTTGCTTCAACATACCATGTTTACACAAAGAAGCAAAACATTGTAGTGAATTTTGTTTAGACACTTCATATTGTTCAAAGTTGTTCAGGATTTTCAAATTTTTTTATTATTTTATCAATTAATTTATTTTCAAAACAAAGATAAGCATTTGAAGTTGTCATTATCGGCATAATGTAATATGTTTTTCACATCAAACCTTGAACAAAATATGGATTTATTATTTTTTGTAGGTTCTTATGTTTTTTGACTCCAGATAATATTGGTCCGTATGTGGATAGATTTATGCACATGCAGTACTTTACTGCATCACCTTTGGTTCTAGATAGATAGATAAATACTCATCCCCTCAGGGAAATTCAGTTGTCACATAGCTCACACTACATCATACAATAGATGAATCAATGAATAAATAAATACATAAAAAGGTTATGGATAAAAGTGAGCTAAAGTGCTAAAGTGCATAAAACGACTTAAAACTTCAGGGTCAGTGGTTGGAGCTGGCGCCAGAGCCTGGTCAGCGACCCCTATCCATGACTGTTGTTAAAAAGCTGTAGGGACAAAGGACCTCCTGTGACGCTCAGTCCTCGAGCGCAGCGCCGTGAGCCGCCCACTGTGGCTGCTGCACTGCGCCATCAGGGTGTGGTCAGGGGATGGGCGGTATTTCCCATGATGTCCGTGGTCTTGATCTGCATCCTCCTCTCCACCATGACCCCCAGTGAGTCCAAGCACCCACCCAACACAGAGCCTGCCTTCCAGATCAGCTCCTCCTACTGTCCCTCTCTGTCACACTGCCTCCCCAGCAGACAGCGGTAAAGAAAATGGTTCCTGCCACCAGCATGTAAAACATGTTCAGCATCACCTCACAGACGTTGAAGGACTTCACCCTCCTCAAGAAGATGAGCCTACTCTGGCCCTTCTTGTAGACGACATCAGTGTTCACCGACCAGTCAATTCAATTCAATTCAATTCAATTTTATTTATAAAGCCCTAAATCACAACAAAGTCATCTCAGAGGGCTTTACAAAAACATAATCAACTACAGAAATACATGAAAAGTCCCAGCATCCCCTGTCCTTAGACCCTCCTTCTCGGCAAGAAAAAACTAGCTAGTAGTAAAAACTAGTATCTGAACCTTTTGGAATTTCTCACATTTCTGCATAAAATCACCATCAAATGTGATCTGATCTTTGTCAAAATCACACAGATGGAAAAACAGTGTCTGCTTTAACTAAACCCCCCCAAACATTTATAGGTTTTCATATTTTAATGAGGATAGCATGCAAACAATGACAGAAGGGGGAGGAATAAGTAAATGAACCATCACAGTTAATATTTTGTGGCCCCCCCTTTGGCAGCAATAACTTCAACCAGACGCTTCCTGTAGCTGCAGATCAGTCTGGCACATCGATCAGGACTAATCTTGGCCCATTCTTCTTTACAAAACTGCTGTAGTTCAGTCAGATTCCTGGGATGTCTGGCATGAATCGCCGTCTTGAGGTCATGCCACAGCATCTCAATGGGGTTCAAGTCTGGACTTTGACTTGGCCACTCCAGAACGTGTATTTTGTTCTTCTGAAACCATTCTGAAGTTGATTTACTTCTGTGTTTTGGATCATTATCTTGTTGCAGCATCCATCCTCTTTTTAGCTTCAACTGTCTGACAGACGGCCTCAGGTTTTCCTGCAAAACATCCTGATAAACTTTTGAATTCATTTTTCCATTAATGATTGCAAGTTGTTTAGGCCCTGAGGCAGCAAAACAGCCCCAAACCATGATGCACCCTCCACCATGCTTCACGGTGGGGATGAGGTGTTGATGTTGGTGAGCTGTTCCATTTTTCCTCCACACATGGCGTTGTGTGTTCCTCCCAAACAATTCAACTTTGGTTTCATCAGTCCACAAAATATTTTGCCAAAACTTCTGTGGAGTATCTAAGTGCCTTTTTGCGAACATTAAACGAGCAACAATGTTTTTTTTAGACAGCAGTGGCTTCCTCCGTGGAGTCCTCCCATGAACACCATTCTTGGCCATTGTTTTACATATGGTTGATGTGTGCACAGAGATATTGGACTGTGCCAGTGATCTCTGTAAGTCTTTAGCAGACACTCTAGGGTTCTTTTTTACCTCTCTGAGTATTCTCTTGGTGTCACCTTTGGTGGACGGCCACTCCTTGGGAGAGAAGCAACAGTGCCAAACTCTCTCCATTTGTAGACAACTTCTCTGACTGTCGATTGATGAACATCCAGACTTTTAGAGATGGTTTTGTATCCTTTCCCAGCTTTATACAAATCAACAATTCTTGATCGGAGGTCTTCAGACAGCTCTTTTGAGCGAGCCATGGTGCACATCAGACAATGCTTCTCATCAAGACAATTCTTACCAGGTGTGTGTTTTATAGTGGGCAGGGCAGCTTTAAGCCACTCATCAGTGATTGGGCACACACCTGACTTAAATTGTTTGGTAAAAATTGGTTTAAATTGCTCTTTAAGTCTCCGTAGGCAGAGGGTTCAGTTACTTATTCCTCCCCCTTCTGTCATTGTTTGCATGCTATCCTCATTAAAATATGAAAACCTATAAATGTTTGGGTGGTTTTAGTTAAAGCAGACACTGTTTTTTAATCTGTGTGATTTTGACAAAGATCAGATCACATTTGATGGTGATTTTATGCAGAAATGTGAGAAATTCCAAAAGGTTCAGATACTTTTTCATACCACTGTACAACATGTTGGATGGTAACTCTCGAGGGCTGGAGTTGGCCGCCTCTGCAATAGAGCCACATTCTAGCCACTGGGTATAATTGTTGGTGTGTGAGACTACTGTACAGGTGTAGACCTCTAACAGGTTGGTATCGCAAAGAAAACATAAAGTCAATGAGTTTTCACAAGAATAGACTTTTTTTCCACAGCAGCACCTTTGGATTGTAAAACCTGGCAAACCCCAGTTATTACTGATAACAACCAGAGTTCTTCTCCACTCTGTCGCCCCAGGACTCAGTGCCTGCAACTTATAATACCTAAATGGGATGTGACCAGTCATAATGACACTAGTGGCATATTTATTTAGATTAAATTTTTTTCCTGACATGGTGACAGTATTCTAAATAATCTGTATGCGTCAAAAGTTTTGTTATAAATGTGATTTTACCTGTTTACGTGTGTTTTTATTCCTGTTTAATTTGTCAGGCATAATGTCTTGGACACGCTGTTAAGCCCTCCAACCCTGGGGGTCGGACCCAAACGCAGAATGAGACACTCGAGACAGTACTGACGTTTAACAGTGAGTTTATTTTCCCCAACTTGGGGTGGATGGGGAAAAAAAGAGAATTGAGGTGTCTTCGGGCGAACGCCGGTAAAAAAAAAAAACAGAACTAAAAGCGTCTGCGTTAAATCCGTGGACAGGCTGAGAAAAGTAACAAACAAAAATCACTCACAGCAAAAGACTGGAGGAGGAGGCTGGGAACAAAATTTTAAAAAACTCAAAATCACATCAACCGCTGGATACGGGAGGATCTGGAGTTAAAAGGAACAGAGACTTGAAACACGAAGGGCTGGATCATCACACGGAGGTGTTGGAATAATCTGGCGTCGGATGGAAGTGGCAGGGGAGTTTAAATAGGGAACGCAACAAGATGCGGCTGCGCCGCATCTCATCAATCAGAAGCCGCTGCGGGGCGTGGACGAGAAACGGGACAGACAGCAAAACAAAACAAACACGCCCCCTCAGATCCTAACACACGCATTACTATCAGAAAAAATATTTCCAGACGGGGCCGAACAGCACAGGTATCGTTCCGCCCCAAAGGGAAATATTTTTTGATAGTCACGCGTGGGCAACACATTATCCCGCTTATTCTACAGGTTATTACTGTCATGTCTGTACTCTGTCTGCTCAGTTTTTTCTCTCTCTCTCTGTCTTTCCTCTGTCTGTGTGTGACCTCTGTCCTGATTCCAATGATTCCTGCTCTTTTTGTCTGCCTGTTGCCAGATCGTTTTTGTCCCTACAAGACCTTCGAGCATTTTTCATTGCCAGCTTTCGTGGTTTTTGATATTCTCCTGTTGTTTTTGACCTGTTTCTGCTTGCTCCCTACTTCCACCTGCTTCCGCCTGACTTCGTCTTCTGTCTTCATCCTTCGGATCTGAGCCTGCTTTCGGTACAACCACGTCTCTATCTTCTCTTCCCGGAACCCGACCTGCCTTTTGGAGCCTGACCTGTCTTTCTGCCTATCTCTACAGGATTTCTGGTTACCGAACACTGGACTGGACCGTTTACCCATTTTTGCATTTTTCCTGTGAACTCTGTTTAACCCTTGTGCGGCCCTTCGTAAAAGGCACACTGGCTGTGTCCTACAATCGGGTCTTAAAAACCCAGATTCCAAAGTTCAGTTCCATAGACTCATCACCCCACCCCCCAAGGATATATTACTGTTTTCAGTAGTAAGCAATGGCATCCTACAGTACGTATAAAAAGGTACATTTGTGAGCCACCGGGTCTCTTAGACCCGAAGGACCGCACAAGGGTTAAGCTTATTGATATTAAACCTATTTTGGAACTTTACTCCTGACTGCTGTCTGCATTTGGGTCCGATACCTGATCATCACAATTACAGCTTATTACTGCTACTACCCTAACAGACTGGATAAAAGATCCGTTACAACATAGCGAGTATTTACTTTCAAAGTGGCCGAAGTACCTGCCGAGTGATATGGTGACAAAACGTGCGTTAATGGTGCAGCGGATGATTATCGAAAAAATCTGCATTTCAATTCAAAGTGAATGGGAGCTGTCACAACATTCTAGAGGGCTGTAGAATAAGGAATAAAAGTGAATTCCTCTTTAAGGTGACCATGTAAACACCTAATTCCAGTTGAAAGTGAAAGTTCTGAATTAAACTTAATTCTGAATAAAGTCACTGGTTTATTCTCATCTTATTTCTACATTTGATAATTCCTCTGCCATGGAAACAGTTAAATCCACTTTAACATTATTCCTGTCGTTCTGCACATACCCCTGGTTTTGTTGCAACAACACACATATTCCGCACTGCAAGCATTAGCGTTGCTTCAGTCGAGTTGCTGCTTCATAATTATCACCAAATAAATTCAAAAATGACATGTAGTATCTGTTCTAACATGTTACTAGTTGAAACAAACACAAAACAGGAAGTGGATGTGATCGTTACCTTCCAGAAGACATTCAGATATTAAGCGGCTGTCCTGTCCAATCAGAACCCTCTGTACCTCGAGCTCTTAAAGCCCAATTAATTAGAGCGGAATACACCCATTTCCATGGAAACCTTTATTCAGCATTAACATGTCCATGTAAACACAAAATAAATAGCTTGAATTCAGAATTATTTTATTCCCAATACGTAATTTGGAATTAAAAAACATCACGTAAATGTAACAACTGAAAGTTTTTATAACCCACTCAAGACTCCAGTTATAATTAGACAAAAGCCACTAGAAAGACACTGTTTATTGTAATTATGTTTCTGTATCCTTGACACAAACCTTGTCCTTGTCATGAAGTCCACCAACTGATTACAAAAGACAGCAGCACCAAAAGACATGTCAGGACCTGCTGACTGCACATCAGTGGCAAAACCACAGACAAGTATATCTGATGAGCAGATGGACATGACAGACCATTACTGCCATGATGTGATTAAAGTGATGCACAAATGGGTTTGACTGAGTCTATTCTAGCTATTTTTAATAACCCCAGCGCTGTTATAGCTCTGTAATAACTTTCTTAAATTTAATTTAATTTTATTGTAAACCTTTCAATGTCTACTGGGTCCCTTGTGACCTGTCTTAGGTTTACAATTACATTTGAGCTATATTTAAAATGATGATGTCTAGGTTGTGTTTCAGACACATGTTAAACAGGAAGAGGATGATGTACTCTTTTCAAATGAAGGCTAATACAGTACATGCATTTTGAGCATGGATGTCTTCATTATAATGGAACTTCATTATTATTACCCCATGGGATCTATGCAAAGAATAGGTGTTAAAAGGTTAAATATATTTTTGTTGGCATTTTATACTGTGAATATGTGCTTCTGTGCTGTAGCAAGAATAGCAATGGTGGAACTTACAACTATAATGATTGGTTCGGTTTGGATGTTCCAGAACAAAATGGAAATGAACATCAACACCAAGGCTGCAGAATTTCTACTGTGAATCTCTGCTATCTCTACGCCTGCATGCTATTCAAAGGTGCACTGATGTTGAAGGTACAGTGTGTAACATTTTTTCACCACTATTTCACTTCCAATGTATAAACACTTTATAATGGACTGTGAAAAAAAGATTGAAAAGAGGAGTACCATCTCTGTACCTGTTCTCTTTTTGTATTTTTTTTTCCCATATCATAAACATGGTTGATAACTATTAACTCGCTTTGAGATGGCAAACTTTGCATTCAGCTTCATTTCAGCTTGGATTACCATCACAACTGTCACAGAAGACGCTGGTGACATGAACCAGCTGGGTCGGTGCATCAGGCAGTGGCATAGGTGGAAATCCCAGGGAAGGCATGTGTTCCCCATTAATATGTTTTTCAATAAATCAATCAATCAATCAACCAATCAATCAATCTTTATTTATAAAGCACTTTTCATACATGGTGCAAAGTGATTTACATCAGACCTCCCATTATCCTGCAGTTGTAGGTACAGTTAAACGATTTTTAAAATTATAAATAATAATTATATATATATATATATATATATATATATATATATATATATATATATATATATATATATATATATATATATATATATATATATATATAAAAAAAAAAACAGGATTGTAAGGAGTTAGAGGATGTGTGTGGTGGTGAGTATATGGCTGTGGAAGTGCTATGTTGTTATGTTTGCACAATATCATGTTTGTGAGTGATGTTTTATAATCTTGTGGCTATATGGTATGTGAAAACTATCTATCTATCTGTCTGTCTGTCACCTTCATATTATATCCCATAATATATTCAAGTTTTCTTCAAACATTCCTTACTGTTCTATTAAATACTCTACAGACTCCTTCCTGCTAGACTAATCTCAGATCAATATTCAGGTTATTTTTTCGAAGCTGCTTATGTCCTTTCAGTCAACATCTACATGTGTATTCAAAAACCAAATGAAAAGGACTGGAACAAGTGAATATCAACTATATCTCTTCTCCTTCCAGTGTAAGTGAACATGTATAGTATACATATCATCTGTCCAGTTTCACTTAAATGCTAAGTCATGTAGGTTTTTCTAAGACAATTTATGAATCACATTTTCATATTTGAGTTTAAACTTCTCCTGCACAATCTTCTATCTTGTATGTGGTTTTCTGTATTGACCACATTGAGTCCACTTAGACTGTAGGGGACTCATCATGACACAATGGCTACCTTTACTGTACAGTACATGTTTGTGAATTACTTATTTGAATATAACAACTCAGAATTAAACATATTTCTTTCATGTTTACATGGACATGTTAATTCCGAATAAAGGTTTCCATGGAAACAGGTGTATTCCACTCTTGTTAATTGGTCTTTAAGAGGTGGAGGTACAGACAGTTCTGATTGGACAGAACAGCTGCTTCATGTCTGGATGTGTACTGGAACAAAACGATCACGTGCACTTTCTGTTTTGTGCTTGTTTCAACCACCAACATGTTAGACCAGATACTACGTGTGATTTTTGCATACATTTTTGTGATAATTACGAAGCAGCTGCTCGACTGAATCAATGCTAATGTGATAATTTTCAACTGGAATTTGTTTTTTACATGGTCATCTGAAAGGGGATTTAACTTTTATTTGGAAATAACCAGGAATAAAAACTCCCATGTAAACAGAGCTAATGACCTCTAATGACCCCTCTGCTCCTCCTCTATTTACACTCCAGTGAATTTATGTGCCTGACATTCTTTTTTTCCCTGGAGTCTTTGTGCTTTTTCTACTCTAGTCACTGGTTTTCCCTGGATCATCTCTGGACCAGGTGCTGATCCTCTCCTGCTCCGTGTCGTCATCATCAACATTATTATATTTATTTATTAATCCATATTGTGGTAATGATTATTATATGATTCCATAGATGGTAGAAGTTTATCTTATTGGTACAAGCAAATGTAGTATACTGCAAGTCCTGATAAGTAGAGTTTACTTTCAAAAAAATTTGAGACAAGTGATTGCACTTAAATTAATTGAGTAATGGTCAACTAACAGTCAGCTAAATTTTAATGGTAAAAGTATTGGACTTCTATGTAGAAAAGACTATAAAATTTGTACTTAAAATGCTGAGTTGAATGGGGTTGATTTTACAACAGATGTAAAGTTACAATGACAAATGTTCTCTATTGCAATTAAAATAATGAATCATTAGCTTAAAAAATATTCAATCATTCAAACTCAAAATCCTATCCTTAACCAAAATATTTATTTGTGTGAATAAAAAGATGTAATGAACACATGGATTTAAAAGATTAGCTAAGGCACTTTCAGCAACTTTGATTGACAACACATGTTAAAACAGACACTCTCTATGGCAACTGTACAGACTGTTCTGTCATGGTGTCAAACTGAAATTTTTATTCCACCAGTTAATTGAGCTACTTTCCCTCCATAGGCATAACATCATTGAAATAACATAAAACATAACATCGACAAGCATTTAACACATATTTTCAACATGCAAAGTAGTGTGTTGTCACATTATTCTGCACAACCATTCAAGAATGTGAAGAATTTATGGTGGAACAATAGCTGCGTTTCCATTATTGTTTTTGGCAAAACGATAGTGATATTCCTAAATTTTCGACAAAGTATATTTGCGCTTTAAATGTGTTTCCATTGACGGTTGTTCTCGGCAGGAGCATCGTAACTCTCATGAAATATCATCCCGCTAGATTTCACTGCTGTCACCTTCGGAGCTTCAGATTGGCCATCACCCTGATAGCAATGAATGAATCGGCTAATTCTCTTGTCAGTAAAAGACCCTGGCGAACTCGTCAAAGACACTAACATCTCAAACAAACCAGCTGGTTAACATTATAAGGGTCTGTACATGTGGTCCCTACATTGTTAGGTCAAAATATTAAGTGGAAATATGCTTTAGATGCGTTTAAATGACAACCGGGCAGCTGTGGCTCAGTTGGTTGAGCGGGTCATCCAATGACTGAAGGGTTGGCGGTTCATGTCCCAGCTCTGGCTGTCCACGTGTAGGAATGTCCTTGGGCAAGACACTGAACCCTGACTTAGACTCCCAGTAGGACTGACAGAACCTTAGAAACCTACTGGTATATGAGTGAATGTGAGGCTAATGTAAATCGCTTTGAGCACCATGAAGGTGGAAAAGCACCCTAACCCCAATCCTAACTTCAGATTGGTTGCAGTGGGGGACGGGCTGGGGGGACTGTTACCTGCATTCCGTGGGTGGGTTTAACCCCAAGTGGGTGACGCCAATCTCCACTTTATGTAATGTGGACAGGCTTTTTCTGAGTCACTCCTTTCTCTGTGTTGTTTTCTATGAATGGGAAATACAGCCAGTGGAGGTGACACACCATTTTCAAATGGAGCAAGTGTTGGTAACTGGGGGTGACTCATCAGATTCCAAAAGGAGCGTTGAAAATGGTTTTCAGGAGAATGAGACCTTTGAATAAATAAAGCCTTAAAAATAAAACTTATCGTATTTCCCGGACTATAATACGGCTTACATTTTCTCTAAATATGACAGTGTGCCTTATACATGGATTAATTCTGGTTGTGCTTCGTGACGTGGAAGTGTTTTTGGGCCTGGAGTAAAACATACTGTATTTCATAATATTATAGCACCTGTATAAGAACTGAACTGAAAAAAGTCAGTGTATTGTGTTGGATTTTACGTGTTATAACTGAACAATTTTGACAGTTATTGTGAATAAGTTTGATTTAGTGGAATAAGAGTGTGTTGTGTTAATTGTTACAACTCAACAAGGTTGGTAGTTATTGTGAATATTAACAAATTAATGTTTTAACAAAGGTGAGGTGTCAAGCCCTCCGACTGTGGGGGGTCGGACCCAAGCGCAGAATGAGACTCTAGAAACAGAACTGAGTATGAACAGAGTTTTATTTTCCCTTATTTGGGGGGAAAGGGGAAAAAAGGAGAACTGAGGTGTCCTCGGCAAATGCCGGTATAAAAACAGAACAAAAAGCGTCAGCACTAAATCCTGGACAGACTGAGAAAAGTAATAAACCAAAAGTCACTCTCAGCAAAAGACTGGAGGAGAAAACAAAATTCACTCACAGCAAAAGACTGGAGGAGAAAACAAAATTCACTCACAGCAAAAGACTGGAGGCGGAGACTGAGATCGTAACTAAAACGAAACTCAAAATCACAGCAGCAGCTGGAAACGGGAGTCGGAAGGCTCGGGACTCTCAGGGAGAAACTGAAACAAAAAAGGAAGAACCGGAGTTAACACGGGAGGATCGGGGACTCGAAACAACAGGAACTCGAAGGGCTGGATCATTACACCGTGGTGTCAAAATAATCTGGCGTCGGATGCAGGTAGTGAGTGAGCTTAAGTAGGAAGCTCAACCAGATGCAGCTGCGCCGCATCTCCTGGATGAGAATCAGCTGTGAGACGTGGAGGAAACATGACAGACAGCAAAACAAAACAAACACGCCCCCTTGGGTCCTAACAGTACCCCCCCCCCCCTAATGGACGCCACCTGGCGGACGTCCAGAATACCAGCTACCGTGTAAGCCGGGGAGCCGTCAATCACCCGAGGAGGAGGAGGGGGGTCGGCTGGGGGATGATGTGGGCTCTCTACCACTGATTTTAAAAGGGAGACATGGAATAAAGGATGAACCTTGAGTGCAGCTGGCAGGGTCAGTCGGATGGCACTAGGATTGATGATCCGTTCAATGGGATATGGGCCAATAAATCGGGGAGCCAGTTTACGGGACTCCACCTGAAGCGGAAGGTCTCGGGCCGACACCCACACCTGCTGTCCCACTTGATAATCTGGTGCTGGGCGACGATGTCGGTCTGCCAGGCGTCGATTCCGAGCGGAAGTCCGGGTCAGAGCGACCCGTGCCTCCCTCCACACCCGTCTCGCCCTGCGAAACTGGGCCTGGACGGACAGAACTGCCACTTCCACCTCTTGACTGGGAAACAGGGGAGGCTGGAACCCATGAGTCACCATGAAGGGTGACAAACCAGTAGCTCAGCTTACCAGCGAGTTGTGGGCATACTCAACCCATGGCAGGTGTGTGGACCAGGACGAGGGCAGGTTGCAGGCCACACAGCGCCTCCAGATCCTGATTGGCACGCTCAGCCTGGCCGTTTGATTGGGGATGGTACCCAGAGGTCAGACTGCATGATGACCCCAGTGTCTGGCAGAAAGACCGCCAAACCCGAGACGTGAACTGTGGTCCACGGTCCGAGACTATATCCTGCGGGATGCCGTGCAGGCGAATGACATGCTGCACCAACAGGTCAGCTGTCTCAGAGGCCGAAGGCAACTTGGGGAGGGCCACCAGGTGGATGGCTTTGGAGAACCGGTCGACAATAGTCAGAATGGTGGAATTGCCCTCTGACGGGGGAAGACCGGTAACGAAGTCCACAGCGATACAGGCCCATGGTCGTCGCGGAATGCTTAGGGGATGCAGCAAACCTGCTGGGGGTTGGTGAGAAGCTTTATTGCCGGCACAAATGGAGCAGGCGGTGACAAACTCACAAATGTCTGTGTTCATAGAGGGCCACCAGAAACGTCGTCTAATCAACGAGGTAGTGCGTCTTGAACCAGGATGACATGCGATCCTGGAGGCATGTCCCCACTGCAACACAGATGGCCTTTTGGACTCCGGAACAAAGAGGCAGCCAGGGGGACATCCATCAGGGATGGGACCTTCCTGCTGAGCGTCCAAGCACCTCCTGCTCGACCTGCCACCTTATGGCTCCAACCACGCAGGAAGAGGGAATGATGCCGTCCAATCCCTTGTCTGAGACCTCCCCCTCAACCTGGAACTGACGGGAGAGAACGTCTGGCTTCTGGTTCCGGGAACCCGGACGGTAGGTGAGGGTAAACTTGAAGCGTCCCAGGAACAGCGCCCAGCGGGCCTGTCTGGCATTAAGCCTTCGAGCGGTCCGGAGGTAGGCTAGGTTTTTATGGTCCGTCCACACGATGAACGGATGTTTGGACCCCTCCAGCCAGTGTCGCCATTCTTGGAGAGCCAGAACAACTGCCAGCAACTCTCGGTCTCCAACACCATAATTCTGCTCGGCTGGGCTGAGACGCCGGGAGAGGAATGCGCACGGGTGCAGTTTTCCATCTGCAGGAAGGCGTTGGGAGAGAACAGCCCCTACGCCTGAATCCGAGGCATCAACCTCCACCACAAACTGTAGTTCGGGATCTGGGTGAATAAGTACAGGAGCATTGGTGAACAGTGTTTTCAGCCTAGAAAAAGCAGACTGAGCAGATTGTGACCAGGTGAATGGAACCTTCGTGGAAGTAAGTTGAGTGAGAGGGGTTGCCACCTTACTGAAGTTCCGGATGAATCGGCGATAGAAATTTGCAAACCCCAGAAACCTCTGGAGCTGTTTGCGGGTTTCTGGAACTGGCCACTCGACTACCGCCTGTACCTTTTCTGGGTCAGGGCTCAGCCGTCCCTTCTCCAGCACAAACCCCAGGAAAGTGGTGCGCTCCTTATGGAAGTCACATTTCTCCGCTTTGACAAACAACCGATTCTCCCGTAGGCGCTGCAGAACCTGTCTGACATGCTCCACATGCTCTGTGAGAGAACGGGAAAAGATCAAAAAGTCATCAATGTACACAAAGACAAAATGGTTTAAAAAATCCCGGAGGACATCATTCACTAATGATTGAAAGACAGCAGGGGCGTTTGTCAGGCCAAAAGGCATCACCAGATACTCGAAGTGTCCGAGGGGAGTGTTAAAAGCTGTCTTCCATTCGTCTCCATCTCTGATCCGGACCAAGTGGTAGGCGCTTCGTAGGTCCAGCTTGGTGAACACCTTGCAGCCATGGAGGAGTTCAAAAGCTGAATCCATCAGGGGCAGCGGGTATTTATTCTTAACGGTGATGTTGTTTAACCCCGTGTAATCTATGCATGGCCGCAGAGACTTGTCTTTCTTTGCCACAAAGAAAAACCCAGCCCCGACAGGCGATGAGGACGGTCGGATCAACCCAGCCTCCAGTGACTCTGAGATGTATGTCTCCATTGCCTCCTTCTCTGGTTGGCTCAGGTGGTAGAGTCGTCTGCTGGGCAGAGGGACGTCTGGAAGCAGGTCTATGGCACAGTCATAAGGACGGTGAGGCGGGAGAGACCGTGCTCGGTCCTTGCTGAAAACCTCTGTCATCTGGGGAACGTGGCTTAGATCCATAATCTCCTGCTGTACCTGGGGAGAAACTAGCACACCTGGTGTAGCAGACCAAAGACAGTTAGCTTGACAGAAGCTGCTCCAGCTTCTCACTGTGGAAGTATTCCAGTCGATGTGAGGGTTATGAATCTTAAGCCATGGCAAACCCACCACCACCTGTGTGGTTGGAGAGCTGATCACATAAAACTCTAGTAGCTCAAAGTGGTTTCCTGACACACGAAAACGTAGTGGCTCAGTCTTATGTGTAACCATCTCTATGTTGCTGCCATCTATGGCTGACACTCCCTTGGGTGTTGCTATGGCTATGGTGGGGATGTTGTGGCTCCTTACCAGTGCCCTATCAATAAAACTCTCATCTGCCCCACTGTCTATCAACACAGATACAGACACTGAGGTGTGTGAAAGAATTAGGGTACCTGGAAAGCGGCTACGTGATGCAGTGCTAGTCGCTGAAGTGGTGCTGCCAGCCTGAAGACCTGAAGACTGGGGTTCTCTTGACGGCGGGTATAACTCCGGACACCGCGCCCGAAGGTGCCCTTCTCCACCGCAGTAAAGGCATAACCCACGGCTCATCCTCCACTGCCGCTCCTCCCGGGTCAGTCGAGTGCTGCTTAGCTGCATGGGCTCCTCTTGTAGCTCACGTTCTGAACTGCGGGGCGCAGCGTGTGTGTGCCTGAGTGTGTCACCTGCCCGGGAAGAATCTGGAACATAAAACCCCAAGGACGAAGGACGGAGCACTGGTCGGAGACCCCTCTGTTCACCTCTCTCTCGTCTCCTCTCTCTCATCCGGTTGTCCAATGTGATAGCTAACCGGATTAGCTCTTCTAAGGTTGCAGGATCGTCACGTACCGTTAGTTCATCCTTCAGTTCTGGGCTAAGGCTTTTTCTAAAAATGGCACGGAGAGCTTTGTCCTCCCACCCACATTCTGCAGCCACAATGCGGAAGGTAATTGCATACTGCGCCACTGGTGTGCCACTTTGTCTTAGTGACATCAACTTGGCCTCAGTCTCTCTGCCCCTAACTGGGTGATCAAAAACAAGGAGCATCTCACTCACCAGATGATCATAATTGGTCCGTAGCTCAGGACGCTGGGAAGAGACCGCCAGAGCCCAAGCGGCTGCCTGTCCAGAAAGCAGGCTCATAATGAAGGCTGTCTTAGCTTCACTAGTAGCGTAGCTAAGTGGCTGCTGGCTTACTCACTCACAGCAAAAGACTGGAGGCGGAGACTGAGATCGTAACTAAAACGAAACTCAAAATCACAGCAGCAGCTGGAAACGGGAGTCGGAAGGCTCGGGACTCTCAGGGAGAAACTGAAACAAAAAAGGAAGAACCGGAGTTAACACGGGAGGATCGGGGACTCGAAACAACAGGAACTCGAAGGGCTGGATCATTACACCGTGGTGTCGAAATAATCTGGCGTCGGATGCAGGTAGTGAGTGAGCTTAAGTAGGAAGCTCAACCAGATGCAGCTGCGCCGCATCTCCTGGATGAGAATCAGCTGTGAGACGTGGAGGAAACATGACAGACAGCAAAACAAAACAAACACGCCCCCTTGGGTCCTAACATGAGGGTTATTCTGAACGTATTTAATAAAGTTTGACTGACTTACTTATCTGTTTTGTTTTGCATTAATGTGCACTTTATACATGGGGGAAAAAAATCTAAAATAAACCAGTCATTGACAGTGTGCCGTATAATCCAGTGTGCTCTATAGTGCGGAAAATACGGTTACTCAACAGATACAAGCTGCTAATAATATGAAAAAAGATTCACTACCCAATAGGAACTTCGTCTGTAGGTGTATAAGAACTTCTAAAACATATTATGATTTCATATAAAAAAAAATTAAGAAAGAATAATTTACATACAATTTATACAAAGTCTATTTTTTAACATTTCTTTCCATTCAGAATAGATGATCCACCACATAAAAAAAAAATCACTTTTTCATTATTCCAGAGGATATCTATCATTAGGATCACCACTATAATATGAATAAATGTAGGTAAAATAGAGATTATACAAAAAAAAGACAAATGGTGTGGAAAGTTAAATTATTCTGACAGCCTACATATCAGCAGCATGATATGGGTTTAAGTTTAAGTGTATAGGTCACGGTAGAGCTGACAATTGGCGTGTCCATCCTGCCCCAATTAAATTTACCATATTGGATGAAGCAGTCTAAATGCAGAATGGGCAGTAAGAGTAAAACGTGCTGTATGTTTGTTGTTGGGTAGTCCCTAAAACTGGCCCTAATTTCTTTCATCATCTCCAGATTTTAAAACTTTATTTAGCTCAGTGTCTATGTGTAAATTTGGTGCAACATGTGTGATTTACTGCATTTGTAAACAGGGAGCGAGAGTTTAAAGCGCAGTTTTAATGAGCTGCCGTTCATGAAAAGAGTCTGACACAAATTAAAAATAATGGTAAGATTGGTACATTCCCTACAGCTAGTTGTACTTGATTAGAACCATGCAGACAGCCAACACACTCGACATGTTCAGCCACTGGGTGTTCAATTAATTTCCAAATCCCTTTCATTTGAAGAACCCTTTAAATTGATTTCCCTGGACATGGAAGTGCCCCAAACTCAACATTTAACACTGAAGACCCATTCTGTTCAATGCACCAGCTTTATTTAGACCTGCTGGCAAACAAAACCAAGACTGCACCAACCACAGACTTCTTCATTTTCCTTTGTTAATGAAGGGGGCTCTAACTAATCCCAGTGCATGAAACGTACACTCATGCCTTACTTTCAAGTTTCCATTAGACATTGTCACGCCACAGTGATTGATTTGTTCCACCTCACAAGCTCTTAGCCTGAGACGAAAATTTCTAAATAATTGGTTTAATCCAAAATGTTATAACATTGAGAACTGTTACAGGCCAAAACATAATAACTGCCAATAACGTAATACTTTGGGCCCATTTGAAACATAATAAAGCTAATAATGTAATAACTGTCAATAACG
The DNA here is from genome assembly GCA_020466265.1 of Siphamia tubifer. Taxonomy (NCBI): domain Eukaryota; kingdom Metazoa; phylum Chordata; class Actinopteri; order Kurtiformes; family Apogonidae; genus Siphamia; species Siphamia tubifer. The sequence continues at coordinate 10,507,699 of CM035803.1, forward strand.
TAAGAACATTTTGCCAACGTAGGTCATGCTGGAAAAGCAGAGGTTGAAGAAATATGAACAGTAAAACAGTAAAGTACATAGCAAATACTAGCAAATACTACTCTATTGCAGTCATCTGTGCTACATGTTCCTCCTAATAATGTAGGTTCATAATGTAGGCAGACAGCAGATTTGGTCAACCCTCTTTAACAGGCAATATTTAGACATTTTCCAATATGAATGTTAAAATAAAAGACAGTAAAACAGAATTTGTTACATTATTGCCATAAGGTCAATCATGTAATAACCTGCCTATAATGTAATACCTTATTATGTTATTGTTAAAATGTTATCTTATTGGTAGAGAAATGTTATTACGTATTGGCAAGTTATTACATTATTGGCTTTATTATGTTTCAAATGGGCCCAATTTATTAAATTTATTATGTTATTGTCAGTTATTACATGTTGGGTTGTAACAAGAACATTAACAGAACAACATACTCATTATAGGGCAGGGGTTGGTAACCTTTAAAGGTGTCATTCCGCTGAAAACCACTTTTCCACGCTCCTTTTGAATCTGATGGGTCACCCCGAGTTACCAACACATGCTGCCTTTGACAGTGGTTTGTCACCTCCACTGGCTGCATACTGTATTTACAGAAAACAACGAGAGGAACGAGGGACCCAGAAAAAGCCGGTCTGAACCCCAGCCTGTCCCCGGCAGTGAATCTGAAGTAGCATTAGCATTAGCATCGACAAGAGAAGACAGTGCCACAGTAGCTGCTGCACAAACTGGAAAAAAATCAGATCAAACTGGTTCATGTGTTCTTTGTGGAAATAAAGGCTCATTTTATTCCGTGGACATTTTCAGAACTAGACCTAGCATGAAACCTAGCTGGATGTTACTTGGGTAAAGGTAAACACACACAGTGAGAGGGGAGGGGGAAGTGTTCCTTCACGCATTCTGAGCCAATCAGAGACGCCCCATCACCGCGTCATGGACATGTATGAGGAAGTATCTGTAAACTCTGTTGTTCGACCTTAAGTTATTTTTCTACCATGAAAAAACAGTTGGAAATAAAGCAATCCTGAGGGTTTTTTTTTTTAAATAGAACCAACACACAATGTATTCAATAACAATGGAGAACACGGTAATATTAATTAAATAACCATAGAATAACACCTTTAACACTGAAAGAGCCATTTGAACCTGGTTTCCACAGAAAACAAAACATTGGGACAAATACGTTTTGACATCTAAAATAAAAAAAAATAAAGCATTTATTATAAAGAAAGATATTTAAAAAATAAATAAATAATCCCTTCCATGCTTGGGGGTTCACCTCAGTCCTACACTTGTTGGTCCTTTGACCCTTTTGAAGATGGACTATCTGATCTAAAATGAAGAGAACACTGTATATGTTGCTTTTTCTCACCTTTACACTGGTCCAATGTAAAGCAAAGACAGTCCAGGTCCAGTTAACCATTGACCCTGTGGGACTTTGTATATGTTTTTTTTATTTGTATTTCTTTTTCCACGCTCTGAGCCTGTGCCTTGTGCATTTGGGTCCAGGTTTGTCACCAGGTCTTCAGATATTTTTCTTTTCTTATATTTCTCCATACTTGTCCTTGAAAGTTGTGACAAATGGACGGTGTTTTGGCGGGTAAACAGTGTACTGGCTTCCACACGTATGTCGTTTATTTTGAGCGCCGAAAAACTATGAAATATATTCTTCCAATTTAGCACTAACATAATAAAAAATAACCAACACAAATAAAATAAACTTCATGGAAATACTATTTCTTTTTTTAGTAATTTAGTTTCCCAAGCAACTCGGAGACACAGGATAAGGATGAAAGAGCTGCATGTTATCGAACCCTGTTATAGGGAAATAAAATTAATTGTGGCAAAATAAAAATGAATGACCTCTTTCTTCAGTTGTATCCTTGGTTAAAAGTGGAGAAGCTGGAAGAAGAAGTTATTTCCTTTTGAATTCAGACTAAAAGATTTACTACTCTTATGAGATTAAGTGTTTTATAATGTGGTTTAGCATTAATATTATAAGTTGGTGCAGTGTCACAGGTCACTAAGTTAAATTGAAAAGCAATCCTAACATCCTTTTAGTGACTAAGGATATATAATGTGTGCCTTTATAGTTTGATCTACAAGGAAAATTATCTCAATAAAATCCCTTTGGCTACTAAAGTTGGATGTGAGTTTCTTTTTCTGTCAGTGTCTAAATATGTCAGTGTACAACAGAAAAAGTATGAAATTAAGCCATACTAGTTTCATTTCATTGTTTAATTTCATACACCTTAACACTCAGTAAAGTTTGACCATTGCCAACTTAAATAAATTATGACAACAACGTGACAATTAAAATAATTTAATAGAGTTTAAGTATGTAAATTTAGATATTTTTATTAAGTATCATTAATTAAATCCAAAATAATGAAATTATTAGCCGAGTTATTTTAGATTTACTTATGATTTAGCACGTTGAGTAAATCCAAATTGATTTTAAGGGGAACACTGTCCAATTTTTACTAGTTGTCTGGAAAAGGGTCATTCACATATACCAAATATCTGCCAAAAAAAAATCATTTAGACTTACTAAGGTGGAATGAATTCATATTCTTAAGTATCTGGATGATGTTAATGTATACATTGTTGATTTTATTGACAAAATATAATTAATTTCTACTCAGTGATTTTCAGCTGGTATTATTCAAATTAAAATGCAATTGATAAATAATTAAAATGTTTTCAACTCAGCATAATATACTAAACTGCATAAAGTATTTTTTATGTCGGGTTTAATAGAATTTATTTTGTTAATATTAATTAAGTCCAGTCAGACTATTTAGAGTGTATTTTCCCACAAGAGTTGAAAGACAATTCACAGCTAGACATTTATTTGAAATCGTTAAATGATGAGATGGTTGCATGGGATATGTGCCTTTACTAGAACCCTAATGGACCACAGAGCTGTTAAGACTGGGTCATTCACTGGAGAAATGAAATACATACAATAATGTTTTATCTAATCTAATGAGAATAACATTCCTAATACAAATGGATGAAGAGTTGTCAAATGTGAAAGAGAAAACAAAATGAAGCAAAATAAAACTCAAATCCTGTCTTTCTACACTTTGTTTTTTGAATATCCATATCTGTCATAAAAAATAAAATTTGATTTGAATAACACTGCTGTAAACACTGCAATTTCTTTGCAGTTGAATCAATAGGTCGAGATGTAGGTTAAGACTATTTACATAGCGCGCACACACACGCACACACACACACACACACACACACAAAACACAAGCTGCCCAAAGTAAAAAGCATGACATAGTAAACTAATAAGAATATGATAAAACAGAGAACGGACACTACATTAAAAAAAAAAAAAATAGGATACAACATCTTAAACAACCAGAAGATAATTAGATAAGTCACATTTCTATTAAAAATCTGTGCAAATAGTTTTTGTATTTTTATTATAGAGATTGAAAATACTCAATGAACTTCACATATTGTTAAAGCTTGAGCTATATCTAACTGGACCCAAAAGCAGAGGTGGGAAGTTCAATAGCTTTACTGTTTACACACACACACACACACACACACAAAATGTAAATTTGGCGAAGTGTAAATGTGGCGAGGGGATGTTGTAATGAGGAGTAGGAGGCATCCTGTTGTAAGAAAATCAGAAAGTCTGTTAGTCAGGAAAGGGTTAGGGTTAGATTTTTCAACTGAATCCAAATGTTCTGACTAACTGGTCTCCTGACATTACATAGAGGTGGAGGAGGTTCACACAGTCAGCGATAGATGGGAGGAGTAATGCAGGAAATCCAAAAACAGCAGACAGAAGATCACGAAGCAGAGAAGCATAAACATCTAAAAAAAAGTGGAATGTTCTGCCAGAGTGGTGGTGGATGGTCCTGGGTTATGGATTGTGTGGGGAATGAGGACAGCTGTAGGCAGGTGTACCTGTGGCCATTCAGCCCGCCTCCACAGGCACCTGCGGGGAGAGGAACACGAAAGGAAGAAAAACAGTGATATACAGGAAACAGACTAGTGTACATGTGATTTTTTTGGAGGATAGTGTCCCAGCGCTTCAGACCTTCGACCACATCTACACTCAGGATTGGACGATCATGTTTCCCTGGCCTGTGTGAACAGTTAAAAGCTCTGAAAGGTACGGTGGCTGCCAAACCCTTCAGGCCTTAAAACTATAACATCAAATATGTGAAGAAGCCCTCTGGTTACATGGAAGTTTTTATTCCTGTTTAATTCTGAATAAAAGTTAATTCCACTTTAAAGATGTCAAACCACTTTTCCACACTCCTTTTGGAATCTGATGGGTCACCCCGACTTACCAACACATGCTGCCTTTGACAGTGGTTTGTCACCTCCACTGGCTGCATAACCGCATTCACAGAAAACGAGAGGAACGAGGGACCCAGAAAAAGCCGGTCCATCTGACATTGGATGGACTTTAGCTTCACCCACGTCAGGTTAAGCCCGTCCCCAGCAGCGAATCTGAAGTAGCATTAGCATTAGCATCTACAAGAGAAGACGGAGCCACAGTAGCTGCTCCACAAACTGGAAAAAATGGCAGATCAAACTGGTTCATGTGCTCTTTGTGGAAATAAAGCCTCGCGCGCACGCACACACGCACACACACACACACACACACACACACACACACACAAATGAGAGGTATTGTTTGTGGGGTTTTTTTCTTTGTTTATTTGGCAGCAGCCTTATGCAAAAACTATCACACAATGAATGTTTCAGGAAAGGTGTGATGTCATCCAGGATAGGTCCCATAACATTTTGGTGAATGCAAATCAAATGTCAACGTCACCAAAACTGTGTATTTGCAATAATAAAAATAATTGATGTTTTCTATAGTGTTTTTCTATTAACATATACTCAAAGTGCGTAAAGTAGATTATTCATTCACTCTCACATTCTACTCCTGTGGTGTTAAACTATGTACGTATCTACAGCTGACACAAGCGTGGCTGAAAATTCACATCTGTAGCCTCTCCTACCACCACCAAAACTACATACACCAGTGTGAGTAGCAGTGCTATGTCTTGCCCAAGGAAACAACAGCACATGAACAGTACAGAGCAGGACTCGAACTGCCAACCCTTCAAATATTGGATGAACCACTCTATATCCTGAGCCACAGGTGACCCACAAGAGTTTAGTAGAGTAGAGTTAGTTTAGTAGAGTAGAGTTACTTTGGACACCCCTGCTGATGAGTGGCGCCATAGCTTTATGACCTATGACCTATAATGGGACCCAAACAGGTGTGAGAATGAGGAAGCTGCTTTGACTGAGATGGAACAAAAAGGTTGATCTTTTCACAGGTGGGCTTCACGTGGGCGGCTGTGGCTCAGTTGGTAGAGTGGGTCACCCAATTACTGCGAAGTTGGCGGTTTGTGTCCCGGCTCTGGCTGTCCACATGTCGAAGTGTCCTTGGGCAAGACACTGAACCCTGACTTAGGCCTCCAGTAGGACTGACCTTAGACCTTAGAAACCTACTGGTGTGTGAATGGGTGAATGTGAAGCTAATGTAAAGCGCTTTGAGGACCATGAAGGTGGAAAAGAACTATATAAGAACAGAACATTTACATTCACACAAAACTGAACTTTCTATCTGTTAAAGATCAGAAGACAATATTAAATTTTCATCCTTGATGAACGCATTAAGGGATGTTTGTTTAATACTGACGCACGAATAATAGTAGTTTTAAGATTGTATGAAGAAGGGTTTTTTCTGTACGTTGTATACTTTGACACAGTTTTCACAAGTGCTAAGGTCATTATGAAGATTCAGCTGCATCGAAAATGGTAAATGGTCCACCTTCATGGTGCTCAAAGCGCTTTACATTAGCCTCATATTCATACACCAGTAGGTTTCTAAGCTTCTATCAGTCCTACTGGGAGCCTAAGTGAGGGTTCAGTGTCTTGCCTAAGGACACTTCAACATGTGTACAGCCAAAGCTAGGACGCGAATCCGACCCGCTCTACCAACTGAGCCACATCCACCCCAAATAAAAATAAAGGCACCTAAAACAACAGTCGAGTCTGTCTTTTTGGATCCAAGGGCTCCTTACAAAAAGCTTAAGTATTTGCAAATTTATTTTCCTATAACCCTCGACCCTTCATTATCATGGACCTTGAGGATTTTCAGGACAGTTTCCCATTTGAACCAAAATGTATATTCAAGAGGTTTTTAAACATTCCTTGACCATAGCTCTTGGGAGGTGGTTTATTCCTTCTTGCCTGTACTGAATGAAAAGAAAATGATTACGACTGTGTTTTCATCAAGGGCACCATGTGGGATGGCTGTGAAGAAGTGAATACAGCAGACTCAGCTCATGCATAACAATGTATTTGCACTAAACACTCAAAGTCAATCAGTGTGTTTACATGCACTCTGAAATTAGAACCAGATTGACAGTACAATTATGGTAAAAGTTCAGGTACAGATCCCAAGTTTTCTCCTGTACACAAAGGCTGCAGGAAGCATGTAGTAACTTAGATGAAAAAGGCACATTTATTGTGACATTATATGAACACTATAATTGTCAAACTAAGATGGAAAAAGTAACACATTTCAGATGAAAATCATATTATAAGTAAAATTCCATAAATAAGTAAATTGGAGTAATTCACACTCATGTATGTGTAACCGGTGGTGTCCGACTCTGCGTTGTGTGTATATATATTCAATGAGACCCGCCCGTAACCAGTTGGGGGCAGTCTTTATTTTTTGGTTCCTAAGAGAAAAGACGAATCCCTCGGTCAGTCAATCCACAAAACACGCCCCTAAATGGACCAAATTATGCATAATTGTATAATTGTCAAACTTTGAACTAGCCAATTAACCCAAAATAATATTTTAGAAGCCGAAACAGGAATTTAGGAAACTACACGGCCGCTTACCTCCTGCATACACATGCAGAACAAAAGGGAGGAGGTAAGGGCGCGAAAATCCTAAATATAGTGGGCGGTGTCGCAACATAAAGTGCACGTCGGAAACCCACAAAGACCATATTAACATGGAGGCTCTGTCAGGCGTCAACTAAAAACAAACCAATAAAAATAAAGAATTTTGTGTTATTATAATAAGTGTCCTTGACATACCCATTTTGCTGCAACACAATTGACCCTGTTACATATGGACATATTTGACTTGGCTCTTAAAAACACAGTAGTGGTCTGTCACCACCAACACGGCCTTCTATGTGGGTGGAAACATAATTAGAAACACTGACCTACATTCAACACTTAAACTCTAATGTTTGTTCCATTTAATTCGAGTTGTTGATTCTCTTAATTTTTTAACATTTCTCTCAGCTGCACTACTTCCAGCATCTGTATGAGAGTCAGATATTTTATCCAATGAAATTTCAGTCTCCATGGACCTGTTTTACTAAAGGTTTGTGCATGTAAAACCATGAACATGTAAAAACACATTGAAGCTCATCTACTAACAGGATGCACTTGCATTTCTCAAATGGGCAAAATAGAATAGAATATGCTATATGGGCGTTTCTACCTGAATGCACAAAACTATTGGGAGGATGACATGCAAATATTTATGTAGGATAAAATAAGATAAGATAAACTCCCATGGGGAAATTCAAAGGAGTCACTGCTCCACACAACAAAAATACAATCATTTTACATCAGTACTTAAATAAATAAATACTGGCTGTAAATAGATCCACGATAAAAACAATTCAAATTAACATTAACAAAGTCATTATTAAGATTAGAATTTAAAGAAGTGGAGTTAAATATAGTAAAAAGTTGATAAGCTAAAAAGTGATACATAAAAGATTCCATATCCTAAAAACACACCTCCCGTCTCCCCCCACCTCCCCTTCTATTTAAAGTATTACACAGCCTGATTGCTCGAGGGACAAATTAGTTAAAAATGTCATGGTACAGCATCTCAGTGAACCTATCATGTTGGTGCCAGTGCTCCTCTGCTGCTCAAATACCCACTTCAGGGGTTTGTTGGTGTTCAGGATGGACCTGAGTCTGGACAGTGTTCGCTAGTGTGTGAAATGTGATTTGCCAAAGCTGAAACTGATTGCAGTGGCAGATTTATTATGCAGAAAGGCAAGTTTTAACTGGCACAGCTTGATGCAAAACTGGCTACAGTTGTTGTGGCAATGAGTTGGGACATTGGGCCAATGAAAGGCAATGCACAGAACCAGTGAGTTCTGCTCACATCAATAGTTATGGAATGATGGAAGAACAACAAGTGGTATCATGCACAACAAACTCTGCTCCTTGTCTGTATTTTGCCAATCAATCAATCAAAAATAACCAGGAAGAAATTAAATTTTTACCTTGGACCTACTTTTCTCAAAATGTAATGAGAGCTATTCTGAGTCACTGGCAATCTATAAACATAACTTGGTATGAATTTTATTATATTTCAGATCTCACTCACTTCTAACCAGTTAATGGCATCCAGAAATAAAAGCAAATATTTCAGAAGCTGAAATAAATAAAGGTCTTTCCCACCGGGATGATAAAATTAAAGTTCACCATCTTCCATGCTTGGAAGGTTATTAACTTGACATTTCAAGGACTTAGGTCTTATTTTGTAAGATTTCTCTCACTGGCACCTTTGAGAAGATCTATTCAATAAAAGGCTGTGGAACACACTGAATCAAGTGGGAGTTTAAAAGGTAATAGAGTGCAGGCGTCGTGGATGACAAACGGAATCGTTCGTAGCCTTAGCACAGTACTTTTCAAGGCGCAAGGTACATTTTCACTCAGTGGCATTCATTACACACACAGACATAGAGCTGGGTTTTACCAGAATCCACTCTGAACTGAAAGCATTTTCACACACTTGGTTAGACGTGTAAGAAATCTGCAATTTCATCTGAAGAAAGACCTGAAAGGAAACATGTCTGACATGTGCTCTCTCACTGATCTGCTTCCTCTGTAGATAGATCACAGTCACAGACTTGGTCTGTCTCACTGGACTTAGATTATGTATAAGAAGCAATAATGCAGGAGTTCTGCTTTAAAGCAGACTCATGGACATGATCAGCGCTGGGAATAACAGCGTTAGAGTATAACAACGTTACTAACGCAGCCACATTTTGAGTAATTACTTAATTACTTTATCCATAACCGTATCACTGTTGCCGTTACTCGGGAAATAATGTGACACATTACAGGCGTGTTTCCACTATCGGAACTTCCAGGATTTTTTGGGGGGTACTACTTTTGACCGGGCTATGAGTTAGCGCGGTCCTCTCAGGCATTTGTCTCCAGACAGAAATGGAACCTTTCGATGACGTTATTATATCACTTCAGTTACTATGATAACATTACTAACAAAACAAAAAGCGCTGAAACAATGCCTCAGCAGAGGAGGAAATCACAAGACTTGACGTGGACTTGGGATGATGAAATGCATTTAAAAATCTTGACCGATCACTGAGCCTCATTAACCGGTTGAAGTTGGTTGCTGAGAAAGGAAAACAGTTCCTTTGTCACCTCTCTCTCTCACACACACACACACACACACACACACAGAGTCATACGCGCCGCAGTGCTTCAGTCACTTTTTAAACATAAGTCACACTTCTGAGTGATGTTGTGTTAAAAGCTCATTTTAAAATGTTACACATCGAGAAAATATTCAATATTCCAGTAAATTATCCTGCTAATATTGATAAACAAAAAAGACTTACCAATTGCCACTAGCCTGCGTCAGTTCTGCATAAACTCCTTTTGCCGTAGCCCACCCATTATGTCATTTTCAGTCGGTCTGTCAGATGGATAACACAACTCATTTCATTTTGGGGTTTCATGGTGACAACTTACTGTCCCAGTCTCTAGCTGTTATAGAAGTTCTAGCTTTGTTTTTTGTTTGCGTTTTGAGTAAACGTTCTAAACTGGTGCGAGGTGTTCCACAGATTAATTGAGGAAGCATTTTAAATCACATCCAAATTAACATCACAGAACAAGGATGAATAACTTTTGTAACTTTTTTAAGCAAAAAAAAAAAGCAACGCAAAAATACTTTTCCTGGTAATTAATTACTTTGCAAGTGGAGTAACACAGTTAGTAACGCAATTACTTTTTAACTAGTAATTAATTTCTTTTTCAAAATAACTTACCCAGCACTGTTGATGGTGGACATTAAAATGAGTGATGTAAATTATCTCTGTGAAATAGTTATTACTGAAATGTAAAATTGTTAATTGAGGGGTAGGATTTTTATAAGTTCTCTGAACTTCAACCTATTCCTTTTGAGTGCCAACTCACCTTTTGTTCTTTGTTTGTTTTGTTCCTTTTGTTCTGTACTGTACTGAGCGTGCTCTAGAACCTCGGATGTTGGCTCCGGCAGCTATTTATACTGGATCCAGTCATCCGTCACCTTAAATACATAAATAAATGCAAGTTTATTTAGTGTTAATGTTTGTTTTTGATATCTATGTTGTTGGTGATTTCTATCATGAAATGACATCCACAAAATATCTGTTTGTATATTATGGAACAGGATGGTGCACACTTTCATTCTAGAGGGACCGTTCATAGCCTACGTCTTCTGTGTTTCACTAGCACAGTCATGTTTGCAGTGTGCAAGTCTTTGAATGTTTGTTTTCATGCTGTGGAGATATCTATTTTTCAAGGACTTGGTGTATGTTTGTGTTTGCTATTTTATCCGTGTACATCCCAGTCCTTCACTGGCTTTAGTTATATTGTCTTGCTTTGTTGACTAAATACAGCATTAAACGTAGGAATTTGTCAATTTGATTTGGTGTTATTACAATCCAAGCCTACTTTATTTTCGGTGTAGCGCACAGCGTTTTTCACAAATTTGCTTGGGAAAAACCAGGACCAAGACCTTCCACTTTAAAAATTAAGCACTGACCCCAACCCTCTCCATAGGGAACGCAAGATGTATTACATAGTGATCGGCAAATGAGGCTTCATGACGCACTAATTGTTTTTTTAGCCCTCCAAATGGAGCTCTCTGTTCAAGAAAGTGTTGAGCATTTCAACAATTTCAAGTTTCCATTTGAGCTCCCTCTAGAGGGCTGAAAAACAAAATATTAATGCTTCATGAAGTCTCATTTTCCCATCACTAGTATTATATTTGTTATACCTTTGTTATATGTTCAATTTTGAAGGTTAGACACCTTGAAACCTTTGAACAGTGCCTGTGTTTTTAAATGTTTAATAGTTTTTTGCTACCATAGGTATGTATGTAAATGTTTACACACCATTACATTTTCAAAATTGTCTGTACTGTTTTTGTACTGTCACTGTAACATTTATGACATGTGCATCTGACCTCTTGGCCAGGTCGCCTTTGTGAAAGAGAATCTGATATCTGGTTAAATAATGGTCAAATAAATGAAAAATAATTAGTTGGGCTCATTTGTAAACACTTTTCCACTAAAAGTATTGGTTCAATTCATACCAAATTGGGTTTAGATTGTCAGTAACCCAGAATTATATTTTGGGAAAACTAGGTCAAAGTTTAAAAAATGTAATTATTTTTTACGACATCAATTTTGTTTCAATTTAGTTTGCACTTGGCACATATGTAGAGAAAATGGATATACTGACATCAGCACACACAGAGATGCATCATATTTTACCCAAAAATAAAGCCATTTAAAGTGAGTTAACAAGTTGACACAGTGTTTAATCACAGATCTGGGTGGGGTGGCTGTGGCTCAGTTGGTAGAGTGGGTCATCTAACAACAGAAGGTTCGGCAGTTCACATCCCGGCTCTGGCTGTCCACATGTCGAAGTGTCCTTGGGTAAGACACTGAACCCTGACTTATTCTACAGCCACACCAAATGTGAATTTACACATGTATGCCTGCAAAAACACCCAAGTTTGGACGCTGGACAATTCACGGCCACTCTGAACGTGCAATGCCCGAGTCTGGACACTGGATAAACATTGGTAAAGAAAATCTGGCCCGCCATTTCAGTTTCTCCTCAACTATGGCTCAGATCACTTGGATTGGACTGTACCAGCTCTGGAGGTCCCATACGTCCAAGGGCCAGACACCGCCACTTTTGGGTTCACCTGATCCTGCAGAAGCACCTGCAGCATGGAGAATTCCACCACCTCCTCCAGGAACTGTGCCAGGATGCCACCTTCTGGGTCAGTCTGAGTGTCAAACATCATTCTGTCACGACATTGGAAGCATCTCAATGCTGATTGGCTTTCATGGCTTGGCGTAATACGAATTCACCTGAAAAGTTCAATATTTTCAACTCCATGCATATTTACTTTATGCATATTTGCGGCAAGATGCCCGGACGCTCCAACGGCAGCAACGCATCTACCGCATTGCCCGGGGTGAATCTGCATGCAAACGTGTCTCGCCCTTGACTTTGTATGTAATCTTGATGTGCAAATGTCAAAAGCAAATGTCAAAATTCTCGTTCGGTGTGGCCGTACCATTCAGCTCCCAGTAGGGCTGATAGAACCTTAGAAACCTACTGGTGTGTGAATGTGAGGCTAATGTGAAGCACTTTGAACACCATGAAGGTGGAAAAGTGCTATATAAGTGCAGTCTATTTACCATTTATCTGGTTACAGGTCTAATGTATGTGGGTATGAGAAGGTTTGTAAAGTGGATCGGGAAGGGTTAATTCCGACTTGGAAGTCGTTTATAACCCATGGACCTCCTGTTCTTGTTCACATCCTTGACTCATCGTGAAAGTGAATTGGAGCGAAACAAACATGTCACTCTGGCCTTTGGGTTGGAAACCCCTCTACCCTCTGATCACTGACCATACTTTGTGCACTCTGCTCTATGCTCACTCAGCATCCAGCTGTCCTGAACTAAATACCAACATACTTTTAACTATGGAAATCAGGGCCACATGTATGGCATTATAATAACATGTGTTAAAAATGCTAGAACTTAACTACCATTTACTATTTTCTTCATTATAATCAGTTCTTTCATGTATGACTATCACTATTATTATTAGTTAGATTTTGATATTTGTCTACATGTAACATCAATTCTAGTAAATATTATAATAATGTGAGGGATGTTGGAATTTGAAAGTCCAAGCAGTAAGAAGAAAGAGGAAAAGTATATGTTTCATTCCATAGGTTGGAGCGGACCACAACCATTTGCGGAAGTGAAAGTGGAACCTACCTTTTCTAGTGTTGTGTGTACTGGAAGGAATATGCAAGCACGGCCGGCCCGACGGCTTTGCGAGATATGTGACCGCTTAGGACCCACACGCTCTGGGGGGCCCTGAGAGGGGCTCAACACAGCGCGTGCTGAAGCACTGGAAGCAATGGGCATCGCTGCACTGCCACCTAGTGGCCGTGGAAGTTACTACGGCCACTTAAGGTAAGCGGTGTTAAACATATATTGAGTACCGCCCAGTGCGCATGCGCAACCAATCCAGAGCCAGGCGGGTTGGCCTTCGGGCATTGTCGATTCTCCGACTGTCATGTCTCAAAAAAGAAATGTCTGGTGCAGAAAAAAGAAGAAGCTGGAAGAGGATAAAAACAGCAAGACAAAGGTAGGTTGGCATTTTTGCATGTTCATCATGACAGTATTTTGTCATCAATCGGCAAGCCTTTGCCGAGGTAGCTAGATAGCTATTTAGCAATCTATGGAAAGTGCACCAACTACCTAGGGTTAGACAGGAAGACATTTGAAGGAGTATTAACCAGACCTAAACTTAATTAAATTACTATGGGTGTTGTTTTTCACTATTTAAAATCAATATTGTACTATATTAGTTACTATATTGTACTAGTATTAGTACTGTCTCCTTAAAAGTATTGTTTTATTAATTACTTGTTATACAATGTGACTTTCAGAAAAAATTGGGAATTCCTTCTTTGTGTGAATTATAGTAAAGTTAAGTCATTAATTTGGCGTCTGACATATAGTATGAGCTTAATGAAGGTATATGTATTCCCTCCAACAGGTTCATCTTCACTAGGATCACCATCAACTGAACATGAGAAGGTACCAGCACTTGTGAGAGAGGAACAGTCAGCAGCACATCAGGCAGTTCAGCTGGTACCAGCACCAGCACATCAGGTATTTCAGTAGGTACCAGCACCAGCACATTAGACAGTTCAGTAGGTACCAGCACCAGCACATCAGGCAGTTCAGCTGGTACCAGCACCAGCACATCAGGTATTTCAGTAGGTATCAGCACCAGCACATTTGACAGTTCAGTAGGTACCAACACCAGCACATCAGGCAGTTCAGCTGGTACCAGCACCAGCACATCAGGTATTTCAGTAGGTACCAGCACCAGCACATCAGACAGTTCAGTAGGTACCAGCACCAGCACATCAGGCAGTTCAGCAGGTACCAGCACCAGCACATCAGGCAGGTCAGCAGGTACCAGCACCAGCACATTAGGCAGTTCAGCAGGTACCAGCACCAGCACATGACCAGACAGAGGAGCAGTCACCAACATCATCAGATGCTGTTCCAGGTCAGTTTACAGGGCTGCTATTCTCTTTTCTTCAGTTTACATTAAAATGTCATTATATTTATATATTCATTCAGAACCGCTTCCACCCCATGGGGGTTTAGAGGCAAATTACGCCTTAAATACATGCCCAAATTAAAACCGCTATTGCTCTGCAACCACAAAGACCACAGTCATGAAACTTCACCTGTGTGTAGATATCACCTCAAAGTTTGTAAATCAACTCATATGAAATCAAATTATATATTTGTTACCCAATAACAAATACAAAGCAGAAAAAGGGGAAAAAAAATCCGCCTAGATTGAAAATAAAACTTTAAAGTCAATTTAGACCCACAAGATGTCATTTCACCATGACACTGTAAATTATGAATCTGTCCATCCTTCTCTGAACATTTACTGTGTAAATTTTCAGGTTTGTACAACAATTAATAAATTAGTAATAAAATAGTACAATTTGGTCACTTCAGAGCATTTTAACCAAACACACACAAATGTGTTATTATTGATATTAGTCATCTTATTTGTTAGTATTATTATTTATTATTTGTCTTATTTATCATTTGTCTTATTTGTATTTTCTATTTTGTCACTTGGTTTACATTTGTTGTGAGACATTTTGCACATCTCTTTTGCATTTTAAAAAGAAGCAAAATTAAACTGTTCGACTTTGAAATTGAGTGTGTTGTCTGCTGATTTTACAAATAATGAAAATAATTCAATGTACACATTCATATGATGCAAGTTTGCTTCATAAGTAAGGTTTAAAGAGTCAGGATGACAATGGTATATTTTAAGCACTTTATAAATGATGGTAATGTTCGTGGATATGTTTTGTACACATAGTGTGTAGCCTATACGATGAAAGCATCGGATGCTGAGGAGACTGGTATGGGGGGGGGGGGCAAATGAAATATCGCTTAGGGCCCCAGTAAAGCTTGGGCCGGCCCTGTATCCAAGGGTCTATCAGGAACAAAATATATTTTTTTATATACACACATTAATTACTAGCAAACAGATCAGTAGTGATGGTAGTGATCAGTGTAGATGGTTACCTATAATAATCATTTTAACTTATGTGTATATGTTATAGCCCTAAACCTCCTGGATATGTAGACTTTTGATCAGGGTAATTTGGCCTCATCATGTCATCATTAGTTCATCAGAAATTTGTGCAACAAAATAGGAAAAATAAAACATCCTCATTAAGAAGGTGTTTTTGAGCTAAGAAATTATTATACTGTCAGACAATTTCACAACTCCTTGGAGACTGAATTGAGCTCCAAATCCTGTCTTGTTTTTGCATTTGTGTGGCTAGGGGTGTGTGACACAAGCATGCTGTAAAATTGATGTTTTAATACTATTTTCTCTCCTGTTTTGCTGTCACATTGGTGTTATATTGATTAACACTTTACTGACTGTTGTTTCATGATCAAAATACATACATATGAACCCACCATCCAAACACATATATAAATATATAATAGATCATCAAGGACGGGTGTGCATGGTGTTATTTGGCAGAAATTAATGTGGGTCAGGGGAAGACGCATATTGATGAGAAAAATCAAAGTTTCCCTTATCCTATCCTATCATGAGATAACTTTTGATATAAATAAAATAATTGATGGTGCTCATTACTGTGATGTATAATAAATGTTTGTATTATGAGTATTAGTCTTGTTTTCTAGACACAATCGTTCTTAAATCATAATAGGATCAATAATTGAATCAGTGTTACTATGCCCATTGAAGGCAGACAACAATTTAAAATAACATTCTCATTATGAAAACACACAACAGGAACAAAAGAGTTCAGAAGGCATACAGCAGAACACTGAGGAATCACCATTCACTCACTAAAGGAGCTTTTAAGTTAATTAAAGTTACTACGGTGCAGATGGGCTTTTAAACACAGAAGTTTGAATTTTGGTCCTCATCCTTTTGTCCAGTGAGTCCAGACTCAGACAAAACCACTGAACCAGCCTATTTAATGTTTGTTCAGCCTGTTCCTGTCCTTCACATTGATGCTCCTGCCTCAAAAGTACAATGCACTGGCCACAATGCCCTGGTAAAAACCATGTTACATCATTAAGTCTATGATCCCAATATATTTTCACCAATGTGAATATATATATATATATATATATATATATATATATATATCACATCATAATCAAACTTTATTTATATAGCAGTTTTCATACATGGTGCATAAAGCACAAAGTGCTTTACATCAGCCCCCCCATTATCCCGCAACTGTAGGAACAAGTTAACAGATCCACCAAATTAAAAAAAAAAAAAATAGAACAAATAAATACTAATGGTAAAATATTTATATATATATATAAACATAAAATAGAAAGTAAAATAATGTTAAGAGTAAAATTTAACTAAAAGCTAAATTAAAAAGGTAGGTTTTCAGTTTACCCTTACAAATATGAACACTCGCAGCGGACCTCAGATCCTCAGGTCGACTGTTCCATAAAAACTGAATGAGGCCTCACCATGTTTTAGTGGTAACTCTAGGGACAATTAAAAGCTTACTACCTGAGGGTTCAAGAGGGCTCATATGTTAAAAGCAGATCCGATAAATAAACAAGGCCACAACCATTAAGACACTTAAAAATCAATAAAAGCACTTTAAAAGCTAAGCTAATTAAATGCCATGTTAAACTAGATGTACCCTGTTAATTCATCATGACGGATCTGTCATGATGAGGTGAGGTGAAGGAATGGACTCTGATGCCTGGTGCTGAAGGGAGAACAGATTTAAATGTAAACAGAAGCAAAAACACGACATAAACAGAAAACAAAACCTGAGGGTAGATCAGCCAGAGACTGTGGTGGTGAAAAATGTCCATATTATGGAGACAAGGGAAATGCACAAAGAATCCGGGTTATGGAGGAGACAAAACTGAATGGTCCCACACCGGCAACTGCAAGCCTCACTGCTTAAATAGTTGCATGCTATTAGTGATGTCTTGCAGCTGCGTGGTGCGGGCCAGGTGTAACTGGAGTGGATCTGGGTGAAAGGTGACAGGAGAGGTGAGGATCTGGGGGGAAAGGTTGGAGCAGATTTTGATAAGTAATTAGGTTTAGGTAAAGTAAGTAGGTCCAAAGGTATCTGTAAAAGATAGGATGTATAACGTTTAAATTGACAACAGAATGTGCATATTTGCATGCACACACCCTTGCATGGAAAGATTTTGCAGTGTGTGAAATGACATCAATGGTAGATAATCAGGATTTCACTGTGTAGAGCAGGGCTGTCAAACTCCAGTCCTCGAGGGCCAGTGTCCTGCATTTTTCAGACTTTTCCCGCTTCTATCACTGGAGGCCATTACATCATTATCAGACGATGATTAATTGAACCAGGTGTGATGGAAGGGGAAAATATCTAGGATACCGGCCCTTGAGGACTGGAGTTTGACACCTGGTTTGTAAAGTTTCTTTTCAGTTTTTCATTTGAAGTGTGAAGAAATGAAAATTAAAGACAATGACTTTTGCACAACCACTACAACACACGCCTTACATGAGTTAATCATAATGTAGAACATGTTTACCAGAACAAATCTTAAATAACGTGTTCACTTATTAAACATCCATTTTCAAATTCTGTCCTGGAATAGGAAATGCCACTGATCTGCTGATGTTATTTCATTGAGGTGTGAATCACTGTGAGCATAAATACTGTGGTGACACTTGGTATGTGCTGCTGCATGATAGGTAGATGTCTTCACCATAAAGCATGTCATGTCTATGCATCACTATTAGCAAAGAACATTGGATTTACCTATTCTATCTAAAAGTGGAGATGTGTTGAAGGGTGGATGTGAGGCTAATTCATATACACCCACTTCCATACTGTGATTTATTGAGGAAATTTTAAATGGAAAGTGTTGAATAAAACTGATTATTGTCTTGTGTATCCACTGGTTTTTGCACATCTCTTTATGGGCTTGGAGATTTGTTTTCTAAATGAGGCTACTTGGTTTTATGTAGACAATAAAACTGCATGGTTATATTTAGATAATAAAAATAAAGTAAAACAAATACAGTCATAAAAAAATCTAATTCAGCCAATATGGGGAATAGATCCAACCCTCTTAGATCAAAACTGTCAAGCAACTTGTATCCCCAGTACACTTATACTGAAAGCCAAATTGCTGAGCAGAACAGGGTAAAAAAAAAAAAAGATGTAAAGTGACTCAGTTGAATATAGATAATTAAAATACTTGAAGTTAGTGATTAAAACTACTTAGAATTAGTTATTGGTTAGATTCAGATAATACAACTACAGTCATATTAGAAAAAGTAGATTGAGTCGCAGGGTTATAATAGTTTTGGATTCATCATTGTAGTTTAGTTTTAGTTACTTTTGACTTTTTGCTCTAATTCAGTTAGTTTTAATTATTTTTTGGATTATTTGCTAGTTATTAGTTTGAATTTCTTTCCTGAATACTTATAGTTTTTTTTTTTCATATCTTTTCTCTTCCTCACCATCGTATTCGAATAAATACGTTATTTAATTGTTCCTAGAGTTCACTCCAAAACATATGGAGAGGCCTCATTCAGTTGTTATGGCCCTAAACTATGGAACAGTCGACCTGAGGATCTGAGGTCCACTGCCATTGTTCATATTTTTAAGTGTAAACTGAAAAGTTGCGTTTTTTAGCTTAGCTTGTAATTACATTTTTACTTTCAACATTAGGGCAGCACGGGGGTGCAGTGGTTAGCACTTGTGCCTCACAGCATGAAAGACCCTAGTGGGACCTTTCTGTGTGGGTTTTCTCCAGGTACTCCAGTTTCCTCCCACCATCCAAACACATGCACTGATAGGTTAATTGGTTAATCTAAATTGTCCATAGGTGTGAATGTGAGAGTGATTGTTTGTCTATATATGTTCAGCCCTGAGATGAACTGGAGACTCATACAGGGTGTACCGCGCCTTCACCCATTGGAGCTGGATTAGGCCCCCAGTGACCCTTGTGACCCTAGTGAGGATAAAGCAGGTTCAGATGACAAGACGAGAGACTTTCAAACTTTATATTCTGCTGTTATATGTATTTATTTATATTTTTATGACTATTATTAGTTAGTTATTTTATTCAATAAAAATTGATTGATTGATTGATTGATTGATTATATCTTTTCCTCACCATCCTATTCAAATAAATAAGTGAGGACTGGATCAGCTGGGTCAGGTTGAGGTGGGTCATTGACTGAACAGACACAAACATATGTACAGTAATGTGTGTAAACTTCCTGTTCTGTCAAACTGTTGTTGAACAGCCTCCCTCCTGTGGATGAGGGAGAAGAGCAGGTGGAGGTGCACAAGTGAGGCACATCACCTGACTGTAACCCAGTCCAAGTCAGTCTGAAGAACATTTCACTGCATATCACACACACACACACACATATATATATCAGATGTCCAAACTGAAGAAAGAACTGGCACAAGACTCCTTCAAACAGCAAATGAACAGCGGGTAAGAACATTTAAAGCATTTTGCAAAGGCTGAAGATTGGGGAAATTGTTTGTTTTTGGCTGGAATGCTGCATATTGTTTGTAAACGCCTTAATTTAGAACATTTTAAGTAAATGTTCTGCACTTATATAGTTCTTTTCCACCTTCATGATGCTCAAAGCGCTTTACATTAGCTTCACATTCACCCATTCACACACACTCATACACCAGTAGGTTTCTAAGGTTCTGTCAGTCCTACTGGGAGACTAAGTGTCTTTTATTTATCTTTTGGGTGACTTCAGTGTCTTGCCCAAGGACACTTCGACATGTGGACAGTCAACCTCTCAGTCATTGGGTGACCCACTCTACCATCCGAGCCACAGCCGCCTCACTTTACGAAGTGAAAGTAAAGTATTTACGATTTAAATTGTGCTTTTGTTTATACAATTGTTAACATGGTTAAATATCTACTAGTTAAAATATCTGTTCAGGTAAAATCATTTTTCAAAGACATGAATGGTTAAAAATGTATTTCTACTTTCTAGGGATGCTGCATTAAAGAGTTGTTCCTTCAAGTCAAGAACTTACATAGACTTGACATTCCCTATAGCGTGTTGGGGGTGGTGGTGCCATTTTGGCCAAACATGCATAAACTAGCTATGACTTGCATCAAACAGTCTGACACGGCTGACAGTTCACAAATTTTAATCAACACCAGTAGAGCTGGACTGTTTTTGATGTTTCTGTCACATATTCATTGCCTTTATGTTTCAACTGTGAATCACATCATTTAACAACAACATAAGTAGGACACTGTTTACTGTTTTATCTGAGACGTACAATAATTTGTAATTAAGCTTCAGGGAATAATGCACTCAGGGTCGATGCGCTCTAGGTGGGAAAGCTTCCCAGACAGTGAATTATTAACATAAGACACACACTGTAACATCTGCAACAGTAAGAGTAAGAGTAAGAGTCACACTTGACGTTATAGTGCGACATTTTTTGTTTTTTTCTCGCCAAGTGTGTGTCCCAATTTGGAGGAAAAAATTACACTTCTCACTTCATTTTCGAGGGATGACTCGTATTGAAGTCCACTCCAAAATTAAGTGAAGTGGGAGTGGAAGTGTTATTACATGAAGCCCCTGGTCACTTAATATTTATTTGGAATAAAATCCATTCTCTCATTAATTCTCAAAATTTCACATTTTGACCCAAAATTGCATCTTAGAGAATTCAACCACTTTGGACTTAAAGCTGCATTTTATTCGGTAATTGTTTCATTAAATATGTAAAACTCAAGTCCTCGTCTTTCCATGACTATGCACCTGAATCACTTTCCTTATGCTTCAAGGGGACTTCCAGAAAAAAAAAGAAAACATTTAATGTGTTTCTAGGGGATATCATTTGCATACTTTACAGATTACACTATATATTTATATTTAAGCCTCGTGGGAACCTGGATTTTAGTCCCCATGGTGTCAATGGTCCCTATGGCGTGACTGTGTAATCAAATCAATGTCCCCATAAAGATAGGAATACACACACACACACACGTGACAGAAGCACTGTTTTTATGATTTGATTTGGTGTGTAGTGTGTTTTTTTATTACCCAGACGCCGGGAGCAGCGGTGCGGCGAGACGCCGGGAGCAGCGGTGCGGCGACACGCCGGGAGCAGCGGTGCGGCGACACGCCGGGAGCAGCGGTGCGGCGACACGCCGGGAGCCTCAGGCGGCGTCGGTGAGGAGGCCAGCCCCAGGCGACGGCAGCGCGACGCCGGCGAGGAGGCCAGCCCCAGGCGGCACCAGGCGCGGCGCCGACTGTGAGAGGAACGTGGCCTGGCCCAAGCCAGATTTTAACATTATTCCTTTTAATGAACTTTTAAATCGGGTTTTATTCTTTTAAAAATATCCTTGTTTTTAACTAAATTTGTAAATAAATCCTTGTGACATAACTCTTGTTTTGCTTCACTGGGTTAGCTCTCACTGTTTTTAGCTTGTTTTTATTATTTTTATCCACACTCACGTGGCGTGGCCCCTTACACACACAAGGACATATAATACAACAGCACAATGCAATAAACGAAAATGAACAGAATACATGCTGTACATTTACACTCATTCACCAAACAATAGCTGTCTGGTACAAATCATAATAAATCAATAGTATACATATTCTTTTCATTTCATGTCCATTGTATAAACAAAAAAGTTATTTTATAATAATATATATTTGACATTTTCTATTTTCCAACAACAGAAATCCTGGCAATCAATTCCATGCAAACATGGCTGGTATAAAAAATAAATAAATAAATAAATGATTCACTGCAAAAAACAAACAAATGAAGGATCATCATTTAGATCAAAACAACATTTAAAACATATCCTTTGACAACATCAGCTGTGTGGTCTGAGCCTTTCTGCCGGATGTGAAGTGAAGTCTAACAGACTGGAAATAGTTTTGTTGACCCCAGACATCTTTGTGTAAATAGCATCTGCCTTAAATTAATGTATGTTGTAAACATCAGCAATATCTCAAAGTTTCTTTTGAGTGCAGAAATTCAGTATGTTACAGTAAAGAATTTGCTGATGCCACAACATAGGCACCGAGATGTGAAGAAGCCAAGAACTGGAATAATTTTTTTCCACCCGCTTTCAAGCGCTGTTATAAACAGTTTGTGTTGTATTTTCAGGGTAAATCCATGTGTGCTTGGATGTCTGCAGTCAATCTGTGGGACTTCATGATGGGCCATTTCTTGGCATCACATGGTCCTAAATGAGTTTGGCATGGCTTTGATTCGTCCCCTGGATATACAGGCAGAGTCTGACAGTGGGACTGCTGTGATGAATAGCATTTTAGATCTATGAAGTACAGCCTTGCCATTGTATTTTTTTCCCCCTCCCTCTCATCTCTTGACTCACCCCTTCCTTTTCCTCTCGCCATTTTCCCTGTGTGATGGATTGGTTTTCAGCTGCTGAGCGTCAACGCCATTAGCCACAGGAGCTGTCCGATACTGCCACAGTGGCAGATGTGTGGAGACGCATATCAGAGAAGCGCCCGACATTTCCGGGCAATGGGCCTGGGACTGGGATACATGCAACACAAAACCAGTAATGGAGGTCTCGGTTCAGACAGCTATTGATGTTCCTCGGCATTGTATGTCACAGAACAAGCAGGCAAACACAAACATGCTTATCACTGCAGCTTGGTCAGGAGATGATACACATATGGTGGGACCCAGAAACATTTTCAACCAAGCCACAATGATGTCACCAGATATATCAGGGTGTTGTACTTTAACTGACAAATATAATTAGAGCTGGCTGGGAAAATATCCATGTGTTCATGATACAAGGATGATTATGATAATTATCATTCTTTGTGTTATGGGTGCTTCGAAAGAAACTGTAAAGATTTTCCTGTTCGTTGATTGGAAGCTCCAAAGATGAGTTCAAGATACTGTTGGTGTCAGTTCAATAATTTATGCAATTCACATGGAAAATATAAAAGCCAGCGCTGGTCTCTGTGGACCAGAACCCCACAGGGCTCAGGCTCAAAAAGCCTTGAATTCTCCACCCTGAACAAATGGGTTGGATATTGCATTGTCATCTGACCCCGTCTTTTAATTGGACTTCACTTATTGGCGTGGCTGTCAACTCCAGTCCACACCCTGGTTACCTAGGAAATGTGGAATTTTATGTGTGTCTGTTGATTATGACGTGCATCCATGTCATCTGTGTTTTCAAAACAGTAACTCGGTTCACAGTCAAAATATTTGTGTACAGCAAAGAAGAGCAGAAGACAACAGGACAATAGCACAGAGCTAATCATTTAAATTAATGATGATCATAGGCGTGCATAGATAGATCCTAGGTGGTGCTAGAGCACTTGTCTCTGCCGTTTATCAATGAAAGTGCCCTTTTGAAACTTGATTTTTTTTTAAATGATGATGATTATTGTTATTATTATCATTATTAAGACTTTCGTGGGGCCAATGTTGAAATGATCTTTTAGAAAAGCTGCACAATTGAAAACTACTGAAAAAATGCCCTGCAATGGGAAATTTCCTCACACACTTCCAACCTCTATCTCGTCCTATGTTACGTGAAGATGTGCGGAGTTCATCCAATGAGATGTGGACCACCGGAAGCAGAATTACCATAGTCGCTGTTAACTCGTCCTTTTTTGTAAAATTTAAAAGGAATGTAGAAGTGAAAAGGTTGGAAAATGAAAAACATTCTTTTTGCACTGGCCATTTTTTTTAGCCGAGTGGTCACCTGATTAGCCAGTGTTTAATGCTATAGCCCAAATTAATGATAGATAACATGGACGGCCAGAACAAATAAATGTCGGTAGATTTTACAAATATATCTGTTAAGCTGAACATTTTATTTTGTGTAGGTTTTGTAGGCAGGCAACATACTGTAAATGAAGACAAAATAAACATTTAATTAAAAAAATATCCCCATATAGGACATGGCACCAAGGAGGATGCTACTTTAGAGTATATTCTGTCACAGATCGGGTGAGGTGAAATGAGGACTCCAATGCACAGTACTGAAGGGAAAAATAATTTAATAACAAAACTAAGAAACAAAGACAAGACAGACAAAACCTGGGAACAACGACCAGAGTCCGTGGTGATGATGAATGTCCAGGTTATGGTGATTGAGGAGATGGTGAAAACTGTCCGGGTTATGGAGGTGACAATACTGAATGGTCCCGCACTGGCAACTGCAAGCCTTACTGCTTTTATAGCCACAGATGAGGAACGGCTTGCAGCTGCGCAGTGCGGGACCAGGTGAGTGTGGATGAGCACTGGGGGAAAGGTCACCGGAGCGGAGGTCATGACATATTCCACTTTACTATAGTCTGTTATTAGCAATATTAGCAAACATTTATCTACTTCACAGATACCATTTACTCCCATCTGTCCAGAGTTTATCCAAGCACTTGAGAATGACTGTATATAGATAATATAGGATATAGACTTTATCAGACTGTATATAGATAATATAGGATATAGATTGCTTGCAGTTTAAGTTTTTTTGTTTATTTAAAGGACATAAAATTCTGAAGATTAAAATACTGAGGCCATCACACACAGGGGCGCAGATAGGTTTGTGAAACTGGGGGGGACGAAGATGCCAGCTAACACCCCCCGGCCCCACCATTGGGATTGGGGGGGTTATTACTCCTCAATGACCAAAAATGCATTAGCTTACCTAATTGTGATGTCTGATATTCTCAAGTGCTATTTACCACTGACATGACAGGATGATCAATATGTGTGTGTGTGTGTGTGTGTGTGTGTGTGTGTGTGTGTGTGTGTGTGTTACATGACTGCTGACTGTTTGTGTATATTTGGACTGTCAAACTTAATTACCCATCATTGGAAGAAATTATTTATTATATAAGTATTAGATAAATTATTATTATTTAATAAAGTTTATTAATGCTGATACTAATTCAAATCACTCACTAAACATACCATATGCTGTTTGCAAAACTGTTTTACTTTAACACTGACTTTCAGCACACTGATTCTTTCAGAAATTTCACAGGAGTGTAAAAAACATATAATGTATTTAAAACTTCTAACACACTAAAAACAAACACAAAATAGGACACAGCCTCCACATACAAATTAAATTGTAAATAAGATCTCTCCATGAGAGTTTTCAATAATGGTCTCAAAACTGATTAAGTGAAGGATCCAAAAACCTCTCTCCTCCGATGTCTGGGCAATGTCTCTCCTTTTCAGATTGTCCAGCCTCTCTTGGTGGATGTGACACACTACCATTCCATTCAGCCTTTTTTGGATCATGGTGGACCGCAACCATGTTTTAAGCATGGTTGCAGTTCACCATGCATGCATTGATCTCAAGCAATGTTGACTCCCCCTCTGTGGGGTTAAAAGATATAAAAAATAAATCAATAAATAAATACATGAATAAAATAAGTGAGTGAATAGAAAAATTAAATTAAATTAAAAAATATGAACAAAATGCAGACAAATTAGAAAAAGGAAAGAAAAAAAGGAAGAAAAAAGAAAGAGGAAGGAAGAAGAAGGAAGGGAAGAAAAAAAGAAAACAAACAAAAAAAACTATTTGTTACCTACTTTCCTATCTGCTCATTTGTTTTTTTTTTGTTTTTTGTATATATGTATATGTTTAGTACTTCAGTTATTTATTATTTGTATTGTTATTGTTATTATTGTTATTATTACCTTAATTTTGTACTATGCACTATATTGCTATAAGATGAATTCAGGTTATTGGGGAAGTGAAGAAGGGGTAGGATTAAATAAGCTCATGCTTCATCCTACTCCTTTTCAGACATGTCATTATTATTATTGTTGTATTGATTATTGTTGCACTTTGCACATGTTCGAAATAAATCGTTCAAATCAAAGCCTCTGTAAGCCACTGAAACTTCGTTCTGCCTCAGCAGAAGATGCAGGCACTACCATTAACAATCTGACAACTGTCTCAACTTGCTCAAAAAGGCCACGAACTTCAACAGGCATTGCTTTTAAGATCTGTGCAACATCTGCAGTGGTTTTGAACGTGTACTTGTTTTTAAACATGGCTAACTGAATTTTCAAATCTTCCCACTGCAGCTCAGGGTGTTTTTCTGCTACACTGCTTTCAGTGGGGGTCAGCAGCAAGGCCTCCAATTCCTTTAGTGCTTGTATTCCTGGTTGCTCACAGCGACATTGGTTTGAACAGAAATTGCAAGGTGATGTGATAACGTAAAGTAGCAGTGTTAGTACGGACTTAGTGATAGCTGGGTGGACTGTATATTGGGGTTCGGATGCCGTAGTGTCACCTTGGTGTGTCTGTAAGAACACTCAGACTCCAGAATGCAGTTAACCTTTTACTTCTTCTTAAAGCAGCACAGTTACACACAGGGGAGCATTTGTCTTGGAGCAAGGCACTCAGTATCTTCAAATATCTTTGTACTTATAGTAATGAACATAAACCTTCTGTTTGCAGTGATTTTGTGTGTGTGTGGTCTAGATAAAGGAAAGAAAGAGAAAAAGAGAAATTAAAGTACATTGTTTTCTATAATAAACAGTCTGAATATGCATAAATACACCAAATCTGCATGTTACACATAAGGATTATCCAAATACTACAATGTGGATGCATCTGTAATACAATACCGCCATCTACAGGCTAATCGCGGCAAGTCACAAGACTAATGGCACATGTTCTGCAATGGGATATGCTAATCATATGCTAATGTATACTAAAACGTCAGAATACACCGCTACAATAATTATAACTTAACATAATGGCAGTCATTAGCACCTAGTACACCTTTGCATCTTCATAAAGACATAAACAGTAATACATTTCAAACGGACTTGTATTATCAACGCACAGAAGTTAACATCAACAGTAGCTTCACAGGTTCTAAATGGCAATTAAAAGCCTGCTAGCAAATTGAACACATTTATACAGGATACTGACAACAAGGAGGAAATACATTGACTTACATATTTGTCACGAACGCACAAAAAGGTCTTCAAACAAACTGATTCTGTCCGTGGTCTTTCCAACAAGCAGTTTACTTACAGCTGTTGCTCTTTGAAAAAACGACATGATCGTTTTCTACTTTTTAGCTTGCCTCATTATTCCATGCCGTGTCGGGGTCCTCCTGAACGTGCGGGGCGCGGCTGTCCAAGTGATGCCTGTCAGACTATTTGTAACCATGGCAACCAAAGTCAACGACTATGCCGCCCGCACAGCGCAATAACCGAGTCACGTTATTATGTATGTTAATTCATATTTTGGTTTCCTCGTGATGCTTGACTCAGTAAGAAGACAGTAAGAAGTAAGTAGTAAAAGTAAAAAACAAAAAAAAAGTAAAAAGAAGTAACATGTTTTTTTCTTAAATAAAAGTGGGTGGGATGGATCTAAGGGCATTCAAAACTGGGTGTGTCATGACACACCTGACACACCCACTATCTGCGCGCCTGATCACACACTCCTGATTTTGAGGTTGTGGTTATTTTTAACATTTAATAATGACAGTCTGGAGCAGGACCAACTCAATAGCTGGATGGAAAATAGACAGTTGGTTACAGTGAAACCCAACAATTTATCATAGAAAACTAAAGTTCATGTCATGTTTCATTCTTAATTTTTTCTCTATACTTTCACAAAACTTTATTTTTTTAAGCATAATGAAGATATATAGTTACAGCTGCTATATTTTTATATATACATATGTATCTGTCTTTCAAATGTGATCCACTGACTAATATTAATATTTCATTAGTCGGGATTGAAAATGTGCAAACCAACTCTGTTACAGTTCTTGTCTACTTTTGCTGCTTGCTAAGGTCATGTTCTTTTCATAAAAAAATTAGTTTACACACAAATAACACATCTTGCACTCAGGATGAAACATGTGTTGTTGAATTTGAACAAAAAAAAATTTTACCTTTATTATAATATTCATTACTATTGACTTGTGACATGTCTAATGTTTTTGTCTGCACATGCATACATTTATATACGCTCCACAAACAAGAACAGAACTTGGTAAAACTGTCTTCTCTTTATATGCACCAAGGATTTGGAATGAACTTCAAACCACTTTAAATCTTAAAATTATCCCAACCATAAACTATTTTAAAAGTCTTTTAAGAGCACTGGAATCGTTTTCAAAATGTTTTTCATTTTTGTAGTTTTTATTTTTTTTTATCTGTTTTTAATTCCATTTGTTGTTTTGCTGTCTGTATTTTAGTTGTATACATAGGCTGCAGTGTTGGGAAAGTTCACCTTGATTAGGAACTAGTTCAAAGTTCAGTTCAAGTTACTCAATATGAATTAGTTCAGTTCATCGTTCATTCTTCCAAATTATGAACTAGAAGTTCATGGATCCCAAAATGAACTTTTTTGTTCTTTTTTTTAGTTCTTTTTTGTGTTATTATTGTAAACGTATTATTAACCGTTTCTGACGTTATCCTGTAGTCAAAAAATCAGGGGAAAATGCCGCCCCTCCAGGGCGGAAGTAAGTACCTTAACCCGGGGTTAACTTCCCTCTGCAGGTTCTTTGAACACAAGGAGCGGTTTCAGTGAGCTTCGTTTTCAATGTTTATTTCCAAGAACGGGACAACACCTGCTCTGGTCGCCGGTCACACTCTGTACATTTAACTCTTTTTCTCCGCTCCCAAAAACTCTCTGCACCTCTCTCTCACTCTTTCTCGCTCTCGTGAACGAGTCGTTCACGTTCGTTAAAAATATGATATAGTTCGTGAACGATCGTTCAATGAATGCGTTCAGGTACAACACTGATAGGCTGATATAATTGATATCTGTTTAGATGTGATATTGTTGTATTTTAATGCAAGTTTGTGGGCCCTCCTTCTTAGCCAGGACTCCCTGGTAGAAGAGTTATTGTATCTCAATGGGACCATTTCCTGGTTAAATAAAGATTAACTAAAAAAAATTAATAAATAAAATAAATAAACACAGTCACACCTAAACCAGACATGGCTGCTGCAGGTAAGATAGTTGTAGTGGGCTGACAAAACTAAAGACAGTGATATACACACATCACATTTGAGGAAATACTTCACCTTAGATGAAAAAAAAAAATGGCACAGCCAACTGAAGAGACATCCACTAGCTAATCTGAGTGATATGAGCAGCAGCGCAGACAATTTAAGACGTGCTCGTTTTTCCAAACATGATGTGGGCAGTGTGGTGTTCATCTTGGCGGCCCCTGACTTAAACTTTTTACCCTTAATATAAGAAGGTAGGACATGTGACAGATGTCTGGGCAGTCCAGTTTTAGAGCCGTAGGTCCAGATAAAATTTGGACAAATGTTCACCCCACTGATGTTGTGCAGTTAAATTAACAGAAGACTCAAGACCAGCATTACCCTTTGTTTTGTTTTGTTTGGGTTAAAATACTGATGCTTGTGTCTTGTCCGTGGACATGGTTAGGTTGCAGTGAACTTTAATACAAGTTTAGCCGTCAACTCAACTTCGACTTCATTGACGGATAAGTCGACTTAAAAAAAACTGGTCATTAATTCTCTAATGTGTATATATATATATATATATATATATATATATATATATATATATATATACAGCTCACAGCACTAGCTACCCGCCTAAAGAGATACACAAGAGAGGTAGAGGCCAGGAGAATAAACCAGGTGTTCTCCACCAACCCAGCTAAGGTCTACTCTCAATGGCAGGGGGGCAAGGTGACAACAGACCCACCTAGGGCTGAAACTGAGCAATACTGGAAGAGAATCTGGGAGAAGGAGGCAACACATAACACCAATGCCCAATGGCTGACAGACTTACAGGCAGAGCACAGCCAACTCCCAGAACAAGACCCAGTAGTCATCACACTAGCAGACATCCAAACCAGAGTGTCCAAAATGAAGAGCTGGACAGCACCAGGGCCCGACATGATTCATACCTACTGGCTTAAGAAACTGACAGCACTCCATGAATGCCTAGCAGCACAGATGAACCAGCTGCTGATATCGGGAAACCACCCAGAGTGGCTAACCCAGGGGCCGGACAGTCCTCATAATGAAGGACCCCCAGAAGGGAACAATACCATCTAACTACCGGCCTATAACCTGCCTCAGCACCACATGGAAGCTTCTATCAGGCATCATAGCGACTAAGATGAGTAGGCACATGGAGCAATACATGAGCAGAGCACAGAAAGGAATAGGCAACAACACCAGGGGAGCCAAACACCAGCTACTGGTTGACAGGGCAATTGCCCGAGATTGCAAGACGAGGAACACCAACCTGTGCACTGCCTGGATTGATTACAAGAAAGCCTATGACTCAATGCCACATACATGGATACTGGAATGCTTAAAACTGTATAACATCAACAGGACACTAAGAGAGTTCATCCAGAACTCAATGAGGCTGTGGAAGACAACTCTGGAGGCCAACTCAAAGCCAATTGCACAGGTGAACATCAGATGCGGCATTTACCAAGGAGATGCTCTGTCCCCCCTGCTGTTCTGCATAGGCCTAAACCCCCTCAGCCAGATCATCTCAAAGAGTGGCTTCGGATACCAGTTCCGAAGTGGAACATCCATCAACCACCTCCTCTACATGGATGACATCAAGCTGTATGCCAAGAATGAGCGTGACATTGATTCCCTAATTCACCTCACCCGGATCTACAGCAAAGACATTGGGATGTCATTCGGACTAGATAAATGTGGGCGGATGATATCTAGAAGAGGAAAGGTGATCACAACTGAAGGGGTTGACCTACCTGAAGGGAATATCACAGATGTGCAGGAATGTTACAAATACCTAGGGATCCCACAGACAAATGGTAATCATGAGGAGGCAGCTCGGAAGTCAGCCACAGCCAAATACCTACAGAGGGTAAGACAGGTCCTGAAAAGTCAGCTGAACGGCAAAAATAAGATCCAGGCCATTAACACCTATGCCCTGCCAGTAATCAGATACCCAGCTGGGATAATATCCTGGCCACTGGAAGAGATACAAGCCACTGATATCAAGACAAGGAAACTCCTTACCATGCATGGAGGGTTCCACCCCAAGTCCAGTGTCCTGAGGCTGTACACTAAGCGAAAGGAAGGGGGCCGAGGACTAGTAAGTGTCAGAACTACTGTCCAGGAGGAAACGGCGAACCTCCAGGAATACATCAAGAAAATGGCCCCCAATGACCAACTGCTAAGTGAATGCCTCAGGCAACAAAAGCCCAGTAAGGTCGAGGAACCAGAGGGGCTATCATGGAGGGACAAACCCTTGCATGGCGTGTACCATCGACAAATTGAGGAAGTGGCTGATATGGAAAAGACATACCAGTGGCTGGAAAAGGCTGGACTAAAGGACAGCACAGAGGCGCTACTCATGGCTGCACAAGGGCGGCTGTGGTTCAGTTGGTAGAGTGGGTCGCCCAATGACCGAGAGGTTGGCGGTTCGCGTCCCGGCTCTGGCTGTCCACATGTCGAAGTGTCCTTGGGCAAGACACTGAACCCTGACTTAGGCCCCCAGTAGGACTGACCTTAGACCTTAGAAAAAAAAACCTACTGGTGTAGTATGAGTGTGTGTGTGAATGGGTGAATGAGAGGCTAATGTAAAGCGCTTTGAGCACCGTGAAGGTGGAAAAGCGCTATATAAATGCAGTCCATTTACCATTTACCATTTACAAGAACAAGCCCTGAACACCAGAGCAATAGAGGCCGGGGTCTACCACATCAGACAGGACCCCAGGTGTAGGCTGTGTAGAGAAGCCCCTGAAACAGTCCAGCACATCACAGCAGGGTGTAAGATGCTGGCAGGCAAGGCATACATGGAGAGGCATAACCAGGTAGCGGGCATACTGTACAGGAACATCTGTAAAGAGTATGGACTGGAGGTCCCAGGGTCAAGATGGGAGAACCCCCCAAAGGTGACAGAGAACAAACAGGCCAAGATCCTGTGGGACTTCCAGATCCAGACTGACAAGATGGTGATGGCCAATCAGCCATCACTGGTGGATAAACATGAGAAGACAGTGGTGGTGATAGATGTAGCAGTCCCCAGTGATAGCAACATCAGAAAGAAAGAACACGAGAAGCTTGAGAAATACCAAGGGCTGAAAGAGGAGTTAGAGAAAATGTGGAGTGTGAAGGCAACAGTGGTACCAGTAGTGATCGGAGCATTAGGGGCAGTGACCCCCAAGCTGGGAGAATGGCTCCAGCAGATACCAGGAACAACATCAGAGATCTCTGTACAAAAGAGCGCATTGCTAGGAACAGCTAAGATCCTGCGCAGAACCCTCAGGCTCCCAGGCCTCTGGTAGAGGACCCGAGCCTGAAGGAGACACCGCCCACGTGGGGCGAGAGGAACATTTTTTTTTTTTTTATATATATATATAACCATATGAAACCATAGGAAATAGTGTGGCTCTGCAGCTAAACGTAAAATTAGACATCCTTCAACACTTTGTACTAAACAGAAGCCTGGTCCATGCTCTTGCATTATTTAACGTTTGCTGAATTGGAACACAAAGCACAAATTATGAGTAACTGCTGGTGTAAATAATAACAGATGTTGGTAGTTACATATCTTATCTGCCTTCAGGCAAGGAAAAAAAATTGAGTCTTGACAGTTTTTCTGACAGCTAATTCTGCTGTCAAACACTGAAGGAAATCAATGTTGTACTTTAGAATTTGGCTGATTTAAAGATTTCTTGGTTGAAGCAATGAGTCTTAATCAGAGTTGTCTGAATGATATATTATTAAATGCTTGAAAACATAATGGCAAGATAAAAACAACAATAACAATAATAATGATATAATGGTAGTGTGTTAATATAATGACAAATTAGCTGATTACATTTATCTGTTTACCAGCAAGAAAGTTTAATGCAGGTTTTAAATTTTAATTTGGGCCTCACCAATGAACTGTACGTATGTTTAAAACTAAATGTTCCCTTTCAGCCTGTGGTTATTGCATCATTCTGCCTATATTCTTGTTCTGGAAGCTGAGGGACATAATGATGCTGTTTAAATGATCTCATAGAAATGTGCATACACAATCAAATATGGCTTCAGAGAAGAGGAAGAACTGTGGTACTAGCTATGTTCTGGGGCACATAGGGGAGGCATAACAAATACACAGGGCCCAGCATTTGTAGGGGTCAAGTGGACTGCACCTGTTGGTTAAAAATAATACAATTTTACATTTACACTAGTATGAACCTTTACAAGACATTAACAAATAGGTAACAAATGGTTAATACATAGCCAATTGTGTGTGTGTATGTATGTATATATATATATATATATATATATATATATATATATATATATATATATATATATATATATATATATACATGTATATTCTTGACCCACCTCCACCACTAGTCTTCAGGGGACACTACAGCTATATTTGATTACATCGTTATCTTTTCACATAAACTGTATTGTATTTTCACTTACAGCTTTTTTATGTTGCAAATTTACAATTTTTTGGTGCTACCTCTATGGTCAGTACAAGGTTAAAAATCACTGCTTTAGTTGCTTGTGACTCTGCCTTTTGCTCCTTTTATATCCTTATATCCATACTCATAACAGCCACCCACACAAAACTACACAGTAACACATGCTCACAGTATAATAAAGATGAATCAAGCAGAACATAGTGTTATAAATATTTACAGTACCGTTGCTGTTTTGTGTTTTCATTCTTCTACTCCCTCTTTGTCTGGTGCTCTGACATATGAGTATGTAATACCGAATGCTTTCATGATTAATACCAAACTTGTCTTTGGAACATCCCTCTAATTAACAGTTCACTACCAGCAAATGATGAATAATATGTATGGGAAATGACTCATAATATATGAAATCTGCAAAACATCACACTGTATCTAGGTCAGGGTATTTCATTGTTTACCTTCTATAATGAAGAGACTATTATAAGGAGAGCATGAAGATGGAAGACAGCACCGTGTAACGTTAGAGATCCATTTTCTCCCAAGTTATAAACCTCTATATTCTTTTCCCCAGAAACAAAGTAACATGCAATCTGGCTTCTGCTTCATCTTGTTTGTCTGATCAAGTATGAACACTTTTCACCTGCCACCAAGACTCATAAGGTTTGCATGCCTTGAGGAGCGATCAATGCTTTTGAAAATGAAAACAACAGTTGATTCCATCTTATACAGGGTCTCCCCTCCCTAAAACCTGTTATTGTGCTAACACCCACATTCATGAATATTTTTGCAAAATATAAAATATATAAAATATATTTTATTTTAGATTTAGGTCTTTAATATTTAAGGTTACAAAAACAGATCTTTAAAAATGTACTTTAAACAGGGTTCCTACAGCTCAGGGAAAGTTCAATTTCTAATACTTTTTAATCCCGTTTGAAATTACATTCAAGACCAAGCCGACAATGAACCAAAATTGAAAAGGGAAAAAACACCAAATTAATTACCTGGGGGTAGTTTTACCCAATTGTTTATTTTAAATAGAACATGACTTTTTGGTCCAGTTGCTGCTACATTCATGAACCATTTGTATCAAGAAGCATAACTTTGAAATTTGAAATATATAACACACACACACACACACACTACGGCATTAACAACTTCAGTTTTTTTCAAGTCGACTTATCTGTCAATAAAGTTGGAGTGGAGTCGACCTGTCATTTTGATGAACAGGTTTGTAAAGAAATCCATCATGACACATTATTATCCATCATTTCAAATTCCATTTTTAACTAGAAAAGCACTATGAGAGCGCAAACCTCCACCAAGGCAGACCTCCCCCCTCCGAATGAAGAGAGGTCCGCCAAGGAGGTTATGTTTTTGCCGGAGTTTGTCTGTCTGATAGTTAGCAAGATAACTCAAAAAGTTATGGACAGATCTTGATCAAAATTTGATGACGTGTTTGGGGATGTCAAAGGGAACACATAATTAGATGTTGGTGATGATCCGGAACAGATCCTGGATTCTGGATCACTTTGAAATTTTACATAAATTGGATGGATGGACCCAACCCCTCCTCCTTCATCTACAAATGGACGTTAATCTATAGCCTGTCCATCCATGGGAGTGGATCTGTCCTTCAGTGTGGTTCTCCTCAAGATTTCTTCTTTTTCTCACTGGGTTTTGGAGTTTTTTCTTGCTGAGAAGGAGGGGATGCTTGGGAAGCATGGGATGCTTGGGAATTTATCTATTTCTGTGGTTCATTGTGGGTTTTTTTTGTAAGCCCTGTGAGACAATAGTATTGTGATTTGGGGCTCTATAAATAAAATGTAATTGAATTGAATAGAAGTGTGTATACTCATTGCTGAAAGAAAAAAGCAGGTATTGACTGTATATAGCCATATACTCTAGACTAAACCACTGTAGGGATGTAAACAACTGTGGTGTACGATTGAATGGATGTTCTTTAAAAATATAGACATATAAAAACATTAAAACATGTTTTTGACAAAATGTTATTCATAATGACACACTAAATGTTTCCTGACAAACCTCTTAGTAGTCACCGTTCCTTTAAACAGATGAGATGTCACATGTATAAACCAATCGGATTTGGGCCACATTTGCCTACAGTCTGAAAATAGCTGTAGACAGTGTAGAGAAATGTTGGTTTTTATAAGTATATTGGGGAGAAAACATTTCAAGAATTAATTAAAAAATTTAATATTGACCAATTTTTCCTCAATATAATCACATCTATTCTGGATCACCGAAACTCTAAAAACCTAATTTGTATGACTTGAACAAATAGATTTACTGCTAAAGTGCTAACAAACTAACTAACTAACTAAACCAAAAACCAATACCCCTGGCCTCCCCGTCCACTGGCATGGTTCGGACCATGGGCTGGTTTCAAAATATTTTTCACATAAGATCTTCTGTATGAATTGCAAGTAAACCCATCATAAACAGCAGAAAATATCATGATTGACCACTCCAAAGGATGAGAAGTCAGAGTTTAAAAGCAATTCTGAATTGCTCTATTTGGACAACATTTGGAAAAGTATTCAGTGTAATTTGTCAAAAAAAGGATTTTATTCTTGAAGTTAAAGGTGTTCTCACCAAGACAGCAGAAACAAAAAAATAGAAATCCAGCCATTCATCCACACCAAATATGTACTTGATTCTACCAATGACAGCGCAGACAGCAGGCACCACTTGTTCAGTTGTTACCAATGACTCACTCCAGACTGGTTCGTAAAACGTTTTGCCCGGTACAGCAAACCCCACCCTCTTGCACACATTTTTGGTGATTGTGACCTTGACCTTTGACCTTTGATGGGATCTATTCTGGACGCCGCCGCACCTTTCCTGAAAATTTCATGGAAATTGATCCAGTAGTTTTTGTGTAAAACTGCTTACAAATGAATGTACAAACAGATATACAAACCAACAAACAAACAGACCGACTCAAAAATGATACCCCTCTCTCCTTCAGGGGGCGGGGTAATAATTGTGATGTGCTCACTGTGTGTCAGGCTCCCTTGATATTAGAGGACAAAATGTTGAGCTCATTTGTCTTCTACATTGCAGAACCTGTGATGTGACATTGCAATGTCGATGCTCAAACAGTATATTGTGCAGCTCTACTGAAGACCAGTGTTGCGATGCTCGCAGATGAGCCGATTCTTTTGAACGACTCTTTAGAAAGAACGACAGGAGCCGAGTCGTGGCTGAGTGGGAGCCGTTCGATTTTTCATTCTATTTTTTGTGTCGGTGTCAGATTTCACACATACAAAAGTTCCACCTTTGCCCCCCAAGAGAGAGAGAGAGAGAGAATCATGCAGAACCCCGACCCACTATCTTGCTGTGCTGTGATTCGCCAATCAACATTCCAGGGTGGATAATACTCACGTGTACATGCTTCTTTAAAAAACAGCCAAAGAGACAGTTTTTTGAAGGGATTTTTCAAAAGAACAAGCCATAAAGATCTGGATCCCTCTAAAGAGCCA
Source organism: Siphamia tubifer (assembly GCA_020466265.1). Classification (NCBI taxonomy): domain Eukaryota; kingdom Metazoa; phylum Chordata; class Actinopteri; order Kurtiformes; family Apogonidae; genus Siphamia; species Siphamia tubifer. The sequence continues at coordinate 10,545,145 of CM035803.1, forward strand.
AAAATCACATCTCTACTATGGAGTATGTGGGTCGCTGACGGGAAAACCTGTTGAAAGTCTATCGAGGATTTATTATATATGGTTGACTTTGGTTAACTGTTTTTAATGGTGTGTTTTATGTAATCTGTAGTGCGCACATTTTCACCACGAACCAGACCCGTCCTGCTGTTGAGCCATCCACATATTTCGCTGAGAGGTTAATATATGTTGATGGCGTCCAGTATGTGTCAAAGTGATGTTGCAGTCACACATGGCTGGCACAAAGCTGAATCAGATCCAGCCCTCGGGGTCACTGGCTCCCCACACCCACCTCTAAACCCCTGTCTCGTTAAACATTAATGGCCAATATGAAACTGGATTCCTCTCAGCCTGAATGGGAGATAACTGCACCGGCAGGGCAATATGATAGCATAATCACGGGTTGACAGCCCCCAGGCTCTGACAACTAGCTATGGCAAATACACCACTGGAGCTGCAGAGACAGACGCCTGAAACTGAAATGAGGGACAGGAGTGCAAGGGAGGCCGGGGTGTGATTGAGTGTGTGTGGGCTGCAAGGGTAGAGATAAGACCTTAGGGAGAGGGAGATGGAGAAAGATCTGGGATAAAGATTTGAATGACAGTCAGAACACTAAAAATAAAAAAAATAAAAAACAGGAGAGCATGAATATCAGAGTTAGAGAAGTGGAGGCACTGAGTGAGAACTGTGACAGTGCCTCCACTTATCTGAGTTCCTCCACCAAATCAATTTTAAACACTATATAATATACAGTTAAAAGTAAAAACACACAATGACCAGGAAACCACATCACATTTTCAAGGGGATTTAAGGAGGAGATTTTAAAAAACAGAAAAGCTAGAATTGTTTTTGGTCAATTAACCCATAAAAACCCAAACAACCGCCACTGAACAAAAACATCTATTGATGTAAACCACGGATGTCAAACTCATGCTAGTTCAGGATCCACATTCAGCCCAATGTGATCCTGAAATGGGCCAGACCAGTAAAATAATAATAGTGAAAAGAGTAAAATTACATTCATGTTTAAATCTGTTTCACTCAAAATGTGAATAACATCAACAACTGGACATGTCTTAAGGAAATCAAGTGACATTTGAATCATTTTTCTGCCTCAGTCTATCAGTTTGTCATTAGCACATGTGCAGAACAACTTACATTTCAATGACAAATACATAAAACATTTAGTAACAGGCAGAATATTTGTAAAAATTACACTTATTTCTCTTCATATATTTCAGCTGGGTCATATTTAATTATTATTATTATCATTATTATTATTAATATTGCAATCACTGTGTGTCTGTCTGCGTGTGTCTGCAGAGACATATCATGCTATAACTCAAAGAATGCCTCACATCACCCCTACTTTGTGCCAATCTCAAGTTTCTATGACAACATGTTATTGATTTACAGCCAATAATGTTATTTTGACCTTACTGCTAAATTCGACCTTGACCTTTACTCAAATGGATCACTGCATCTAATGTGCATTAGCTATATGTTTATGCCCATGTCAATTTATGGTGATATCATCAAGTATTCATTGAGTTATAGGCATGATATGTCTCTGCGGACACACACACACACACACACACACAGACACAGACACACAGGAGTTCTTATTTAATCTCACCAAATATTGGTTTGGAGAGATTATTGTAACACCGTGTGTGTCTGTCTGTGTGTGCCTTGTTGATTTTGCATGATTTGTTCCACCTCTTTCCTCCTTTATTTAATCCTTGAGTGCCTGTGTGTGAGTTGCGAGTTTGTTCTGCCTTGGATGCATCAAATGAGTGTCTTGGTTTCCCCTGTTTATGACTGGTTTTGGCTTTTTGGTATTTGTCTGTTGTGTATTTCCTGTCAGATTTGTTGCTGGATTCTTCTTTTTTGTTACCAGACCTTGTGCTCATTCCTAACCCTGAGATCGCCTTCCCCCTGTCGGTCCCATTGCGAGTTAGATAGGCTTGTCCCGATCTGATCACATGATGGGATATCAGTGCTGGTCACATTACTGCGGACTTGATTCAGATTCGGACGTTATGTTCCCAATCAGGTATCGGAAAAATAATACATATATATTCGGGGTGGCCATGGCTCAGTGGTCAGAGGCGCTGTAGGTGTGAAATGGCTGCCATGCTTCTGTCAGTCTGCCCCAGGGCAACTGTGGCTACATATGTAGTTTACCACCTCCAGAGGGAGCATGTGAGAGTGAATTAATAATGGATCACTAATGTAAAGTGCCCTGAAAAGAAATGTATAGAAAATTAATCCATTATTATTATTTTGTATTATTTATTAAGTAGTGATTAAAAATAAATAATAACTAAATAGTATTTTTTTTAAAACTACCAATGTTCACAATCCGGGTCTGTGTCTGCACCGACCACACACACATAACAGTTTCTTTCATGTTGTGCTAGGTTCTAATGTTGCAACATTTTATTCTATTTCTACCAAGTGTTAAGCTACCTCTTAACACTTGGTGGGAAAAAATAAGGGACATTGATCTTATTGTTTGCTCTCAGTTCATTTCATAATGTTTTATAGAAGTACTGCATGGGGTTAGACAGTATTTGCAGATACTCAAAATCAAATGACTTGGACTTGGACTCGAGGGCAAACACCATGATTGGGACATCTCTAGTTTCTGATCCCTGGTTTAACCTTCGCCTGCCCACCAGTAACACCTTTAGTATTGCATGTGTATGTTTGCTAGATATTTGGGTCTGACCCATGCCTGTCTACTGACCCACATTCTGCCCTCCTCCTCAGTTGCAGTCCCGATCGCGTATCACCTGACAATAGACTATTATACTAACCTGTTAATTACCTGCTTAATCAATTGTACAAAAACCTATCACTGCCTCAGAGTCTTACATCTGGGTCCATTTGTTTTCTGAATCCTTCTCAAACATCAGATAAAGAAATTTGAAGTATGAGGATGAGCCAAATGCCAGGCACGTAGTGGATTAGCCTTGGATGATTTTGGTAGAGTCCAGTCATGGCAGTAAGAGGCAAAACCTTATGATTTTTGCAAACTATGAAGCATGGACGTCTGGTTGACAAATGTGAAAAACAACTGTGTGGGTGTGTGTGTAACAACATTCACAGCATCTTTTCTTAAGACTTTCTAGTGGGAAACACCCTCTGTAAAGAGAAGGTAAAAGAACTGTAGACTAAACTCTAAAAACAACACACCATGTTCACTAAATTGACCAAAGAAGCCAGAGCTTCAACAAAGGCATCATTAAAGTGGTTCAGATACTGGAGCAGAACAAACAGCCCTTCACTAGAGGTAGAATTAAAGATGCTATGACAGTGGTGGTGGAATTATTATTCCAACTGCGACCATACATAGAAAACAGACATTCTGTCAGCTACTGCCGATGTCCATCGGTGTGTGTGTGTTTGTGTGTTATCTGCTCATGTGCTCAGACAGCTGGAGTTGGACCTGAACAGGTGCATCTGGGTTTTACTCCTGTGTGATGACTCTCTCAAAGTGATAGAATGATGCTGGATTTGTGTATAAAGTTGTTGTTTTTAATTTATATATTTTGACAGCATAAATTAAGACAAAAATAAGCTTTTTATAGAAATAAATCATTCTTTGCTCATCATTAGAAGAAAAAACTTATTGATGGAAATTTAATGTCCGTTGTAGATTATAGTAATTTTATATAGGCATAAATCAGCTGCAATTCTTTACCCACTTGACACTGTTAATCATTCGGCACTTATTTATTTATTCCAGATGACAACTACAACATATGCCATTGTGACCTGTATTCTAAGTAGAATGCCACTCTTTATCTAACAGGCATATAATAGACATTAGGTTTCATCTGTTTTAAAGCATTTTTCCATTTTCCTGCCTACAGAGTTAACACACGTGCAAGCATCACATGTGACACAAGCAACACATTTCCTTTCACAGTCAACACATTGACAGCAACTGACCTGGGTGACACATAAGGTGCAAGATGCACTAATCCAACTCAAGTCAAAAGCAAACACTTCTGTTGGCTCTTGATGCCCCAGGATGGCTGAGAAGTTGTTGCTAAACACATTGCAACCACTTCGACCAACTCCACCAAAGTGTGAATGTTCTGCAACTATGTGAACACTCCCCTGGGGGTGGTACCTTGGAGTGGCTAGTGTCATAAGCAGGACATAAACATAGCAAACAGGCATTTAGCTTCTGATACTGGTTGCGGTAAAACACCAAGGAAGAAGAAAAAGCTTATGATATTGATATTTTTCTGATTTAGCTTGAGCTATGGCTAATGCTAGTCACCTGCTGATTGTGATGTGTGCTCTCTGCCTCCTTTTCCACCGTCACAGGAGAGAACAGAGAAGAAAGCTTCCAGTCCACCCATACACTGTGTACCAGTACACAAACCAATCTGACCTGAGGGCTCTTGTCTGACCTGGTCTGACTGAGCATGCTGAAACTGTCCCAATTTTCACCCGTGACCCACTAACTCTTGACCCCTTCCAACGTGTCATGACACACCAAACCAATTTCTTCCCAACTCTCTATAACAGGTTGGTGTATTTGGGGCTTAAAATGCAATACATTGCTCATGCAATAGGGACGAGCTCTGAATCAGGTACAGACATGGTGTCGAAGCAGGTGGTATTCAGATCAAAATGTCTACTAAAGACTCATACTTCAGAAAGTGCAAACTTCACCAAGGCAGGTCAGCATTACCCCACCCCTTCTTAATGACCCAAATGAGCGATAGGCTTCACTTCACAAGTTCTCATCCAACCCGACCTGAATAAGTTGTTCCTTGTGCCAGTATCAACATTTCCTGTTTCAGCCATATCCTTAACTTTTTGACTTATCTTGTTTTCAGACAAACAAACAGATACATTCCTGTGAAAACATAATTCTTTAATTCTATTCAATTTTATTTATATAGCGCTAAATCACAACAAAGTCATCTCACAGGACTTTACAGAAACACAATCAACTACTGAAATATATGAAAAGTCCCAAGCATCCCCTGTCCTTAGACCCTCTTTCTCTGCAATTCAGTCCTATTGGGAGCCTAAGTCAGGGTTCAGCATCTTGCCCAAGGACACTTCGACATGTGGACATGCAGAACCAAGACGCGAACCACCGACCCTTCAGTCAACTGAGCCACAATCGCCCGAATCCAGAGGACAGGACAGGGAATTCCAATCTCTTGTTCAGCCAATGGGGATTTCAAATGGGGAGAGGCATTTCTAATATTTCTAACTATCTGTGTCCAACCTGCTGGCTTGAGTTTTGCTTTCTGCCACAGACTGTGGCATCATCTTCTTCTTCTGTAAATATAACAATGTGTTAAATCAAACTACATCCCTTGTGTATTGCCTAGGGCATTGACATATGGTATTACACTTATCATCTTATCATGTATCAAAAAAATCACATTGTGAGATGCAAACACGCATCATGGGGGTCAATGTGTCATTTGTGTTCACATCTGCTTGCCCTTGTGCTGGCTATGAAATGTTCTGACTTTTTAGTATCTCTTAATGCAAGTCACTGTCATACACGCTCAAAGGATGGCTCCTACTGCAGGTTCCTTCAGTGCATACTGATTTGGAAAGTCCCATTTTTCTTTTCCTGGAACTCTGCAAAACCATTTTAAACTAGGTCAATTTACATCCATAATTGCATTTTATTTTACCTCCAGCTGTTCCTAGTTACACTTCTCTGTTTATAATTCATCTTTATATTTGTGATATTTATTTTTGATATGTTTCAAAAGTTTTATGTTTTGTCTCAGCTATATTGTCAATAAGGTTGGTTTCTTGATATATCTCTAAGTTTTATAATTAAAGGTTATTAATTAAATTAGAAAAGGTCAAATCCTTCAGAAGGTAAATAAATGTTAAAACTCAGATAAATTTCTATATATATATATATATAGAAATTATATATAATTATATATATATATATATATATATATATATATATATATATATATATATATATATATATATATATATATATATATATAAAAATAAAATTAAAAAAATGTTCCCCTCGCCCCACATGGGCGGTGTCTCCTTCAGACTCGGGTCCTCTACCAGAGGCCTGGGAGCCTGAGGGTTCTGCGCAGGATCTTAGCTGTTCCTAGCAATGCTCTCTTTTGTACAGAGATCTCTGATGTTGTTCCTGGTATCTGCTGGAGCCATTCTCCCAGCTTGGGGGTCACTGCCCCAAGTGACCCCCAAGCTGGGAGAAATTTTTATATTTTATCCTGACTGTGAATGTGATATTTCTATTTTTTTATTTCTCTTTTTATCTTTTTTGCACAGTGTGGGGAGTCAATCGCAATTTCGTTGTGCTCAAGTACCATGTATGAAGGCTCAATGACAATAAAGTTGAATTGAATTGAATTGAATTGAAGTGCTCCGATCACTATTGGTACCACAGGTTGCCTTCACACTCCACATTTTCTCTAACTCCTCTTTCAGCCCTTGGTATTTCTCAAGCTTCTCATGTTCTTTCTTTCTGATGTTGCTATCACTGGGGACTGCTACATCTATCACCACCACTGTCTTCTCATGTTTATCCACCACCACTATATCAGGCTGATTGGCCATCACCATCTTGTCAGTCTGGATCTGGAAGTCCCACAGGATCTTGGCCTGTTTGTTCTCTGTCACCTTTGGGGGGTTCTCCCATCTTGACCCTGGGACCTCCAGTCCATACTCTTTACAGATGTTCCTGTACAGTATGCCCGCTACCTGGTTATGCCTCTCCATGTATGCCTTGCCTGCCAGCATCTTACACCCTGCTGTGATATGCTGGACTGTTTCAGGGGCTTCTCTACACAGCCTACACCTGGGGTCCTGTCTGATGTGGTAGATGTGGCCTCTATTGCTCTGGTCTTCAGGGCTTGTTCTTGTGCAGCCATGAGTAGCGCCTCTGTGCTGTCCTTTAGTCCAGCCTTTTCCAGCCACTGGTATGTCTTTTCCATATCAGCCACTTCCTCAATTTGTTGATGGTACACGCCATGCAAGGGTTTGTCCCTCCATGATAGCCCCTCTGGTTCCTTGACCTTACTGGGCTTTTGTTGCCTGAGGCATTCACTTAGCAGTTGGTCATTGGGGGCCATTTTCTTGGTGTATTCCTGGAGGTTCGCCATTTTCTCCTGGACAGTAGTTCTGACACTTACTAGTCCTCGGCCCCCTTCCTTTCGCTTAGTGTAAAGCCTCAGGACACTGGACTTGGGGTGGAACCCTCCATGCATGGTAAGGAGTTTCCTTGTCTTGATATCAGTGGCTTGTATCTCTTCCAGTGGCCAGGATATTATCCCAGCTGGGTATCTGATTACTGGCAGGGCATAGGTGTTAATGGCCTGGATCTTATTTTTGCCGTTCAGCTGACTTTTCAGGACCTGCCTTACCCTCTGTAGGTATTTGGCTGTGGCTGACTTCCGAGCTGCCTCCTCATGATTACCATTTGTCTGTGGGATCCCTAGGTATTTGTAACTTTCCTGCACATCTGTGATGTTCCCTTCAGGTAGGTCAACCCCTTCAGTTGTGATCACCTTTCCTCTTCTAGATATCATCCGCCCACATTTATCTAGTCCGAATGACATCCCAATGTCTTTGCTGTAGATCCGGGTGAGGTGAATTAGGGAATCAATGTCACGCTCATTCTTGGCATACAGCTTAATGTCATCCATGTAGAGGAGGTGGTTGATGGATGTTCCACTTCGGAACTGGTATCCGAAGCCACTCTTTGAGATGATCTGGCTGAGGGGGTTTAGGCCTATGCAGAACAGCAGGGGGGACAGAGCATCTCCTTGGTAAATGCCACATCTGATGCTCACTTGTGCAATTGGCTTTGAGTTGGCCTCCAGAGTTGTCTTCCACAGCCTCATTGAGTTCTGTTGATGTTATACAGTTTTAAGCATTCCAGTATCCATGTATGTGGCATTGAGTCAGAGGCTTTCTTGTAGTCAATCCAGGCAGTGCACAGGTTCGTGTTCCTCGTCTTGCAATCTCGGGCAATTGCCCTGTCAACCAGTAGCTGGTGTTTGGCTCCCCTGGTGTTGTTGCCTATTCCTTTCTGTGCTCTGCTCATGTATTGCTCCATGTGCCTACTCATCTTACTCGCTATGATGCCTGATAGAAGCTTCCATGTGGTGCTGAGGCAGGTTATAGGCCGGTAGTTAGATGGTATTGTTCCCTTCTGGGGGTCCTTCATTATGAGGACTGTCCGGCCCTGGGTTAGCCACTCTGGTTAACCCAGGGCCCTGGCTAATGGTTTCCCGATATCAGCAGCTGGTTCATCTGTGCTGCTAGGCGTTCATGGAGTGCTGTCAGTTTCTTAAGCCAGTAGGTATGAATCATGTCGGGCCCTGGTGCTGTCCAGCTCTTCATTTTGGACACTCTGGTTTGGATGTCTGCTAGTGTGATGACTACTGGGTCTTGTTCTGGGAGTTGGCTGTGCTCTGCCTGTAAGTCTGTCAGCCATTGAGCATTGGTGTTATGTGTTGCCTCCTTCTCCCAGATGTTCTTCCAGTATTTCTCAGTCTCAGCCCTAGGTGGGTCCGTTGTCACCTTGCCCCCCTGCCATTGAGAGTAGACCTTAGCTGGGTTGGTGGAGAACACCTGGTTTATTCTCCTGGCCTCTACCTCTCTTGTGTATCTCTTTAGGCGGGTAGCTAGTGCTGTGAGCCTTTGCTTAGCAGTCTCCAGTGCCTCAGCTGTGGACAGTTTGTTGTATTTCTTGGGCAGTTCTTTCCTCAGATTCACACCTCTGCTTAGTTCTGTTAAAACACTGACTTCTCTCCGTGCTGCCATGATCTTTGCCTCTAGCCTTCTCCTCCATGGGGCAACCTTCTGGCTGGTGTGGCTGTTCATCTTGTAGCCAAGCATCTCTAGGATTACGGTTGCTGCTGCATACATCAGCTGATTGGTCTCAGTGATGGTAGTGGTCGGGACAGTTTGCAGTGCAGTGTTCAGGTCCTCAAGTAGAGACTGGTCTGGTACTTTGTTCTTTAGACTTGGCAAGCAGGTAGTTGTGTTCCCCCAGGATTTCATGATTGTCTTTCTCAGGTCAGCTGCCCTTGTGTTTAGTCTTTCTTGGGCTTGGTACCCAATCTCGATATTTGGGGGTGGTGGTGAAACCACCCCCAAGCTGACCTGTCGTCCTGGCTCCCCCTTGCCGTAGCATCTTTGTACCGTGGATGAGGTACAACGCTGTACCTCATCGATCTCTAGCTGTGATAGCAACCTCTTATTGCGGATATTCGAACACTGAGCTAGGAGCTGTTTCTTAGTCAGTGAGGATGTGGGGTTTCGAAGCAACCATTTCTCCCACATCCTCTGCATGTACCCTCTCTCACTGGGGTTACTCCCGTTGTAACACTCCATCAGTATCATTTTCTCTGCCCTGCTCCATGAATGTCTTGTTCCAGTAGCCAATTTAACATCAGGGTGTCCTGGTTCCTCAACCCCTAACGCGGACCTTGTTGTCCCGAGCGCCGTCCGAGCCGGTATGACTCTATTTATTGTATCGCTCATCGTGAGGTATAGGCATGTATAGCGTAAAGTGCCTTGCCTAAGGGCACACCTGGGATTCGAACCAGCAACCTTCCGCACTTTGGTCAGTGGTATCCTTGAGTGGGGGCGCTGTGCTATGAAGGCGACTCCTGTCACGGCTGACGAGTGTCTGTGGTTTTAACAGTTTTACTGTATGTTTTAGTAAGTTTTTACTTAACCTCTTCCACCCTGAGCCTATTTTCAGAGAAAAACGCCTAAAAAAACATACCCAAAGTAAATGAAGAATTGCTCCACAATCCTAAGGTTTATATGGATGTTCTTTGTATCTATGGACATCTATGACTGAATAAACTGGAATAAACTAAAAGATAAAATAGAATTTTTTGGTCTCGCCTGAATTTATTATTTTTTTGACAAAAGAAAACACCCTGTTAACAATGATTCCATGAATATAGACACTATTGATCACCTTCAGTAACTCCTTTCCAACACAGGAACAAAAGTTGATAGAATTAGAGCAAAGGACAAAGCCTCCAGAAAGGTTTAAGTCAAGATAACACCAGGTGGACAGTGCATTTGGAACAGTTTGGCACACTGTTGTGCCAAACTGTTCCAAATGCATTATTTTAATTTTCCAGTAAAATCTGTCTGGAAAATACAACTCATATCCATTACAGAAGTCTATTACTGTCTACTAGAGCTTTTAGAAATGAAATTTACCTTGTGTTTCATCAACTTCTATCTTTGTGCACAACTAAAATGAATAAAACCATATAAACATGGATTATTTTGTCTCCAAATGGAGTAGTTTTATTAAGAACTTACTCCAAACAATATAATAATATATCAATAATAATAATAATAATACACTTCAGTAAAAATCTAATATAAAGTTGAACATATGTGCAAAAATATATGATAAATTCAATTAGAATAAATATAAATATCAAAATTAGTGCAAATTTACTAAACAAAATAACTAATACAAACATTCAAAACACAAACAATTGCAATAAAGTCCAAAAATGTCCATGTTTTATCATCAGGTGGGGGGCTGGTTTATCATTAGGTTGGGGGGGCTGGCAGCAGACTGAACTGGTCCATGTGTTTCTGCAAAAAGCACTTTTATTTGTTTGTGTCATCCGCCTACCTAGGAAAAATGAAGACAATCATGATTTGAGACTTTTTCCTTCTCATGAAATGATAGAATGTTATTTATTTTTGACAGAGAAAGTGAATAAATCCTCAAACAATCATTGATTAATTATAAACTTATCTACTTATGTGTAAAAATAACAATACAATGAGAAATGAGACTGAAAAAATACTACTATAGTCAACAGTGTTTGCATGTGTATAGTATAAAATGTAGTATTATTGTTATTATTATTACTATTAGTTTGTAAAAAAGATATCAGTAAGATACAACAACTTACTGGGTAGATGTTCATCCTGTTTTGAGTTCATATCCACAGTCAGATCTCAGTCAGATGTTGAACATTCAGCTGCTTCTTTGTAGTGTCTCTGTTGTCTCTGTACACGCTAGCACGTGGCTAACAGCTAACACTTCACAAAGCTTACCAGTAACAGTCGGGAAAATACACTGTCACTCACTGTTACTCACTGAAACTCTCTAAAATGACTTAAAACTACGAGTAAAGTCGGGAAATATAACTATAACCGGCACACAGATGTCTCTGCCGTAGCGTGTGTGCCCCAGGTAGCGTGTGTGTCCCAGGCCGGTCCCGTGCATGCGCCCGACGTGCGCAAAGATGCCAACCTTTCACCTTTTACGCATGCATTTCCTGTCCAGAGGGAAATGTAGTTCATGGAATGTGAGGTGTCACTGGATTCAGGAGAATCTCCTCTTTCAAACGCCTACAAACATGGCCGCCTTATCCCTCGCCAGAACAACATATGGATGAATTAATAGCACGTATCGGCGATTAAAAATAACTTATATTTCACCACACACACATTAAAGATCATGTTTAAAGGTGACTTTTATCACTAAAGTACACTTTATATGTATTTTTATGTACATTAGGGTCTTAACTTTGAGTAAAAGTTGAAACAAATTTCCATTGTCCAGATTTATTATATGTTAATAATTAATGAAAAATTACACAATTTTCAATCGGGCTAAAGGAGTTAACTTGTGTGTTATTATATAATGTGGAAGACATCAGTGTTTCATTTGGCCCTCATGTGGCTTACATTATCGGGTCTATGGACCTCAAACGGACTTTGTTTGGAACCGGGGCATCCACCCACCGTTATGCCAGGCAGGCTCACCTATACCCGGGAGTACCTGCTGGACCTGTGCGGCCTCTCCCCGAACCAGCTGGAGCCATTCCTCCGAGACACCGACATGCCGCCAGAGTTACTTCGAGGAACGACTCGTAAGCGGATACGGAGGAAAAGAGGCTCCAGAGGAGGGATTCGCCAACGGCTGAGGAGGAGAGGATGTCGGTTACCTTTACCTGCCATCACATTAACCAACGCCCGTTCGCTACGGAACAAAACTGAAGAACTCTGCACGCTGATTAAGTCCGATCCGGACTACCCACGGACCAGTCTCTTTTGTTTTACCGAAACATGGCTTTCTGGAAACGTGGATTTTCAGCTGGAAGGATTTAACATCATCCGCTTTGACAGAGATAAAACACAAACACGGAAGTCGATTGGAGGCGGGGTCTGCATGGCGGTGAATGGTAACTGGGCAACCAACTACACGGTGAAGGAGACTGAGTGCTGCAAACACTATGAACTATTGACTGTATCTTTTAGACCACACTATCTACCACGGGAGTTTGCACAGATCACTGTCATTTTAACATATGTCCCAGGACCTGATTTTAACCTCGCTGCTGAGAAGATCTCAGAGAGCTACAACAGAGCTGTGGCTCAAACAGGAGAGCAGCCAGTGTTTTTATTGGGTGATTTTAACAGGTGTAATATTGCCACTCAACTCCCTAGCCTTGAACAATATGTTATGTGGAACAGACAATAAAGCTATCTATCTATCTATACATGCTATACATGCCTATACCTCACGATATATATATATATATATATATATATATATATACATATATATATACATATATATATTTATATATATAAAGAAACAAAGAATAGAATATTACAAATGTATAATATATACCGTGTTTTCTGGACTATAAGCCACTACATTTGGCTTGCACTACATAGGCTGGGTGAGAGAGGGGCAGAGAAGTATTTCAAATACATTTATATTACCTAAACCAAAACATATTCTTCCAGGCTCTTATAAATTCGTATTTTTTTTTGTGTATATATGCCAGGACTTTCAACGGGATAGTCGTAGATGGCTGGCCACTCAATATTAGGCCACGTGATGGGGTCGTTTCACCAAAAACCTGCCGATAATTTATACAGACAGCTCTCCAGTTGATCCCTGCTCATTTCCGTTCATACCGGTCTTTTGTGGAGGGCAGAGGTTTATCAAATTAGTCATAGAACATCATAACAGAGCCATCTGTCTAGTGTTGCTATGCTGTTATATTCCCCTTTTAAAATGGCGGTGCACATTACTAGGCGATGCAGTGATGTCACATGAAGCTATGTATCAGCAAAGTTGCTGCCGTGTTAAAGTTGCTGGACTGATCTGTTCAGGTACATACATGTAACTATCTTCTGTACATGCAGTAAATATCTGATTTTTCAACATATACTGTATATCTGCGGCTTATAACCTGGTGTGGCTTGTATATATATATTTTTTTATTATATTTTTTAAAATACAGCAGATGCGGCTAATATACAGGTGCGGCTTATAGTTCAGAAAATATGGTATTAAAAAATTGCTCTGTAAATAAATTAGAGAAGCTGTCCAGCAACTTCATTAGGTAAAGGTAACTCACAGAAGATAAAAGGTTGAAGAGCCTGGTGTAGATATTTTGTACACAGTAAATATACTAGTGTTAATTTAACACCCATGGTGTTAAATTTAACACCAATAAAGTGTATATATGTGTCTACACTATCCAGTGTAAACGTAACCCTTATGAAACTGTTAAAAATGCAACACTCAGTTTTTATTGGTTTAACACTAATTGTTGTTAAAAATAGAAACCACTTGACCCTCAACGGGTTACCATGGTGATATAGTGATGTTCAGTAAAGCAAATGTTAAGCCGAACAACCAAGAGGGAATAGAGAGTATGTTTGTGAACAATGTTTGTGGTTCAGTTGGTACAGTGGGTCGCCCAATGACCAAGAGGTTGGCGGTTTGCGTCCCGGCTCTGGCTGTCCACATGTCAAAGTGTCCTTGGGCAAGACACTGAACCCCGACTTAGGCCCCCAGTAGGACTTACCGTAGACCTTAGAAACCTACTGGTGTATGAGTGTGTGTGTGAATGGGTGAATGAGAGGCTAATGTAAAGCACTTTGAGCACCATGAAGGTGGAAAAGCGGTATATAAATGCAGTCCATTTACCATTTAACGCATTGCTCCGAGTCAAAAGAAGGAAGGAGGAGCAAACATGGCAGCTGCGTCACCATCGCAACAACTATTTTGTAAAAGTATTACAAAATTTTGCAATAGTTGACCCAGTTTTTTTTTTTGTGGGTGATAAGTGTAAGAAGTTCACTGGCTCTCAATGACAAAGCATTCTAGAACACTTGCGTAAGGATGTGATTTAATCGACACCAATCCAGATTTATTTAACACCAATATTTAACACCCTGATTTAACAACATTAATTTGAGATTAATATGTTTTAAATCAATGTGGTGTTAATACAATTCTCTAATTAACACTGACACTGAATATTTAACATTCCCATATTTGCTGTGTATGTAGTGTCGAGTATGGGATTTCAGAACGACCAATAAACTGTCTCAGTGAAAAAGGGTAGGTTTAAAAGAAAGACTGGAGAAGAAAAAAGATGGCACAGTAACAGTCATTTTAGAGGATAATAGAGTCACAACACTGTAGAATGGAAAACTGCAGATTTAACTATCTATTACTATTAATGAAAGCTCAAAATTGCTTTCAATACATCTGCAGTTTAGTGGAGTGCATCACCTCATCCCATGTAATTTTTATGAGAATCTGTCTTAAATTCCTTTCTTGCAGGCCTCATGCTGTCTCCACTATGTCGATGTTAATGGGGAGATGATGTGCTTGTTCACAAATAAAACCCAGTAGTGAGTAGTCACGATGTTCTTTTACAGTTGTCAACCAATGTGGAATGTGGGTTTAGTCAAACGTATCTTGCACCACCCCCACACCCACTCCCCTCAGTGTCTGACCTGTTCCATAACAGATGGTGGAAAGGAGTTTAGGGAGAAATAAGTTACAAGGACGCTGTTTGTGAATGTCATGGCTGAGGGGGAAAAAATCATACCAGAGGGACCTTACATCATGAGGCAGACGTAGGGAAAGAAAAGAAAGGTGGATGTTAGGAGGAGGACGGGCATGTGTATGTGTGTGCTTGTATTCTTATCTTTATGGGGACATACCTCTGACACCATGGGGACCAAAAATCAGGTCCCCGTGAAAGTTAAATATAAATATAGGTCCCCACTAGTAAAATCTAAATCTGTGTGAAGTATGCAAATTCATGCTAATGATGTCCCCTATAAACTACATCTGTCAAAATTAACATCATTAATCCATCATTATGATTAATATGCTGAAAAATTTGAGCACAATTAAATAGAATATTTGTTTTGTTGAAACTGTGGAAGATGTTGAATAAACATATTAATTCCGTTTATATATGTGTATATATATATTCACACACACAGTGGTACCTCTACTTACAAAATTAATTAAATTTTTTCATAGAGTCACATTTTACATGTTAAAGACCTGATCCGTTCCAAGGCCCCCAATATTGCCCCCTAAAATGTGTAAAAAAAATTTTTAAAAATGTACCAATGTTAAAAGTAAAAGAAAATTTTGATTTTAGATTTAATTTATGGTCTCGGTGGTGAAATGTGTCTTCACTGACTGAACATTAAACATTAAACGATTAAAATTATATATCATTCATATCATTGTGCTGGTTTTAATTGTCACTTTCACCTTCAGCTGTGTTTGTTAACATTTGGTGGGGTGTAAATCCAGGGACGATTGCCTTTGACAACTTTTTGTGGTGTTCCTGGGGTGTGCAGGGCATATACGTATGTCGTTTGGGGGGGTGTTTTTTTTTCAACATAAAAAATTATAAACACATTAACTCGCTTTTATGGAAGTCCTCATAAAGCATGAAGGAAACAGATGCAAAGGGAAACCTGGATTTTACTTGTACTTGTTCCTCATGAAACATGGAAACCAGTGTGTGTGTGTGTGTGTGTGTGTGTGCGTGCGTGTGTGTGTTTGTGTCACCTCTGTTAACTTGGTACCTTTGAATTCTCAGCTGCATCACTGAACAGACATTATTAAAGGAGTTCCGTGCTTATACCGAACTACTGAGGTGTAGCAAACGCGGGTGGTGGCTTGGCTGACGCGCTGGATGTTTCCTGCTGGTGCTAGCTATGTTCGTCCTCGACACTGCGGTTTCGATAAAAACGCCTGCAAAACAGTCTTTGGTTGAATCCAGTTCGTTTCGTTTATTCCACCAATGTCCGAAACACAAAACAGTCACAAACATAGACGCTTAGCGTAGCGTTAGCATGAGCCGAAGCGGAAGCGGTCAAAACCCTATGCCCTTCCGGGTTGCACACCTGCCTGACAACACACCGCTCCTGACTAAGTAGCTGAGCAGCATGCGCCACCCAGTGGACAAAATTAGATTGCTCCCAAACAAAAAATACATTTTGGCTCCTACACACCGGCCCCTAATTGTTGATGGCAGGCAGACACAACAATTCACATAAATGAAAACCAAACAAACAAACAAAAAGGAACCAAAATGTAGCAAAACACCAAGTGATAAATACAGTGTACCAACACATTCATAATCACACCCCATGCACTAAGCATAGTTTGGTCACGGGTCTTTCAATGACATTTGATTTCGTCTGCAATTTAACAGAACGTACAAGGCCCTGCCTATCAGAAAATGCTTCAAGCACCCTGGCAAGTGGCCAAGATCCACGGGGGGCAGAGGCATCCATGACGACAACAATGTCTCCAACCTTTAGACTCCTCTTCTTCTCATGCCATCTTTGTCGTTCCTGAAGCAACGGCAAATACTCTCGGACCCATCTCTTCCAGAACAAATCTGCAACATATTGCACCTGTCTCCATCTTCGCCTGACATACTGGTCATGAGGCTCGAAGACTCCTGGTGGCATAGCAGGCTTTCCTTTCAGCAAGAGAAGGTGATTGGGCGTGAGTGGTTCCAGATCCATTGGGTCATCAGAAAGCTTGGTAAGAGGTCTATCATTCAAGATGGCTTCTGCCTCGCATAACACTGTATGCAAAGAGTCATCATCCAAGGTCTGCTGACGTAGCACTGAACTTAGGACTCTTCTCACCATGCGGATCATCCTCTCCCAGACGCCACCATGATGTGAACCTGCTGGCGGATTGAAACTCCAGCGTATTCCAGCTTGTGAGAGGACTCCCTCAATTCGCTGATGGTTGAGCGCAGCCATGGCTTCTTTCAGCTCCCTGTCTGCTCCAATGAAGTTGGTACCATTATCTGAAATCAGATGAGCCACTTGCCCTCTTCTGCTTATGAAGCGCCTCAGAGCGTTGATGCAGGCACTAGTCTCCAGGGAAACTGCCACCTCCAAGTGTACTGCTCTACTGGCCAGGCAAGTAAATATGGCTCCGTACCGCTTGCAGGTTGCTCGTCCTTTCCTCACTTCCACTGGACCGAAGTAGTCTACTCCAGTGTTGGTGAAGGGGGGTAAGTCTGGCTGAATGCGCACCTCTGGAAGATCCGCCATTTTTTGCTCAATGAGACGTCCGTTGTAGCGTCTACAGAAGATACATTCTGAGATCACTTTCCTGACAGCTGCATTGGCCTTGGTAATCCAGAACTTCTTCCTCACCGATGACAAGGTGTGTACACGACCAGCGTGGCCCAGGCTCTGGTGAACATGTTTGAGGATAAGCGCTGCAAGGTGTTGCTCTTTGCAGAGGATAATGGGATGTTTGGACTCTTCAGGCATTGCTCCTCTGCTCAGCCTCCCTCCAACTCTTAATAGGCCATCAACCAAGACTGGGTCCAGCTTGTAAATGGGACTGTGGCGACTCACTGCTTTCCTTGAGGAGGACAATGCAGCAATTTCCTCCTTAAACTGCTGCTGCTGACAATAGCAAATGACTGCAGCCTCTGCCTCCTGCAGCTCATCTACTGTCAGGATGTTACTCCTAGATGTTGTGAAACCTTGGCCATCAGATGCACTTGACTGGATTGTCACAGGCCTCTTCAGCTGTTTTCTCCAGCGAGCCTTCTCCAATAGAATGGCCTTCAAACGGAGAAACCAAGCAGCTGCCCTCTTGAGCCTCTTCCAGTCAGAGAAGTACGTAACGAGCTGGTCAGTTGGTGCAACAGCATCGCACACGTTGATGGCATTCATGGCCACCTCTCTCTTCACCTCTTTGTCATCAGCACTCAAAGAAACATCAAAGGCATTGTCAGGCCAATCCTCCTCATGCCTCCAAAGAAATGCGGGCCCTTCCCACCACCTGCTGGTCTTCAGGAAGCCTGCCACCTTCAATCCCCTTGACGCATCGTCAGCTGGGTTGTCTTTGGAGCAAACATGCCTCCATTGCCATGGTTCTGATGACTCTCGGATAGTGGAGATCCTGTTGGCCACGAATGTATGAAATCTCCTATCCTCATTCTTGATGTATTTGAGGACAGAAGTACTGTCCGTCCAGAAGACAGAATCTTCAAATGTCCACTTCAGTTCCTTTTTCAGCATTGAGTCCATCCGCACAGCGAGGACTGCTGCAGTCAGTTCAAGCCGGGGAATAGTTACTGCCTTCAATGGTGTAACTCTAGCTTTGCCAAGAAGAAAAGAAACCTGAACTTGACTTTGCTTGTTCAACATCCTCAGATATGTCGCAGTTCCATATCCAGTTTCACTGGCGTCGGCGAAGTGATGGAGTTGGACTCGAGAGACCTTGCCATACGTCGGTGGTTTGACACACCTCGATATTTCCAAGGTGTTGAGCAGGTTCAAGTCCTCCAGCCATGAGTTCCATGGGCATAGGATGTCCTGTGGTAAGTAATCATCCCATCCACATCCTCTCCTGCAAAGCTCCTGTAGCATCATCTTTGCTGGCAGTGTGACCGGGGCCAGGAAACCCAGGGGATCGTACACTGAGCTGACGGTGGACAACATACCACGTCTGGTAAGTGCCTGTTGCTTCATCTCGATCCTGAACCGGAATTAATCTGTTTCCACGCACCAGAGTAGGCCTAGGGCTCTCTCTACTGGCAGCTTGTCACGGTCAAGATCAAGTTCTTTCAAATCCTTAGCCCTCCTTTCTGCTGCAATGGTCTGCAGGACGTCACGGCTGTTGCTGACGAACTTCTCCAGGGTGAAGCCTCCCTTCTGGCACAGTGCAGTCAAGTCCTTAATAGTTTGAATGGCTTCCACTTCGGTGGCACAGCTTTTCAAGTAATCGTCGACATAAAAGCTTTCCTTGACAGACAGACATACAGTAGCCGGGAACTCAGACTGGTGGTCGTCAGCATTTTTCCTCAGTGCGTAGCTAGTACAACTCGGGGATGATACTGCACCGAACAAATGCACAGTCATTCTATATTCCCTCAGCTCCTGAGTGATGTCTCCATTTGGCCACCACAGAAACCGGAGAAAGTCTCGATCTTCCTCTGTGACCTTCACCTGATGAAACATAGCCTTGATGTCGCCCATGAACGCCACAGGTTCTTCTCTGAAGCGTAGCAGGACGCCAAGCAGTGAGCTTGTAAGGTTGGGCCCCTGAAGCAGTTCCTTGTTTAAGCAAGCTCCTTGGTAGGTTGCACCGCAATCAAACACGACCCGAAGGGTACCTTTCCTTGGGTGGTGGACTGAGTGATGGGGGATGTACCAGACTCTACCAGGCTCGCCTCGAAGCTTCTGCAATGGCACGGGTTCTGCATAGGTGTTGCTGATAAGACCATTCACATACTCAGCATACTCCTGATGCAAGCCTTGGCTATTGAGGAACCTTCTCCTCAGGCCCTGCATCCTCTGCTTCACCACGGCGATGTTGTTGGGCAAAGACACCTCTTTCTTCTTGAAAGGCAACTTCAGGCAGTACTTTCCATCCAGAAGCTTTGCCGATTGTTCTACCGTGTGCATAAACCTGACATCATCTCTGGACATTTCCTGTTCCTCCAGAGCCTTCTCGCTGAAGTCCTGGTTGTATTGGTTAATCAGCAGCTGCTCCAAAGTTTGAAGAGAGATGCGGTTCACTGTGGCAGCGGATACTGGCGCACCACTGCTTCCACTCAGAGGGCCGTTGACCACCCATCCCAGCACTGTCCTGATGGCATAAGGCCCGTCGTCCCGGCTATTGATGACCTCCCAGGGCTCTAATACCCTGGGTGCGTTGGTGCCTATCAACAAGTCAACACTTGCCTTCACGCTCGGGATGCGTACCTTCGACAGGTAGGGCCACCTAGCCAGATCCTCAGATGTTATCATATTCTCCACAGTGACTGGCATTTCCTTCTGTGTGAAGACTTCAGGCAGGGGATAAAAATCGTCGCGGTCCACCTCAGACACCTCAAGACCAGACAGGGCATATGCTGGAACGACCTTTTCGTGCCCCATTGTCCTCAACAGGAAGCTGGTTCTTTTGCCTGTGATGCTGAGTTTTTGCATGAGGTGTTCAGAGCAAAATGTAGCGGAGCTACCAGGGTCCAGGAAGGCATATGTTGTTATAATGCGGCTTCCCTTTGCAGACTTCAACTTCACAGGCAAGATGGACAGGACACATTGGTCTTTACCGGCCCCTGTATGCCCACATGTTTCACTGGAGGACTGCTGTGTGTCAGCAGAATCCTTTGACTGTCCTGAGGTCTGTTGCCGTTTAATATGAAGCACAGTCGGGTGAGTCCTTTCACAGATATTACATATCAAGCGCTGCTTACAGTCCTTGCTCAGATGCCCAGTGCGTAAACAGGCAAAACAAACTCCCTTTTGCCTCAACAGGAGTATTTTGTCTTTGTGTTTCTTGCCTCTGAACTGCCTGCATTCCTCCACCAGATGGCGACGATCGCAGCACAGGCATTTCACTTCCTCCACATCCTGCGTCTGATCCTTGTTATCCTCCAACACATCCTTTGATGTTACAGCAGCAACAATGTTTCCCTTTACATTGGTCCTGGGCTGTGGTTTGAATTTTGATGGAGGCCTTGTCATAGATGAGGCAGATGGTGGATCCTGTATATCGCCAAACAAGGGGTCAGACAGAATTTTGACACGTCGTTCAATGAAATGCACCAAGTCACAGATGTGGGCTCTGTCCTGAGTTCTCTCCATGATGTCATGAGCTGAAGTGCGCCACTGCTCTCTCAGTTTAAATGGCAGCTTTGAGAGAATGGTCCTCATATTTACAGGTATGTCCAGCTCCTGCACATAGCTCAATTCCTGCATAACGTTACAGCAACCACGTAAAAACAAAGAGTAGGCCTGCAGTGACTTCGCGTCCTCCGCTTTTACAGTTTGCCAGGCCAACGCCTTCTTCATGTAGGCTGTTGCCAACTTGTATGGGTTGCCAAAGTGTTCAGTGAGGAGGCCCTTTGCCATAACATAGCCACGCTCTGGCACCATATGCTGGCAGCTGCGCACCAACTCCTGGGGCTGACCTCTGGTGAACTGCTCCAAATAATAAAGACAGTCTCCTTTTCCAGCCTTACTCTCCACACCCTGTTCAAATGCCTTCATGAACGGTTGAAACTGAAGAGGGTCTCCATCGAACACTGGTATCTCTCTTGGTGGTAAAGACGAGATGCGCTGTTGATGAACCAGTGTTGCTGTGATGTCATTCTGCCTTTGCATTATTTCCAGTAGGTCAGGTGAGTGTGTTGTATTGAAGATGTTATTGGTAGGAAGGGGTTGTGCAGCCATTACATGCTGTTGCTGAGCTCCATGTTGTAGCTGAGAGATAGTGTGTTGTTGGTTTTGAATATCACTGCACCACTGCTCCGTTTGTCTTTTGCACACATCCAGTTGTTAGGTGGTAGTGGGCCGTTGGTGGACACGTGTTGCATTTCTTGTGGTAAACCAGGTTGAAATTCCATTGCATTGGGGTTAAGGTTAGCCACCTTTCTCTTTTCCTGATGCAGATATGAGTTCATGCCATCGGAGCGTGATGCTGAGTGACTCCTTTCATCTGAGGCCTGCAGCACGGCTAACTTAGCCTCTGCTGCAGCTAACTCTGCTTCCAGGTCAAGCTGCTCCTTTCTCCTCCTCAGCTGTTGCTCCTGCTCCTCAATTGCATGTTTCTCCCTCAAAGCAGCTTGGCGAGCAACCAGCGCTGCTCTGTCTGCCTTGACCATCACCCTGGCCGAGTGTGTGCTTGACCTGCCACTGCTACCAGTTCTGTGTGACCTTTTGCTACTCACACGAGAAACACTGTCATTTGGATGAACACCAACCTCACAATCAACATTTTCATGTGCAGTTTTAAAATCAGTATTGACATTCACAAGAACACCAGCATCAGCATTCAAAGTAATTGGCAAATCAGCATGAGCATTTTCAGAACCCATTGTCATAAAAACCTTAGTTTTGCAAATAGCATCATTATTTGGAATCATCTTTGCTTTAAACCAAACTTCATGCCTTTCCTTTTCATCCACAGGTAACAAACACAACAATGATTCGTGAATGCGTTTTGCATCATTACAATTTTCCACCAAACTTTTCAGAGCATTTTGTAACAGAGGAATATCATGTTTTAAACCGTCCATTGATTTCCTAATAGAGCTTGCATTGTCTAATTTTGCCTTTCTGTCCACCTGTAAACCCAAAAGTTTATCAGCAAGTGCGTTTGCACGCTCATTTTGTTCAACATCACTAACAACACTACCAGGTTTACTAGCAGCTGTTTGTTTACCACGCACAGACATTGTTCAAGAGTTGCCGAGAGTTCAATAAAAAAGACAGTTCAGTGCACAAACAAATCGGCGATGCAAAAAATAAATAATTCCAGCCAATAACGCAAGCCACGCAAAGTCAGTCAGTGCAAAGCGTTGCACGATTTCACAGTCAGATGTCTGCAGACAATGAATGTTGTTTTGTACCCTGGTACTGTGTGCACACAAAAATAAAAAGATCTAAATGGCCATTAAAGGTTGTAGCGCTACGATACCTATTTCGTCGGGCGCCTTTGGTCATCAGCTGATCTGGAAGCTCGAACGAAACTCCTCGCCAGTGGCTCACGAATCCAAAACGATTAATCCACACGAACAGCAGCTCTTCATGCTCCCGATTCCACAAGCGCTGAAGACCCCAAGCCAACTAATTACCAACAGTAGCGAGGTTTTGACTAATATTAAAGGAGTTCCGTGCTTATACCGAACTACTGAGGTGTAGCAAACGCGGGTGGTGGCTTGGCTGACGCGCTGGATGTTTCCTGCTGGTGCTAGCTATGTTCGTCCTCGACACTGCGGTTTCGATAAAAACGCCTGCAAAACAGTCTTTGGTTGAATCCAGTTCGTTTCGTTTATTCCACCAATGTCCGAAACACAAAACAGTCACAAACATAGACGCTTAGCGTAGCGTTAGCATGAGCCGAAGCGGAAGCGGAAGCGGTCAAAACCCTATGCCCTTCCGGGTTGCACACCTGCCTGACAACACACCGCTCCTGACTAAGTAGCTGAGCAGCATGCGCCACCCAGTGGACAAAATTAGATTGCTCCCAAACAAAAAATACATTTTGGCTCCTACAGACATCTTATTTCCCACACACTGATCAGTTCATTTAATTTTGCTTCTTGACAAAAGCCCTTCCTGTTGGCTGTAACATATTTGCTAAATAAGGCAGAAACACAGTTTTAATTGGGACATTTTTGGCTCCAATGCTCATTTCAGGTCGGACTTGGTTCTTTTAAACACTTTATACTAATGCCTTATGCAATGCCCCAAGAAAATATGCCATATTTTTCATATCAGCTTTTATAGTACCTTATCTAATATTGTCATAAATGGCCCAAATGTGACATGTAACACAATTATACATATATATCATAAGGGGAAAAAGGTGTGATCATGTGTTTCTTTGCAGAGAAGACCCTACCTTGTCTCCCTCTTGCTTTGTTTGTGCCTCCTTCTACTGGCTTATTCTTCTTTTCTCTTTAACATCATTAATTCATCACTACTATTTGTAGTGATGATTATGATTTTGTCATTACTACTACTCTTACTGATATTTGTGATGGATCTATTCTATTTTTTATTTATTTTTAATCTTGACCAGCATTATTATTTTTTTTATTTTCTCATTTACATGTTATATAATTAATAGACATTTTAGGAATGCAAAATAATTTGCAAAAGCATTGTTTTGCAGCATCACAGATTCTAATAATTTAATGTGTGTATGGAACAAATAGTATACATATTTATTTACAGCAGATGAAAATAGTCTCATAGTCATCATTTAGAAGCATTAAACTGAATGCAGGATTGGTATTATTTTTTTTACTGTGGTGTATGTTTCTGCTCCTCCTGTAACTGAACGTGTCAGCTGATGCCCTCATCTTTCCATATTTCCATATGAACCAACCCTTAGAAAAACAATCACTGGTGTTCCTGGTCAGGAGACAACAGAAAGAGGTACCATAAGCTAAATATGCAACTGCTTATTTTTACTACAGTGCTCTGTCTCTCATGTAAGGCCAGATCTACTAAAGGTTTCCATGTATTAAAACATGTGCAAATTCATTGCATGCACAAAAAATATTTAAAAACGGATATACAAACAGTGTGCACTAGGGATTGTGTCGTTCAAAGGTGCATCTGCATCTGCATCCAGTTAGTACCTTTGATACAATGAATAGGTAATATGAGGCATTTACACAAAATTGCACCTGTGGTGGAAGGAAAAAAAATGGATATACAGTGGTACCTCTACTTACAAAAGACCCAGCTAATGAATGATCCAACTAACAAAAAACCTTTGCCTTAATTTTTCGTCTCTGAATACGAAATAAAATTCTATTTATGAAAGGAAACTGAAACCTCTGAGACAAATACAGTACTGTATGTACATTACTACATCACATACGTACTGTACATAACATCCCATTGGCTATGAGGGAGCTACCCATGATGCTTTTCGTTACCCTTTGACCCTTATTCATCACGGAGCTACTGTTGTTTCCTGAGTTTTTCCGAGTGTGTTCATTTAAACTTTATTACAGTACGTATTCAAAAATTCCACTTAACAGGGCGATGGTGCCGCCCTGTTTCGCTGCAGCGGCTGTGTCTCCCAGTAACACAGACACTTTAATAGTCATTTCTCCACCTCGACCAGCGCTTTTAGTATCAAAAGTTCAGCCGAACGGTGCAAGAACAGTATATGACCAGCAGACTATCATCAGCTTAAGAAAAATTGGACCCGGAGACAAAATCGGTAAATTGTTAAAGGGTTTGAGGGGTAGTATTGGGGGCCTTGGAACGAATGAGGCCTTTTACATGTAAAATGCAACTCTATTTACAAAACATTCATGGTACAAAACCACTGTATATTAATTAAGGACATGCAAAGTGATTTTCCAAATCCAAAAGCAATTTTACTGACAGATATTGTGTCTATATAACACATGGCTCAATGGGAGCAGCAAATGGTTTGGATGTAGTTATTTATTTATTCTTTGTGCAAAATGTCAATAAATCTAAATGAAATGATGATGAGATGTTGAAACAAGATCTAGACAATGCATTTTTGGACTAACAGAAGAAAAAAATTACTGAGACAATGCCAACCCCTCCAACCGCCCCCACACAGCCACACACACACACGCACACACACACACACACACTCACTGATACACACACATGCTTTACAGGACTCTTTTCCACTTGATCTGATAATTGTGATTAAAAATATCCATGGAAATTAGGCTACAGTGGGACTTTATTATGTGCGCCTGACAGTCATTCAATTCAAACTCCACTTCCCACCCCCTCTAAAATGAATCCGGCATTGTTGCTTTTGCATCTGGATCATTCCAAAGCACTGCTGCCATTAGAGCTCGCTTATCACAGGTTGCCAGGTGTTTTGCACCCAGGCCATCTCATGTTCCAAACATTTAGGGTCTAAAAAGACCTGCTTCTGTATCACAGAGCAGTTTTTCTCATGTCTCCATGATGATGACCAGTAGCACACACAAATTCCTAATTTATTTATTCATTTATTATTAATTTTTTTTTACAACAATAATACAGGAATTCAAGAGTTCAGGCTAAAAACAACATAAACAACAAATCTAAAAATGTTGAGTTCCATAGAGCTGCCAAAGCCTTAACATGTTACTACTTTACACTTCGATTGATAGCAAAACTCAGTAAATACCACCACAGTTTCAGTGCAAAACCATGTAGCATGCGGAGGACCAATCAGGGTTGTGCTTCAGATCATGTGACTCCATGGGGTGAAGTGAGGATTCTGCTCCATTCATAAACTTGATAAGCATCAACATGATCAAACTTTGACCAAACTGATGAAAGGGTGATGCTTTCACTGTCTGGGAAATGAACGAGACGCCAGACACTAAATTGAGGCTAAAGAGAGTTAACTCATTCACTGCCATTGACGATTATATACGTCAAAAACAAAGACAAAGACACTGATGAAATAAAATCAGTCGTAGACAATCCAAGTGGTGAGTGACACAGCCATGATTTCACAGCCTTGGTGCATTCAGGTGCTTATCTGACCCAGGTTGGTCAGATGAGCTGGTCAGTGGGTGATACCACAGCAGTGACGATCATCACTCGGATCGGCTGCGACCAGCAAAGTACCAAACCCAGATGCATCAGTTAACCCCCCCCCCCTCTCTCTGCTTGGCCTCAGCTGACCCAGATCTGAGCTGAGTGATGATGGTCACTCCCTAGTGTCACCCACAGACCAGCTCATCTGACCAACCTGGGTCAGACGAATGGAATCCAAATGCACCTGGGCTGTGAAACCACTACTTGACCCACTTTGATTCTCTTCAGCTGATTTTATTTCATCTGTGTCTTTGTCTCTGTTTCTCTGCCTCAACTTTTCCCACTTCCATTTCTTTCTCCTCTTCTCTCTCATTCTTTGGTTCTACTTTAACATCTAACCACGGAGTGTTACTGAATTATACATGTATGGAAACCTCTTGGCGGTCTTTATTGGGCACTAACAAAGCATTCTTGGATTTGGTGCATGGGGTGGTCCAGTGGGCTAGGTCTAATGTACATTTGATATGATCACACATGCCAAATATAATTACACTGCCAGCTAGATTGACATGTGTATTGTAGAAGACGATGAGTGTCCACGGTAGCTATGGAGCTTCCATGATGACCATAACTATATTTTATACCAATTATTGGCATGCATTGATAGTATTAGTAGATCAAGAGGCAATTTAATATGCATTGTCAGAAAATTATTTTAGTTTCTAGTGGATGGATGTGTCTTAATGAGTTAATATTTCTTGGTGAGGCAGTGCATTTATCCCACTAAAGCCTGAACCATTAAATCACGGACAGAACATTGTAGTTCTTTGAAATGATGCAGAAAAAGTAATTCATGCATTTATTACATCTAGATTAGATTATTGTAACTCCTTACTCGTAGAGTGTCCTAAATATTCCTTAAAAAGCTTTAAATTGGTTCAAAATACAGCAGCAGGGTTATTAACAGGATCAAACAGTAGAGAACACATCACTCCTGTGTTCTAAACCCTACCAGAATTAAATTTAAAATCCTTCTCCTTACATATAAAACCATTAATGATATGGGCCCCTCTTATGTTAAAGATGATCTGGTTCTGTACCAGCCCAATAGAACCCTTTGTTCTCAGAATGCAGGTTTATTGAAAGTTCCCAGGGTGTCTAAAAGTACAGTAGGAGCGAGAGCCTTTAGTTACCATGGTTACTGTCTGATGGAATCAGGTTCCATTTAATATTAAAGAGGCCGACACAGTCTCTACATTTAAAATTAGATTGAAAACATTCCTGTTTGAGAAAGTCTACGGTCAGGTTAGTTAAAGACAGACTGAAGTCACAGTTCAGTCTAAGAGTGGCAGCTGTCTCAGCAATGTCCACGTAGGGAGCCATGGACAACAGGATCTGCGGTGACTTGTGTCCTGTGCTGACTTGTGACCCTGGACCTCCTCCCTCACCTGTCTGGTGGATGGACCTGCCCTCCCCCCTTTGTTTACAAATAGACGTTCATCTATTGCCTGTCCGTCCATAAGAGTGGATCCCTCCTTCAGTGTGGTTCTCCTTGAGATTTCTTCCTTTTCCCTCTGGATTTTGGAGTTTTTTCTTGCAGAGAAGGAGGGTCTAAGGGCAGGGGATTTCTGTAAAGCCCTGTGAGACAAATTTGTTGTGATTTGGGGCTTTTTGAAATAAAAATTTAATTGAAATTGGAGTGTTTATTGGTGCTTCTAGGTAATCAAAAAAGTATTTTCAAATATCAATTTCCACAGAATTTTTTCATAATCATATCAGTCATATTTGTTCCATCAGCTCTCAATGCTCAGTGTTGTTTTATGATTTTGTTTGTTCAAAAATAATATCTAACATGTCTGCCAATTTTGAGAAGGAATGACCAATTTGAAGAGGTTCTCCTTCCTTCCTCATTAATGACAGTCATGTAGTATCACTGGAAAGGAAAGGTGAATGAATTCCTCCACCTGGGGTATTTTCTGTGTACTGTATTGTACATCAATACAATTGTATACATCAGGTTTTTTCAAGAAAATATATGTCTCACTGATTACGTAGAGGCCTTTAAACTCATATATTAAATATGATACATTTGGCGTTATAGGACTAAGTCAGTTGAAGGTGCTTAAGTCAGTTTTGCACAACAAAAACAGCACAAAAGTAGTGTGTGCATTGTGTGAGCATCTCTCAACATTTCCCAATTGTACTGTTATCTAAACATTATACTCCATTTCCTTTTCTTCAAATAGTATAGGAAATCCATTTGTACCAAATCCTAATCAAATTACGTATGCATCAAAAGCTGTCTAAAAGATGTATATCAACCCTTCACAGGCCGGAGGAAGATTCTTTTCACACTGATGGGATAGAATTCAATATTCTTGGTAGAATAGTTGTGAGGACCCCACAGGTGTGATAGAAAGACTAACTTGGTTGTTCAGTCTGATCAGCAGATATGTGTTAGAAAAATAAGAATAATATTCATATGCATGTTTTATCAACATACATGTGCATGTCAAGTCCCAGTCTTTACATACACAGTATATTAGGCTCCCAACCATTTTTGACTCCTGACCCCATTTTAATGTGATAGATGCAGCCCCACAACACATTTCTATAAACACATTATTACTTTATTATAGTCCACATCTCATTATTTCAATAACTTCAGTTTGCAGGACATAGTATTTAGTTCCTGTCAGTCATCTATAACATATACAGTTTAGTTACCTCTGCCAAGGAGGTATTAAATTTAGGTCCGTTTGTCTGTTAGTTAGTTAGTTAGTTAGTTAGTTAGTTAGTTAGTTAGTTAGTTAGTTTGATAGTTAGTTAGTTAGTTAGTTAGTTAGTTAGTTAGTTAGTTTGTTTGTTTGTTTGTTTGTTTGTTTGTTTGTTTGTTTGTTTGTTTGTTAGTTAGTTAGTTAGTTAGTTAGTTAGTTAGTTAGTTAGTTAGTTAGTTAGTTTGTCTGAACGTCTAAAACACATCAGTGGTACTATCTCAGGATTCAGACAAGATAGAATCTGCCGTTTTTTTGCGTTCACAGTGTCTCACCTTCAGATATCAGATGGGTCAACACCTATGGCTCCATCATGTTACGTTTTGATGTCATATGAAGCCTTGGTGGAGGCCTGCTGTTTATGACTACCTTGTTACCTCCACCAAGGAGGTATTAATTTCGGGTCCGTTTTTCTGTTTGTCCGTCTGTCAACAGGATTACGCAAAACGTTCTGAATGGATATTGATGAAACTTTGAGGAATGATAGATAATGGGTCAAGGCAGAACCCATAGGATTTTGAGCAATGAATGTCAAAGTTTAAGGTCAAACTAAAGGTCAACAGCTAAAATGCTTCAGTGATAATATCTCAGGATTCAGACAAGATAGAATCTGGTGGGGGTTTTTTTCATTTCCATTGTCTCACCTTCTGACATCAGATGGGTCAACACCTATGGCTTGATCACATTATGTTTTGACGTCATATGACGCCATATCAAGCCTTGGCGGAGGTCTGCTGACTCTGACTGCCTTTTTCATTTTGTATTTGTTCATTTTAATCATGCACTGTATTACAGGTGCACATGTTAACAGTGTATGGTGACCATCTAAGTCATATGTGCTTTGTTATTATTCCTTGGTTCCTTTGTTTGAGTCACCATAGTAAGTGTCCTATCACCATCCTGATGGGGGTGGGGGTGGGGGGCATGTCCAAGGGTGGAGCAGCCTCATATATTGTGGCCAACTCATCAGGAGAAATCATGGGCTGTAACATCTTGAGGGGGCTTAGTGTTAATAAAGCTTCAGTTGTATTTAGTTATAGTGTTTATTTTCTTTCCCTCCTTTTTTGTGTAACGGTTTGAACAAGCCACTATATATGTTCCCTTGTTGTCTTATTTTGTTAGGTCCATTTTCTTATGCCTCGGCTCTTGTTTTCAGCCTTAGTTGCTATTATTTTTGACTGCAGTCCTGTTACGTTGACCTCTTTTTTTTACACTTAAGTGTTTCTGGGAATAAAAAAAAAAAAAAAAATTAAAACTTAATCCTGTTTGCTTGACTGTTTGGTCCCTAACACTTAGCATCACAAATTGACATTTAAAAAGGAAATTGGAAAATGGAAAATACTTATTGATCATGGACTAGTTTTCTATACCATGTTGCAAATAAAGGTTAATTGTAGAGGACATTTGGTCTTTATAAGGTATATTATTATGAACAGAGGCAGAAAAGCCAGATGTAAATTACTGCACAAACAGAGAATTTCCTTGGTCAGGATATGTGCAGTTAGTCCAGCTTGTATTTACAAGGGTGACAATTAATACTGAACAAACTATAGCCTATACTGCTGGCCCTCAGTATAGGCTGTGGGCCAGCAGGGAGGAACCATGCCCCCTCCCCCACAACTCAACCAAATTATGTTTGTCTGAAAGGTCTGGATCCCATGAACACATATATCAATGTTAACGTTGAAAATTTAGGGATGCAATCCAGTTTATGACTCAAAAACAAATGGTACCCAAAATGCCGTTTTTTAACGATTGGTGTTTTTTCAGCTAATATGTCAAGTCAGAAACCTCTAACTATATCTTGTCATATACCAAATGAAAGCTCTGAATATTCTCTACCAAGTCAAATTAGTCAAAGATTTGTACAAAGCAAAATAATCATTTTATAACTGCTTTAATATGAATACCCCAACATCTACAAAGAACAATCACAGTGCCAGAGTATTCCAGTTTCAGACTAACAGTGTTTATTATGGATTGAAATTGTGTCTCTGAACTCATCATATTTTTTTTTATTAGTTCTAGGAAGTTCAGGTGACCTTATTTGAATTCTAGGTGACCCCCACATGAGTTCCTGAACTCAAGGTTGAAAAACAGAACTGAACACCATGGTTTGAGGTTAAATTACACTTTATCCTCAGAATGAAAACTATATTGGATGTTTTAAGGTTCTTGTGCATGGTTAAAGAGTTCAATAGCCAGTGTTGGGAAAGTTCACCTTGATTAGGAACTAGTTCAGTTCAAGTTACTCAATATGAATTAGTTCATTTCATCGTTCATTCTTCCAAATTATGAACTAGAAGTTCATGGATCCCAAAATTTACTTTTTCGTTCTTTTTTGGGTTATTATTGTAAACTTATTAACCATTCCTGACGTTATCCTGACCGTAGTCAGGAAATCAGGGGAAAATGCCGCCCCTCCAGGGCTGAAGTAAGTACCTTACCCCGGGGTTAACTTCCCTCTGCAGGTTCTTAGAACACAAGAAGCTGTTTCAGTGAGTTTCGTTTTTAATGTTTATTTCCAAGAACGGGACAACACCTGCTCCGGTCGCCAGTAACACTCTGTACATTTAACTATTTTTCTCCGCTCCCAAAAACTCGCTGCACCCCTCTCTCTCTCTCTCTCTGCCCCGCCCAAAATGCTTCTCATTGGCTATTCCACAACATTATGTTGCCAAAATTTGTTCAGAATAATACAAAAATGACATCTATGATAATGCTGTGTTTTGATCCCATTTTATACCTCATAGGACTCAATAATTACAACGTGATAAGAACAAAATGTGAACTACATAAGAGCACAAAACTGTAGAGGAGGCAGGAGTGCTTCTTGGATATTCAGGCGTTGTGCAAAATTGTAAAAACTTTTGGTGCTCTTCAGTGGAGGGACCAGTCTCAAGCATAGAGGAAAAAAGGCTGAGGCACTCAAAAGTTACAAAAATATAAAAAGCCTTTATTTTTACATGGCTTATAAGGTTAAAATAACGCCTACGCGTTTCGGTCCTTCGACCTTCATCAGGGCAAACTCGAGTGGTCTGTTTCAGTCCAGATTTAAGCACATGGTCACATGGTCAAAGTGGGCTGGCACACAGTCACATGGGCATGATGTCACCAGTGAGGGAACAATTAAAATACAGTCTGTTGCCAAAGAACAAAGTATATATATATCATACAGAAAAAACATAATATTTGAAGTCACATTTAACAATAGTTTGGGTATAGAAAGATTCAATAGAGGGTCTTTTAGAGAAAGGGAGAATACTTACTCTATACTCTAACTTATATAACAACTGGACAGAACCACGTGTTTCAGTGGTTTTTGGACTTCCATTTTAAAACCAAGACTGTTTGACCATTGTCATCTTGGGTCCTTGGAGACACAACTATGGTCAATTCCCATAGGGTCACAAAAGTACAAATAAAAAGGCATGAGATAAAGAAAACTAAGAGGTTTCGTATATTTTCAAAGAGAAGATCAATATGAGTCTATAGAAGCCAGGTCTGCTGGAATGGCCACCATTGGTATTAACTGGTATATATATATATATATATATATATATATATATATATATATATATATATATATATATATATATATATATATGTATATATATATATATATATATATATATATATATATATATATATATATATATATATATATATATATATATATATATATATGTATATATATATATATATATATATATATATATATATATATATATATATATATGTATATATATATATATATATATATGTATATATGTATATATATATATATATATATATATATATATATATATATATATATATATATATGTATATATATATACAAGAGCACCTGTGTGAAACGTGTTACCAATGTGTTGGTAAGGCTAAAGGTTGTTATTGGTTTTTATGGACATTCATTTTGTGATTAGCTGTTCCTCTTGACAAGATTGATGATCTATAAAAATGTCACTTTTAAATGAAATGTTATTCAAAGATTAATATTTTTACTGTGGAGCTAGCATACACGTTTCACAACTTCTAACCTATATCCACTGGGCCCCCCCTGGGCTTCATGAATCTGTCACCGCCCCCCCCCCCCCCCCCCCCCCCCCACTCCCAACCACTTGTACTGCACCCTAACGCAGGTCTCCAGCTGCCCCTTGAGTGGATTGTCCTGAAAATCCACATCAGTTTACTCTGAATTGTGCATTCTTTCACCCACACTTTTACTAAAATGAGCCTTTCTACTACACACAACAGAAACTATTTCAACTAAAACACTAAGCATGCACATATAAAAGTTAAACTTAAAGGTTCCAGGGTAAAAAATGACCTGCATGGCCTGATCTACTGTCATTTGGTGTGTAAGTGGATAATATTTCCTGTACCTTTTTGTCTTTACCCCCCCCCCCCCCCCACACACACACACACACACACACACACACACTTCAAAAAGTCTTGAGCCTCTTAAAATTCTTTATCTACACTTAGCAGCTTTTCACCTCAGGGGGTCTCTGTGGGTTACAATAATTTGTGCACTTTTATCTTTAATCTAGTCTTAACTTTAAAGGTTTAGTATCGAAGGTTCACACATGATTGTCTGCTCATAAAAAAGTTTGTGTTGGAGTCTGTGTTATACTCAGAGTTGGTTGATTCTCACTGAAAATATTACCCTTAAAATGACCAAATATATAAGCAGCAAGTACTACACTTCTTTATTATCATTCAGATATTACATCATAGGTGGACTGCAGGTGATATCAAAAAGACAACAGGAAGATAAAACACTATGAAAACAGTGAACAGGCTAAAAATAATCAATAAAGGCAAAAATGTTGGTGTATTGCATTTTTGACCAAAACTGTTCTATCACCAGTGTCAAGAGTGTGAAGTTAAGCATTTCTCACATTTTACCCAAAAACATTTATTTGGCAATTGTTTGTGCTATGATGCTAATAATATGGTAAATAATAAGACCTCAGTTTACACAGACATAGTTTAACATTGGTACTAAAAGAACAGAACACTGAGGTGTTGAAAGGGTTGGGCCTGTCCCTTCCCATTTTTGCCTTTTGTTTATATTAGATGTATAGGTACGTTTACATACCCTTTGAGAAATTCAAATTATTGCCTTATTCCAATTAAATTCAGAGTTTTCAAAGCAATGTAACGAGTAAGTACAATGTAAGTTAGCCCTGTCCTCTCAGACGTGTGTCAATGACGTCATTATATCACGCCAATTGTTATGGTAACATCACTAACAAAAAACACCAAAACAAAGCGGCAGCAGAAGAGGAAATCACAAGACTAGACGTGAACAAGGGACAACGAAATGCATTAGAAAGTCTGCTGAGCCTCATTGAAGTCGGTCATTGAGGAAATAAGTTGTTTTGTCGACTTACACATACACACACTGCGGCGCTTCAGTCACTTTTTAAAACGAGGTTGAGCGATATTATGTTAAAAGCTCATTTTAAATCGTCACACATAGAGAAAATATTTGATATTCCAGTAAATTCTTTTGCTTAATATGGTGTAAAAATAAAACTAAACGATTACCACCAGTCTGCTGTTCTGCATAAACTCCTTTTGCCGTAGTCCACCTGTCATGTGGATAACACAACTCATCCACCGCACTTTTGGATTTCATGGTGGAAACTTACTGTCCCAGTCTAGCTGCTATTGAAGTTCTAGCTTTGTGTTTAGTTTATGTTTTGAGCGAATAAGGCGTACCACAGAGTAATTGAGGAAGCATAGATACCCTTTTTACCTGTTCTGTTCAACTGTTTCGTTTCTTTGAAATTCTTATGCAAAAACAAAGAAAGTAACGCAATAATACTTTTCCTGGTAACTATTTACTTTGTTAGTGGAGTAATGCAGATAGTAACACAAATATTTTTTGGGGGAAGTAACTAGTATTTGTAATTAATTACGATTTCAAAGTAACTTTACCCAGCACTGGTCCCAACACAAAACAGACACAGCGGTAGCTGCAAGTTTCGTCCCTGCATCCTTGTTTGATGGCTATTCGATTCCATGTGTGATTTCACCGCCTTCACCCCCATCCACGTAACATTTATAGTTTTCTTACATACGTTGCAATAATCCTCTCGGCTGTTGCTAACTACAGGCCTAAGCCAGTCTTTGAACGAAGCTTCCTCCAGCCAGAGCAATTTGCCCATATCTGAAATAACGCCATAAACTAGCACAGATTTGGCAGCAAGACAGCTAGTCGCCTACTCAGGGGTGTGTTTCTTGAACCACGTTAGCTAGTTTGTTGTTTACAACGCAATTTCTCATTGATAACCACCCATGTTGCTAACTGGCTAACAACTATGGATATGTGAAGCACGACCTGAATCAGAATCAGAATCAGAAAGAGTTTTATTGCCATTGTTCGTATAATACACATGTAGTATA
Organism: Siphamia tubifer; assembly: GCA_020466265.1. Classification (NCBI taxonomy): domain Eukaryota; kingdom Metazoa; phylum Chordata; class Actinopteri; order Kurtiformes; family Apogonidae; genus Siphamia; species Siphamia tubifer. The sequence continues at coordinate 10,580,721 of CM035803.1, forward strand.
CAACTAGGAATTTGTCTCGGTGTAACGCTGCAACATTCAACATACAGTATATCAATAAAAGAAGAGAAAAAAAAGAATTATATATATATATCTACATATAGTATAAAAAAATTAAATAAAATAATATCATAAGCATGCACCAAGATAGAATAAGATAAAAATAAATATAGTGAAAATATGTAATGTGCAATTCTGTGGGGGCAATGTGCAAGTCAGTGCAAATGAGACAGAGGTTTTATGTTGGTCATGTGTCCAGTGTTGGCTGCTGTACTTAGTGCTGGGGAGTCTGATTAAGTCCCTTGGTGTTCAGCAGCCTGGTGGCCGAGGGGAAGACACTGTTCGTGAAACGGGATGTTTTGGTCCGAATGGACCGTAGTCTCCTGCCTGAGGGGAGGGGGGGAAAGAGGGCATGTCCAGGGTGAGAGGGATCGGCCATGATCCGTCCTGCATGCCTCCTGGTCCTCGAGGTGTAAAGGTCTTCTCAGTGGTGCGCACAACTCGCTGCAGCCTCAGCCTGTCCCTGGTGGTGGCTCCAGGGTACCACACGGTGATGGAGGTGGTAAGGATGGACTCGATGATGGCCATGTAAAACTGCACCAACATCTTGGAGGGCAGCTTGAGCTTTCTCAGCTGCCGCAGGAAGAACATCCTCTACTGGGCCTTCTTGATGAGGGAGCTGATTGTCATCTCCCATTTAAGGTCCTGGGTGATGGTGGTGCCGAGGAAGCGGAAGGAGTCCACAGTGGTGATGGGGGAGTCTGATTGGCTCAACGCGCACAAGGTACAAGTCAGGTCATTCAGGTCCTACTTGGAACATAAAAAGAAATTCACGCTAGTTTATTAATTTAAGGAGATAGACAAAATGTATTTTAGACACATTATGGAGGTCAAAAAATTACTACCTGGTGAGATGACGTTTATTACTTTTTAATACTTTTTACAAGCCTTAATTTGGTCTAATTTCGTTTTACTACCTTTCACTACCTTTTACAACCCTGAGAACACAATTCAACTGGAATTAATACACAAGAATATTCCTGAAATAAATGGAAAAAACTGATATGTTTTGACTAAAACTGGACTAAAACACCTTGCATTAAAGTCTGACTAAAAGTAGACGAAAATGTTTTAGTCAACTAAAATATGAGTAACAAACATCATTTGTGAAATACTAAAGTGACTAAGAATGAACCAAATTAACAATGTTCAGGTAATGCGATTGTAATTGAATTTCTCTGTGCATGTAAACGCAACCGACCTTAGCTCGACTAAGACTGGTCGGGACACGCCCCCTTCTGGGAATGTGACCAGAAATACGCCTGACATCACATAAGTCTTTCTTTCCTTTCATCTACAAATGAACGTTCATCTATAGCTTGTCCGTCCATGGGAGTGGATCTGTCCTTCAGTGTGGTTCTCCCCAAGATTTCTTTTTTTTTCCCCACTGGGTTTTGGAGTTTTTTTCTTGCCAAGAAAGAGGGTCTAAGGACAGGGGATGCTTGGGATCTATTTCTGTGGTTGATTGTGCTCTCCTGTAGAGCCCTGTGAAACAACGTTAATAAAAACAAATGAAATTGAATTGAATAAGTTACATGTAATAATTCAGAGTTTAACAGTATGTACTAAATATACTGAGCTGCTGGATCTTTCTCCATACCTTCATTGTTCTTCTTCTATGGTGCCAAATGGAAGTGTGTTAGTGCCACCTAGTGTCTGGGAGTGAAATAGTATGGCATGTAAATGCTGACTAGTGGGAGACTCCAGTCCCCTCAGTCCTTAATTGGAATAAGGCAATTTTAAGTGCATGTAAACAAACTATGTTCAAGTGTGATTGGATTCATGTTGTTCTGGTTTATGTTGAGATTGCATTCCATGAGCAAAGAATAACCCAAGCCAAATTCCTCTTGTGTGTGTTCACCAGTGAAGCTGAAGCATGAAGACCGCTGCTGTACGGTGGTCGCACATGCCAACAGAAATACAGTCAGTAGTTAGATCTGACATCTAATGAAAATGACATGATACTGGTGGTCTTTCGGGTTGTTTACTTACAACTTAGCAGTTGAATAAGAATATAGCAGATCAAAACATCACATTAGAGGGAAGCTGGGGATAATAAATCCATCCTTCATTCATACAAGAAAGTCTCCGTTAAGTTGCAGTCGGATTGTCTATTAAAGGAGACTAGCTTCTGACGGACCGGCTTTTGATGCAGAACCAGATTCTCAAAGAGGAATGGGATTTCCTAGTGGAGACAGACCTCAAAGCAGAAAATTTTAGTCTAGCCTTCGTTCACCTCCTCTGTGCCCGTCAGAACTATTCCAGTCAATAACTACACAACTACAAACTCACAGCTTCCCATTCTGTTTCGCTAATGTGACAGTAGTGCATTTATGTATAAATGAACATCAATGATTTTCTCCATTACTTTATGGTATTTAAGACAAATTAAACCAGCCTTTTGTAACAAGAAATGTTTTGGATGAATCACAACTGTACTGTAATCTACATAACAACCTCCTCCTTCCGCCCTCCGCCTCGACTTCACCACTTCCCGGGGCCATAAGCTCGCTGCGCCTCGTGCACAAAACGTCGTCAGGAGGGACACCTTTTCCTCCAGTGCGCCAACTGCATCGCATCACCAGGGCGGGGACGTACAACAGGGTCAGGGCCCACATACAACAGGTGCCAGGGTTCAGCTGTGATGTCGGCAACCCCCCCCCCCCCGACACATGCAATTCAGAGGGTCTCCCAGAAACCCCCATGGTGCAATGAAAGTGATGCCAGCTGAGGTGGGATCCCAACCCCAGGTGCATGTGGAGCAAAATTAGTGGACCCTAACGGATAATAATGGTGATGTTCATCCCCCCAGCAAATCACACCCAGGTTATAACTGACAACATTGCATCACCATAGTGGTAATGCAACTCCTGTGCAGTTTAGAATTGGTTTCAGATTTTACTAATGACTTTAAATTACTTTCTCCATTAAGGCCCCTCAAATGCAGGATATAAAGCTACAGAATCAGTAACATCTTTTAAATCACTTCAGAAAAACACATTTCTATATACTTGCTTTGATGTGATGTTCTGTTTTAAATGTTTGAGATTTTTATTTTACTGTAACCTGTTTTGATTATTCATTTATATGGGCCCTTTTCAGTATCTTGTCTTGTGGGGGTTGCAGGACACAATCCAAATACATCATGTGAGCTACCGTGAAATCAAAACTGAAAATTAACATGTTTTTAGCATCTCATTCCTGACATGATTCCTTTTTTATACAACAGATCTTACAAAATATTTTCACAACTTCTAGCCTGCATCCACTGCACCCCCTGCTCTGCTCTACGGGGTCCTCACATATGCTGTGCCTCATGAATTTGTCATATTTCCCCCCGTATCTGGACGCTGATTGACATACATGTTTTATTCCATTCCTTCATTTTTACATTGATTTGACAGCATCATGTTATATAATCTCTACCCTTTCAACTTCAATATATTTATTTGGAGTTTAATGTTTTTGTATTTCCTGTACATATGTCTTTTTTATGTTGTATTGTTTTATTTGTTGTATTAGTGTTTGCATCTTTAAAGAAACAAACCATTCTGTGTACCCTTTGTCTTTGTTTGTCAAAGCACTTTGTAAATGTTGTTCTTAAAGGTACTGTATAAATAAAAAGAATGTATTATTATTATTATTGCCCTTACATAACCCAAGCAATAAATAATACAGCTATTCATCCAGAGAGAGACAAATTTACTACTGCTTCTCTGATAAATATGCATATTTCTGTTCCATTTACAACGTATATGTAGTATATACACAATAAATCTAACCGGTGGAGCTTGTACTAATGACTATTTGGTTGCTTTTCACATGTGTTCATACTCACAGCTATTTGTCAAATACATGGAAAGGACATGCTTCATGATTTTTACAGAGCATCATGTGATCTTCAGTCATGATTATGTAAGAGATGGAGGGAAAAGGAGGTTGTTATTTTGAGTCTGTTTACAGTATATTTTCTAAAGAAGAATCAATTTCTGTATTCTATGCAAAATTTTATTGCCCCAGTCTGGGGGAATGAATAAACTGTAGTCATGGGCCAGTTCTCTGACCTCCCGCCTGGTCACAATTTCAGCTTCAATCATCCACCTGCTTCTGCAGTCAATCAGTCATAAACCTGTTCTTAACTCAGGTAATCATTTGACTCATCTGCTCTACTTAAGCCTCAGGTTTTACAACAGTCAGTGTCAGAACATCTTGACTCCATAGATAACCCCAGGCTGACCCTTGGGTTAGCCCTGCCTGATTCTCCCTGTACTTCTGACCTGCTGCTGTGTTTTTGGCTACGAACATTGCCTATTGTCTTGGTGCCTCAGCCTGCTGTGGAGTTCACTACGGCTTACCGTTCCATCTGGCTGAATCTCGGTACTTCACTGGACTCTCATGACATCTACACTCACTTTCCCCTCTCCCTAATATAAAATAAAGACATTCTATTGCTGATTCCGTGCTGTACTTAGGTCCTCGTTACAAGCCATTATTAACTATGATGTACCTACATCCTCCTATGAGGTCTTGACAATGAGGGTTTTTGGGGAATCTGAACCCGTCTGAAATCTAGTATTTATTTTTTTAAATGGTTTACATATTTCCTGTACATTAGTCGTATGTATCTCAATACAGAAAATACAAATTGCCTAAATATGGTCATTATACCTTTGTTAAAACACAAAGTTTTTCACAGTACTGTGTATGTCAATCAGATTTGGTACATCTAGAAACCTCATATCACACATTTTGATGCTATGTCATTATCTGACCAAACATGAAAAATCACGTCATGACACTATTAACTTTTTGTTACAAGGTATTTAAATGAAACCATTAAATTAGTAAGGCTAATTATGAAAAGGTGTAAAAAAAAACCAACGACAACCTAATAATTGCTTTGTACATGGTTTGTGTTCTACAGCTTGTTTGTACATTAGTGTTCCAATTTTAGTACATTGTAGATTAGAACGCATGCAGTCGTTCATACAAATACTTATACACCCCATATATATATATATATATATATATATATATATATATATATATATATATATATATATATATATATATATATATATATGGGGTGGCACGGTTCACAAAAGTTGCGGTACGGTTTATATCCTCTCTACATGTTGCTGTGTAGTCCTGGCCTCTCTATGACTACTGGGTTCACCAACAGGATCAGACTGGCTCTGCTCGGCTCAATCCTACTGGGAGCTTAAGTCAGGGTTCAGTGTCTAGCCCAAGGACACTTCGACATGTGGACATGCCCACAGAGCCGGGATGCGAACCACCAACCTCTCGGCCATTGGGCGACCTACTCTACCAACTGAGCCACAGCCAAGAAATGTAGTTTTCTTAAAATCTCATCTCGTCTTGATTTCGTGAACCAAATCTCATGTCTCATCTTGTCTCATGAGTGGAGTGTCTCATCACACCCCTACTATGTATACTAGCATCAGAATAAGGTTTAAAGGGTTTATTGATCACAATTTCAATCATGAAATTAATCGCTCCGTCTGGGGATTAATGTCGGTGAGTGAAACAGCTGTTGAGATGAGAAGCAGGGTCAGACAGGCAAAAATCAGAACAGTCAGAAACAGAATCCAAAACAGTTACAATAATCCAGAAATAAGTCAGTCCACAGATCCAAGGGAGCGTCGGTTCCAAAGGGGGCAAGGCCGAATTTGAGTCCAGAATCTCGTCGCTCGTCTGTTCGCCGCTTCTCCGTCCATTTCTATTTCTGTTCTAATAGCTTATTTAGTTCCCTAACAGCACTAATCTGTCTCTGAGCTGCCCCTTGCACTCACAGTACTTATACCTAGCTTTTTAGTTTAGTTTTGTTTTCGTTTATCGTGTTGTTCTTACTTTCGCTGCCCCAGTGCTACCTCCAGTTGGCTACTGCTACTTCCAGCTACAGCCTGGTTCCATATCTCCACCACCTTGGATCCGTCTGCTGTGTGACTGTTCCATCTGAGAAACTTTCTGGTGCTTCCCTGTCCTCGGCATGCTCTGGACAGCGGTCATCTGCCTCCTTGCTCTCTGTCCGCGGGAGCCCTGCCTGCGATCGCCCGCTGACAGTGCTGGCCTGCCGGTTAGCCCCTCTGTGCTACTAGCTAACACAGTGGGGCTGCCTGCTAGCATTGTTTGGCTAGCGGTTAGCAGAGCCGGGAGCCCGTCAATGATAACACCGGATAGCATGACGATACACTACTCCTCCGCTGAACTCCACCGCCTCAATATCCCCATCACCTCTGGAGTCATAACCACGACCATCAAAGAACATGGACTTCTCCGCCGGCCTCGCTATTGCCATAGGGGCAGCCAGCGAAAGTTTGTTGTTCACGCTCACTCTGCCAACTCCATTCCCTCTGTCTGGTCCAGGCACCGTCCAGCTGTGACGTCACGCAATCACCACAACAAAACTCACGTGCGCCCTGTCTGTCTAAGAGCCCTGCCCAAGGCGCCTCATCCCATCAGCATTCCACCCCACCTCAACTGCGCACTGTTCAACTCCCGTTCACTTAACAACAAGGAAGCCATCATTAATGAATTCATCACTGACAATAACCTGGACTATCTCTGTATTAATGAAACATGGCAAAAACCTCTGGATTACATCTCATTAAATAAATCAACTCCTCCCGGCTACTGTTATATGGACAAACCCCGACTGGACAGCCGTGGTGGTGGCATTGCTGTTATCCACCGCCAAAACCTCAATATTACCAAAATTCCCATGCAGTCCCCACCATCATTTGAATCCCTCACCTTCAAACTACCCGGCTCCAAACCACTGGTCATCGTGGTCATTTACCGACCCCCAAAGCCCAACTCTTCCTTCATCTCCGACCTGTCAGGATTCCTCACTCAACTCTCTGCCATATCCCCATCTGTCACACTTCTTGGTGACTTTAATCTTCATATAGATTCTCCCGTTTGCACAGCCGCAGCTGAATTCATGGAAACCCTGTCACTGTTTAACTACACCCAACACGTTGACTTCCCCACCCATGTCAAAGGCCATACCCTAGACCTCATCTGCTGCACCGACACCAGCATCAGCCATATATCCAGCACCAACTTCGGACAAAGCATCTCTGACCACCTGGCTATCTCTTTCCACATTCACATCCCTACCCCCCAAGTGAAACTCAACCACACCATTCGCTTGCGAAATCTCAAATCCATCAACTCCTCCTCCCTCGCCACCTCCCTATCTGATGCCATCTCCGCCTCCCCTTTCACACTGACGGACTCTCCCACAGAACTGGTCGACATCTTCAACAGTTCACTCACCTCCTGTCTCGATCAGCTCGCACCCATTCGAACCCGCTCAGTCACCTTCACTCACACCTCCCCCTGGTACACGGACGAACTCCGTGACCTCAAGTCAAAGGGCCGTCAGCTGGAAAGGCTCGCCAAGAAGACCGGCCTAACCATCCACACTGACATGCATAAACAGCACATGCAGCTCTACAAGGACACACTCAACTCCACCCGTACCTCACACTATTCCGGTATTATTCAATCAGGCAGCGGCAACCCCAGAGAACTATTCTCCACAATAAATAAACTCCTCAAACCCATGGACACCATCTCACACACCTTCACGGCCGAGAAATGCAACAACTTCCTGACCTTCTTCCATGCCAAAATAAAAAATATCCATAACCAGCTTGCCACTCCCCCGCCTGGACCTGAACATGACACCCCCACTCCCCCCACCCACAGCTTCTCCTCATTTACGAACATCACTCCATCTGACCTAGAATCTGCAGTTGCAGGCATGAAGTCCTCAACTTGCTCTCTGGACCCCCTCCCCACAAACCACATCAAGGCCTGCCTCACAACTCTCTCCCCACTCATCACAAAAATTATCAACTCCTCCCTCTCCTCTGGACTCGTACCCTCTCCATTAAAGCTTGCCTCCATCACACCCATCCTGAAAAAACCTGGTCTTGACCCCGACTCCCCCAACAACTACCGCCCCATATCCAATCTCCCATTCCTGTCAAAAATTCTGGAACGCATCGTCACAACCCAAATCACTGGATACCTGGAAACAAACGACCTTTATGAAATATTTCAATCTGGATTCCGCACCAAACAGCACCGAAACAGCCCTCCTCAGAGTAACAAATGACCTTCTGCTCTCCTCTGACTCCGGTTCACTTAACATCCTCATTCTACTCGACCTCAGTGCTGCTTCTGACACCATCCACCATTCCATACTCATCTCATGTCTCAAATCCCTTGGAATCACTGGTACCGCCCTCTCCTGGTTCAAATCATACCTCACTGACAGACACCACTTTGTTTCCATAAACAACTCCCAATCAGTCACATCACCCGTCACCCATGGCGTCCCCCAAGGTTCAGTACTCGGCCCCCTCCTCTTCATCCTCTATATGCTCCCCCTTGGTCAGATACTCCGCCGTCACGGCCTCCGCTTTCACTGCTATGCCGATGACACCCAACTTTACCTCTCCTGTACCACCATCACTGCCGCCACACATTCTACTCTCACCTCCTGCCTCACTGAAACAAAAACATGGATGCAATCAAAATTCCTTCAACTCAACTGCAATAAGTCCGAAATCCTCATCATTGGCCCTGACTCCCTCACCTCGTCCGCCCTCAGCTTCTCCCTCAATATCAATGGTACCAATGTAATCCCCTCCTCCCAGGTCCGTAACCTCGGAGTCATCTTTGACCCCACCCTCTCCTTCCAGTCACATGTCAACCACATCACAAAAACCGCCTTCTTCCACCTACGCAATATCGCCCGTCTTCGCCCCTGCCTCTCTCACACTGCTGAAACTCTCATTCACTCATTTGTAACTTCCAGACTCGACTACTGCAATAGCCTCCTCTACGGCCTCCCCACCAAAGTTCTCAAAAAACTGCAATATGTTCAAAACTCTGCCGCTCGCCTGCTTACCAGAACCCGACCACATCACACCCATCCTCCGTGACCTCCACTGGCTCCCAATCAAATACAGGATCAATTTCAAAATCCTCATAACAACATACAAAGCCCTCAACAACCAGGCCCCACCCTACCTTTCCGAACTCACCCACCGCCATGTCCCCTCCCGCTCTCTCAGATCAAGTGCTGCCAACCTCCTCAAGCTTCCTAAGGACAAGAAGCGAACTTGGGGTGACAGAGCTTTTTCAGTGGCAGCCCCCTCACTGTGGAACTCACTGCCCATACAGATCAGATCTGCCCCCACCCTCTGTATATTCAAAACTACTCTCAAGACCCGCCTTTTTAGACTTGCCTTCCCTACCTAAACCTACGCTCTCCTTTTTGTGTTTGTTCTTGTTTTGTTTCTGTTTTCTTCTTGCTTTTAACTTCTTAACCCATTATTTTCTATTAACTTATTATAGGCATTAAAATTGTTTTTATCGCTACCATGTAAAGCATCTTTGAGTACCTAGAAAAGCGCTATATAAATTGAATGTATTATTATTATTAGAATCCAGGCTAAAGGTCATTCATAGAACACATCCACAGAACAGACAGACAGGGGGCAAGCAAAAACCCAAAACCAGAAAATCAGTTTAAACCAAAGAAGAATAAATGCTCATAGGTCACATAAGGAGGCAGAGGTTCTCACGCAGCGTGAAGACACACAAGGGTTTACATACTCTACAGACAGGTGTTCCACATGAGGAGAAACTGAGGGGTGGGACAAACAGTGGTGGCAGGAAGCAAAGTCAGAAAAAGTAACATGAAGCCATACAGCAAAATAAAAGCCCAGAAACTAACAAAAACAGCGCATGATGCTCATAAAAAAAAAACACTTACAAGACACGGAGTACTTAAGTCTTAACAGCAAATCTGTTCCTGCTACATCAATTAATTACAATTAGAACAAAACATACATGTTGAAAACATGTATTCAAACAAGTGCCTTCAACATGATTCTGAAAAGAACCATCCATCACAATTATTGAAATCGTTTTGGTTAAATAAGGCATGACAGTGTTACAGTTTTACACCATAAAACTAGTCACTATAATTAATAATAAAATAACTGTCGTGAAACTGTAAAATAAAATCCAGGGGATTCTAAACCTTTTCCATCCACACTTCAAAAACAAAACACTATTTGGAAACATTTGTGTGGTCAAGGCAACATCCGACAACATCATCTGGGACAAAATGCCTAAAAGAGCCGACTGGCAACAGCAAACAAAAGTTAAGCAGCTGAAAAAAAAATAACTTATAGAATTTCAACATCAGCCACATTCCTGCCTCGAGGTTTTTAAATCCCTGGGAAGAAATAAAGGCATACGAAGTCAATTGCTGCTATGTTAGTGAAGCAAAAACCTCTTTGATGGAAGGGTTTGTTTACTCGTAAATATGGAGCAGTTTGCTTAAACAAACTCTATATGCTTTTCTACATTCTGGCAAAATTTTATTCCAACTGTAGTATTCATACATTTCAAGGAATCGAAACAAGGAAAACAAATCTCAAGTGTAAACTGTGACAGACTACATAAAGAGCACTCAAAGCAGATCTAGCATATATATAAATATACATATAGCATACACCATAGGTTGTGTCATCATTGTAGCTGTGGCACTTAGCATTGATGGAGTCCCCCCACCCCCGTTGGCTGCTGCCGGAAAAGGTTCACAGAGAGAAATGTATAGCCCTGCTGACAAAAGGACAATCAATAACTGATTATGCTGAGACGATACAGCGTGCTATCACCCCGAGGTCATGGAACACCATTCACAAACCCAATAAGCTTAACACAGTACAAGCTAACATGCTCAAAAGCAGGCACAGGTGAGAAATAAAAAACCACAACTAAAGCACAACATACATACAGTACATGTGTTGCACCAATCAATGCAAGGTGATGGCTCCTGCTGGTTCACTTCCTCAGAACCCCAGGACCACCAGCACCCCTGCAGGTCCAGGCCCTGGATATTTTCCTCAATCCAACACACACACACACACACAAAGAACAGGCAACAATGCAGGTTTCTACTCTTCCCTTCAGGGTATTAATTTCACATTCATGTCCTTTATGCATAAATGTCAATGGATACAGCAAGTCAATTCCAAACAGAATAATAAATAATGTATTCCACAACAGATCTGAATGGCTTTGTTAGTTTATATTTATGGCGGGGATTTGTACGGAATGTAAGTTATCGCTTAAATAGATCATTAATACCCATTTCCCAAAATGTTTATTTCTATGTTTTGCAAACTCTCTCAATCCTCTGTTTTGTCAGAACAGTTATTAAATGCAAAATGGAATATTGTGCTGAATTCTGCATTCAGTTGAATTTCTGAACCATTGTTTTGAAGGGCCATTCACTTATGCATGTTTGTTACATGTTATTGTTTGCCTTACTTTCAACATTGTACCAATTTAAAACTAAAAAAAAGCACTCAGAGAGTGCCGACTCCACCAAGGCAGGTCAACTACAGAGAAATGGAAAACAGACATTCTGTTAGCTACTGCGGATGTCCACCAGTGTGTGTGTTTGTTATCTACCCATGTGCTCAGACAGCTGGAGTTGGACCTGAACAGGTGGATTTTACTCCTGTGTGATGACTCTCTCAAAGTTCTTGTTTTTAATTTATATATTTTGACAGCATAAATTAAGACAAAAATAAGGTTTGGTTCTTTATATAGAAATAAACCATCCAGTTGTAGATTATTGTGTCAAGTGGGTATAGAATTGTAGCTGATGCAGGCATGTATAAAATGACTGTTAATCATTCAGCTCCCAGATGACAGCTACAACATTCATCATTGTGACCTGTATTCTAAGTTGAATGTCACTCTCTATCTAACAGGCATCTAACAGATATTAGATTTTATCTGTTTTTAAAGCCTTTTTCTATCTTATATTAAGGCTGCCTGCAGAGTCAACACAAGTGACACAAGCAACACATTTCCTTTCACAGTCAACACATTGAATGCAACTGACCTGGGTGACGCATACGGTGCCAGATGCACCAATCAAACTTGAGTCAAAAGTCAACACTTCTGTTGGCTCTTAATTCCCCTGGTTGGCTGAGAACTTGTTGCGAAACGTATCACAGCAACTTGAACCAATTCAATCGCTGTGGGAATTTTCTGCAACTATGTGAACACTCCCCTGGGGATGGCACCTTGGAGTGGCTAGTGTCATAAGCAGGACATAAACATAGCAAACGGGCATTTAGCTTCTGATACTTGGATGCTGTAAAACCCCAAGGAAGAAGTAGCTTCTGATATTGATATTTTTCTAATGTAGCTTGAGCTATGGCTAATGCTAGTCGTCTGCAGGTTGTGCTGTGTGCTGTCTGGTTCCTTCTTGTTCTCTGACGTCACATGAGAGAACAGAGAAGAAAGCTTCCAGTCCTCCCACACACTACGTACAGTAGCAGTACATAAACCAATCAGACCTATCTGACTGACCATGCTGAAACTGTCCCAAAATTGCCCCCCCACGACCCAACAATGTACCATGACACATCAAACCAATTTCTTCCCAACTCTCTACAACTCCTCTGACCATTGTGTTGGTGTATTTGGGCTTAAAATCTTTCTGGGTGTCTTAAAAGTCTGGGTGTCAAAGCAAGTGAACTCAGTGACTGTTCTTCTCCCAGCATTCTAGCTCCTGGGGCAGCTTAGACTGAACTGTGACTTCTATCTCTTTTTAACTGAGAAAGCCTATGGTCAGGTTCAACAGGTTAGGTTTTCACCTAATTTTAAATGCAGAGACTGTGTTGTTTTGTAGAGAATATGCCATTGTAGATATTTTTTTACATTTCTATTTACATACTCTGTATTATAACTGTGTTTGAGAAAAAAAAGTTTGATATGTCATTGTAGCCTAAAGTCTCACCTTTCCAATGATATATAACATGTGGATATTGAAGAAGATTTCAGACTGAGGGGGAGCCCAGGTAGCAGGTGAAGTGAGAGGCTTCCCTTGGGGTGGAAGAGGTTAATATTAATTGGAAGCTGATTCCATAACAGGAGCCTGATAACTAAAGGCTCTAGCTCCTACTGTACTTTTCGAAACTCTGGGAACTTTCAATAGACCTGCATTCTGAGAACGAAGGGGTTCTAATGGGCTAGTACGGAACCAGATCATCTTAAAGATAAGAGGGGCCCATACCATTAATGGTTTTACATGTAAGGAGGAGGATTTTAAATTTAATTCCAAACTCAACTGGAAGCCAGTGAAGGGTTTGGAGCACAGGGGTGATGTGTTCTCTTCTGTTTGATCCTGTCAATGATCTTGCTGCTGCATTTTGAACCAGTTGAAGTTTTTTAAGGAATATTTAGGACACTCTACAAGTAAGGAGTTACAATAATCTAATCTAGATGGAATAAATGCATGAATTAATTTTTCTGCATCATTTTTAGACAGAATATTCTTAACCAGCAGAGAGCTGCTCTATATCACATTCTAATCTCTGCACTAAGATACTGTAGCCAATGGTGTCAAAGGCTGCGCTAAGGTCTAATAACACCAGGACTGATATTAATCCTTCATCATTGGCTAATAATAAGTCATTAGTGACTTTGAGTAATGCAGTTTCAGTGCTGGGATGAGCTCGAAAACCACACTGGAAATGTTCAAATAAACTGTTATCCAGCAGGTGCTGACACAGCTGTTTAACTATTACTCTTTCTAGAACTTTTGAGAGGAAGGGCAAATTATAGGGACATTGATATGTTTACACAGTCATGCAAAGTCCTACTTGTTGCCGTCTTCTTAATAGTCTTCATCATAGAAAACTGGTGTGCAGCAGTATGGAACCCAAATTGAAATAAACTGTGTTTACTGTGGCTGGACTGGTGAAATTTGGGGTCCCCTATGGAGGGTAGATTACATGCCAAGGTTTGCCTACTTCAAAGTTCACCACTGAATTGGAGGGTGCTAGGGGGGTGGAAAATAAGCTGGGGTTGGGGAACAGTGGGAGAAGATACGTGGCAGATGACTCTTAGTATCATGGTTTGTGTCAAAGTGCAATGTGGCCCTCCAGCCAGTGGTGTAGTGGTCCCTGAAGGAGTGAGTATATTCTCATTGTTTGCCTTTTACCCTTTTTTTTTTTTAAGTAGTCAAAAAAAAAAGCAGTTTTAAAAACGCTTTTGGGTTCACCTGATCCTGCAGAAGTGCCTGCAGCAGCGGAATTCCACCACCTCCTCCAGGAACTCCGTCTGGATGAAGTCTGCTTTCAATGGTTTTTCAGCCTCAGTTTTTCTTTTTGCCGCCTTCTGGTTTGGTCCGAGCATCATACATCATTCCATCACAGCGTTGGCAGCATTTCAACGCTGATTGGCTTTCATAGCATGGCGTCGCGTGAATTCGCATGAAAATATTTTAAACTTTTTGTGGCAAGAAGTGCCACTCCAATGCCCAGACGCTCCAACGCGCCGCAGCAACGCATTCAACGTGCCACCCCAGGTGAATCTGCATCCAAATGTGCCTCTCTATTGACCTTGTATGTAATCTCGATGCGTGAATGTGAAAGTTTGCGTTCGGTGTGGCCGTAACATAAGAGTGAAAAAGTTTGGATAATGTAAGAATTCTTACTTATTCACACCAAGAGAAGATTTATTCTTTATTTTTGACTCTTCTAAAGTTGACATCTTAGAAGTACCTCTTCACAATGACCTATTGTTTTACTAATTAATTTAATTGACCATATGTTTTACATCACAACATTTCTAACATATGAATGAATGTTTCTCACAGTAAAGCAGTCATTTTAGAGACTGTAACCTTATTTCTCCCAAAACAAACATATTTCATCTTCATAAAAATTACCTTTTAAGTGACACAGTTACTTAAGAAGCCATTACTCTTATTAAATTGGAGCATATGTTTCCAAATTAACCTCATAATTATGTATGCTTTTCATGCAATATCGGTGTCATTGTGTTTTGTGTGTGTGCAAAAGCAGCCAAACCACAAAAGATTTACATTTTTAATACTGCAAATCCATTACAGCTCTAAAGTACTTTCCTCCAGCCAAACTTTTATTTTTGCAATCAGGACTATGGAGAAGCACTGTAGTATGTGCATTAGCGTGAAGCAGATTAGTAATGTTGGCAAATGTGAGCACTGTAATAGATATAATGTAGAAAAAGGGTGAATATCCAAAGCAAATATGTGTGTGCATGCAAAATAGTGTCAAAAAAAGACAATTATGTTTTTTTTATTACTGCATTGAAATTCTCCTTGTAGTTATTTTGTATTCAGAAATGAGTCTGCACCTAAACACTGTTTATCGCAGCCATTCAACATCTACACAAGTTACAGAATAATCAATAAGGAAATACTGTGCTGTGCTTAAGTGAGAATAAACTGATGATAGCTGGTTTTCATAAATGAAACTCAGTAATAGGCGCAAAGATGTATGAGAAATAATGCTGTTGCAAAGAGAAATGTGAACAAATCTCAGTTCCATGAGATCAGACAGAGGAAGACCCACACCCAAGAGGGAATTTCCAATCAATACTAAAACACAGAGAACAAGTCCAGGCCAAGACACAAGAGAACGATAATGAGAGAGGAGAGCAAGGAAAAAGGTGGGAGGAGAGGGAAGACAAGAGGCAGCATCCAGGTGAAAAGGGGAGAGCGCATTGAGAATAAGAGAAAGAGATTAGAGACCCAAAAAACTTGGTTAGGATAGGGTGAAAAAAAAACTTTTTTTTTTTGGCAGGGTTTGTGCCTCGGAGCATTAGTGTGGAAGATTTACTATCTGGTACTGTAATTGCTTTAAGCAGCTATGAACAAGTGCTCATTTTGCCTAGGGATATGTGACATAATCAGAGCTCCAGCCCAGTGAAGAGACTCTCAAGCCAGCAGAACAGACGGCACCAAGCGCTGACATTTAGCCTCCTGCATGGACTCCGATGAGCATGAAGATTTTTCATTATTGTCCCAAGTCCAAGTATGCAGACCTCCCTTCCAACAACCCTTTACAATTTCATATTAGTATGCATTCTGTGTTACAACTAAACTAAGACTGTGTTCCTGCTATACATATCTCGGTAATTTACAGTTAATCCATAACAGCATATGTCTAATCACAACCCACATCCCAAAGGTCCAGCTCCATCTTCGCATAACATCTGTTTCCTATATGAAATGAAATTGTGCATTCATGATATATGGGGAGAACATGCAAACTGCACTCACAAATTTCTAAAATGTGTGTGAATGTGAAAGTGATTGTCTATATATGTTCAACCCTGCAGTGCCCTTAAGAAACTTAGGAAAATGCTCTCTTGACATACAGTTTGGATATGGACAAAGACAGCAGTCGGATGACACGTAGCCTGCACCGGCACACTACGCTAGTTGTTGATGTGACATCACAAATTCATGTTGTTATAGCGATTGAATAATTCCTTGCAAAAAACTGGCTACTCATACAAGGTGTACCCTGCCTTCACCGCTTGGAGCTGGGATAGGCCCCCCAGCGAACCCCATGACCATAGTGAGGATAAAGCGATTTTGGGCGATGATATATAGATATACAGAGATAATTCATATTAATGTGTATATTCTGTATAAATTTATGTATTTTATATATAAATTTTGTATATAATTATTTATTTATAGAAGTAATAACTCTTGTGTGCTGTGCTATAATCTTGCTGCTATAAACATGGAATTTCCCCTAGTGGAACAAATAAAATATTCGTATCTTATTCTTATGTTATCAGAATCAGCTTTATTGCCATATAGGTGTACACATACAGGAATTTGCTTCTGGTTACAAGTGGTGCCCTCACGTACCAGTAAGAAGAGAAACATAGACTCGACAAAACAAGACATAAATAACATAACATAAATAACAGCATGAAATAACATACTACTATGCCAATGTGGTTATGTGCAATGGTTGAGTATAGTGATCTTATGTACATGTTTATAAACAGTATATACAGAATATATTGGATGTAGGTAAGGACACAGAATGTTCCTGGGTCGTGGCACTTCTGATACTCTGTTACTCGTGTCAAGTGTTCATCAGAGTGACAGCCTGGGGAAAAAAATCTCTTCCGGTGTCAGGATGTTTTGGCGTACAGAGCTCTGTAATGCCTGCTGGATGGGAGGAGGTGGTGCAGGTGATGTCTGGGGTGTGAAGGGTCTGGAGTAATGCCACCTGCCCGTTTATTCACTCTGGCTGTGTACAAGTCCTGAATGGAAGGCAGGCTGGTACCGATGATCTTCTCTGCAGACTGGACTATCTTTTAGAGTTTGTGTTTGTCCTGTTAGGTGGCTGATCCAAACCATCCTATCTCATCTTATCACCTCCACTGAGGTTATGTTTTTGCTGGTGCTGGTTTGTTTTTTCTGTACAACATAACTAGAAAACTTACGGATGGATTTTGATGACATTTTTAGGGTATGGTGGTAATGGGGAGATCAACAAATGATTAGATGTTGATGGTGATCTGTGCTCTTTTTCTAGTATGGTTAATTTCACCCTATTTATTTTAAATATTGAGGATAGAGGATCTTCTGAAATCAATGTTTTTTTGTTTTTTTTTCAAAGTGTGAGCATTTCCACTATGACACACATATTTCAACAACTACCATCCTCAAGAATGGCACTGGCTCATTGAAGATACTGATCCCAACCTTTGTGCACATTAATGTAAATTTGCTCAAGATGTTTTGTTATGTGTTGTTGTAGAAGGTAATGAGGTATGGCGTAAAGTTTTTACAACCAAAAATTTAAATGCAATTAAATTGAATTTAATTTAAAAGTACAGCTACAAAATTTATTTATTTTTATTTATTTTACAAACTGCCTACATTTACACAGTATTCTCACCTCTTTTTGATATCATGTCTTAAATTAACTGTAAAATACAATAAAAAATATTATCCATCATCCAATTTGTTTCTCATCTGTTGGGTACCTTGTTAGATTTCCTAAAGTATTAGTTTTAATATTTCTAGTGTGGGCCTTCTGGTCTTTGTTTGACAGTAAAGCCCTCAACATGAACTTTGCAAGTCACCAACTGTAAACTGAATGGACTTAACTGTGTTATTGGAGGTTTTCTTTGCTGAGAAGGAGGGCCTGAGGATGGGACATTAATCAATTTCCTTCATCTGCAGTTTATAGGACTGTTTCTTCATATCCAACTTAAACCCTCTGAGACTACCTTGTAATGATACGTACAGTCGGGCTCTACAAAAAATTAGTTGAACTGAATTTAATGTGTGGACATGTCTGTCTTAGGTTGTTTTGTTTTAATACAGGTATACTGCATAACAAGGCAAAATGAGAACTGTGCTCACAGCCAGGCTCTGCATCTGACTGTGCCATAGCCTGGTGAGCCAGAGTATGAGTGTCAAACTATAGACTGGACCCACACCAGCAGAAGGCTAGCAGCTGCTCAGGGCTGTGGGTGGGACCAAAACTGTTGTGGTTCAAATATGATCAATCAGTGGAACAGTGACTGTGATGTTTTCTCAGAGTGACGGAAAGCAGTGGGAAACAGCCTACCATGGAGATAAACAAAGTCAGATTAGCCTTTTTGCTACCAGTGGAGTGACCTGGTATATTAAACGTTTGCCATAACCAGTCAACAAAACACCAAAAATGTCCTTCTTCAAGAGGAATGAAAAGAATGCATCTTTCTGTTCATCTGCCAATGAAAAACCCAAGTTTAAGTCTTCTAAAAACCATTCCAAACCTGAGTCAAAGCAATGCTGTTCTCTAGATGTAGCCATCTTCCTTGTTGTGCTGTTTCCACTGTCGCATGGTTGTGTCATCATCCTGCCAAGCCCCGCCCCAAAGGCAAAGGAAAATAAAACATTGCATTGTGATTGGTAGGCAGAGTTAGCCAGCCTGGTGTGGCTAATGCTAGGCTTAGCGAGTCTAGACCAATGCACCAGGCAAAAATTCATGTAGATTACTAAGGTAACTGAGCCAGGGCTTGGTTCACAATATGTTAGTAATAGTACATAATGTCTTTGCAGTTGCTCCATTTTAGTGATTGAGGTTATGTCTCCCTATCACCACTAATATTACTTCCTCTTGAGACTAGTTTTTTTGTTTACAAAACTTCCCATAAATGCACAATGTCGTCTGGCCTCATCTTAACGCCATAATGATGAAATGAGAAAAGACAAGTTACTATTATACATTCAAGGTAAAAAAAAAAAAAAAAAAGAAAAAAAGTGAGAACAAAACATTAAATGGTTTTACTTTTTGATCATTTCTTTCTAAGTATGTGACACTAGAAACATATCTATGTCCTCGTCCAAATCCTGAGGAGATAAGCTGTGCCCCACTTAGTGTCCACTTTTACCTCTGCCAAGGAGGTATCAAATTTGAGTCTTGTTTGTCTGTCTGTCAGCAGGATTACGCAAAAAGTTCCGAACAGGTTTTGATTAAACTTTCAGGAATGATAGATAATGGGTCAAGGAAGAACCCATTAGATTTTGAGTAATGAAGGTCAAAGGTCAAGGTCACTCTAAAGGTCAGCAGCTAAAACCCATCAGTGGTAATATCTCAGGATTCAGACAAGATAGAATCTCTTGGTTTTTCATTCACATCATCTCACCTTTGGACATCAGATGGGTCAACACCACAAGCAAGTCCTGAGTTCAATTCCAACACCATTCGCTGTGGGTGGGACCTTTCTGTGTGAAGTTACATATTCTCCCCATGTTTGTGTGGGTTTTCTTTGGGCACTCTAGCTCCTCCCAGCATCCAAAGACATACACTGACAGGTTAATTGGTTAATCTAAATTGTCCACAGGTCTGAATGGGACCTTGGTTGTTGGTCTCCATATATATATTCAGCCCTGTGATGAACTGAAGACATGTCTAGAGTGAACTCTGCCTTTGTCCATAAGTAGTTGGGATAGGCTCCAGTGGCCCTAGTGAAAATAAAGCTGGTACAGAAATTTAATGATTTTTATTTTTTCCTCACTTACTGTACATCTAAAGAAAGAACAGCTACTGCAACTGTATGGGGAAAAAAAAATCTGTATCCAAGCATCCACAGGTTAAGCCCCAGTGCACTCTTTTCTCTTTCTCCTGGAAGCTTGGCCTTTGATCATTGTGTGCTGTTCTATCTTGGCTGGCTGCTGTGGTGGGGAGATCTTACAGTACACAGCTTATTAGATTTTGCAGGAGGAAGCACTCTACTCTTCCTGAAAAAACAAAGATTAAATTGTCCTGCAGGAAAAGGCTGAATTGCCCCTCAATTGATGTTGTTTCGCAGTTGGCAGTACGTCTCGAGCATGGAACAATGCACATGGTATTAATGGATGGCTCCCTTATGGGCAAGCTAATGTGGCTTCTTATCAACATTTGATCCAAATTGCATCATGTTCTTTTAATGAGGAAGCAATTCTGCTAAGGGGTTGTATTTCCCAGAGATTGAAAAAATAAGTCAGGTTCATACATCTCTGCATATTTATGCGTGCTTTTGATGTACAGTACGATATACCAAGGGACACTGACTAGCCACCACGCAGTATTGATTTGATGCTGTCTTGTGCACATATGTTTGCTCAAGGTGGGAAAATGCTTCTGGCTGCTTGTAGAGAAGCAAGCACATGGCTCAATCACACACTTTTTTGTGGCTGTTTTTTTTTTTTTAATGCTTTCAGGTTTTCTGTTCATCCAGCTGTCCAAATCTTGTGAGGAACATCTTGGAATTCCTTCAGATTGAGCACACATGTTCACTTGGACTCAAGAATCAATTGATTATCCCCTCAACATCGATTTTTGCCAATTTTCATCAAACCATTTCCATTGCAGAATCGGCCAAATTAGTCAGGAATCATGACTAACCAATGGCAGTTTGGATATTTTCTTACAGAATCAGTAGCCTGAAAATAATTGTGGTATCAATAACCTGTGATAGATCCCTGCACATCTCTTCATCTATCTGATTATTCACCTGATTCTTCTCCAACTTCACTCGCTCTTCACCTGTGTTTTTATCAAATTTTTTGATTTTAATAACATTTTTAGTCATTTATTAATTTTTTGTTGTTTTTTTTTTACAAGACCTTAAGTCTAAAAATGAACACCTGGATATGCAGCGTATCAGTAAACGGGAGGGGGAAAGTACTGTGGGACTGAGTAGGAGTAATAATTTCATTAGCTTTTTGTTACATTATGCTTTTTGCAAATTGGTATCATACACACATTTATGTTGTGTGGTATACACCTATACCACCTACATGTTTGACGTTTACAGCAAAAATTAAGCTTGTGAAAATCAGTGAAGTATTCAACAACTTGGGTTGATTAATTGCGCCAACTTGTCACTGCGCCTGCCAAACAGATGACACTCTTAACTTAAATGGCACCTGCATTTCTCATCAGTGCCAATAGGTGGTAACAGCCAATGTGGCATCTACTCTTATGTCTATGGACAGAACAAACACGGAGCTGCCCTGAACTTTGCCTGGCTGACAACAGACAATACATGACAAAAATTGGGCTGATATATCGGCTGGTTGATGTATCTGTTAATCATTAATACATTTACAACCATGTTTTCAGATCAAATACATCAACACATAGGCAACTTCACATTCACCCATTCACACACACACTCACACACCAGTAGGTTTCTAAGTTTTTTTTGTTTTTTTTTGTCAGTCCTACTGGGAGCCTTAGAAAGGGTTCAGTGTCTTGCCCAAGGACACATGTGGGTGTGGCATACAAAGTCATAGTTGGGTTGAGAAAAATAGTTTTGTCATAATTTGAATGTTTAACATGGTTTTGATTCAGTGCAGTTCATGTTCAGTGTGGTGAGAATTGTATGTGTGAATATGCAGTAGCCAACTCCGACCAGCTGTGGTCAAGGGCACGGGTAGTCTCGTGAGACAATATGAGAACACACGAGTGGCTGTTCTTGTGTATGTACTACAGTGTGCCGAACTGCCAGTGAATTGCCCTTGTTTTTCTTTATCTTTACAGGTAAGGAGGGAGTGTCAGAGTTGTTCGGTAAATGTGTTAGATTGTGTTATAATTGTAAGTTCAACTGTATAGTGTTGTTTGTTAGCGTTACTCGTTAAGAAAAAGTAACGGTTGGGAAAATGGCTAGCTAGTAGCAAGGGTAGCCTTGTTACAACTCGTGAGCACGAGGCATTAGACCGACCGTTAGTGTGACAATGTTAATTGATATAATTACTTCTTGTATTCTGTATTGTTTTTCTATCTGTTTAACATGCATAATGATTGTTTTTATGTGCATTATTTTTTGTGTGACAATATGAGAACACACGAGTGGCTGTTGTTGTGTATGTGTAAGACTGTGTGCCGAACTGCCAGTGAATTGCCCTTGTTTTTCTTTATCTTTACAGAACAAAATAAAAGTAACATTTAAAATTAAATGTGTAGTGGAGGGCCATGTCCTTCTGACACACGCTATATGGATAGCCATAGCCAGGACACGAACCGCCAACCTCTCTGTCATTGGGCGACCCACTCTACCAACTGAGCCTCAGGCAGGGGGGCAGGGGTTGTAGTGCCGAGCACCACTTGTTAATTTTGGGATGGTTCAGAGCAGGAGTAATTTTTTTAAAATTCATTAGGTATGTCCAGGAAGGAAATGTGTGTATTTTTTTTGTTAATTTTTTTATTAGTGGGAACTAAAGAAAGCTGGCCAAGCACCAGATACCAGAATAAACCCAGTTTCATGGAAGATGCAGCTTCAAACACACACAACCTGTACCTTTTCAGCAAATCTCATAAATCCACAGTTCAGTGAAATAAAAAAAAACACATCATTGCCTAGACATTTATTTCATTTACTCACATTAGCCACATCATCTAGCCTCATTTAGCCTGTTTAAACAGACACACGCTTGGCCAGTTGTGCCATGCCAAAGGTGGGCTATTCATTCTTTTACAGGATTTATACACAAAGCTTTTTGGCATCACTTTATATTGGAGATAAAGAATTAGCTGCTGGAAGGAAAGCAATCTGTGAACATATAGCCAAGAGATTTGGGATTCAGAGTGTAACACCATGTTCCTAAGACTTCAAAAGGACTTTGTGAGTGTGGATATGTGTGCACTGTACATTGGCATGGTAACATCTGGATGAGTCCAGCATATTTCGTATTTACATAGTGTCTGTGTGCTGAAATGTGTTAAGCATTATCATACAGCAACATGTTTTCATCCCTCTTGACATGTTTGACTAAATGGTGTAGAGTACCAAATGTCTTGGTAAAAATTGCTGCTGTAAATAACTAGAGGAAAAAAAATCAATGGAAATTGCATTTGACTGTAAAAATTAAAACCTTGTGACTAAATGTATGATTTAGAAAAATACCTTATTTAAATAACTATTATAGATCAACTTCCAATGCAGGTAATATTACTACCATTTCTCAGACTGCGTAGGTTTTCCAGATAGCGTTGGGTCCTGAAAGGGTTTCATTATGGGGTGAAATTACTGCCAAAACCTCACACACACAAAACATTTGTTTTATTCACAGCCAGTGATTCACAAACAAGCTCATTCTCATCTCGTCACCTGACCCCACTCTATCCTCACTAGGGTCGTGGGGGTCACTGAGGGCCTAATCTAGCTACAATGATTGAAGGCAGTATGAGTCTCCAGCGACTGTGGTTCAGTTGGTAGAGTGGGTCGCCCAATGACCGAGAGGTTGGCGGTTCGCATCCCAGCTGGCTGTTCACATGTCGAAGTGTCCTTGGGCAAGACACTGAACCCTGACTTAGGCCCCCAGTAGAACCGTTTGACCTTAGAAACCTACTGGTGTAGTATGAGTGTGTGTGTGAATGGGTGAATGAGAGGCTAATGTAAAGCGCTTTGAGCACCATGAAGGTGGAAAAGCGCTAAATAAGTGCAGTCCATTTACCATTTACCATTCATCTCAGGGCTGAACATTCACACCTATGAGCAATTTAGTTGAACCAATTAACCTATCAGTGAATGACTTTGGATGGTGGGAGGAAACTGGAGTACTCAGAGAAAACCCATGCAGACTCGAGGACAACATGCAAACTCCACACAGAAAGGTCTGGTGTGGGAATCAAACCTGGGACCTTCTTGCTGTGCACCATCATGCAGCTCATTATGTAAAATATCATTCACAAAGTCTTAAGTTTGTACATCAAAAAAACGCTCCACAAATGAAATATATATATATATATATATATATATATATATATATATATATATATATATATATATATATCTGCACTTATATTAAAATATCCTTCAAGTGCAAAATAGAATCTTTCAAGTTTACCTTTTTCCTCGAGTACAAAAAAGAATTGTACAGGTAGGAAAAACAATTGGTCCCCCGTGACGTGGCTTTTTGCAGTAACTTTGCACCTTGCTGATTTGCATCTGCAAGATTTAGGATTTATTCACAAATGTCAGTGCATGTGCCGAGAACTGTTTTGTAATTTCCATGCTACAACAGCAGGTAGCGCCGTTGATGCCATATGACGGATAGCCCTGTGCACCATCGATAATGGTGAGAACATTATACATCCATGGGCCAGGCCAGGACTGAGTCATAAAATTAGTTCTGGGTCTTTATGAGTTAAACATTCACACATTCACATAAATAGGCTTCTTTTTTTTTAGCTAAAGAACTGTTTACAAAATTATAGATATAAAGGGAAACCTAAAAAGAACTACAGCACATAAATGTACTATTAACATTAATAATACTATTTGTTCTTGCTTGTATATGTGATATTTTTAGTCTGTGAACTATTTATTCAACAGTACAAAAATATAAAACATTTAATTTATATATATATATATATATATATATATATATATATATATATATATGTATACACACAAAGCCACCCACCCCCTCTCTCTGCTCCGCTGATGGGGGTGCTGAGCTAAATTTTAGGGGTGCTGAAGCATCCCTAAAAATAGCCTAAACTCACCCCTGGCACTTCCAATACAATATTTAGTTGTTTTTAGCCACAGTCGTCTTCATGTAAACAGCCCCCCAGTTTCCCCACCTGTGTCTTGTTTTACCACTGCCCTGTCAGTATTTAATGGATGCCCTCTTGTTACCAGTTTGACCCTGTCTGAAAATACTTTATTTGTCATTAAACACTGCAATGACATTTGTCCTCTACATTTAACCCATCCTTCTGATGCCGTTGGGGTAACCTCATAAGGAGCAGTGGGCAGCCACGCGCAGCATTTACGTACGTTCCAGTATTTATTCCACGTGTTTCACTTTTGCTTGTATTTTTCGGATTCTGCCTTTGAGCTGATGTCTGTTGGATGTGTTTGCTTCGCTGACTGATCACCTGTGTATCAAACCCTGCTTCCCATTAAAGAGACTGACTTTTACGTTCCTTGTCCTTGAGTCGTGCATTTAGGTTCAGCCTCGTGATGTGTCGGTTGTGAATCAAACCTCTCAAAGAGTCGGCTCGTTAACATGAATGATGGGAGCCAGCTCCTGATTGGGAGCCGTTTAGGAACCGCTCTGTGTTTCCTCTCTCTCTCTCTCTTTCTTAAAGCCACACCTGATTGGTCAGTGGCGGATGTTGTCTGTTTCTGCGCTGAGGTGAGGGGTGGAGTTACACATAGAGGGGCGGAGTACTGTAGCATACTGTAGCACACAAGGAGCACACACACAGGAGGGAGGGAGATGAGAGAGCAGAGACCACAAAGAAAACCAACCAAAAAAGTCAAAAAAGTTGAAACAATGAGTGACAACAGGAAACACAACATAATTTGGACTAATTTCAATGACATTGACCAAACAAAGGCCAATTGCAGAGTGTGAAAAACAAAAGTTTCACATAGAGCAGGTTCCACTAATAACCTGGTAATAAATTAATTTAAGCTCCAAAAATTCTGAAGAGCTATTTGAGAGCTGAAGGAACCGACTCTTTTTAGTGAGCTGAGCTGAAAGAACCGTTTCTCTAAAAAGAGCTGGAATTCTCATTACTAGTTCAGCCACCTGTCCATCCAATGCCACAGACTGAACAGGAAATGTGTCACTGTTGGATCTGGCCCGTTAACATCTGAAGGTTTAATGACTGTAAATATTCTAAAAATTCAATAATACATAATCAACATAATCTTTAACTGCAACTATGGTTATTTAAAGTATCCTTTTGAAAATATAAAATTCGTTGAATTCTTTCCATTACCGACAGATATAGTTTTTTCTGGCCTCAGTAACCTTGAGGTTTTGCTTCTAAAATCTATTCCTTGAATCCAAATGAACATGAAGCCAAATTCATATTATTATGTTCATAAAAAAGAACAGTCATGAGGTTTTAATGAGCTTTGTCTTTGTCCTTTAGCCAGGAAATGCAGTGTGTTTCACTTCATCTTTGCAGCCAAAACAATGTTTCTGTCAAAATTTCTATCATTCTGTCAAATCTTTCTTGTTATAGAATGAATGTGAGTGACCAATGGACAGAAAAGATATATAGAGATACATTCTTGATACATCTGAAAAGCCCCAAGAGAAATATCTAGAAACTTTTTTCGGTAGAGTTCACCTCTCCTAATAAGATGGAGTAAGCTTTCAGTGCAGCAGTGATACAGCAATGTCAAAGTTTTCTATTTTCCCTGAGATTTTATCAAGGGAGAAGTAATGTACAGACAGTCCAGAACACAGATTAATGGGGCTAAATGACACATGTCTATGGGCCTCAGGCCTTTTTGGAACTGCATGTCACATTGGTTTGAAAGGTGACAGAGACCGAAAAAAGGACAAGTGAAAAAAGGAAAGACGACTTCAACTAAGACATATTACCATGGCTTCTGGGGGAAAATATGGACTGGGAGCAGAGTGCTGCTGTGGGGGGGCAAATTAAGTATTTTTTTCTCAAAAGCTCTAGTCACAGAGGACAAGTATTACTTATGAACCTCACATAATTTGTAATTATTGTGGGGGTTGTTTGTGATCTTACTCCCATGAGAATCACCATGTCTGTAATTGGTAAAGTACAAAGTACAAATTCCATCCCAAATGTACTACACCAGGGGTGTAGTACATACTTACCCCCTGAACACACATGCACACACACACACACACACATATATATATATATATATATATATATATATATAGATATAGATAAACCAGATGGGGGGGGGGGGGGGGGGTCCTGATTGTAAAGATATTACTAAGGGGAAGAAAAAAAGTAGCAGTGAGTGAAGAAGGAAGAGCCCAGCACCGAATCCCTGTCCCACGGGTGGACATGTAGTATATGGAAGACCGCTTGCTTGGTTGTTATCGCGCCAGGGCCCGAATGCAGGCCAAAGTGGGTAGTAAAGTCCATCTAAGGCTAAATACTGACATCAGAGCGATAGTCAACAAGTACCTGAAGAGAAAGTTCAAGAGGGTGTGAAACTGTTGAGAGGTGAACAAGTGGAATCCACGCAGTCCGCCTGAGGGATTCAACCTCACCGGGTCTGGGTGGGTCACTTGGTGGTGGGAGGGTCGCCTCGCGGGACCTCCCCAAGGGTCTGGCTTGCGCTCCCACTAGGCACATATCCTCTGCTGTGGTCTGCCACGACCGGCTATGCATCGGCCATGAAGGCTCAGGGGGGACACCCTCCACCCACCCTCCCATAGACTCGCTGCGCCTCCTCAGGACGCGAAGCCACCTGGGTATCTGATCACTGGCAGGGCATAAGTGTTAATGGCCTGGATCTTATTTTTGCCATTCAGCTGACTTTTCAGGACCTGCCTTACTCTATGTAGGTATTTGGCTGTGGCTGACTTCCGAGCTGCCTCCTCATGATTACCATTTGCCTGTGGGATCCCCAGGTATTTGTAACTTTCCTGCACATCTGTGATGTTCCCTTCAGGTAGGTCAACCCCTTCAGTTGTAATCAACTTTCCTCTTCTAGATATCATCCGCCCACATTTATCTAGTCCGAATGACATCCCAATGTCTTTGCTGTAGATCCGGGTGAGGTGAATTAGGGAATCAATGTCACGCTCATTCTTGGCATACAGCTTGATGTCACCCATGTAGAGGAGGTGGTTGATGGATGTTCCACTTCGGAACTGGTATACAAAGCCACTCTTTGAGATGATCTGGCTGAGGGGGTTTAGGCCTATGCAGAACAGCAGGGGGGACAGAGCATCTCCTTGGTAAATGCCGCATCTGATGCTCACTTGTGCAATTGGCTTTGAGTTGGCCTCCAGAGTTGTCTTCCACAGCCTCATTGAGTTCTGGATGAACTCTCTTAGTATCATTTTGATGTTATACAGTTTTAAGCATTCCAGTATCCATGTATGTGGCATTGAGTCATAGGCTTTCTTGTAGTCAATCCAGGCAGTGCATAGGTTGGTGTTCCTTGTCTTGCAATCTCGGGCAATTGCCCTTTCAACCAGTAGCTGGTGTTTGGCTCCCCTGGTGTTGTTGCCTATTCCTTTCTGTGCTCTACTCATGTATTGCTCCATGTGCATAGTCATCTTAGTCGCTATAATGCCTGATAGTAGCTTCCATGTGGTGCTGAGGTAGGTTATAGGCCAGTAGTTAGATGGTATTGTTCCCTTTTGAGGGTCCTTCATTATGAGGACTGTCCAGCCCTGGGTTAGCCACTCTGGGTGGTTTCCCGATATCAGCAGCTGGTTCATCTGCTAGGCGTTCATGGAGTGCTGTCAGTTTCTTAACCCAGTAGGCATGAATCATGCCAGGCCCTGGTGCTGTCCAGCTCTTCATTTTGGACACTCTGGTTTGGATGTCTGCTAGTGTGATGACTACTGGGTCTTGTTCTGGGAGTTGGCTGTGCTCTTTCTGTAAGTCTGTCAGCCATTGGGCATTGGTGTTATGTGTTGCCTGCTTCTCCCAGATGCTCTTCCAGTATTGCTCAGTCTCAGCCCTAGGTGTGTCCGTAGGTCAACCCCTTCAGTTGTGTCCGTTGTCACCTTGTGCCCCTGTCATTGAGAGTAGACCTTGAACACCTGGTTTATTCTCCTGGCCTCTACCTCTCTTGTGTATCTCTTTAGGCGGGTAGCTAGTGCTGTGAGCCTTTGCTTAGCAGTCTCCAGTGCCTCAGCTGTGGACAGTTTGTTGTATTTCTTGGGTAGTTCTTTCCTCAGATTCACACCTCTGCTCAGTTCTGTTAGAACACTGACTTCTCGCCGTGCTGCCATGATCTTTGCCTCTAGCCTTATCCTCCATGGGGCAACCTTCTGGCTGCTCTGGCTGTTCATCTTGTAGCCAAACATCTCTAGGATTACAGTTGTTGCTGCGTACATCAGCTGATTGGTCTCAGTGATGGTAGTGGTAGGGACAGTTTGCAGTGCAGTGTTCAGGTCCTCCAGTAGAGAATGGTCTGGTACTTTGTTCTTTAGCCTTGGCAAGCAGGTAGTTGTGTTCCCCCAGGATTTCATGATTCTCTTTCTCAGGTCAGCTGCCCTTGTGTTTAGTCTTTCTGGGACTTGGTACCCAATCTCGATATTTAATGGTGATGGTGAAACCACCCCCAAACTGACCTGTCGTCCTGGCTCACCCTTGCAGTAGCATCTTTGTACCGTGGATGAGGTACAACGCTGTACCTCATCAATCTCTAGCTGTGATAGCAACCTCTTATTGTGGATATTCGAACACTGAGCTAGGAGCTGTTTCTTAGTCAGTGATGATGTGGGGTTTTGAAGCAACCATTTCTCCCATATCCTCTGCATGTACCCTCTCTCACTGGGGTTACTTCCGTAGTAACACTCCATCAGTACCATGTTCTCTGCCCTGCTCCATGAATGTCTTGTTCCAGTGTTGTGGAATAATTCCAGTTAAATTAAGAACGAAGCTGGAATCAGAATAATATTTAGAAAAATAATTGTAATGAGTTTTGTTCAAGACAGAACACACACATGGCAGCATGTATGCGGAGAGATCTCTGCCAGACCAAGACAGGCACAGGTACTTATACAGATACAACTGGCCAATCAAAGGAAACATACAGAAAGGTTGGTTAAGATAATGATCATACAACTAGCAATAAAAGGAGGTCACAGAAGATTGATAAAGATAATGATCATACAACAAGCAATAAAAGGAGATCACAGAAGGTTGGTAAAACTTTCAACTGATACAACTACCATAAAAGTGTTGCTGACTGTTTTAAATGCCCTGGGCTAATCACAGTCAACAGTTAAAGCTGTCAGATGTAAAACACAAAACAAAGTAATAATATAAAGAAAAAATAAGTAATACAATGTTAAAGCACAATAGATTTCCATTACATTTCCCCCCTTTTTATCATATTTGATAAACCAGACATATACAAGACTCTACCTTCGATTCTTCAGGACAGATCACCCTTCACAAAAGTTTAAGAAATTCCTTGATTCTGAACGAAATACGAATGGTGCTGGTTGTTTTTGTATATGCCACCATTGTGCCCCAAGAGGGGCTATCAAAAAAATCATCAGCTAAATACCAATCATGCCACCTGTAATGGGTGTCATCATAGCTACCTCCTAATTGTTTCAAGGCAGAGAAAGGAATTTTAAATAAGTAGCCTGAATCATTACCGAAACAAAATCTGACCTTAGGAACCATATCAGGCTTAGCAAAGTAGTCTATTTCAGGGTTCTTTGCTCTATTTAGTTCGCATTGTTGCTGTACAATAGCCCGTGTTCTTCGTTGCTGGGGTTTCCGAAGGTTCAAAACGCTCATGGGCGTGGAGATTGTTGCGGGCTCATGTAGGGTGCCGTTGTTGTTGGCAATGTTGGGGTATGGGACAGCAATCTTGATCTGCGAGGGGCGTGGCCTATCATAGTGTCTGATGAGCAGCACTACAGCCATGGCCATGACAGATGGAAGTCCCAATGCCTTCCACTTCGAGGGGTACTGAGGGTTCCACTCGCAGGGCATGGTTACTCTGGCTTGTTAACACCACTATGTCACTACCGGAGGTTGCAGCTCGAGCAATGGCTCCTAGCTGATTGTTGGGACTTGGCACGTCACAGGTGCAGGAGAACGCTATTTCACTTCCCCCTGAAATGGAGGCGGTTCTACCCCTTTCCAGTGTCGACAGTGCGAAATATGGATCCACGTCCTACGTTCAGCAACCTTCACTGCAGTGTGAGTTATCAGGAGCACTGGTTGGAGATTGTGGAGTGGCTTCTGGGCTGGGCAGCGCCGCTGCTACCTGCTTTCGAATATCTGTAAGAGTCTTTGTGAGGTTAGCACAATAACTTAAAACAGTATGTCCACAGATGGCAGTGTTGAGTGGTTCCTTCGGTTCCCACCCGACCTGTGGGGGTACTGCAAAGAGGGTTTCAAAAGGGCTAAGGTTAGTTTAGTCTCGCTTGCGCATGTGCATGTACATCAGCACTATGGGGAGTGCTTTTGTCCATGGCAGATTAGTTTCTTCACAACATTTACTTAACTTTGGTTTCAATGTCCCATTCTCTCTTTCTACAGCTCCACCTGAGGCAGGATGATGGGTACAGTGGTGCTTCATGTAAATGCCTAAGTATTCTGTAAGGTTGTGTATGGCGTTATTTTAAAAAAAAATGGGCGTCATTATCACTGCTGATTTTAGTGGGTATTCCCCATCTTGGAATGATTTCATTTAGTAATGCCTTGGCTACTACAGCTGCTGTGGCATTCTTTGCTGGGAAGACTTCAATCCATTTTGAAAACATGTCCACTATCACTGTGAAGCCTTTAGGGAACCAATGTTGTGTCAATGCTGCATACATCCCCCTTTTGACACATGGTCCATACCATGTGTTAATTTAGCATAATGCGGAAACAGGGCTGAGGGTAAGCAGGGCTTACCATCAGGGCCAATCCACCCTACAGGGGTTTGCTTTCCACCAACTGATGAGCATAGCTTCACATCCCGCTTAGAGGTAAGAGACTGTAGAACTGAGAGAGTGAGGGCAGGAAGGTGTGATCCATCTGTAGAGGAGAAGAAAAAGTTAGGTGTGTGTGTCTTAGCCTCCTCAGCTGCAACGTCAGTTTGCGCATTACCTACAGAGACAGGACCAGAAGAGTGAGTGTGAGCAGTGCATTTACAAACCGCTACAGATGAGGGTAACAAAATAGTTCACGGACATCCACAAACAAGGTAAGGTCAGGGGAGGAAGGGGCTCTTACCCTAGATCTGGGCAGGGTGAGCAGGTCTGTGGTAATTCAGCTAATCAACAGT
The DNA here is from genome assembly GCA_020466265.1 of Siphamia tubifer. Classification (NCBI taxonomy): domain Eukaryota; kingdom Metazoa; phylum Chordata; class Actinopteri; order Kurtiformes; family Apogonidae; genus Siphamia; species Siphamia tubifer. The sequence continues at coordinate 10,612,905 of CM035803.1, forward strand.
GTGGTCCACCATCCTCTGGTAAGGGGAGGAGGGTGGCTGGGTTAAGGACAGTACACCTTTGCATGGTGAGGTCAGGCAGGTCTAGGAGGTTTGTGTGAAAACGTAAAATCGGGCTGACGATAAACAAGGGTTTCTTTGTGTCATTTAAAATGGTGGTCACTGCATGTGGGACGAGGAGAGTCAATTTGGACCATCCCACTATGTCACGTGAGCAAATTACAGTCCTGTCAACAGCTGCCACAGCTCGCAAACAGGCGGGAAAACCTGCAGTGACTGGGTCAAATTTAGCTGAGAAATAAACTATTAGTCTAGTATTATTAGACTATCATAAGTTTGTCACCATGATTTTTTCTCAAGAAGACAGAGGTCATGCAGTCCTACACTTCACCCACTGTCTGCACAAAGGGCAGCATTGGATCAGGAAGGCCCAGAGTAGGAGGAGATTGTAAAACCAATTGTAGCGTTCTATGGTTTTATGCATCGGCACATGGCCCAGAAAGATGCTTTCTGGAACACATACTGTAGTTTGGAGCTGCTGGTCTTGTGCCCTTCTGCAGCTAGATGTGTTAAAAGTACTACATTGTCTCGTCGACACTGCTCCTCAGAAGGTGACACTTCTAAAACATCATCCACATACTATAAGAGGGCAGTGCCTTGAGATAAGTCAAGCTTATCTAATGAGTGTTTTAGAGCCGCATTATAAATGTTGGGGCTTCCAGTGTAGCCCTGAGCTAGATCTGTGAACGTGTAGCCCTTACCGTCAAAGTGGAAACGAAAACTGGGATTCAGGTGGACTGGTATGCTAAAGAAGGCGTCGGATAGATCCACCACTCAAAAACATGTCGCCTCTAGAGGTAGTTGGGCCAAAATGGTGTGCAGATTCAGGACACATCGTGTCCTTGCCTGGACTGCTGCGTTTAACTGCCTGCAGGTCCCGTACAAACCTCCACTCTGGTGCTGCTGATGCCTCTTTGTACTTCTTGACTGATAACATAGGAGAATTAACAGGATAATTTTCACATGGTACAATATAGGGCTGAGCGATTCGCCTAAAAAAAATCTTAGATTGTTCAATAAAAACTCGATCCATGATTTGAATCTATTCAACGTCCCTATCCCTCATTTAAAATAAAATAACTGTTCTCTGTTAATCGATTATCAACTTGTACTGTGTATTTTAACATAAAGTTCTTCAACAATCCCCAAATAATTAGAAAGTGTGCACTAATTATAAATACTGAACAAAATTACTGTGCACTGGGTAATTTCCATCCAAATTGAGCTGTTCAGGATGGGGCATAAAAATCTAGATTTATTTTATTTATTTATTTTTTCCAAATTTCAAATCAAATAGACTTGCCATTGGTGAGAGTTAGGGTTAGGGTCAATTATGAGTGATTGACATTCAATTCTTTACGAACAACAACATTTTGTGGGACCATTCAAACCAGGGCTAATAAAAGATTGGCAATTCTACAAATATTTATTGCATTAATTATTCTCTAAATGATGAGGAATTGGGGTTAACACAAACATCCACGGAAAAAAAACCAAAACAAAACAAACAAACTTTAAAAAAAAAAACATACTGTGTTACTGCAATCACTAAAAAAATATACATATATATACAGTGACACAATTTTTTTGTCATAACTCAGCTCTAGCACAATGACACCTTTCTGCAGGAGAGCACTAAATACTGGGTGAGTTTCCTCTATAGCTTCGGCAGTAAACGGATATTGACTACATTTGGGTCTGTACGTAGATGTAGGAGTGATGATTACTGGTTCACAATCTTTAATTAGACCTACATCATATTTGGTTTTTTCCCACAAGCTGTCTGGAATGGAGCTCAGGTCAGGGTCAGGAAGAAGAGTAAATTGCGATTGATAGTCAGGCGCTTCGTCGTCTAAAACATACAGTTGTCTGGTACAGGGGATAGTCAGTAGGTGAAGCTTCGTACAAGATTGCATGCTTGGGGAGAACAGCAGTAGTGGGTCAGAAGTCACTGTCCAGTCAGTAGTGTGGTTGCAGGAGCAAACCCATGGACTCAAATCCTGCCACTCATCAGATGAGCGTCTGGACAGGGAGATGTGTGGCTCACTGTGAGACACGTTGAAAAATTAGAAATAATAAAAAAAATTCTGGATCCGAAAAATTGGAGCTAAAAATAAAAATAAAAATCGGAGCGAAAAAAAAAATTGGAGCTTGAAAAAAAATTTGGAGCTGAAAAACAAATTTGGAGCTAAAAAAATTTTGGAGCTGCGCAGCATTCAGTTCAATTGAGAGTGCACTCTTATTTGTGTCCCAGTACAGGAAACGACTGGTGATGTAATCTAGTGTGTGTTTAAAAAATGAATTTTCATACGATGTGTTTCTATAGTCGGTCACATGAGCAGCGCAGTGCACAGAACAGGGAACCATAAAACATGCTGTGGCCGATACAAGGTTATGAACAAATTGGAGCAGGTCCTTGGCCTGTTCAATGTTTAACAGCCACTGATAGACATATACTGAGTGTGGAGAGGTTAGTCAGAAATCATGCATTTGGCGAATGGCTATAACACCCTCCAGTGTGGAAATGATATCTATTCCACATCGTATGATCAGGCCTCTGCTTAATAAATTTATTGGACAATTTCTACAGATCAAGAAGGGATGGCAAAACGAATGTGTTTCACCTGGGAAATTGCATGAAAGTGGCATCGAAACAGGTTCTGGCATCTTGCGTCCATCCGCACTCAGAGAATACAGGACGTCAGAGGTTAACTGTGCATGAGGCATGTCAGTGTGACAGACTACAGAGTGTGTGACTTCTGAATTTACTAAAAACATTAGCTTTCGCCGTAAGACTGTAAGTCCAATGTGTGGCAGCCTATGTAGAATTGTGTTATTGTTGTATTTAGCATATGTGTGTACGAGCTCGTTTTCTGTGTAAGTGTGTTTGTGTTTGGCTTGATACTCATCTGGTTCCGGTGCTGGGGTGCCGCTGCTGGTGTGCGGCTCTCTCACTTCTCCCTTTCTCAGTCAATCTGACTGAGGATGCCTTTGATGACCTTTGGGCGGACTTCTTCCTGGGACAGTCTTTAGCCCAATTGTCTGGAGCCTGGCAGACGTGACACAGTCTGTCCAGAGACAGCTGTCCCAACAGTTGACATCCACTTTGTCTCATTGGGGCGTTGGTGATGGGGTGGCTGTGGATGCTGTGGCATTTGGAGCTGGGCCTGCAGCCTGGTGTCCTTCCGCTTATCCTCCTGCTTCCTTTTCTCCTCTTTGATGATCTTATATTCTTGATTTGTGTGTTTCACCAATTCTCAAAGAGGGGTGCTGGCTTCATCCCAGCCAACACAGTGTGGACGCTGGTAGCAAGGACTGGTCACAGGCTTTCCAGCAAGTAGCATCTCAGGAACATCTGGAAAGGGCTCTCATGCTTGTCAGTCTCTGTGATGCCAGAGTTTTCTGTAAAAGACTTGGTTAGTCTGACAACAAATTCTTCCACAGACTCATCTTTTTGCGTCCATATTGCAACGAAAAGGACAGTCATCTTTAATCCTCTGAAGCAGTTCATGTACACCCTGTCTGTAAGACGCATCATTTCTGTTATGGTCAGGGTTGAGCATCTTTGGTAATTTAAAGTCTTTCAATAATGTGTTGTAATCATGTCCCTGTAAGTTACCGCTCTGTGCGCCCTTAGGTGAAAGTCTTTCCTTGCTTTCTTCTTCTCCCTTCTTGGTGTGGTCAGTAGGAGAGGGTAGGAACCCAAGCAGCCTGTTGTTGATAGACAGGCGGAGGAGGGGCATCTGTTGCAGGCGTTTATGGTGCTGAGACATACCAAGGGGGTTGGTGAGAGAGACAATGGACCAGCACGTACCTCCAGCACCTGGAAGAGATGGCTACAAAACAGCCTTTCCTTTCCCTCTTTCATTATCACTTTCCTGTTCCTTCAATGCAACAAAACATTCATCCTCCCTTTCAAACAATGGCATTTTTCTGCTCATTCTAGTCCAGGAGCCCAGGGGGTGGAACCTAGTTGGGAAGGTTACCAATTTTTATGGGTACTATGATGTCCGGCATGGTCCCCAGATAGAGGAACGGCACGTCTGCCGGGTTCCCTCGGGTGGGTGTGGCCAGGGGGGGTGTAAAACTGGCACCCAAAAAATGGGCTAGATCAGTTGGTGAGGTTACCACTTGGAACCTGTTGCAAATTGTTTGCCATGGTCCCCTGATTGAGGAATGGCTACTGCCAGACGTTTTTGTTGGTGGGCGGGGCTTGCCAGACATCATTAAGTGGAGGGTGAAAAATGGGCTAGATCAGTTGGTGAGGTTACCACTTGAAACCTGTTGTAAATTGTTCATCATAGTCCCCTGATAGAGAAATGACCATTGCCAGACATTTTAAGTGGTGGGTTACCCCCGGCAGACGCCCCGATATGATGACCTCCAAAAATGGGCTAGATCAGTTGGTGAGGTTACCACTTGAAACTTGCTGCAAATTGTTCATCATAGTCCCCTGATAGAGAAATGACCACTGCCAGACATTTTAAGTGGTGGGTTACCCCCGGCAGATGCCCAGATATGATGACACCCCCAAAAATGGGTTAGATTAGTTGGTGAGGTTACCGATTGATACCTGTAAAAATTGTTTGGCCCCTGGTCCCATGAAAGAGAAATGGCCACTTACATATATTGTTGTTGATGGACACGGCTCACCAGACATACATTACAATGGGTGAAAAATAAGAAAGATCTGGTGGGGTTAGAAGTTGAAACATGTTGTCAATTATGGTCCTCTGACATTTTTTCACTTTCACTTTCCAGCAGTAGTGGAGTAGGCCTACCCTCGTGACCAATAGGGAGTGTATAGCCATAGTTAGTTACATCATCCAAAGTGTCACAAACTTGACAAATGAACACATTGACTCAATTAAATTTTATTTTGTTGAGAAATGTAACGATCTTATACAGTTTATTAACCTTGGAGCTGTTTTCTGTAAATTGCTTAACCATAGAAATTAAAATTAACAACATAAAAATACAACATGTAACATAACAGCATAGAACAACATATAACTATATTAATTTGTCTCGTACACACCTCGGTTTAGAGGTAAACGGTGAACTGCAGTGTTAGTCCTCCTGGTCTGAGTCTTCAGATTCCTCACTCCAAGGCTCATCTGACTCCTCCTCAGTGCTGTCCTCCTGACTGTGTGACTCGGTACCCGCTGAGAATAAGTGTTGCGGAATAGATGGACCATTGAACCAGTTTGGCTGCAGCAGTCCGTCTTTCACACACCACCCATAGTCGGTCACTGACAAGCCATCTGTCGGACAGGGCAGTGTTGCCAGCGTCCAGAGAATACTCACATAATGTGCTCTAAGGACATGCATCTCCAGAGCTTGCTGTGACGGTGGCAGCAAGGCACAATCAACCTTCTTCACATTCGCCAGTGGACTCTCCTGTGAAAATAAGAGGCATAATTCAACATAGACATAGGTGTGTGTGTGTGTGTGTGTGTGTGTGTGTGTGTGTGTGTGTGTGTGTGTGTGTGTGTGTGTGTGTGTGTGTGTGTGTGTGTGTGACTGCTTGTAGGAACTAGCAGCCAAGGTCTATGAAAAAAGATCTGTTTCAGGTGCTCTTTGAACATGGCCAGTGAAGGGGAACCTGGTGGGATAGATTTTTCCATAAGGGGGGTGATGTGCATGTGAGGAACCTGTATTAAACTGGTGCATAGATAAAACTGGACTTACCTCACTGATGTTGCCACTCATCTCCATCAGTTTCAGGTAGCGTGCCTCATTTGTATCTTGTGTCTTTCTCTGTCCATATATGCGACAGACAAATTCAGAAGCTGTCTCGAGATCCACATGGCTACTTCTGTCACCCAGGCTGATCAAGAACTTCACAAATAAGTCTGTGTCATCTTTTTCGATGATTTTCAGTGCCTTTAGTTTACCTTTCCTGAAAATGATTTAGAGAATAATTATTTCCAGTCGCATCCCTGACACACACACACACACACACACACACACACAAAGTATTTTCTAATTATAAATGTACAACGCCCAAATGTTTGTAAACTTACCTGAAAAAGGCTGAGGTGAAGTCACATCCAGTGAACGCATGGTATCCTGGCATAGCTCTTGATAATCCTGGCTTGAGGTCTTCAAGGTTTTTGACCTTCAAAACCCCCCCACAGCCAATGCTAGTTTGCTACTTTGCCATTCATAACAACGGGACACCCAACACCCAAATTCCGCTCGGGTTCTATTTTCCAAATGCAGCGCAGGTCCCGCGCCGCTTCCGCCGTGTTGGTGTGTAAGGTCAGATCTGTTTCCATTTTCGCCACCGCCAGTAAAAATCGCTTCAGTCCTGCCCCGCTTCCCCGCTCTGGTCTGAAATAGGCCTAGATCTGGCAGTTGCAGGCGACTTTACAAGAATGTGTGTTCACAATGGGGTGTCTCACGGTGGGAACCCACCAACAAAAATGTAATTGCCCATTCATCAATCAGGGGACCAGGGGTCAAACAATTTTTTACAGGTTTCAATCGGGAATCTCACAATTTTTGGTGAGATCTAGCCCATTTTTGCTACCCATCATACGGGGACATCTGCTGGTGTAACCCATCACTAAAAATGTCTGGCAGTGGTCATTTCTCTCTTAACGGACCATATATATATATTTTTTTTTTACAGGTTTCAAGTGGTAACCTCACCAACTGATCTAGCCCATTTTTGGGGGTGTCATCATATCGGGGCGTCTGCCGGGGGTAACCCACCACTTAAAATGTCTGGCAGTGGTCATTTCTCTATCAGGGGACTATGATGAACAATTTACAGCAGGTTTCAAGTGGTAACCTCACCAACTGATCTAGCCCATTTTTGGGGGTGTCATCATATCGGGGCGTCTGCCGGGGGTAACCCACCACTTAAAATGTCTGGCAGTGGTCATTTCTCTATCAGGGGACTATGATGAACAATTTACAGCAGGTTTCAAGTGGTAACCTCACCAACTGATCTAGCCCATTTTTGGGGGTGTCATCATATCGGGGCGTCTGCCGGGGGTAACCCACCACTTAAAATGTCTGGCAGTGGTCATTTCTCTATCAGGGGACTATGATGAACAATTTACAGCAGGTTTCAAGTGGTAACCTCACCAACTGATCTAGCCCATTTTTGGGGGTGTCATCATATCGGGGCGTCTGCCGGGGGTAACCCACCACTTAAAATGTCTGGCAGTGGTCATTTCTCTATCAGGGGACTATGATGAACAATTTACAGCAGGTTTCAAGTGGTAACCTCACCAACTGATCTAGCCCATTTTTGGGGGTGTCATCATATCGGGGCGTCTGCCGGGGGTAACCCACCACTTAAAATATCTGGCAGTGGTCATTTCTCTATCAGGGGACTATGATGAACAATTTACAAGAGGTTTCAAGTGGTAACCTCACCAACTGATCTAGCCCATTTTTCACCCTCCACTTAATGATGTCTGGCAAGCCCCGCCCACCAACAAAAACGTCTGGCAGTAGCCATTCCTCAATCAGGGGACCATGGCAAACAATTTGCAACAGGTTCCAAGTGGTAACCTCACCAACTGATCTAGCCCATTTTTTGGGTGCCAGTTTTACACCCCCCCTGGCCACACCCACCCGAGGGAACCCGGCAGACGTGCCGTTCCTCTATCTGGGGACCATGCCGGACATCATAGTACCCATAAAAATTGGTAACCTTCCCAACTAGGTTCCACCCCCTGGGCTCCTGGACTATTCTTTCCCTACTTTTCTCATACCCTCTGACTTAACACTCTTTTCATATTTTTTCTTTTGACCTCGAGTTGTAATATTTGGCGTGTACTTTGAGATCCCCTACTGGGATATTTTTTTTATCTACCAATCTTGGATGCAGTCTAAACTTTCTTGTCCATATTTCTTTAACATGGGCAGACCATGCCAAAGAAATAATGAGACTTGGAATCCTTATTTCCTACCGCTCTGCTTTTACTTGTCCCCATTTTTTATTTTTATTTTTTATTTTATTTACTTTTTATTTTCTTTTTAAAAAATTTTTTGTGACAGTCAACCAGTTTGTATGCACAGAGGTCAGGTAACTGAGCGCATCACTTCAAAGGGAAGTGATAGGGTTAGTTGAACCAAATGCGCAATGAAACTCTGAAACAGTAGTCACCTTTTTATTTTATTTTTGTAATTTTATTTTGTGACGGTCAACCAGCTTTAATGCACAGAGGTCAGGTAACTGACCGCATCACTTCAAAGGGAAGTGATAGGGTTAGTTGAACCAATTATGCACCAAAACTCTGACAACAGTAGTCACCTTTAATTCTTAATTACTCAACCTTATTGGTTTCTTGTAATTAATCCCTACTAACATACTCGTTTCTTGTGAGTACTCACTCAACTTTCCAGAAAATGGGACCCACTAATGCCAATCTGTAGGACCCATTAACCTACTAGTTTCTTGTAAATAAATTCACTCAACATTCCAATTGATAGGACCTATCAATGTACTCGTTTCTTGCAAATATATCTACTCAACGTTCAAGTTAGTAGGACTTATTAACGTACTTGTTTCTTGCCAACATATGTGCTCAACGTTTCAGTTAATGTAATTTATTAACAGATTTGTTTCTTGCAAACATATGTGCTCAACTTTCCAGTTAATAAGTAACTCAGATTACTGAACGTTCATTCAAAACTACTTGTTTCTTGTAATCCTACACAAGGCCTGACCCAGTATTGAACAAACTCATTTAATCAGATTCCATAAAAATGCTTCGTGGTTATTTCTTAAAAGTGGAAAAATACATCTCACCATTTAGTTTGTTGATTTGATTCGTTTGGATCCCGGCACTGGTAGTCAACGCCCCTAGTCCGGTCCCCCTTCTCTCAGTCCTTTTGTGCGAGGTTTGAGGATGAATCGTTCAACGACTCAGGATGGCGCCTGCTCCCCGGACTTAGGGCGCCGACGACCAACTGCGGGATCCCATCTTCGTCGCCAAATTGTTGTGGAATAATTTCAGTTAAATTAAGAACGAAGCTGGAATCAGAATAATATTTTGAAAAATAATTGTAATGAGTTTTGTTCAAGACAGAACACACACATGGCAGCATGTATGCGGAGAGATCTCTGCCAGACCAAGACAGGCACAGGTACTTATACAGATACAACTGGCCAATCAAAGGAAACATACAGAAAGGTTGGTTAAGATAATGATCATACAACTAGCAATAAAAGGAGGTCACAGAAGATTGATAAAGATAATGATCATACAACTAGCAATAAAAGGAGATCACAGAAGGTTGGTAAAGATAATACAACAAGCAATAAAAGGAGATCACAGAAGGTTGGTAAAACTTTCAACTGATACAACTACCATAAAAATGTTGCTGACTGTTTTAAATGCCCTGGGCTAAGCACAGTCAACAGTTAAAGCTGTCAGATGTAAAACACAAGACAAAGTAATAATATAAAGAAAAAATAAGTAATACAATGTTAAAGCACAATAGATTTCCATTACACCAGTAGCCAATTTAACATCAGGGTCCCTGGTTCCTCAACCCCTAACGCAGACCTTGTTGTCCTGGGCGCCGTCCAAGCCGGTATGACTCTATTTATTGTATCGATCATCGTGAGGTATAGGCATGTATAGTGTAAAGTGCCTTGGCGCACAAGGGCACACCTGGGATTCGAACCGGCAAAGTCAGTGGTGTAGACCACTAAGCTATCCAGTCGCTATATATATATATATATATATATATATATATATATATATATGTGTGTGTGTGTGTGTATGTATATATAAATTTATATCTGTGTATGATTTGTTTTTGTTTAACAGTTTTACATCTGTGTATTTTTTTAAACATCTCTTTTAACACATCTTAACATTTTCACTTTAGGTGTGATTTTGTTCTCAGATATACTGTAGTTAACTAACTACTACTAACTAACCCGAACCACACCTCCCCTGAAGCCCTCCACCTACAATAATTTCAGTAAAGTAAAAGGAAGGTACTTACTGTGGGTAAATTCAAATGGAAGGGTTTATGACCAACTCCTTCGAGGGCTCCAGGTTATATTATGCTCCTATGTGAATATGTCTTCTGTGTCCCTCAGTTTGGAAACTACACAATAAGCCATAATAACCTGTGAACAGGAACTATAGGTGCAAACGGACAGAGCTAAATCACCAGGTTTAGCCACAGTAAATGCAGCTTGTTGGTTTTTTCTTTTTTATTGTAAGTCAGTTGAAAACCCATATTGAAATGTGCTCAAAAACCCAAATGAATAAAATCAACAATTCAGGCTGAAAAAGAACAGTTAATACTTTTTATTCTTGCATGTTAGCTTTAATTCTGTGCGGTATAAACCAGTCTTTACAACAGGTGTATTTTAGCAATGCCGATAGAGTGGTTATTTCAGTGGAGAAAATTTGAATTCACAGATCTACTTGTGAACCACCTACTCACTCATCAGTGAAAGCCATGCATATGTTCAACAGTTGCTGTGATGCTAAGCCATACCTGCCAAATGCTGAATTCTAAAAATAAAGACATCCTTCCATTGCCAGGAACAGAGTATACATAAACACAGATACATACCACATCCTACCTTCAAACTTTCTCTGTAAAGTCCCTCTTAGGCCTGGCTAAATGCATCAGTTTCCATACTGGAATAAACATTCCTGAGCACAGCAGATGGCTGGGATTTACATGTAAAACAACAGCCTTATCTTCTGCTCGTGGCTGCTGCTGCTGCTGGAGGAACAGCAGTTTTTAACCATCCCCTAAAGGGAGGATACACACACATCTGTTATCGACCTGCAAACTGGCTTAATGAGAAGTAGCCACTGGACACGAATCCTGACAAAGGAGCAAACTGTGTGTTTGTGTGCACGAGCACTGTTTAGAGGAAGAACACAATGATGTTTCTGCCACATAGATGAACGAGTCTCTCCTGTGGATCCTACAGGGGCAGAGGTCACTTTTACATCATACATTTGAACTAGAGCTGCAGCTTTTGACTGTGTTTGGAATTGATTCTCGATTTTTTTCCCCCTAAAATTCAATCAAGCTATTATTGGAGAAAGTGAAAAGTAGTAAATTAGAAAAATTTTGAAAAAATACAAACAGCAATAACAAGAGTATGTTACAACCTGAAGTTGAAACATATTTAAAAAGGACTCAAGAGTCAAAGGGTATCGTTCAAAAAAACATGTTTTTATTTAATTACATTTAATTTGTTTTCGTTCTTTGTTACCCTAGCCGACCATTTTTAGTGAGCCAAGCTGAAAGAACTGGTTCTGTAAAAAGAGCCATAAAGGGGACGGTCAGAGCATGATCTTTATGTGGACAGAAACAACATGGAGCTGCCCTGAACTTTGCCTGTTGGTAAATCACGATAGAGGGAAAAAAAAAAAAACAGGACATCGGCCAACCGATATGATACATGATACACGATATATTGGCTGGCCGATGTATCAGTCGATCATTAATATATTTACAGCCATGTTTTCAGATTTGGTGGGTGGGGGGGCTTCCTGTGCCTGAGTGATTGGTTTACAATGTACAATCTGCTACTAGTTTCAAAAGATGGAGGAAATTTGGGTGAAAAAGGTGGATTAGATTATTTATTACACCACATATTGATAAAGTAAAGGGACTTCATCAATATTGTTGAGACAGTGTGAGCTAGTACTTATCATGCTCATATTTTCTGTACATGTACAAAATCTGTCTGGGGGGAAAATATGCTTTTTTAAATGATTGAGGACATAGTGGTAGTGAGCACCACAGTTGTGGATGACTTGATAGTGTAAAATAGAATGCGATAGAATAGGCCAGAAGGGGACACTAGTGCAAGAAGAGAATGAGTTTAGGGTAGAAATTCTGGAGAGATTCTCAGCACATTCTGGCGGGTCCCATCATTCACTGAAATGGGACTCGGCAGTAGCTGGCGAGACCCGATCAAACATGCAAGTGTGAAGGACCCCGAAGCCCAGAATAGCAATCACGGCAAGGCAGGGCCAAGCCAACAGGGCACCCCCCATCTTGGGCCGTAGGAGATACAGTGCGCCGCCCCCAGAGAGCCACAGGGGCCACCGTGAACGACGCAAACCCGGAGAACAAGAGAAAGCAGCTACAAACCCCCCCAGCACACCAAGGCCGACCCAGGCAGCCCAGGGCATGAAGACCCACCCGCCAGCCCAACCCCAACCCTGCCCACCCCAGCCCCCACCAAACCCCCCAACCCCCCACCCAACCTGCCCAACCCCACCCCCACACAATTTCTAAGGACAAAACTGAACCTGGTGGGTTTAGGACACAGCTGTACTGAAACAGTATAGTATGTTGAGAAAAATAAAATGAATGAAAGAAGTCGTTCAATGTGGAACTTTCAATCCACGCAAGTTCCACACGGACATATGAAGGAGCACAATTTGATACGAAATATGAAATAACAGTCATGTCATCAGTGGCCTTAGGAATATCAACAACACTTCTCTACCAGGAAAGTTGAAACTGTGGTGCTTTCAGTTTGCACTGCTGCCCCGCCTCATGTGGCCAATTTCCATCTATGAGGTCACACTATCCCACGCCAACCGCCTGGAAAGGTTGGTGAACGCGCAGGTGAGGAAGTGCCTTGGACTGCCGTGATGTCTCAGCAACATAGGCATGTATGACAAAGGTGCCCTCTCCCTCCCAGTCTCAAGCCTAGTGGAGGAATATAAATGTGCCAAAGCAAGACTGGAAATGACCCTCACTGAATCCCGGGATCCATTTGTCAGAGGAGCTGCCCCTACACTGGCAACAGGAAGGAAGTGGAAGCCAGCAGCAGCTGTGTCAGTGGCAAAAACCGCCCTCAGACACCGGGATGTAGTAGGCCATGTCCAGAATGGCAGGGGCGGCCTTGGCATGGAAAAAACAACACCCACTTGGCAAAAGGCTACTCCAGCTGAACGACGGCACATGGTTGTGGAGGAGGTGCGCCATCAGGAGGAAGCAGACAGGTGTGCTAAGGCAGTCTCCCAAGCGCAGCAAGGCCGTTGGATGAGGTGGGAAGGTGTCGAGAAGAGGAACATCACATGGAGCGACATGGAACTGCCCTCTCCAACCAACTTGCATCGCTGGTATGGAGAGTAACCAGCCTGTCCCCTGTGTGCAGCCCCAGCAAGTCTTAAACACATCTTGGTGGGTTGCAAGCCAAGCCTTACTCAAGGTAGATACACCTGGTGCCATAATCAGGTGCTGAAGAGCCTGGCGGCCGAATTTGAGAGCAAAAGGGTAATTGCCAATGCCATGCCTCCAAACCCAAAGCCTGCTGCCCCACGTGAAATGGTCTTCGTTCGGGAAGGGGCGAGAAGGGGGACCAAACCAACTCCATTCAAGACGGAAGCACTGTCAGCAGCCCGGGACTGGGAAATATGGGTGGACCTCAGTCAGAGGCTCATCTTTCCACCCGAAATCGCAGTAACCAACTTGCGGCCAGACCTAGCCCTGTGGTCAAGATCCTGCCAGCGTGTCTTCATCGTGGAGCTCTTCGTCCCATGGGAGGATGTGATCGGTGAGGCATACGAAAGGAAGAGACTGCGCTATGCTGACCTGGCAGCGGAAGTGGAGGCGCGGGGGTGGAATGTGAAGGTGTGGCCAGTGGAGGTGGGCTGCAGAGGCTTTGTGGCCAGAACAACCACAAAGCTCCTGAAGGAAGTGGGCATCAGAGGGCAGGCCCAGCGGAGGGTAGTGAAAAAAACGGGCCTCTACTGCAGAGCAGAACAGTCACTGGCTGTGGTTGAAACGGAAAGACACAACGTGGGCTGCAAGGTGACCATGTGGTGCCACAGCACAACTCACACCCGGGCTTGATCACCCTGTGGTGGGCCAACCTTGGCAGAGGGTGTCTTGTGAATAAATGGCCGAAATAGCCAATGATGCCAGGGCACACAACTGAAGATGGGTTGTGCTGGTTTTAATAAAACCCCCAAAAAACCCAACAAATATGACGTAACCTGGAAGGAAAAGACTGAAGACCCTCTGTCACCATTACACTCCTTTTTGGGATCACTTCAGCTTCCCAGTGAAAGATAACAATGGGGTACAGAGACATGATGAGACAAATGTTTGCTCTGAGCAGCACAGTTTAATTGTCCCAAAATAAAACATTCAGTTAATTTTGTTGTTGATGTTGCTCTTAGATTTAACAGAGAATATGAGTTTGCCCTCTTTTATAGTTTTTTTTAATGCAGAATATGAACTGACAGAACTGTAATTACATTTTTTGTTTGTTCAAAACAACCTTTCAGGGAAAAGTGGAATACTAATGTTTAAAATACATTTAGTAATATTACCTTTATTTGATTTTTGTGATGTCTTTAAGTCAAAAACATAATAGCATACGTTGTATAAATTGCTTTTATAAGTTACAATATGTTATGTTCACTGTGTGCTATGGTTCATAGTGAGTGAGTGCTCTTCACTATAGTTGAGCTTTGCCCTATTTTTCCATTTGGTGTAGAACGTGTGTTTCTTCTCAGTTTAAGGGCAATTGTGGCTAAAAACCACTAAATATTTTATTGGAAGTGCCTTTTGTTTACATGAGAATTTAGTTTTTATGGGTTGAAAATGCTAAAATCTGAAGACACATTCCTGAGTAGAAATCTTGACAACTATCTGCTATTGTGTTTCCTTCTCATGGTCAAAAACTCCCAAAATATTGCTCTTACACATGTGTGTTGTCAAGGCAGCGTTCTATCATCACACCATCTACAGCAGGGGTCAGCAACCCTGGTCCTAGAGTACCACTATCCTGCATGTTTTAGATGTTTCCCTCTTCCAACATATCTGATTCAAATGATGAGCCTGTCATCAAGCTCTGCTGAAGACTGATAATGACCTTCATTTGTGATGGAAGAGGGAAACATCTAAAACATACAGGACAGTAGCACTCTAGGACCAGGGTTGCTGAGCACTGATCTACAGCCTGGCAAGCTTATCCAATCCAATTCCACACACTCTTGCGTCCCTGTATGCACAGAGATTTCTTAATGACAACTCTCGTGTAAATGCGGATAAAAAGGTTAAGACTGTTCGGTGTAGTCTTGTGGAAGGAGCCAAAAGCAGACTGAACAGATTCAGTACAAGCCCTTTAATGAGCAAACAGGGGAAACGAGGAAAAAAATCCAAAAAAAGGTGACAGCAATACTGTAGCAAACAAGAGACCAGTTAATACTAAAAAGTTCCCAAGCGGGAACCAGAGCCAGCTAGGACCTTGCTGACTGGAGGGGCAGTGGTCGTTCTGGAGAGGACACGGTAAGGTTGAACTTACACGATAAGGGGAGAAGGAAAGAAGGTAACTTAAATAGGTGAGGAACGAATGAAAACAGGAGGATAGAAAGAAGGGAAAGTTGATGAAGTGACAGAAGTGATCATGACAAAGAGGAGACACCAGTTTTACGTCTTCTCTTCCGATTGTCTCCGTATAAACGTAACGTAGCCAACATAACTCACCCTTCACGTTGAATGTGTGCCAATCACCTTGAGCCTTGAAGAATTTTTTATCTTTGTGAGTGGAGAGGTTCATGAGCACTATGACTTTGGACATTAATTATGTAAAGTTTGAATGTTGTGTGAGAGACCAAGCTAACGTTAATGCTCTTCAAGCTAGCTGTATGAATGCATTACATGTGTAGCGATTGTATGTTAGTAACTCAAGTTGTTAAATGCACTTATATAGCATTTTTCCACTTTCATGGTGCTCACATCGTTTTACATTAGCCTCACATTCACAAATTCACACACACACTCCAGTAGGTTTCTAAGGTTCTGACAGTCCTACTGGGAGACTGAGTCCAACTGTGACCAACTGAGTCACAGCCACCCTTATATTGCAGTTACAAAATCACAAAGAATAGAAAAATAAATGAAAAAGGAGAACCTCCAATACAAAAAAAGCACACTTTGTTTGGTTTCTATTTTGTTGGCTGGCTGTCTAGCTTCACACTTATGTATTGTGAGGACAGCAGAGATTTGATTTGATTCATAGTTGCAGAATTATATTATTCCTATTTTTCTATATTGTATTGTCTCCAAAATTTGGTGAGAAATGTTCAATAATTCATAATAAATGCATTAAAACATTTTGAGAGATTTTCTTTCTTCCCATACTGAATAATAATATTTTTTTTATAAAAAAAAAGAACCATGACTTGCAAAACTGAAAATGTATACTGAACTAAAAACTTTGTGTACCTTTCCAGGCCTTCTATATATCCTACCTGAAGGTATAGAAAATTTTAAAAAGAGAATACATCTTCACAATTCTTATAATTGCTTCCAAAAAGGCCATTACAAGGCACTGGAAAATGGATGTACCTCCAAGTGGTTTTAATATGGAAAATCTACTCTGGAAAGACTGACAGATTTAGGAATATCTCCATGAAGTGCTGGAAAAAATGTCTGGATTATTAACAAAACAATGCATCCTTACTACTGTGTCATTTAAATATTTTGTGTTCACCTAGTTTGTGTTTTGTATTGTTTGTCTAATAAGAAAACAATGTAAAATAAAGTACTTAAAAAAATTGGAAAGAAAAATGTCAGTGTCAGTGTGGACAGGAGAGAGACATATTGATAAATATATTAACCCTTTAATTCCTGAGATTGAAGCAATTCCATAGTAAAAAACAAAATAAGCAACAAAATGAACAAAAACTGCCAAAGTGATCAGTAAAATGAACAAAAATATATATAGTGCCCTATGTAGGGAGCGATTCCAGACACAGACATAGTCTGTGTCATAGTCATAGTCTGTGTCTGCGTGTGTAATTCCAGGCCGGTTTCCATGGCAATAGGTAAAGTCCCTCATTCACAGAAAGTGGGAATAGAACTGACTCAGTCCACAAACAGTGACAAACAGATTCCACATATGAAGTGAACAGGAGATATTTCTTCCTTTTACGTCACACCAGCCACGACTCCACCATTCCTGCCAGAATGGAGACAAGCACACAGGTTACATTTCCTTCAGGAAATGTATGGATGTCGAGTTATTATTATTATTATTATTATTAGTAGTAGTAGTAGTAGTAGTAGTAGTAGTAGTAGTAGTAGTATTATCTTATTTTAAAACTCTTTTGCCCTTAACAGCAGAATGTTAGTCTGTCTCCTTCTGGTGCTAAAACTAATTAGGTTTACCAAGGAAGAGTTCATACTGTGTATTAGTTTTCTACTGACTTTATTATGAGTTTTGATTAAACCACATTTTGATACCAGACCCGACAAGGAAGGACAGGAGTGGTGACAAAAGGGAGAGGAGGAAAATAAAAAAAAAAAAAAAAAAAAAAAAAAGGGAGGGGGAGTGAAAGGGGGGAAAGTGTAAAAACCCTGAAAGACAATGTCAACATTACAAACAATACCAATCATGCTAGCAACAACAATAACAACCAGAACAGGAACTGGGAACTGATGCAGATTCAATGATTCTTTGATCAAATACCATTTGTCCAGATTTTTGGCATGAGTGACATTGGATCTGAAAAAATTTATATTTTTTTTCTATATATTACATGTTATTTATATAATATATAATCAATCAATGAAGGTCCTGTGATGAAGGCGGGTTTTTTCCTGTAATTATATAAAAAAATATAGGATATTTGACAAACTTTTAATTGATTTTTATAACCTTAATAAACAGAAAGTGATGCTACTGTATATACCTCACCTCTAGTAAATGACCCAGCCCTTCCTATATTTTTCTCTAAGTAACCCTCAGTGGAAAAAGTTTAGACATCCCTGGACTAGATGGACCCCCCTGTAGCCCCACCCTACTGATTCCTTACAGACTGGATCTACTCCTGCAAATGGACGTTCATCTACAGCCTGTCCGTCCATGGGAGAGAATCTGTCCTTCACTGTGCTTCTCCCTGAAGTTTTTCCTTTTCCACTGGGAGTTTTTTCCCACTGAGAAGGAGAGTATAAGTTCAGGGGCGGCCGGGGACATTATCTGTTTCTTTTATCTGCTGTGTATTTCACTGAATGTTTCTTTCTTCTTTTTTTATCAAACCAACTCTGTAAAGCAATATGAGACAACCTTGTTGTAATTTGAGGCTCGACAAATAAAATTGAATTGAATTGAATAAATGTGACCTGGCAGTTCAGACTGAAATCACATGGCAAAATATTAGATAGAGATTTGTGCTGTTCAAACTGTATTTAACAGATCATATATAGGTCACATATGGGCAAAAAAAAAAAAAAAAAAAATCAGATTTGCCTGCAGGCTGAACATGGTCTTATTGATCCAAATGTGATTTGAGATGAATGCAATCATCAGACTTTTCATTTTTCAGAATTGAAAGGTGTCTTTGGAATCAAATAAGACTTGCAGCGTCCACTTTAACATGGATACTTTCATTTGAGTCAATATCATTATAAAACTGCATGCAGCTGCTTTCATCACTCTACCATTGTAAGCTGAGCAGAAGTGGCAGCCAACATTTGAACAAGAATATTCAATCACCAAACCCTGTTCTTTCATGTACTCTGGCAGAAAGCACACGTGCACAAGCACACATGCACATGCACACACAGCCTCACGCCATAAGGTTACAGAGGTTTTGTTTTTATCGTGACTGATGTCAATGCTCTGTCACCCTGAGCCATTTTGAAAGTGTTGCAGCAGTGAGCCTCTCTGTTTTAGTGACACTTTGGTCCCAAAAGAGCCCTGGGGGTTCTCAGGCTGAAAAGTGTATCTCTGTGTATCCAACCCACAACTTGCCAGGACAGTTCTATCTGCAGGCTGTAAGGGGGCTAAAATGAGGGACATCACTTTCTCTGTTACTCCCATACTTTTAAAATTGTCCTGTAGAAACAGATCAAATACTGCAATTGGAACAGAACATTAACAGGATTCAAGGTTGAAGAGCAACATTATCAACATGTTTTTCTTATGTTTAAAGCTGTCATTCCATGGTTATTTCATTAATATTACTGTGTTCTCCATTGTTATTGAATATATTGTGTGTTGGTTCTGTTTAAAAAACATCCGGATTGCTTTGCCTCCAGTTGTTTACCGGTACTTCCTCATACATGTTCATGATGCGGTGACGAAGCGTCTCTGATTGGCTCAGAATGTGTGGAGGAACACTTCCCCCTCCCCTCTCACTCTCTGTATGTGTTTACCTTTACCAGACTAACATCCAGCTAGGTTTCGTGCTGTTGCTTGTTCTGAAAACATGCAGGGAAAAAAACGAGGCTTTATTTCCATAGGAAGCACATGAACCAGTTTGATCCAACAGTTTTTTCCAGTTTGTGCTGCAGCTACTGTGGTGCCGTGTTCTCTTGTAGATGCTAATGCTAATACTACTTCAGATTTGCTGCAATGGAGGACAGGTTTAACCCCATGTGGGTGACGCTAAAGCCCATCTGACGTCAGATGGACCAGCTTTTCCTGTGTCCCTCGTTCCTCTCGTTGTTTTCTGTGAATGCAGTGTGCAGCCAGTGGAGGTGACAAACCAGAATGACATCTTTAACAAATAAAGATCCAGTGCTACTCTTGTACCAGGTCCCAAATGTCTTTTCCTCTTTGTTTTAACTTTTCTTACGCAATTTGTCACCGTTTATTCTGTTATTCTCTTTTGTATTTTAGCCTTTTTCTGTGAAAATCTGATATTTAATTTTATTTAATTCACTGATCAGGTACATGGTCATAAAAGCTCAGATTAAAGTTCAGTTATTATATCAAAAACAGACTTTGCTGAAAAAGTTACTTTTAATTCAGTTTCTTTCTTTCTTTTTTTCTTGTCTTGTATTGCCCAGTATCCTTAACAGCAGAATATTAGTCTGGCTCTTTTTGGTGCTGAGCAAATTTGCTCTGCCAAGAGAGACTTCATGACATGTAGGAGGCTCGACTATTTATTATATTATTATATGTTATTATAAATCACATTTTAATGCTGGATCTGACAAGGATGTGGGGGTGCCAAAAATCTTCACAGGACCCAACCCTAACCCAAGACAGAGAATCAGAAAAATTTGAAATTGAAATTTGACATTGCGGTACATGGAGAATACATTTCAAAGTGATCCAGAATCCAGGATCTCTTCTGGATCATCCCCAATATCTAATCATTTGTTCCATGTGACATCCCCAACACGTCATGAAATTTTCATCAAGATCTGTCAATAACTTTTTGAGTTATCTTTCTAACAGTCAGACAGACAAACAAACTGGCAAAAACATAACCTCCTTGGCGAACCTCTCTTCATTTGGAGGGGGTGCTCTGCCTTGGTGGTTTGAGAATGGGTTCCAGAGTGGAAAGATCTGGATGAGTAAAATTTATTTGTTTATGCCTATCATCGACGTCACAACCACATGACTAGAAAAAATAGCAGCTTCACACACAACATTTATTTGTAAAAAAGACAGCGACCATCATGGTGGACACCAGAGTAGTCATAGTAGCAGAGCTGCAGTCACTGCCAAGTTCACTGGTGTTATTGAAGGAAAATCTACTGATGTTAAACCAACAAGATGAGTAGCAGAGACGCCGACACACACCTTCCGGTATGTGCTTTACTTCTTCTATTGAGCTGTTTTTATCCAGTGCACATAGAGGTGTGGCATGTGTATTGCATCGTTTTCAGCCCGTGTTTTGTTGCCATGTTTACGTGATGTTTTACTGATCTTTTCCCAGTGTGGGCATGATATATTTTTTACCTGGTACAAAAAAAACCTAGTCGCGTTGCTGTTTGGACGTAACCTTAACAGACACAACATCCATTTGTGTTTGTAAATCATTGTTTGCTCACAATTGGCATTAAAGAGTGTTTGCTAATTGGTGCGTTCATGATTTCACTCAGAATGAACGCCTCCGCTCCTGCTGTGTCTGGTCATCTGTCAGCATTATTCTTAGAATGAAGAATTGTTATAGGCTATTTTTGACCTCTGACCTCCTCCTTTACCCTCACATGTCTCAATGGATCTCCTCACCCTCATTTAACGAGATGGACCCTCTCAGCTGTGTCCACGTGCCCCCACCATACTGAACTGAACAAACTTCTTTACACATATAATTTGTGCATCCGACTGGAGGTCTAAGGATGGTATTATGAACAGACGTCTAAATGGTTACTGTTGGTCGTAACCACGGCAACAACGGGACAAACAGATTGTATAGCAAAACTCAACTCTGCTCTGTTCTTCTCACACATGTTCACATATCTTATTACACACACCACACATATTCTTTTCCATTTCTCATGAGGACCAAGTTTGTAATCATCACTTGTAGGTAAAGTATCCATTAGGTAGTGAGCATAAGCACATCTTTTTTTTTCTTCCAAAAAATAAATGAATAAATAAAATTAAAAAGTTAAGAATATAAAAAATATCGAGAAATAAATAAGTAAAATGTTAAAAATGTAATATATATATTTTTTAAAAAACATATGGGACATATGTTTATATTTAACCCTTGTGGGGGCCTAATTTTGGTCCCTGTGGTGTCAGAGGTCCCTGTGGCGTGCCTGTGTAAGCATATCAATGTCCCCATAAAGATAGGGACACAAGCGTGCATGCACACCCACACACACACATTGGCTGCACACCCATGCCACATTCATTCATTCACATCACAATAAATTGATGCAGAGAATATAATTAAGTGAGTGGATCAATCCTTATAATGTAAATTTGGTTTTATTGGGGCAAAATGTCTATGGAAAAATTTTTTAATATCAATAACATTGTCAGACTTCTATTAAAATATTATTGTTAAGATGTTCTTTAATACAATTCTGGGTGCTACTTGGACACATCATCAGTGATGAACCCGAGGTCATAGGGTGTTTTGGGTGTTTGATCATCAAACTCGGGCGAGGCTTATGTCCAAGTGGCCCACTACTCCAGGGATTCCCCCTCCAGATCCAATAATATTTCAAAGAAAATACATGACAGACATAAAATGAAATGAAGCTAGAAGAATATATCTTAATTCTAATGTGAACCTCCAAGGTCTCCATTAGAATCCTTCCTGGAACACAGATCTGGGTGAGCGCAAAATGTATGAAATTGGTGCATTTGTGCTGGGCTTAACGATTTAACAAGGTAGAGCAGAAACAAGCCCCTGCTTTGTTTGGTACCATGAAGTAACGGTACTAATGTAAGGAAAGAAGTTCAAAGGGAACATGTGGATGTGGACAGGTGTCTGGACCAGCACACACTTTGTCATTTGTTTTTCTTGTATTTTTTTTAAATATATTTCAGCTCCACAAACAGCCAACGTCTGTGGTGTTAATTACTGCCACCTATGTACCAGCAGAGAGTGTTCTAAAAAACAAAAAACTAACTAAAGGAGAAATCAGTAAATATGATCTTGTTCCTGAACAAAAACCTGCGAATGAGGAACAACAGTGTCAACATTGGATGATGTGTTATTGAAATGTTCAGTATTTTCAAGTTAACATGTTCATGTAACAATAATGAAGATGCAAGTTTTCATCTTTATAGTCTCGTCTCGTCGCCTGAATCGAGGTGTAGAAATCGAACCAGGGCCCTTCTTGCTGTGAGGCATGAATGCTAACCACTGCACCGCCATACCGCCCCATCTTTATAGTACTTCTTAATAATTAAGTAATTTTACAATTGTATTCATTTAATTTTTTTCAGAGTTGGAAACACTATTTTCACATATTTTGTGTGATTGTGTCCTCTGGTTTTTCTATTTCTATTGTCTATTTCTATTTTGTACCTCAATATGCTTCAGTTTAAAATAAATAAATTACTCTGCCTTGTATTCTTGAAGAAGCTGATTTGAAATTAGGAATGACAGTTACAGCCAAAAATGTATATCCGGGTATAATTTGAGTCACTGGTATAGTACTTTTGTAGGCTACCATACATAAATAATAAATAAATTATAAATGACAGCAGAACAGTTTGTTAGTGGTCATATTACTCCAAGTGCAGTCTTTAATATTTGTACATATTTGTACTTTCTTCATATTCATAACAACACATCTCAATGGTAGAAATCACTGTAGCAGCACTTAGCATGCTAAATTTCGCAAAATCACTAACAAAATCGTTTGTAACTCTGAACAGTTATTTTAGTTACTAACACCAGCCAGATACCATGACAAATAGTAACTCAACTGGATATAATAGCATACAGTTATTAAGGCTGGTGCAGTGTGTTAAATTTAAGGCAGTGTTAACATTTAGCACAATTGTTTTGTTGTCGTCATAAACTCTATGGCTATCATGACTTTGGCTGTTAGCTTTTTAGCTCGCTTTTCAGACACCCTGGACAGAGCTCTGAATCGAAATATGTTGGCATCACATACCATTATAACCAATAGTACACTATATAAACTATATATTTTATATTTGTAGCTTATTTAAACAAAATGCTTCTGCTAACACAGGATCAAGGAAGACTGTGGCGTTAGCTGCTTCTTAGAGGCAGCTGGTGGACATTCAAAACTTTGCATTACTGCCATCTACAGGATGGACAGTAGAACGGTATGGAAAAAAATCTCTACTGTGAACAAAAAAAATACTTCATAAAGTATGATACCTTGCATACCACCCACTCCTACCTGAAATACTCCAATTTAAAATACATATTAGTGTAGTCACATAAAATATCAGTATCAATATCGCTGATACCAGAATGAATTTTACTCGGTATCTGATTGGAAAGGAAATCAGTGCTATTGAACATAACTTGCATGAGAAAGAGCAGTCAGACTACACATTAGGTTTCACTTTTGTTGCTATGTCAATAACTAAACTATGCTACAAATTGACTTTTGGAAGTTTACTTGTGAGAAAGAAAAATGCTTAATAATTATCAATGTAAGTACAAGTATGATAATACAACTGTAAGGTGACAGTTTGAGAATGAAGATACTGGGTCAGTGTTATTCAAACCAGTTTGTCAGTCAAATGCATCATCTGTCAAGACTAGAGCTATGTCATAATTCTAAGTTAGAGACAGACAAGTAAGAATGTGTACCATTAAGACCATCCGCTGTGTCTCCTTCAAATTTGACAAAGTTGTTGACTGCTACTTTAGGTTCTGACAAAATAGGATGTCTGACCACTGTCTACTTTAAACTGGACATATCATGCACATTTCATCATGTCCCCTTGTAAGAAGCAATTGACTTGCTGTCCAGTTTAGGACGTTTTGTAGAAGTTATGTATTCTTCTGTCCCTCTAAGGGCCTGGAAGACAGCCAATCAGTAACAAGGAACTAGCTTATAAATACTGAAGAAGCATCACTTTAGACAAGCAGCAGGGCAGAGCTTTGGACAATTTGCAGTCTGTTTGTCTCCATATATTGATATGTATGTAACCCACTTCAAGGTATGTACACGCCTAGGTTCGTAGGAGCTGGAGTAAGGTAATAACCACTGGGCACAATATGAATGTAAACTGCAATATTTAATTGCAAGAACAATAAACATTTCACAATATAATGTGCACAACCTAGGGCCCATTAACTAATAAAATAAAATATAAAAATAAAATAAAATAGTCTTTATTGGAAAGCGTTTGTTCCAAAACGTCTTTTCTCCAAAATGTCTGTTTATCTTGATCCGATCAGGGTAAAGTCAAAAGTCAAGGAAATAAGTCACAGTCAGGGATTGTATCCAAACTTTGGTCTTGCGGGTGTCGGTCAGTGGGACTGACACAATCCTACCACTGGATCCGTTGCATAGGTGGAGGATTTCCAAGTTCGATTGGGTGGAGGCTCGCCATCTACTTGATCGCTGGTCAACCTCATAGAACTCAAGGACTGGTGTGTGGATCAGCCTTTGTTGAGCACATGGATCGTTGTTCACTGTTCCATGCAGGGCAAAACTAGAAAGACCTGACCTGCTACAGAACAGGTTTATAGTAAAATGTTATCTAATTAGGTGTTGTACAACAATAAGTTTCTCTTTTCAATTCAGAAAATAGCTTATTTCAGTTCACAGGTAGGTAAACATAAGTATTTCCATAATAAACAGTGTAAATTGTCAAAATAAATTTTTTTAACAAACTGTAAATACAATGAAATTGTTTTAAATGATCACATTTTACCAATGAATTCACATATTTATAAAGGATAGGTTACCCTTTAAAGTAAAATGTTTTAATTCTAACTTTTATGAATATTTATCCATTTTAACCCCTTTTTAATATAGAGTTTTTTAATTGTAAAATAAAATAAATGAAATATATTGTTTTCCAATAAACAACATTAAGTTAAATCACAGCATTGCTGCTTTTTATCCATTTTAAATAACTTAAAATGATGCATTTACTCTCAACTGCGTGTGGCTTTAACCTTCAGAGAAGCAGAGAAAATGACGAGGCACTTTACAAAATTAATTTTAACAATGCGCTCATTTCAGTGGCATAAGGCATAGCAGTAGTAATTTTCCAGTAGACAAATCAAATAAAAGCATTTTGATACCAACATTCATTAAACAATACAAAAGAAAATGCAAATTGCTCATGTACAGTTAGCATGGTAACCTTGTGGTTTTTTCCACATACACAAGCATTGAACATGTCAGAACTAGCTTACCAAGAGATTTCGCAGGAGAAGCCAGGACAGGACAAAGTGTTTCCTTAACGGTTTTCCCACCTCTAAAACAGAATTTTAATAGGTTTATAACATGAACTAAACCATACCTTCATTTCAGGGTGAAATAAACAATGTTATGATACCTTTTCATTGAATTTCCCTCTCACACGGGAAATCAGTAGCTGTGCTCAGGCCGTGCTTAGACGGAGTTAAGCTACGAGGAACTTTAGCACTTCATTTCCTGTTTCTTTTCAAAATAAAGTTTGGCTTTTCAAAATAAAACCAATATTTTATATATATATATATATATATATATATATATATATATATATATATATATATATATATATATATATATATATATATATATATATATATATATATATATATATATATGTATATATATGGTAAAACTAATGGAAAAACGGTGAAAAACAAATACAAAGGATTATCTAACACCCTTTTGTAGGCGGGTTACATGTATAAATATATTTCTGCTTAATCCCAAATTCCAGTAACTATGTGTTAACTAACTGTGTTCTTTTATATCAAAACGTGTCCAGAGCACTATCAGGTGACCATTCTTCCATGACATCAATCGTCACTTTGCACACTGGAAGTTGCTGTGTTTTGTAGAGGATCCACTCTTCATTCATTAGCTTCAAAGCAAATGCACGCCTTTACCAGAGTTATACCCTTATGAACTAGTGCTCATGGGAAGCAGAGTCTTTGTCTCTTAAAAACACCACTGATTCCGGCCGAAGGTTTCTCTGCAGTCCCCTTTAAATTAAATCTTTGAACAGCACCTTTCAGATTGCACTTAGTTTTCCTCAGGAATGTCAGATTTTTCAGTTTGGAAAAATAAATATTTTTATAATTTAATGGGGCTTATTGCAGTCAAACAAAGAGAAACATTTGGAGTAATCATTAATAGGTTGTTGTGCTATTATTTTACTGGTCTGACCCAGTGGAAATAAAATTGGGCTCAATGTGGCCCCTGAAATTAATTCTTTTGGTACACTCCTACTTTACATCATTTCATATCAACACCTATTTTTCTATTTTGACTGTGTCTGGAAGTGACATCTGCTGGAGTATTATATTCATCTTATATCTTATTTTTTTTAATATATTTTGTCATTATGTCTTTTTTGCGTCACAATGTCTTCCTTGGTGTTTTTGTTTGACTATGTATTTTAGTATTTTATTTTGGTTGCATTTTCTTGTGACTTATTTTCATTCTGTTAAATTTTTCTTACACATGATTTTTGTCTTGTTTATTACATTTACATTATCTTGTCTTTATTATCTTGTGCGTTGTATTTGTCTTACTGTTGCTAAGCTTTTCCAGTGAGCTCTTCTTCTATTTTAATTGGGAAATTAATTGACATGTCATTATGGTACATATTATTTACTCTACACCTCCACAGTCATGCATGACTTTGCTAAATACTAACCAGTCCACTTTGTCCTTCATAACTCCTAATGAGGGGGATAACTGTTGCATGTGTCTATGCTTCCCAGAGTCGAAGTGAGATGTGTGAAGACTCACTGACCTCAATTATCCTGACCAGGGACTTTTTTTTCTGTGTATTTATTGATTGTTAGATCAGATTGGTTTATTTGGCAGCTAATTGGACTCTAGAGACTTTTCAATTGGTTGGTTTCATCATCATTTATGCTGGCTCCTTTTCCTTTTCTTTGCTTTTGTGATCCATTGGTATCGACTGAGGTGCGAGGTGGGACTTGTGATAAGAGGACAGGGACATTTTTGTGCCACTGATGAAATTTGGATACTTTGTTCTTTGCTGATACCCAGTAATTCTTGAAAGTGACCTATTTTAGATTTACAAAATGACTAAATAGCATTTTATGCAGAAATTAGAAGAGGAACATTGGAAACAAGCAGTGTTTTAAATATAGTCAGTATCAGTACAATGCTGTTTGGTTAAAAACCTGATGGTCCACTCCATCGTCCATTTCCTGTCTTCTCTGCTCTCATGTGAAATTAGTTTGATATTTCACAGGCCAGAGTGATGGCCGGTTGTTCTTAACTATATTTTACACACTTAAGTGCTCATGAGGCTGCAAGCACTAGTAAACAGAGACATCAATTTCATAGATTTGGTTTCCGTGGTCACATCCTACAAAAGGCCAATAGTCCACGTGTCCTCCATTTCACACATGGTTTGTTTAAAAAACAGACCTTCCTTTGACCAAAGTGACTCACTGATCATCACTGTGATCAGCCTAAACATGGCACACAACAGAAAGATGCTGTATTATCACTGTCATTGTGAGCTCTACATATATGCAGGGTGTATTGGGTGGGTGACTCAGAAACTACAATATAAAATGAAACTGCACAGACTGTTTGAAAATGTGTGTCCATATGTGTTTATGGATCATGTAATTTGCCTTTGATCGACACCGGTGTCCTGGGTCAGCTTCCATGCTTCATCAAACAAGGTCAATTTCAATTGTGCAAAATAAGTCTTTTGGTGCATGGAAGTGTAAAGGTTAATATGAGATCTGTCAGCATGGATGACAAGTTCCTTTGCTCTTTTACTTCCATGCATAAAACCGGAAAAAATACATTATGTGTTAAGCCCCGACCATCAGTACAAATATTTCACATTGTTGACACGTTTGAGCACTGGAAAAAATCTTAATCTTACCAAGCATATTTTTCTCATTTGTTGTCCAAATATCATATCACACTTAAAATGAGATATAATAATGGATTAAATGGTCTGCATTTATATACCGTAATTTCCGGACTATAGAGCGCACCTGATTATTAGCCGCACCCACCTCATTCTAAGAGGAAAACCGATTTTGTACATACACAAGCCGCACCTGTATATAAGCCGCATGTGCCCACATTAAAACATGTAACACAAACACAAAATTAACCCAAACCCGACTTCAAGTCCCGCGAATGAAACTGAATGTCCTTCATTAACCCTTGTGCGGTCCTTCGTAAAAGGCACACTGGCTGTGTCCTACAATCGGGTCTTAAAAACCCAGATTCCAAAGTTCAGTTCCATAGACTCATCACCCCACCCCCCAAGGATATATTACTGTTTTCAGTAGTAAGCAATGGCATCCTACAGTACGTATAAAAAGGTACATTTGTGAACCACCGGATCTCTTTGACCCGAAGGACCACACAAGGGTTAAAGTCCACAGTCCAAAAATCACAGCCGTCAAAATGAAGGGAAAATTATACTTAAGGTTTGATGCAGACCTGCAGAGTCCGGGTCCCGTTGAAAGTAATCCAAGGAAAAAAAAGTGTATATTTCCAAAGGTAAGGGAGGGAAAAATGTCCGCCGCATCCACAAACAGGTGGCTGGTCGCCGCCTCGCCTCATCTATCGCAGAGTCAGCGATAACTTTCTCTTTCGCCGAGAGTTCAGGTCAAACTCCTCCGTGCCAACGTGCAAAAATAATCCACAGGGTCTGGTCGAGCCTCTGTCTTCTCTCACACACCGCCGCGGGTTTTTCTTTAAGCAACTTTTTACCCCCTGTACACCTGTCCGTCAACTTTACCGCTCCCACTTAAACCCGTCACCCCGCGTTTGTTCCGCCCCTCCTTTTTCATTCAGTCTTCCTCTACGCATATATTACACCGGTCTAAATCTGACCTTTTCTACTCGAGCGCCTCTGGCGGCCGTTAGGAAAATTACATAAATTGGCCGCATCACTGAAAAAGCCGCAAGGTTGAAAGATTAGGAAAAAAGTAGCGGCTTGTAATCCGGAATTTACGGTAGTGTTTTTCCACCTTCATGGTGCTCAAAGCGCTTTACATTCACCCATTCACACACACACACACCAGTAGGTTTCTAAGGTTCTGTCAGGTTCTAATGGGAGACTAAGTGTTCGGTGTCTTGCCCAAGGACACTTCCAGAGCCGGGACGGGAACTGTCAACCTCTCAGTCTTTGGGCGACCCACTCCTATAGCTCTTTTCAGGGCACTGAATGTGCTTTATATCATTGATCCATTATTCATTCACTCTCACATTTACATTCTGATGGTGGTAAACTATCACAGCTGCCCTGATGGAAGCATGGCTGCTAATTTGCACCAAGGACAAAACAGTACATGAATCCCCCAGAGGGGGATTCGGACCAGTAACCCCTCGATTATTGGATGATCCACTCTACCTCCTGAGCAATGGCCACTGAACCATTACCCAAGGAATATAACTAATGTTTAGACAATTGCTCCAGAAATTCTTATTTCAAAGAATCTTACAAACATAATTTTCACTTATCCTATTGGGAGTTTTATTTTATTTTATTTTTTACTTGAATCAAAGATCCTGTATGTAGCTTTCTGGCCAAAGCTGGTACTGCACTCACATCCAAAATACTGTAGTGTGGTATCCCCTAAGCCTTGCCAGATCCAGTATGATCATCAGTCACCACAGCAAGCAATGATTTATGCCATTTTCATGCTGGGTAAAATTCTGACATACAACACCTTTAAGCAAAACAAATAAATAAAAATATTAACTTATGTAAAATAAAATTCTGCCAATGAATGAAAATTATCACGGCAAGATTTCTTGAAATAAGATTTTCCAAACCTATTGTCTAAAAATAAGTTACGTCTCACTGAAAAGTTACTCTTAGGTGATTATGTCTTACTTTAAGTGTGATGAGATACTCTTCTACAAATGTCATTTATGTGAAATCTTTGTATCCATGGGAGGGGCTTAACATGTAATTTTGTATGCATGCAAGTAAAAGACCACTAGAACTTGTCATCGATGGGAAAATATATTAAATTAATCCTTACACCTCTATGTACAAAACACTTTTATTTTGCACAATTCAAATTAGCCTTTGTTCTCTGAATCAAAGAAAATTATTCAGGACACTGGTGTCAATCAAGGGATGATCCCATGATTAATAAACACCTATAAGCAGATTTTCAGAATGTCTTCGCATTTTGGTTTTATGTTGTTAATTCTTAGACACCCTGTAGAAGGAATTGCATGACACCATGGGAGGATCTACTGTGGGGAAAGAGGTCACGGTCCCTGATTTGAACCCAGTGAGACAGAAGACAAGTACAGGCTTATTAAATAGAACCAAATTATCTTGTTTTGAAAAACATGACAGAACTGTTTTTTGAAGTGGTTTCTCTCTGACAAAAAGATTAACATTAGTTTTCAAGTGTGTTACCTAGAATATCATAAAAAGGGCTGTCAAATGATTAAAGGATTAAAACAAAATTGCACAATTTGCTGAAAATAATCTCAAAGCTGTCTGAATTTACTGTACATGTCAAATTCACATTATTTGTGTTGATTCAATACAAAGGTCTTGTCTCGTCATTTGAACCCACTTTATCACTGGAGGCTTAATCCAGCTACAAAGGCGGGGTACATCCTGTATGAGTCTCCAGTTAATCTCAGGGCTGAACATATATAGACAAACAATCACTCTCACATTCACACCTATGGACAATTTAGATTAACCAATTAACCTATCAGTGCATGTGTTTGGATGGTGGGAGGAAACTGGAGTACCTGGAGAAAACCCACACAGACACGAGGAGAACATGCAAACTCCACACAGAAAGGTCTGGAGTGGGATTCGAACCAGGGTCCTTCTTGCTGTGCGAACCATTGCACCACCATGCCCTCAATATTGTAGTTAAACAAATGTCATTGTTAAATATAATAGTTTTACCTTTTAAACAGAGATTCTCTCCTAAGTTAGCTGTTTCAGTCTGGCTTTTTATACATACTTTCCATCTAAACACATTGAACAAAAACATATTTTTAGACATATTTCTGATCTGCCCCGAGACAAAACAAGATGATCCCCCCACCACCACCACTTAATTAACTACAATCTTTTTATCCTTCAATCACATGATCAGGTACTAGCAGTGGGTGTATCCATCATCTAAAGTGGAAGAGACTGAGCCTGTTTACATGACCATAAAAATCCAATAACTGATCAGAACTGATAATTACATCATAGTAATAATCAGATCTGATGTGTTTATATTCACTTCAGAAATGTAATCAAAAACCCTCCAGTCCATTTTTGGATTTCTGCCATAGCTCATACGTACATTGTGATGGGAAAATATATTATTGTCTTCTGTTTACGTGTGACTATGTCACTTCTGTTTTTTTTTATGATTTAATTGTTTTTACACATATGTAAAAGACTGAAATAAATCAGATTAACATGCAAGAAGACAGAGTATTGTGGACAAATCCAGGTGTGTTAATTTGATTCATTATAATCAGGCTGTTTACATGTGACATTGAATAATAAGAGTAGTAAGTATATAAGTTTTACTTCCTCCCACTCCCTTTTGAATGTGTTATAGAATTGTGTGACAAATCTGACTGTTGTGTCATACATTTATTTATTATCTATTCTCTGTTTGTTTTTCTTCCTTGGGTGTTAATTTGCTTGTTTGTTTTTTTTTCCTCTGTGACCCACTGAAAATAAACTGTACTAAACTAAAGTGAACTAGAAATCACACACTCATTAGAGACTTAGTGTGGATATAAATGGACTCAATGATAGGGCAAAGTGGCTAAGCTACTAATGACTGTTACAGCTACAGACAGACAAATGACAGACAGACATGATTTGGTTCCATTTAGAAAAAAATGTGTGTTTCAGCCTGTGAGTCACTTTTCAAAAGTTAATAAAAACACATTTGCAAACACATTTTAAAAGTAGCTTGGTTTGTTGATTGGTATTTTGTTTTTACAAAAAGTTCTTGCTGTAGTCTGAAAAACTACTACATCTAGAAACAAAACTAAACTGACATGATTGAGCACACTTGCCGAGGTTACCTTTTTAAAAAAATTTTGAGGACCAGGACCTGGACACCTTTACAGAATCCATCCTCTTCTACATCAAGTGCTGTGTAGAGGGAGTCACAGAGGAAAAGCACATCCAGGCCTTTCCAACCCGGATGACTAATGAGGTCCAGAAATTGATCAGAGCCCAAAATTCTGCGTTTAGGTCAGAGAACAGGAGGGGAATTAAACAGGCCAAGAACCTTTAGACCCCCCAACCCTCTTCGTCCAGAAACAACAGTGATCTGGCAGTGGAGCTAAATAACTTCTTTGCCCAGTTTGACACCACCAAACTGGGCAAAAACACGTTGTTGGCCTTTAGCAACGTATTTATTTGCTGTGGAAACTGACCTCTTTTAACATATCTAAACCAATTTTCTGTGCCTTTTATCATTCTTTTATTGAGAGTCTTTTAACCTTGTCCGACATTACTAAAACTTGTGCCAGGGTCATAGATGTACCTACAAACATTTGATACTCCTTCTGGAGCAGGCAGGTGCTCCACAAAGCCAAAAGTATTGTTGCACCGCCAGACCACGTGCTTCAAAGTAAATTGGCATTATTGCCCTCAGGGGATCGTTATCGAGCTCCCAGAAGGAAAACACATCTTTTTGCAAATTATTTTATTCCGTCTGCCATCAGGCTTTTAAATGACGCTGATAGCGCCAATGTGTAGGGTAAGGGTATACTGCATGTTTCTATATTTTTTATACATGTGTGATCTCTTTTTCTGTTTTTAAAATGCATTTATGCATCTGTTGATCCTGTTGCACTGTCACTGTTGTATTTTATTTATTTATTGCTGGGCCTTTTTAGCTGTTCGGAATACTGACAGATCCTAGTATCATTGTGGAATGTGTGTGTGTGTGTGTTGGGGGGCTAGTTGCTCCAACTGATATCTGCAACCTGAATTGCCCCTAGGGGATAAATAAAGATATCTGAATCTGAATAACATCCTCACAGGTACCGACCCCCCTGATTCCAGCACCACATCCCTTTACCTCCAGGGCCATGAAGAAAATCTAAGTCTGAATGTCTAAAATAACTAAAGGACTGATCCTGGACTTAAGGAAGTACATACAGCCTCACGTCCCTCTACTTATAAATGGTGTACAGGTGGAAGCTGTCTCCACCCTTAAGGTTCTGGGCATGTACATCTCTGCTGACCACTCTGGACCCCCAACATCAAGGCCCTGGTGAAGAAGCCTGAGCTGCAACTTGACTTCCGGTACATCCTCAGGAAGAATAAATTGGACCAGAAGATCCATCCTTCTATCACTCAGCTGTGAGAGTGCTCCATTTCATTTTTGGGGGGGACAATTTCTTGGGGGGGGTCATCATTGTAGCTTTACAAGAAATTTAAACTCAAAATAAGAATTCCATCAAGAATAATCCAACATCAAACTATTCTTCAAAAATCTAACAATAACAGTAAGGTTATCATGATCTGTTGCATCTGTGTCACTGTTGTTAACAGAAGTCTCAGGCTCTCTGTCTGGACCTTCCACCTCTTTCCCTGACTGTGAACAGTCTGTCACCTTTACATAAAAATAAGGTGTTACTCATGTTCAAAAATAGCCTGGCCTTTGCCCACACTTGTGTGTTTCAGCTTTGTGAACTCACACAAAGGTCTAGTAAACCACCGTAGACATTCTGTTGTCTCCAGCCAAATCATGGACGGACCACTCAGGATCACTGAGCATGATTTTAACAGTTATGATGTAATCATAGCACGGCCAGGTAGAATACAGGAAAACTCTCCACACAGTAGCTTTGAAGAACATGGCGGCCACCATAGAAGAGACTAAACTTGGTTACGATTCTGCAATTTGAACGGTGTTGTCATATTGATTCTTTAAAAGATGAACAGAGAACAGTTTGGAAGTAATTTATTGGTTGCAAGGATGTTATGGCTCTTCTCCTAACTGGGTATGGTAAGAGCTTTTACTTCTATCATCTACGTTACATGCTGCTTTCGATGTGATTCATTGAACAAGTCCGTCATTCAAAATGACAAGCACTTGGTTTCTCCAATCAGGACGAATGATTTTGATTGACAATCTCGCCTTAACAAAGAGAAGTTAATTGTGTTTTCCCAGATGTAAGATACAAGCAGCCATGCAAAGCATCCATACATGCTGCGAGGCAGGTTAATTCAGGAATACCCAAAACACAATTTAATACAACAAGGGTGTCTTTACAATACCAGAAGTCTAAATAAGAGAGATATCCTTATTGCATAACACTGACAATAACAAACAAAAGCTCAACAAACTCTGTCTGATTGGCTCTGGCTCTCTGTGCTCAGCTGACTTGACTTTGCCTAATGAAACCAATATGAAACATTTTCATAAGCATTTCATTGAAAAATATGTCCTTTCTTATGGACATCTTTGTCAAAATGCCTTGATATTATTGGGGTGTTTCTATTTACTTGGCATTTTGGAGCAGTAAAAATGACTGGATGTCTGTAATTATTCTTTTCTCTGCCCTTTCATCTGGCCTGATTGGCTGACAATTAGACATACACACACACACACACACACAGGATTACTGTGATTAGCACACAACCATCACTAAATTAAACCTACAAAAGCACTCTGAGAGCACATACCTCTGCCAATGTAGTGCTTTACTTACTAACTGGAGTTTCGCAGAAGTCAGAGCCAGGGTGTTGACCACCAACTCTTCGGTCACTGGACGACCTGATCTACCAGCAGCAGCTCAGTATATTTTGTACGTACTGTTAAACTGATCTGTTACACATAACATACATTTTGTCATGTCATGACTCTGGTCATTTCTGGAAGGGGGTGTGTCGAGGCCAGTCTTAGTCGAGCTAAGGTGGGTGGTGTTTGCATGCACAGACAAATTCAATTACAATTGCATTATCTGACTTGGTTACTCCGACTTCTCAAACTCCAGGTCAATTCAATTCCACTCTGATTAAGGTGTTTACATGGCTTTTAAAACTTTGATTTCAAAGGGAGTAAGGCAATACTTTGAATTTCTCTAAGTGCATGTAAACATACATACTCTCTGTGTGTGTGGTATGCAGACTCCATAGCAGAGCATAATAAAACCTGCCCAGAAGATCATTGGCTGCCCTCTGCCCACCCTGGAACACCTGTCCACATCCTGCTGTTACAGAAGGAGAAAGGCCATTACTGGAGACCACACAGACCACACACACTCACTGTTTGACCTGTTGACTGAAAAAGCAGTGGATTCCTCTGGACAATCCGCACAGCAAACACCCACAGAGTCACACACATACACATACACACAGTCTGGCATAGCATAACTTGCACATTGCTCCACATCAAACTTTTAATTTAACCTTCTAACTTCACTATTTTAAACTGTCATTGCTATTGGTACTGTTATTTATTATGTTGTACTTTTTTGCAATATCATTGTAACTCATGTGCAATGATAATAAAGTTTAGTCTATTCTATTCTATCCTACTCTGTTCTATTCTAGAATTTCAAGGTGTTGCCAAAGAGCAGACATGCCATGGCCATATGGTCCAGGAACAGCAGAAACTGGAGAGAGACGTGCGCTCTGGATATTCAGGAGGCCATCACCAGTGTTGTGCAAGTTATTTCCAAACTATAATCTTTTACAGATTACTTGTTACTGTTAATTAATAGTAGCCTAGCCACGCTATCCCCATTCATTACATGTATGGGTCTAGTTGTCCTTCATAGGCAGGGGAGGCGGGGCTAAAATGTCTTTCAAATCCCTCTGTATGTAATAGGACAGTACTACAATCAATCAGTGTAATCTTTAGGGTGACATAGTTAGAGCGCTGGAAAGTTCACGGAGGAGTCTGGAGAAAGTTACGAATGACTAAACAAAATTGGGGATTATGGAGCTTAAGGACTGTTGTTGCTTCTGTGAAAAGAATTTAAAGATTGCTGATGTTTTCTCACATTCTTCACTCATCTTTGATAAAAGAATATCACCACCCGTTGTTCTTTCATGGTTGTATCTGGTTGCTTCAAACAAAAAAGTAAGGTTTGGGACACATTCGCTGATATGAAGCTGATGAACAGCAGAGTTATATAAAGCATAACTCAGATGAGAACAAACTTATTATAACAGATGTACAGACAAATTCACTTGCTCTTCTCTAAAATGGCTTCAGCAACTGTTCATTCTCAGATTACTGCTGTGATTTGTGTTAAATAGATTTGTATGAATATGTCACGTAATTAGACCTGCTTCACTGAATGTAGATGAGCATGTGAGTATTAAAGGAAGGTATTTTGAAAGGAGACTTTCTATTGAACAGGAGATATTGATATTCATTGCACAGTTTTGCACTTAGTCCTCCACCGCCACTTGATTTACATTAACATCATTTAAAACAAAGGGAAAGAGAATTCTCAGTGGAGTGAGTTGTACTCCACTACATGATCACTGTGACTTAACATGTACTTTTTCTCAAGCGTGAAGGGCAAAAGGATCTGACAGTATTAAACCAGTAGAAGGGTGAAATAAAGGCAGTCACCATGCAGCAGAACTCCTCACTCCAAATGAATTGTGTAGTAGTAGTTTGATGGCAACTATAGGTCATTTATGAGTAGAAAGAATATCTCACAAATGAATTAAAAGATATACATATCCATAAACAGTGAAGTAACCTTATGGAATACTTGTCTCTTAGCTTTAGCTTAGATAATGCAAGTTCATGTCTTACATGAAAATACAATTGTGAAACATTATACAGCCTTATTATTTTGAGCCTAATGCATTTTTAATTGGATTAATACTCACTTACACAAGCCACAACAGGAAAATAATTCATTTCATGGAAAAGAAAAATGGTGCCAGTAGGTATATCTGCCATTTTTCTAAACTCTTCTTATTTATGTATGCTCAACCTCCCGCCAGCCAATTATTAGGTTGACAAATAGAGGGTTTAACCCTTTAACTCCCGAGCAATTCCACAGTAAAAAAAAAAAAAAAGAAAAAAAAAATATATATACAGTATATATATATATATATATAAAACAACAAAATTAACAAAAAATGCCAGTGATCAGTCAAATGAACAAAAGTGAATATTAAACTGACAAAATACTATGTAGCATGAACAAAGTAAGACACTAACACAACACAATTGAAGAAAAATAATATAAATTTAAAAAACGTAGAAAAAATATACAAAAATAAGTAACGGCATCAACAGAAACTAATAAATATTCACAAAATAACAAATAACATGAAAACATGCCAAAAAAAAGTTTTAAAAAAAGGAATAAATGACTATTGTTATAATTTGCTTCCAGTAGCTTTAGTTTGGGCTTTTCTTTTTCTAAATCAGTTGCTTTTTGACACCTGTACATCAGTTCCATGAACAAAATTCTCAGTAAAATAACACTAAAAAACCCTCGAATTATTCTGAATTTTTAAAACTAAACCATCTATTCAGAATGCATCAGCGCTGATGCATCAAGGGTATAAGGTTTAAGGTATACTACATTTGAGGATAAAAATGTCAGGAACTTCACTTTTGAGAACTTGGTAATTGTAAAAAGATAAATATTATAGACATTTTTTAAATCAATTTATAATGTTGTAGCTTTTGATACTTGATACATTTGAATTATTAGAATTATGTGTAATATCTGCCTTAAACGTGTCTGATTCAAAGGTTTTGAATCAAAAAGAAGGGAGCAGTCTGTCTGTGATGCTCTTTGACCTCACAGTTTTCAAACAGAAATAATCAATAAAAAGCTACAAAAAAATGTGAGTAGAGTTTTAAACTAAAGTTCCCATTCTGCTATGTGCTTGTAGCGGTGATTCCAATTTGTGATTTGATGGCAGGGCATGCAAACAGCTACTAAGAGAGTAACTGGAAACAAAGATTGGAGACACTCACTGGGCAACATAGTGTCACGTCTGTAAACAGACGTTAGTCTGTGTTTTCTGTCTGTCTTGTCACTTCCTGTTTTTATTTTGTAGTTCTCGTCCTGTGTCATGTCTGTCGTCTTTACTTCCTGTTTCCCCGTGTTTTCCTCCAAGACTGACTAGACCTGGTGTGTGTTGTCTCACATGTGTTTTCAATCATCTCCCTGTGTATATAAGTCTTGTCTTTCCCTGTCTTCAGTGCGAGTACGTCATCATCCTCTGAGTTGTCTACGAGCGTTTTCCCTGTGTGTTTTCTCTGTGTTTGACCTGATTCTTGTGCCTTTGACCTGAGCTGTTTGCCTCCGACCCATGACCCATTGCCTGTATTCTGGCCCTCCCAACCTGCCTGTATCTGACCCTCTGCCTGTCCCATGACTTAGAGCCTGCCTACGAACTTTATTATATTGGATC
This sequence comes from Siphamia tubifer, assembly GCA_020466265.1. Lineage (NCBI taxonomy): Eukaryota > Metazoa > Chordata > Actinopteri > Kurtiformes > Apogonidae > Siphamia > Siphamia tubifer. The sequence goes on from CM035803.1 coordinate 10,651,675, forward strand.
CCGGCTAATGAACCCCCGCTCCGACACCGACCAAACCTCTGGATCTTCCCACAACACCAACGACACTCAGATTCTGGATTTAATTAATTATGTGAATAAACTGAGTTTAAATCCATTTCTGAGTTTGTCTGCTTCATCTCAGCAGTTGGGTTCACATTCTGTATCGCCACGTAACACATAGTGCAACTCAGAAGCCTAGCAAACTAGATGGACCCGCCTAGCAGCCAAACATATTTTTGTCTGGTGTGTTGATTCACTAAGTCTAGCATTAACGACAGGATTAAAGGTAGGGGAGGAGATCGTGGAAAACGGTTCCTGCAAGCTATATTTTTAAAGTATAGACAATTTTTTGACACTTTTTTAGCTTTACTTCCTGAACTCCTCCCACATATGCCTTTCACTTCTATTCTGGCAGTCTCCAGTTTGTTTTGTTAGCTAACTCCGATATAAACGCAGTGATTAAGTGAGAAAAACGATGGACAACTTCAAAAGGAAAAGTGGTTCGGGAACTACGTGTGCTGTTGTTGGTTGTAAAAAACACAAGAAAACACCTGAATTTGGTTTGGTAGGTTTGACCACAAACCTACCACGAAGAGGTAATGTTACTGCCCTCGATTGTTTTAATTTTTTCACAAGCCTGATGGTGACTCTGAATCACGGCCCTGGCTTAAGGACATATGTGACCCACCACCACGAAACCAGGCATATGTGTCTGGAAATCAAAACTGAGTTATCTGTATAGCTTGGTAGAGTGGAAACTAAGGTTTAAGATGGTGAAAAAATTATGTTTCTATCACAAGTAGAACCAAAGTTATGGTAATTTTAATATCTACATTTTGACATATTTTGCAATTTGCATATATTTAGATATTGTCCGTTAAAGTTTTGGACTGTTTTGGGGAAGGAAGTCCTTAGCAACGCATAATAATTCGTATCCGATTGACAAAATTATTCACAGATGTTAAAGGACACCCTGATGGACATGTCACAGAAGTTTTATATATTATAATAATAGGACAGAAGTGCCATTACGCCATTGGACAAGAGCATTCAATATAGGCTTTTTCCCCGTACCGAACACTTGGGTGTTTACTCATGGAACGGAGATCGGTTTGTTTGGCGAAAAGAGGTGGAAGTCGGCTTTGTCTTTGCTCAGCAATCCCTGAACTTTTGTCGCCGCTTAAATAATTGACTCAAAAAACACCTTTATTGATTGGATTTCAATGTAATGACCACAGGAACTGAACATAGAGGCGTTAAGGTACCGTTTTTTGATAAGATGTAAACACAAATAAGAAATCGCCTTCCAGCCTAAATTTGGCTGTAGCTCTGAACGGCTCAGCACGATTTATGCCTGGTTTCGTGGTAGCAGGTCACATATCAGCAAATCAATCATGGCAAAGATGATCAGTACAATAATTGGCTGGAGTTTTCCTCTGGTTCCACCCTTTAGAGTGGACTGAAACATTTTGGGGTTTTTTGCAAACATTTTATTTCAGTGTGTTATATTGGATCGTGAAGAGGTTTTCAAGCAATATGGTAAAATGTTCCAAAAAAAGATCTTCCCTTTTTTTCCGCTGTTTGAGTCTTTGGGGTAGGGCTTGGCATGATGATGATACAACACTGCGACAGTGGAAACTACAACAAGGAAGATGAGAGCAGCGGTGGTTTAATTCAGCTTTGGAATTGGTTTTAGAAGACTTAAATTTGGGTTTTTCATTGAAAGATGAACAGAAAGTGGCACTCTGTTCATTCCTCTTGACAACCTCTCCACTCATATTGACACCTCTCCAGGTTCCCCCACCCCCCAGGTCAAGAGTCTGGGTATCATCCTCAACAGCATGTGCTCATTCCAAAACTACATAAAGAGTATCACTCATTCAGCCTATTTCCACCTGCACAATATCTCCTATCTCTGACTATCCTTAACACCAAACATTACTGAGATTGTGGTCCATAGCCTTGTCACATCCTACCTTACCTACTGTAACTCTGTTATTTGGTTTACCGGATAAATCCATTCATAAACTGCAACTGGTTCAAAACGCTGCTGCCCGGATCATCACCAGAACCTCCTTCATGAGTCACATCACTCCTATTCTGAAACAACTCCACTGGCTTCCTAATAAATTCTGTATATCACATATAAAATCCTAGTTTTCACCTTCAAGTCTGTAAACCACCTCGCCCCTCAGTATCTCTTCCTCATAAATATTCCCACCTGCACTCTTAGGTCATTTTCATCTACCTTACTCACCCTCCCACCTGCCCACTTGACCAGAGCCTTCAGCTATTCCGCCCCCCACCTTTGGAACACTCTTCTAGAACACATAAAGACTTCAGACTCTGTTACCACCTTCAAATTGCTGCTTAAAGGGGACATATCATGCAAAATGCAGTTTTTTTTATTATCATTACAACACTAATATGTGTTGTCTGTGTGTGAGGAGACCCTTTAATTATGAACAAAAACCATCTTCTCTCCTTTTGTCCTGATCCATCTCTTAGTAGAGGGGGTTGAAAATGTGTTTTGGATTTTTTTATGCATCACATGCATAGATTCATTTCAATACCCCACCCCACCCCATCCCACCCACCATCTGAGGTAACCCCACCTACTGATCACAGCCACCTTTGCTTGGAGATCCACCATTATTCTCTGTCGGTAGTGAAGAGACACAGAAGGAGTATGTCAGCAAAAGCTAAATATGTTTCCTGCTCTGTTGCTGGCTGCACAGAAGAACACACGTTGCTACATCGACTTCCAACTTCAAAAGACTGAAAGACTGAAATGGATTGAATTTATTTTTGGCAAAAACATAGCAGCTACAGTCCCAAAGAAGACTCTGTTCATGTGTGCTAACCACTTCACAGCAGACTGCTTCTTTAACCTGGGTCAGTATAACAGAACCCAAGCATCAAAGAGGTACATGCTAGATTGGATCAGTCGGGTGGATGGGGGCGGGGTGGGACTCAGGACGGATGGATCTTGATGAAAATTTCATGACTTATTGGGGGTGTTGCAAGGAAAAAATGATTACATTTTGGTGATTATCAAGAAGAGATCCTGGATTCTGGATCACTTTGAAATGTATTCACTATTTACCACAATGTAAAATTTCAAAGTGATCCAGAATCCAGGATCTCTTCCGGATCATCACCAAAATATAATCATTTGTTCCTTGTGAAAACCTCAAGATGTCATGAGATTTTCATCAAGATCTGTCCATAACCTTTTGAGTTATCTTGCTAACTAACAGACAAACAAACTGGCAAAAACATAACCTCCTTGGTGGACCTGCCTTGGCGGAGGTTTGCACTCTTAAGAGTGCTTTTCTAGTTTTTATTACTATTTTACAGCACCAAGCAGTAGAAAACAGTGTCTTATTTAATGTAGTAAACTTGCTGTTAGATGAAGCACCTGAAGTGCATAGTATTTCTGTGATGCTGACAAGCAGTTAGAGAGCACAACCTTTGACATGACACAGTACATACAGCGTTGGATCCAGTCACACTCCATCTCCTCTACACTCATTACAGCAGAAACACCGTCTGTCAGGTGTCTCTGGAGCACTGGACTGTGAATACTCTGCAGCTCATATGCGTGCTACGTAGCCTTTAATTAAGCACTTCATTAATTCATTTGTGCCATATCTTGTGAAATGGCAGTGCCCTTCTTCTGCTGAAGTGACCTCCTGCTGGGCTTACCAGAGGGGAATTTGTAATCGCTGAGAGAAGAAACATTGTCTCGTCAATTTCCCATCATTTCAACACAGACATACAACATTATTCATAAAAATCAAGTGCAACATCATGTTGAGCTGAATTGCCAGATTGCCAGTGAAAGTGTGTTTTACACAACTTTAACTTGTTCACAGTCAAATCCAGCGTTACCAAAATATTTCTAATTCAAAGTCAAAGTGTGTGAATTTTTTATGCTATTTGACCATATCCAGGTTTCCTCTACATCTAAGGAACACATATTTAGTAAAAGTCCTTTCACTTTTCTTTTTTGAAATTTGCATACGGTATTGAAATACAGTTCCTCATCCAATATATGTCAATGTCTTAAGAATTGAGATAATTAGATAAAACTATCCATTTCTTTCCCCATTTCCCCATGTACAGGGTATATTTTTTAATTAATGTAGGTATTTTCCACAGTTAAATAAATAAAAATTCATATTTTATCATATTTATCAAATAGAATTTTTATAATGTATCAAAATCAAACACTTTTTCCTGTAAAATATATAACGTTGATTATATTGATAATCATTGCATTGGACTTCCTCCTCTTTGCTGGCGGGGATGAGGATGAGGATGGGGAAGGGGATGGTGTGGTGGTAGCAGCAGCAGAGGTCTATGGCTCAGCGGAAGTACTTGGCTCCACAGTGTTCTGAGAGACATGACATAGCCCACACTTCCAATGTAAAAAAAAAAGGTGTTTCAGAATTAGGTACTAATGGCTGTGTGTACAATACATGTTAATAACAATACACACACACACACACATATATATATATATATATATATATATATATATAATAAAATAAAATAAATGTTCCTCTTACCCCACCTGGGCAGTGTCTCCTTCAGACTCGGGTCCTCTACCAGAGGCCTGGGAGCCTGAGAGTTCTGCGCAGGATCTTAGCTGTTCCTAGCAATGCGCTCTTTTGTACAGAAATCTCTGATGTTGTTCTGGTATTTGCTGGGGCCATTCTCCCAGCTTGGGGGTCACTGCCCCTAGTGCTCCGATCACTACTGGTACCACTGTTGCCTTCACACTCCACATTCTCTCTAACTCCTCTTTCAACCCTTGGTATTTCTCAAGCTTCTCATGTTCTGTCTTTCTGATGTTGCTATCACTGGTGTTGCTACATCTATCACCACCACTGTCTTCCCATGTTTATCCACCACCACTATGTCAGCCTGATTGGCCATCACCATCTTGTCAGTCTGGATATGGAAGTCCCACAGGATCTTGGCCTGTTTGTTCTCTGTCACCTTTGGGGGGGTGTCCCATCTTGACCCTGGGACCTCCAGTCCATACTCTTTATAGATGTTCCTGTACAGTATGCCCGCTACCTGGTTATGCCTCTCCATGTATGCCTTGCCTGGCAGCATCTTACACCCTGCTGTGATGTGCTGGACTGTTTCAGGGGCTTCTCTACACAGCCTACACCTGGGGTCCTGTCTGATGTGGTAGACTCCGGCCTCTATTGCTCTGGTGTTCAGGGCTTGTTCTTGTGCAGCCATGAGTAGTGCCTCTGTGCTGTCCTTTAGTCCAACCTTTTCCAGCTACTGGTATGTCTTTTCCATATCAGCCACTTCCTCAATTTGCCGGTGGTACACGCCATGCAAGGGTTTGTCCTTCCATGATAGCCCCTCAGGCAACAAAATCCCAGTAAAGTCGAGGAACCAGAGGCATTCACTTAACAGTTGGTCATTGGGGGACATTTTCTTGATGTATTCCTGGAGGTTCGCCGTTTCCCCCTGGACAGTAGTTCTGACACTTACTATTCCTCGGCCCCCTTTCTTTCGCTTAGTGTACAGCCTCAGGACACTGGACTTGGGGTGGAACCCTCCATGCATGGTAAGGAGCTTCCTTGTCTTGATATCAGTGGCTTGTATCTCTTCCAGTGGCCAGGATATTATCCCAGCTGGGTATCTGATCACTGGCAGGGCATAGGTGTTAATGGTCTGGATCTTATTTTTGCCATTCAGCTGACTTTTCAGGACCTGCCTTACCCTATGTAGGCATTTGGCTGTGGCTGACTTCCGAGCTGCCCCCTCATGATTACCATTTGCCTGTGTGAGGTGAATTAGGGAATCAATGTCACGCTCATTCTTGGCATACAGCTTGATATCATCCATGTAGAGGAGGTGGTTGATGGATGTTCCACTTCGGAACTGGTATCCGAAGCCACTCTTTGAGATGATCTGGCTGAGGGCGTTTAGGCCTATGCAGAACAGCAGGGGTGACAGAGCATCTCCTTGGTAAATGCCGCATCTGATGCTCACCAGTGCAATTGGCTTTGAGTTGGCCTTCAGAGTCGTCTTCCACAGCCTCATTGAGTTCTGGATGAACTCTCTTAGTGTCCTGTTGATGTTATACAGTTTTAAGCATTCTAGTATCCACGTATGTGGCATATATATGTATATATATATATAAAAAAAAAAAAAATGTTCCTCTCGCCCCACGTGGGCGGTGTCTCCTTCAGGCTCGGGTCCTCTACCAGAGGCCTGGGAGCCTGAGGGTTCTGCGCAGGATCTTAGCTGTTCCTAGCAATGCGCTCTTTTGTACAGAGATCTCTGATGTTGTTCCTGGTATCTGCTGGAGCCATTCTCCCAGCTTGGGGGTCACTGCCCCTAATGCTCCGATCACTACTGGTACCACTGTTGCCTTCACACTCCACATTTTCTCTAACTCCTCTTTCAGCCCTTGGTATTTCTCAAGCTTCTCATGTTCTTTCTTTCTGATGTTGCTATCACTGGGGACTGCTACATATATCACCACCACTGTCTTCTCATGTTTATCCACCACCACTATGTCAGGCTGATTGGCCATCACCATCTTGTCAGTCTGGATCTGGAAGTCCCACAGGATCTTGGCCTGTTTGTTCTCTGTCACCTTTGGGGGGTTCTCCCATCTTGACCCTGGGACCTCCAGTCCATACTCTTTACAGATGTTCCTGTACAGTATGCCCGCTACCTGGTTATGCCTCTCCATGTATGCCTTGCCTGCCAGCATCTTACACCCTGCTGTGATGTGCTGGACTGTTTCAGGGGCTTCTCTACACAGCCTACACCTTGGGTCCTGTCTGATGTGGTAGACCCCGGCCTCTATTGCTCTGGTGTTCAGGGCTTGTTCTTGTGCAGCCATGAGTAGCGCCTCTGTGCTGTCCTTTAGTCCAGCCTTTTCCAGCCACTGGTATGTCTTTTCCATATCAGCCACTTCCTCAATTTGTCGATGGTACACGCCATGCAAGGGTTTGTCCCTCCATGATAGCCCCTCTGGTTCCTCGACCTTACTGGGCTTTTGTTGCCTGAGGCATTCACTTAGCAGTTGGTCATTGGGGGCCATTTTCTTGATGTATTCCTGGAGGTTCGCCGTTTCCTCCTGGACAGTAGTTCTGACACTTACTAGTCCTCGGCCCCCTTCCTTTCGCTTAGTGTACAGCCTCAGGACACTGGACTTGGGGTGGAACCCTCCATGCATGGTAAGGAGTTTCCTTGTCTTGATATCAGTGGCTTGTATCTCTTCCAGTGGCCAGGATATTATCCCAGCTGGGTATCTGATTACTGGCAGGGCATAGGTGTTAATGGCCTGGATCTTATTTTTGCCGTTCAGCTGACTTTTCAGGACCTGTCTTACCCTCTGTAGGTATTTGGCTGTGGCTGACTTCCGAGCTGCCTCCTCATGATTACCATTTGTCTGTGGGATCCCTAGGTATTTGTAACTTTCCTGCACATCTGTGATATTCCCTTCAGGTAGGTCAACCCCTTCAGTTGTGATCACCTGTCCTCTTCTAGATATCATCCGCCCACATTTATCTAGTCCGAATGACATCCCAATGTCTTTGCTGTAGATCCGGGTGAGGTGAATTAGGGAATCAATGTCACGCTCATTCTTGGCATACAGCTTGATGTCATCCATGTAGAGGAGGTGGTTAATGGATGTTCCACTTCGGAACTGGTATCCGAAGCCACTCTTTGAGATGATCTGGCTGAGGGGGTTTAGGCCTATGCAGAACAGCAGGGGGGACAGAGCATCTCCTTGGTAAATGCCGCATCTGATGTTCACCTGTGCAATTGGCTTTGAGTTGGCCTCCAGAGTTGTCTTCCACAGCCTCATTGAGTTCTGGATGAACTCTCTTAGTGTCCTGTTGATGTTATACAGTTTTAAGCATTCCAGTATCCATGTATGTGGCATTGAGTCATAGGCTTTCTTGTAATCAATCCAGGCAGTGCACAGGTTGGTGTTCCTCGTCTTGCAATCTCGGGCAATTGCCCTGTCAACCAGTAGCTGGTGTTTGGCTCCCCTGGTGTTGTTGCCTATTCCTTTCTGTGCTCTGCTCATGTATTGCTCCATGTGCCTACTCATCTTAGTCGCTATGATGCCTGATAGAAGCTTCCATGTGGTGCTGAGGCAGGTTAGAGGCCGGTAGTTAGATGGTATTGTTCCCTTCTGGGGGTCCTTCATTATGAGGACTGTCCGGCCCTGGGTTAGCCACTCTGGGTGGTTTCCCGATATCAGCAGCTGGTTCATCTGTGCTGCTAGGCGTTCATGGAGTGCTGTCAGTTTCTTAAGCCAGTAGGTATGAATCATGTCGGGCCCTGGTGCTGTCCAGCTCTTCATTTTGGACACTCTGGTTTGGATGTCTGCTAGTGTGATGACTACTGGGTCTTGTTCTGGGAGTTGGCTGTGCTCTGCCTGTAAGTCTGTCAGCCATTGGGCATTGGTGTTATGTGTTGCCTCCTTCTCCCAGATGCTCTTCCAGTATATATATATATATATATATATATATATATATATATATATATATATATATATATATATATATATATATATATATATATATATATATATATATATATATATATATGATATATACTGATATATATATATATATCAGTGTTGGGAAAGTTCACCTTTATTAGGAACTAGTTCAAAGTTCAGTTGAAGTAACTCAATATGAATTAGTTTCATCAGGAAATCACGGGAAAATGTCGTCCTCCTCTCAGATCTCAGGTTAACTTCCCTCTGCAGGTTCTTAGAACACAATGAGCTGTTTCAGTGAGCTTTGTTTTCAATGTTTATTTCCAAGAACAGGACAACACCTGCTCCGGTCACACTCTGTACATTCTTTTTCTCCGCTCCCAAAAACTCTCTGCACCTCTCTCTCTCTCTCTCTCTCTCTCTCTCTCTCTCTCTCTCTCTGCCCCACCCAAAACACTTCTCATTGGCTATTCCACAACATTATGTTGCCAAAATTTGTTCAGAATAATATAAAAATGACATCTATGATAATGCTGTGTTTTGATCCCATTTTATGCCTTATAGGACTCAATAATTACAATGTGATTAGAACGAAATGTGAACTACATAAAAGCGCAGTTCAATAAATGCCAGAATAATTGCGTTCTCAACTTCCCATTCATTTGGCAAAAGTGAACGAGTCGTTCACGTTCGTCAAAAATATTATATATATATATATATATATATATATATATTTTTTTTTTTTTTTTTTTACAAATCATACTACATATTAGTATTCTTAAAGACCAATACATAAGATGAACGGATAACATCTGGCTGTATGCTTACCATAGCAGTGAGCGCCCAACACCTCATGCATTTCCCCCAGCATCTGTCCCTCCCCCAGAGCTTTTATGAGCATCCATATAATCTGTAAATTACATGTTGGAAAACAGCTGATTTCCACAGCAAAAATGCAAAATACAGAGGGCTATTTTATAATAAATGAGAACAAATTACTTAAGAAACGTTAAATATGGGGCAGGGATCATTTGGATCTACCACAAAAGTAGCACTGTGTCTTTATGGGTTAAGTTATAACAAAGAAATAAAATATCCCTCTAATGTCAATTCAATCACATTCACGTTCAGTTTATTTTTATGGTTTAGCATTTGCTTTGACCTCTCTGGAATCACTGGTTTGTATTGAGTGACCAGACTGGAGGCAGGGTTTCTGAGCAGCTGGTGAATCTGGGCTGTCTGAGCCACAGAGCAGAAAAAACCTCCCTGATTGCCCCGGTTGGACTTAACAGTAATAGTAATAATAATAATAATAATAATAATAATAATAATAATAATAATAATAATAATAATAATAATAATAATAATGAAACAAACCACTATGAGGAACCTTAAAACTAAAAATACTCACTGCCACTGTTGTTTGGCTGATGCTGTGAAACACACGGTCATACTTGTGATAATAGACGCACACTACACTCAAAAGTGTTTCTCTGTGGTCGCAACAAAACAACTACATTGCTTGTAAATACTTGGGTTTCACTTTAAAAAAAATTACAACTGTATTGCTCTACTTTCACAATAATGCCTTCAGCCTTCCACTCATTGTTCGATTACTACTCCATGTTAAATTAGTGATTTTCCATGTGTGTTTTATGGAGAAAAATACCACTAGACATTGTGGCAATGTCAAACTTTATACAACACCTCAGTTATCACACCTTAAAAACAGTTATAAAGTGTTATTATGGAAAAAATACTCACATTTGTGTGGTTCCTTAGGAGATGCCACCACCATTTTTACATTTGAAGGGGTAAAAAGCCATATCCCTTACTCCTACCCCTCCGTGTTAAGGAGAATTGGGACAGCCTTAGGCTCTCAGTAGGACTGACAGAACCTTAGAAACCTACTGGTGTATGAGTGTGCGTGTGAATGGGTGAATGTGAGACTAATGTGAAGCACTTTGAGCACCATGAAGGTAGAAAACACACAATCAAACTAATTATTTCAATTTTCCCATCAAAGAATTCAAGTGGGTGTATTCAGAAATTACATTTAGGAAAGTGTGAAAAACCATTTTAGTATTACTTTTACTAGTTGACATTTAGGGGTCAGAGGTTGGGACAGCCACCTTCCAATAGAAAGCAACATATCAAGGGTTATTTTTTTGTGCATTTCATTTTGTATGATCTCAATAAATATATTGCTTTTAATTAGACCAAAATATGATATCTGTGCACATGTTAAGTCTGAAATTTTTTTATTTGTATTTTTTAAAAACTGTTTTCATAGTAAGACTGCAATTTGAATCAATTCAGTAGAATGGCCCAAATACAGGGTAATAAAATAATAAAAGTACCAAAAAATGAGATTTTAACACAAAAATCAGTCTTATATAATCTATCTCAAACAACCATAATAACATCTGAACAAAATATATTGGACATGTACTTTTTATCATGACCCAATGACTAACATGGAGGAGCCTGTGGAGCTAACCAGGTGGAGACGAAGACTATTTGGCTTCAGTTTTGAGAGAGCTGTCACGGTGCTGATTTGTATATATATGGTTTTTGGCAACATATTCTTCCTTTCATGCTGGACAAAACAGACTCATTACTCTGTTTTGTGTTACCAAGCAGTATAATGCAAAGTACTAGCTCATTAGCATGCTAACTGCTGTACCAATATTTGCATTGGCAGAACATTAAAAATGTTATATAACTGGCCATTTTAGCTGTTTCAAAAGTGTTTTAAAGTACAAATATGACAAATTGTACCTTTAATGCATAATTTTGTAACTCGTCCAGATATTCAGGAGAACAAAGAATCTGTGTAAAATCACATTATATCTGTGTTTCTTACCCAAAAGCAGTACTTAATATCTTCTTACATTCCCTGTTTGGATTAACATTTCCATTTGAATCACTTACAAAACCCCTAAATCATTCAGGAGGGGTGTGGGTGTTGGTGTCAAAAAGTACAATTCAATAATCCTTGTAATGCTTAATCAAAAAAAAAAAAAAAAACACTTTACTTGCAAGAAATTAGCCATGCTAAAGTTCACAGAATTTCACAGAAGAGTTCACAGAATTTAGTTGAAAAACAAGTTGTCATCAAAGCATTAAGGAGGCGTAGCTTTGCTCTTAATATCATTCTTGGCCACAGTAAAAGCAAGTCTTTCATGTATTAAGTGAGCTGATGGTAGGATGGATAATGGAGTGATTCTTAAAGATATGAAATAGAAAAGCCCACAGACACAAACAGAGCAAATGCTCAGAAGCAAAGAAAAAATACTGAGCTTTTTTAACCTCAAAATAGATAATTTTTGGATGAAACAACTCATGGTTGATCTTGTTGCACCTCTACATTTTCTTTCTCCTTTTGTCATTTTATAGCTGATGTGGAAAGTACTACCATCACTTACCAGGACAGCAGCAATCATAGGGAAAGGTGATGTGATGGTTGACAACATAGCAACTTCTATGGTTATTTCATTTATATTGCTGTGGTCACCACTATGGGTGAATGCATTGTGCGTCAGTTTTGTGAAACTTTAGGTTATAGTTGTCTTGGTTCAAGCCGTTTTCTGTGAGCTAAAACAGGGGCTATGTTTGAACGACTGGCTTTTCCAGTGTTCCTCATGAATATTCGTGATGCATTAATAATGCCCCTCTGATTGGCTTCTAAACAAGAAAAAAAAAAACAGTAAAGGGCAAAGCCCCAGCTGAGTGGTGCCAGCCTGCAGCAGCCTGTGTGGGACGTTTTCCATCACAGCTTCACAGAATGTTTGTGGATAATGTTATCCAGGATGAGTCAAATGTAAGTTCATCTGACCAGTCTTTCAGAACACAGAGGCATCCAAATGCAGAACTCTGAGACACAGGTGGATTGAAGATGAATTTATTATAAGAATGGACAATATTAAATGGTGTGATATCAATCGTCTCTGTCAGGGAGACGGTCAGCAGGGCTGCATCACAAACAGCAACTACAAAGCAGGATAAGGGAAATGTCAGAGTTCAGAACAGGGTCAAAACCAGAGAGTCAGCAGAGCAGAAAAAGAGCAATCCAAAAAACATTACCAGATACCACATGAGGGTCAGAGCCAGGGTCCAGGAAGCCAGGAAAATCCAAATGACGACCTCAAAGTCAGGGGCAGAAACAGGGTCCAGTACCAGGGGTGCAGATGGAGCAAACAACACAGAGCAGACACTACAAAGAAACCAGATTGCCAGAAACCGGTCCAAGACAACAAATACTGAATTTTCTGGACACCATTACTTTTTTCATATGTTTTGAACCATGAGGTTTATACAAAGGGGCGGTTATTCTGTGGGTTTTTCTCCCACCACTAGGGGTGCTCTAACTGGAATTAGAATGAAAACTACTAAGAATAATAGCAACTGTTAATTATTTGTCAAATCTAGATGTGACGAACCGCTTCTGAGGTTGTTCAACTCTGACACAGAAGAAGATGACTTCATGGGTTTCAGCCATGATAATTAAAGTGATTTCTGATTTAAAACATGGGAGAAATGAAGATACATACGGTAAATACTGGTTATTTTTCTCTTGGTTTTAATCCGCAAAGTTGCTGCCATGTTAAAAGGCACTGTTAGGAAAAAAAATCTGTACAGATACAAACATGTAACTACATTTACAGTTCAAAATCCTTCTGTACATGCAGTAAATATATGATTTTTCTACATAGATATCTGCGGCTTATAACCTGGCGCAGCTTGTATAGTCTTTTTTTATTATATACTTTTTTTAAATATACAGTGGATGTGGCTTATATACAAGTGCAGCTTATAGTACAGAAAATACGGTAACCGCTTATTTGGTGCATATGACGCAACAACAAACTCGCATCTGATGACAAACATTCACACAATACTTAAATAGGGGAAGGAACAGGTGGATTCACTTGCACAGATTAAAGGGGTGGGGAGGAAACACCTGGTGACAGGAAGTAAAACAGGGCAGAGTGAACATGAGCCAACATGACAAAATAAAAGCCCTGACACTAACAATGACAGAAAGAACAGGAAGACACAAAACAGACACTCGGGGTCTAAACTATAACATTATTATGTCATAAATGAGTACATTTTCCCCATATTGTATTTGGCTGACATTTTCAGGAAATATTCATGCTGGCACAAGGAACAAATACTAACATTTTGGTGGTGATTGGTGTTGGTATGTGTGTGTGTGTGTGTGTGTGTGTGTGGGGGGGGGGGGGGGCACGTGTGAGTTTCATTCGGTTGGTCGGGGCAGACCACTGCTCACAGAAGTGAAAGGGAGTAAGGGGTCTCTAAGTTATTTTCTAGTTAACATTTTGATCTTGCTAAAGTCACTGTTACAGTCACTCGCTAAAGTCAATCATTGACACCACATCACTATAGTGACCAGTCATGCTGACTAAATACTATATCAAACCAAGAACATCCTCCTGGATAATGTTATCCAGGAGGATGAGTCAAATGTAAGTTATTATGTCATAAATGACTACACACTACAGTCCTCTCTAGGAGGAAGCAAATGTCCAGGATCAATCTAAATTAAATCAAAAGGACAGATTTCCTATTTTCCAGATTTCCAGAATTTCGAAAGCCTGCAAACATAATGACTGGATTTCAAATATCAAAATCAGTCTAAATGGACACAGGAAGCAATATATTAAAATAATAATAATAATAACAAGGATGAGAGTAGTTTTAAATGGTCCAAAGATGGTATTAAATACCTTGGTATTCAAGAAGGTAAACTCTGAGGTGGTTATAGGAAAAATTAAATGTTAAATGATCTGCACTTCTCCACCTTCATGGGGCTCAAAACACTTTACATTAGCTTCACATTCACCCATTCACACACACACTCATTAACTAGTAGGTGTCTAAGTCAGTCCTTCTGGGAGACTAAGTCAGTGTCTTGCCCAAGGACACTTGTGGACAGCCAGAACTGGGATGTGAACCGCCACCATCTTGGTCATTGGGCGACCCACTCCCCCAACTGAGCCACAGCCACCCTTTTACTTTACCTTTTACTTTTTAAAATTAAGAAAACTCTGGAGTGATGGACAATCCGTCCTCTGTCTCTTGTACAGCGTGTTTGTATGAATGTGTTAAAAAAGACTCCTGTACCTCTTCCAGATTGTGTCAATCAGCATTCCTAATTCTACATTCAACAAACTAGATACACTTTTTTCAAAATCTATCAAGGAAACCGACTAAGAATAATTCTTCAGACATTAAAGTTATCAAAGCAAAGAGGGGGACTTAATGTTCCAAACCTTAAATAATACTCCTAGGCAGCTCAATTGATACCTCTAGCAGCCTGAATACAGGATTTAACTGACGCAAAATGGCTAAATATTGAAAACGTTTATGCGACAAATCACTGAAAACCTCGCCATTTTCAAATATCTCCTTAAAAGATATACACATGAGTGTTTGGACCAAGATTACCCTAAAAACACGGCAGACATTAAGACAGTAATTTAAGCTGCCGAGAGAAATTTTGGTTTTATCAAACATGTCTCTTTTACAAGGTTTTCAACCACTTACGTTAGATTCTGGCTTTGGTTTATGGTCTAATTTTTGGCTCAGCAAAGAGCACTAGCATATAAAAGAGCAGCTAAAGGATCAATTTCAGCTTCCCAATACAGACTTTTTCAAGTACCTTCACCTGAGGAGCTTTTAGACGAAACACAAAGAGTGGAAGAAAGTCCTGAATCCCTCACCAGTTGAAGAACGGATGATAAAAATACAATGTGGGGACAGATTTCCAAAAGCAATTAGTCGGCTTTACCAAGTAGTTTCAAATGTTATAATTAAAGACACTTACAATATAAAATGTCGATGGGAATTGGAAATGAATAAACAACATATCAGATGAGGTGTGGACACATATATGTTCTGAAGCCCATATGTGGAGAGTTCAAATGGAAAGTTTTTCAGGACACCAGAGATACGTTCAAAAATAAAGCCTCTGAATCCTATCCTATCTGTTGGTAGAACTGTGGGGCTCACTTGGGGAACTATTCCCACATATTTTGGACATGTCCTAAGATCAGATCATTCTGGGACGATATATTTTCTGCTGAGAACATTGTTTTCAACCAGACTTTTTCTAAACATTTAAAGTTTGCTATATTAGGTGTTTAGAGGAAAATAACCAAAAATACCTCTTTTGAATTTTATGAACAGCAGCCATCAAATGCATCACTATCAAGTGGTTAAAACCTGAACCACTGACATATAATATCTGGATTAAGAAAGTGAGAGAAATTTATGAGACGGAGCAAGTTACTTGTGTCCTTAGAAAGCGGTGTTTATGACGAGATGGAGTCCTATGATGAACCTGTTAAGGCAATTAGCATTCTGAAGGGGTCATATACATGTATGGTTACTATACTGTATATTTTCTTTTCTTTTTATTTTATTACCTCCTTGGCAGAGGTATTAAATTCGGGTCCAGGTTTGTCTGTCTGTCAGCAGGATCACGCAAAAAGTTCTGAACAGATTTCGATTAAACTTGATAGATAATGGTCACGGAAGAACCCATTAGATTTTGAGCAATGAAGGTCAAAGGTCAAGGTCACTCTAAAGGTCAACAGCTAAAACACATCAGTGGTAACATCTCAGGATTCAGACAAGATAGAATCTTGCAGGTTTTTTTTACATTGATATTGTTTCACCTTCTGACATCAGTTTGGTCAACAACCTATTGCTCGATCATGTCACGTCATATGATGTCATATGATGTCATATGACGTCAAATCAAGCCTTGGCGGAGGTCTGCTGTCTCCGACTGCCTTGTTTTATATGTCTATTCATTCTTACCCATTTTCCTTTCCTCCATGCATGTCATAAGGGAATGTCTGTTTTTATATATCCATGTTAACTGTCTTGTTTATTTGTATGAGCAAAATAAAATAAAAAATTAAGTGAGTCCAAGTGTCCAATCAGTCGACATGAATTATAACATACTGAAAGGGAATAAAGGATGGTTTACCCAGAGACCAAACAACTATCAAGTACTGAGAATGTAATACTAATCTGTACTTAATTACTGTTCTAAAGAATACTCAGTATTAAAATTAATACTTCAACAAGGCAGTCAGAGACAGCAGACCCTAAGGCTTGATATGGCATCATACGACATGATCGAGCCATAGGTGTTGACCCATCTGATGTCTAAAGGTGAGACAATGTGAATGAAAAAAACCGCACTAGATTCTATCTTGTCTGAATCCTGAGATATTACTACTGATGTGTTTGAGCTGTTGACCTTTGGTGTGACCTTGACCTTTGACCTTCATTGCTCAGAATCTAAAGTTTTCTTCCGTGACCCATTATCTATTATTCTTGAAAGTTTCATCAAAATCCGTTCAGAACTTTTTGTGTAATCCTCCTGAGAGACAAAAAGACAAACAGGGTCAAATGGACCTGAATTTAATACCTCCTTAATTAAAAAGAACACATTAGTAAATTATTCCTAGACACAATATATTTTCTTTTTTTAAATCTTTTTTTTAATTTAATATTAATTGTTACATTTTCATTTCTGATGGAATGATAGCATTTTCTAGATGGATTGTTTCAACAATAGACATTTACTATATGATCCATTCTGATCGGACACTGAACAGCAATTTTAAACAGATATTATTTCAGAATCATAATTTATGGTCAAATGACTAATTTCTTGTAGTAGCCATATTATCTATGGACTGAGGTACAACAAGCTTAATAATTGTAGTGAAAGAAACCCCTGGTGAGTTTTTTTTTAAATTATATCCTCCCAATTCCCAGGGAAGTAAAAGTTGTAACTTTTTTAATTTAAATATTTACCTTGATTTGAAACATCATGATGCAACAGTTTTTCCATTTTCATGTATGTATTCATTTGAGTCACTTTGCAATGGACAAAATGTTTAAGTCATCCAGTGAAACTCTTGTTTCCTGCATAAGACTAAAGCGCATAGCTGGGTATCAGAACGTTATTGTATTTCTGAATAAATCCTAATACACTGGTTCCTACTGGTTAAACTAACTAGAGACTATGTTTTGAAGGTCATTTCTTTCCTCTAACGGAAAGTAAATTTCTGCGTCACAAGTAGAAAGAAATTGATAAATACATTGCACAGCAGAAGCACATAGTATTTCTGTCTTTTCCACAGAGGTGATAAGTCAGCAGTGACCATTCCTGCACTCCAGATTTATCTCTCTGGCACTGCATGAAGTTGTAACTCATGCTGCTTCTTCATTACCTGGGATCCTGTGTGCTGGGGCCATCTTTGTTCTACAGTGAAGGGAATCTATTAATCCCACACTGCTATAATCTTCACTATCTTAATGGCTCCACCAAGACAGACAGAGACAAAGGAAAAGGTGAGGACAATAGTTTTTTGTTCTCTTAAACCATGAAGAACCCCTAGAAACACTTAATCCTGTTATCTTCCTCACTGCTTACAAACTGCTAACAGTGTGTGATGGGAGCAGGAGGTTGAAGCGGTGGAACAGCATGGCGTCAAATGGATTAACTAAGAAGCATTTTTTGAATGTTTGGTTCCTATTTTCTGGTTTTATGTCTGTCGGTTAACCCATTGTTGGTCAGCTTTACCATTTGGTAGAGGTCACTTTGAAAGCTAACATCTAATCTAAATTTAAGTCCTTTGGCACCAAACTTATTGGGCAGTCTCCTCCTTTGGTAAGAAGCATGTAATGCACAAACACACCACTGGGTGGCACTGTCAATGATATATTCAGGTCATGCTAGTATACCACCAAGGAAGAAGATCATAACCGTGGCAAAGCTATTCTATGATCTTTTCTTTTGGACACAACATTGCAGGCAAGTTTGATGTTTTTCCATTTTATTAACTTTTACAGTCTATTTTACATAAATAATCCTCATCATGTTTCAGTAACAACAATCATTTTTTGAAAACATGCTGAACCAAAGGGTAGAGATGATAGTAAAGGCCCATGAAATGCTCATGCTAATCACTAATGATACATCTAAATACATCTAATTTGAACCAAGTCATAAATTATGTTGGCAAGATTAGTGAAGGAGTAATGTTTGAGTTTTAATACTTTAGTTAAATTTAGTGTCAATAAAAAATCGATGTTTTATGTTATAATAGTCCCTGTGAGGTAGAAAAAGCAACAACAAAAAATGTTATGCGATTTTTGTAGTGTGACCAACAAAGGGTTACGTGACTTCTCCTTTCAAGAGACTTTCAATACAGGATCAACTGATCCAGGTTTTTTAATGGCTGAGTCCAACACCAATTTTTTCCCATCACCCTTGGCCGATATGGACTGCCGATTTCCTTCAAGCAATATTTGGGGCGGATATGGGTAAAAAAAATTAATTAATTAATATGCCGAATATTCCAGGTCTCAAGTTAAAATAAACATTTAACAGTAACAAATAAAAAAATAAAAAAAAAAACTAGTTGAGGTTGAACATTTAAACAACTTGTATAACATAAAATATATAATTATATTTAAAACAATTGCATTGTGCACATTGCACTTTCATTATTTTAGGGTAGCCATTTACACTTTGAAATTCAGTATGCTGCAAGCAGCAATACAAGACAAAAACATTCTAAAAATAAATAAATAAATAAATAAAATATATATATATATATATA
Source organism: Siphamia tubifer (assembly GCA_020466265.1). Taxonomy (NCBI): domain Eukaryota; kingdom Metazoa; phylum Chordata; class Actinopteri; order Kurtiformes; family Apogonidae; genus Siphamia; species Siphamia tubifer. The sequence goes on from CM035803.1 coordinate 10,670,854, forward strand.
TATATATATATATATATATATATATATATATATATATATATATATATATCAAGAATTGTGCAGTCTATTCACGTTGACCCACTCTAATAATCAAGTAATATCCAAAATAAAAATATCTTTTGTTAGTTCAAAATGTAACCTGCTTGTATGTTCAAGTGCTGTTTACTGCTGCTCTATAAGTGTGTGTGTGTGTGTGGGGGGGGGGGGGCAGCCATTGAGGGTCTTCCGGCAACACAAACCTGACCCTTTGTGCGTGTCTGTAAATGATGCTGTGTGTGTGTGTGTGTGTGAATCTGCAAAACCACATACAAATAGGCCGATACACTTAAAAAACAAACAAACTGGCCTGATATTGGCCGGCCAATGTATCGGTCAAACCTTGCAGTCTATGATTACTTGGCCATAGTTCAGTGACCTAAATGCAGACATCAAAGAAGCTACCAATTAACTGAGACAAGGACGTCTGCAGATGTGTTAGGGACAATCTTTATTTTTGTTTCCCCATCTACAGAAAAAAGTAAATACAAATGTCAAGGGAGGAAGATCTGGTAGGCCTACCCACATGGAAGAAGCAGATGCCCAAGATGAAGAGATGCATATGACAGATCAAACATCACTGCATCACAGTCATTTTGTCAGATAAACAGCTGTGGGTTGGTTCACACCAGTCCAGACCAGATGGAAATCAGGTCCTGTTCAGACCTTGCATTAACATCTGTGCTGATAAACCAAATACAGTCTTCCAGCTGTGTGTGTCTGTTCACACCTGACATCAACAAGCACTGCCAGAACTCAAATTCATGCTAATTCACCAATGAAGCTCATCTATAGTGTAAAACATTGTATGCATCCTCTGCTTTGGTGAGTGTTTTTTTTTTTTTTTTACAGATTTAATTGAGTGTACCGTCACTTGAGTGGAGTAGTTTGTATTAATGAATGCATGAAGTCAGGCAGTGAATCAGTCTGTATATCTTACATACATTATGATATGACCTTTTCTATGTTTCTATGGGCTTGTCATGATGATAGCGTGTTGTGGAGGTGAGCTCAGGAAGAGTCACACATATGAAGCACTTTATGAAACACATTTCTGGGGTGTGAATATGTTAAATGTACGTGTGGATTCCCACATATTTAATTCACTCCAGAACATGGATAAATGTGTACTAGACACGCTCTGATCAACCACCCAGGTGATCTGATAGGCATGGGTCCTGAAATGCTTTGTAGGTGTGTTCAGACATGATGTGATTGGATATGACAGGACAGATGTTAATGCAACGTGTGAACAGACTCTGAGTTTGAATGGGAGTCTAGTTGAGTTTTCAGGCTATCAAACCAACTAATAGGATAGTTATAGTTCAGTTTATTGTACATCCATAGGTTATCACTCCTATCTATCTATCTATCTATCTATCTATCTATCTATCTATCTATCTATCTATCTATCTATCTATCTATCTATCTATCTATCTATCTATCTATCTATCTATCTATCTATCTATCTATCTATCTATCTATCTATCTATCTATCTATCTATCTATCTATACACACACACACACACACACACACACATATATATATATATATATATATATATATATATATATATATATATATATATAACATATAAGTGCATAATTGAGGAAATATATAGATAAATAAACAATTAAAGTCACATGATCTCCATCGTAGCAACACCCAGTTCATACTACAAAATTAGCCCACTGTGGGGCTGGTTTTGCTTGCCGTTAGGGCTGAATATGATCAACTACATGATTTTACATGTTTAGAAAGTTAATAGCCAGGGCCCTCATTACTTTGAGGCTCTATACAATGTGCATGCGTATTGAAAGAACCAGCACCGTTCTTGGTTATGTGAGGAAGAGAACATGCATTTATAATACATGCAGTTGTTTGACACCTTTTGACATTGACAGCTGGGTAAGTAATGGCATATACTGTTGAGTCATAAAGCCACAGCTAACCACAGGTGTTTGCTAATTGTGTGCTATCTCTATGTGTTATCATCCACCTTTTTTTGTGCTTGAATGAAGTTATTGTGACTGACAGGTGCTCGTTGCCAAGTCAACCGCAGCATAAAGCAAGACAGGCAGCAGAGAGCAAGCCAGACCTCCTTCATCTCTGAAAGAGAAAAAGATAAGTTTGTCACTCAGTTCAGCCCATTTCATTTCTACTGCATGGAAATAGGTGGATGCAGTCATTCATTTTCATTTCAGATAATTGGATTCCCTGGAAATGGATTTTTTGCTTAAACTCTGTTTAAAATTCATAAACTGTGAACAAATCTGGTGTGCTTTTTAAAACTTATTTTAAAGCGATTTCACTGACAAGGCACTGACGTCAGTCACTGGTCTAAGACGTGAGAAAATAAGGATGTTAAATAAGATGAGTTGGGTTTGCATGGGTTTGCACATGCTTTGGTTGAATGATGGGTCTTCCTGTATTTGCACTGAAAATGATATTTCTGTTCTGTTATATGTTCTTTATGGCCATACATACTGTGTGTCCAAAAAAAGAGTCGTACAGTACATGCAATATTTCACTGCATCATCTTTGGTTCTGATTACAGGAGACTGATACTCAGTTGAACTAAACTAATCGTTCAGATACTTCCATGGGTAAATACTTCAGTGGTTAATAATGTTTCAGCTGGAACTAGTTATTTAATCTAACTGATCCAGTAAGTATCCTCTTATGTCTATCATGTTTAACAGATTGGACACCATCAGGGTCATCAGGTTTGTGAGAGAATAATTCAAGGACCATGAAGAGATCTCTTACAAAAATGAACCCTCAAAAAGTCTAAAATCTAATCTGGGATGATGAAGAGTTGATGCAACAGTCTGATCATCATCATCAATAGTCACAAATTACTGGATGAAAAATACCTAATAAACCTTATTGTGACACTACATAAGCATTATTTGGCAGAGAAAATGGCAAAGTAAATGTCTCCTGTAATCAAAATAATTTTTTTTGGATGGGTAGCGTAACTTCAATGCTCTACACACCTCCAGTGAGACAGCCCTTGAAATCCACCTTTGCTTCTGGCACAGCATGGTTTCTGCAAATATACTACGGCATCTGATTCTACCTATGTAAACACGAGGAAAGGTCAGGCAGGTATTGACAAGATCTTCCTTAGGATGGTGACATTCGAGCCCCACAGTGTGTGTTTTATGAAGTGTTCAATATCTCCTGGACGTGGCATGCAAGGCACATACTGACGAGTGTTTTGTACCAAACCCAATGACTCAGCCAATTTGCCCAAGGAGATGAGCATGTGAGAGGCTGCACGTGACTGACCTTCAGATTAGTGGACAGAAATGAGATACGTTTACTGAAGCTGCTGTTTTAACAGACGGTTGGCTTAGAGAACAGGGCCGTAGACACTGCATCAGACTTTGCCGAAGTCTGAGCCAAGACTCTGACCTTTCAAGACCAGTTTAAATAAAAGCTTTGCGAGTTTAATGTGACACGGCGGTTCTAAGACACTTAAATTCTCATCACACTGAATGCACAGCACAGTCTGTTCTCTTCAGGTCAAACATCTATCATTATATCAGGAATTGTGTGGAAGATTTATTTTAATGATCTGTTATGGTGTGCAAGACTTGGGAGACTCTTAACAGCAGATATGAAGTCATATCCCTAATGACATTTTCTTGAGCATATAAGTGCCTGATTCTTAGTCTGACTCTTCCCTAGACTGAAATCCAAAAAAACAAGGTGTTTCTTTTCACTGACAGACTTGACATATTTTATAAATGTGAGGATATTTAGAGTTTAATGCAGATGTCTGTTAATGCTGTTTCGAGGACTTGAATCTGTGGCCACATATGATTGCCTTCATAATGTCACATACAATTTCAATAGGAAGTAGATGTAGACCTCAGTCCAGTACAAGCACCTCTGTGTCTCTGAAGTAAATTTTGATCCAAAAATTGAGAGAGAAAGGGACAGCATGCTTACTTAAAGGTGGCCTGGGGGATCTTTTTTGGAAAAAATTTTACCATATTGCTTGAAAACCTCTTCATGATCCCATAGCACACACTGAAATAGAATGTTTCTAAAAGAAAATAAATGTTTTAGTCCAGTCTAGAGGCTGGAACCAGAGGAAAACTCCAGCCAATCATTGTATTGATCATCTTTACAATGATTGATTTGCTGATACATCCATCTAATATCAGTCGCGCCCCCCTTCCGCTTCTGTGTGTTTACATAAACGGTGGAAAAGACGACAACCGGCGGCAGCAACACCAAAGTAAAAGCTGTGCCTGAAAAAGCTGTGAGGAAGCTGACCGAAGACCGGAACAGCAGAAGGGTCTTATCGCTACGGCTTTCCAGAGCTGGCGTCAACTGAAAAAGGAAAAGGGGTTCAAAACTGATGCTAAGGTGACAGTGTTTCTACTTAATAGGTAAGATGATACTAATTATTATTAGTTATGATTATTTCAACATAATAATCAGTTATGGGTATCGTATTCCCTCCCGTCAGTGAGAAAATTACAGATACTGTCCAAACAGAATGTTCCAGCAGGTTTTGCTAAGTTACCAACACTGTGTGTAAACTGCTGGGTAACACCATAAACATATACTTATACCTTAGTTTTACCATGGTGTTTATTTCATGCTTTTAAACCTTTTGTTAGCTGAGCTTCATGTGACAAACTGATGAATGTTGCTTATTGTTTTGTTATTTAAGATGATAATTGATGTTGAGTTCTCATGAATGCTCGTGAACCTCAGTGATCGCTCCAGACAGCTAGCACATTGATGTATTTTTGAAGGCGTCGTTTCGAGGGGTGGGCTGACGAAGAGGCATGTTTGTGTATACTTTCAAAATATAGCTTGAATGATCTGTTTCCCAAGATCTCCTAACCTACCTTGGTAGTGCATATTGTTTTAAAATTCAATCCAGCATTCCTGCTAATGAGTACACTATACTTTTGATTTAAAAAATCATCACCATCACTTTAGACAATGCTCCCATAAACAAATGTCCTGCCCCTTCAAATGAAAGTTTGCAAAGTTTCAGGAGGTAGGGAAAACACTGATGATTCAATCTCTGTTGTCACGTCACATGGGGTGGTTTTGGCCTAGATGCTAGATTGGGTCATCCAATGACTGAAGGCATCCCGGCTATGGCTGTCCAGATGTTGAATGTAAATGGTCTGAACTTATATAGTGCTTTACCACACTAGTAGCACAGTAGCACAGGTTTGTCATAAAATGTAGCTTCAGTTCTCAAGGGTGACAGACATTCAACAGTGGTTTTAATAAAGAAATATTTTGATATGTACAAAATACAGAGATGTTTATCGAATGAATTAAAAATACTTTTGTGGATTTTTACAAATTATTGCAGTTTTTGTGGAAATGCTGTTTCTGCTTTAACTGTCGATGGTATATGACTTACAAGCAAGTAAAGAAAAACACAATATTACCATCACTTTTGTATATGTTGTAAAGAAATGGCAGGATCATTATAACATTATGCCATAATAGCTATTTTAGGCATAGCAGCAGAGCCAGTATGACTGTCAGTGTTCCATAAACCCACTGAGTTTTATTAATCAAAATCAATTTCCTACCTCCACAGTGTCCTCACTACTAATAATGGACTCTAGTGTTGCAGAAATTACAAGCTTAGAATACACTAGGCTGATTATCTGCAGGAGCTCAGAAAGGATATTATATTTCTCATGTTTAGTTCTGCAGGCATCTGCATTAAATCCACAAAAGAGCACAGTGCATTTTGACAATAGTATAATGTGCAAAAGTGGGCAAGGGGCATCAGAGGGGATTTGGTAACCAACAAATGAAAAGGTATTTGGTAGCACCATGAGGGATGATGGGATTGGCTGCATAATGAAGACCTCACACCTTGGTTTAAAAGACAAAACATTTTTTACGTTTGTTTTCATTTTATACCTTTTCAAGTAGCTAACCCAGAGCAAGGCTTTTCAATGCCATATTATTCACATACCTTATTGTTTGTTTGAGTAACTGAGCCAACAGACAAGTGAACAAACACATTGTACATAGCCTGTGTAATAGAATAGCATGGATGCCAAGAACTGCGGAATCAGACAGCAGCAGATGCTGCAGTACATTACTATTTCAGGTGGGTGTTCATTGCCAAAGGATACCGGTGCTTTCCTCACCTTAAAATGTTTTAGTGTTTAGTTTTATATGCTAACATTCTACTCAATGTATCTTGGAAATACATATTACAAATGGATCTGCTCAACACAGACAAGCAGTTTGTTACAGTGTATAATATATTCTAACAGCCAGTAGATGCTGCTACATAAAGCTCTGGCTTCCAAAGGTAAAAGCTGAACTTGACTCTAGAAACACCTGTTCAAAATATTTTTGTCATCAGAGCACATTACTCCAGTGTTGCTTTCCCTGCACTGGTTATCGGTAACTCACAGAACAGATTTTAAAATACTACTGCTCACTTATAAAGCCTTAAATGGAACAGGACCCAGTTACATTTCAAACTCACTGACCAGTTATGTACAAACTAGAATACAAAGGTCATCCAATGCGCGCTTACTAGTGACTCAGAGATATATTAGAAAGAAAATTGGGGACGTACCCTTTGTTAACGATGCACCTAAGTTATGGAATACAATTCCAAAAGACATCAGGGAAGCCAGCTCACTGAGTATATTTAAAACTAAATTAAAAACATGCTTATTTTCATCAGCCTTTGAAGAATGAAGTCACAATTCTGTGACCCATTTCTTTACATTCTGTATACTCTTTGCGTAATCAAATGAAATTTTATCTGTAATTTTATTTCTTATTTATTGATTTATTACTTACTTATAATCAGTTTATTTTGTTAATCAATGTGAAGCACTTTATTGAAATTTTATAATGAGTTTATTTTGTGTAATGTATTTTTTCACCCTGTAATTTTTAATCAATGTGAAGCACCTTGGGCTACAGTGTTTGTATGAAAGGTGCTATACAAATAGATATTATTATTATTATTATTATTATTATTATTATTATTATTATTATTATTATTATTATTATTATTATTATTATTATTATTATTATTATTATCAGTCATTCCTAGTTTTATTCAGATAAGTGTTCCAGTCCATCTTGCAGTATGAAGCAGAATTACAGTTCACACAAGGCTTTAATATCCTTTGTGTCAGGCTATATGTAATGCTAGATCTTGTTGAACACAATTTTTCTATATTATTAAGATAACGTTGGCTGGGGGGAGATTCTAGCCAGATTCAGAAGATGTTTTTGAATAAAATTTAAACAAGTAGAACCAAGGGGTGACACAAACCAAGACACACGCAAGTAAAGAGGGAACCAACTGGACACGACCACGAACAGGAGTAGCTAAAGCTTCACCTGTGGGTGGAAAGACGGACTATGGGGGAACATTTTACCGGATTTAGTGTAAACAAAGGGAAATTGGGTTTTTGGCTGGGGATCAGCGCTGATCAATTGTGTATTTTATATGTGATGGCAATAAACTGCAAGAACCTGATGATCTGGACCTTCCTCATTGGCTCGTCTCTTATTCCTGAAGCAGGACCCAGCTCAGGGCTCTCAAAACAATCCAGATTCTAACAGTTAGTTAGCAAGAAAACTCACAGACACTGAAGGAGAGATCCACTCCTGTGGACAGACAGGCTATAGATAAATGTCCATTTATAAATAAAGGACGACACCAGACAGGCGAGGGTGGAGATCAGAGGTCAGCACAGATTCTGTTGTCCATGGCTCCCACACAGACACTGAGAGCCACCACTCCCCCCAGGGAGAGGGGGGAAAGAGGACACCAGGTGACTAACAATGAACAGACTTGGTATGTAAGATAGTTTATAAAATGACAAAAACAAATGCGAGAGAGAGAGAGAAAGAAAGGGACTCAGTGCCTGTACTTCCCCCAGCATTGTAGCTCCTAAGGCAGCTTAGACTGAACTGTGTTTCTTTCTCATCAACTGGAAAACAAATGAATGACAGTTTCTCCTCGTCACTTGTATTGGTTTCTGATCTGTTTAAACAGCAGCGTACCCAACACTGTGGCATTTTCACTTGTAGGGCCAAATTTGGCCTGTCTGTGGCTTGGACCCGGATATAGAATGATGACTTAGTGACTTTCAAGATGGACAAGAATTTGAATATGAGCTGAAACTAAAGTGTATGAACAGAAGATCCAAGATGGTTACAAGGTGAGTCACCTTTATTTTATGTTCCTGCAAATTTTTATGATTTGTCTCATAATTGCATGAACATGACAAGACTGATTCTCATTAGGGCCAAATTGGGCCTGGCTGTGGCTTGGACCTGGATATAGAATTATGATGTCAAATTGATTGCATGCTAGCATAACCGTTTGCCATTCTGCTGTTACTTCCTGTTCAAACTAACTTTATTGAAAGTAATTCACAGAAATACTGAATTCAACCACTAGGTGCAGCAAAACACACATAAGAATCTATGAAACAGTAAATGGTCTGCACATTTTTTAACACTTCAAATAACCTTTTATGTATAACAGAACAGAAATAAAAGTGACTTGTTTCACCTCTGGATTAAAAAAAAAAAAGGATCAAAGCATCATATGCCTCCTCTGTCTTCCACTTATTCCAAAGGATGATCCTCATTGCACTCAGCTGGTTTGGGCAGATAATATGTTATCATCACTCAGGTCCTCAGCATCAGTCCCTGCTGGATTATCTGATCCAGGCGTAAGGACACTGTGCTGCTTATAATATAAATCCATCTACTGGTTTTGAGGCATAAAAATAATAATCTGATATTATATCATCTTTATTTATCTTATTTTGCTTTGACATTTTATATCACATCTCACAAGTCTATGTAAAGTAAATTAAGAGCTTCTTAACATTTTATTAACTGTATGTTAGAAAATGACAGCTGAAAATGTGTGGAATATTAATGTAATGAACACTAACATTCATTACATGAATTGTTTTAATTACATGAAAATTACATACAAAACTATTTTCAGTACTGAACTAATATATGTGTTCCCCCAGTTTGGCTCCGAAAGAAGAGCTGGCTCTTTTGGCTCCCAAATGACCCTTAACTTAGTCCCATTTGTAATCTAATACTTTATCTTGAATAGTCAGTTATGAATCATTTACATGTTAATAGTCCCTTTGTGTTCAGTTATTTTATGCCTCATTATGTGCATTTATTGATTTGTCACAAAATCATTCGTAGTTTTGTTTGATATTTTAATTAACATTTTAATTACACACAAACCAATTAACAACATACTTCAAACAAATCCACAGACAGATATGCTCCAGAAGAGGAGAATATCTAAAAACACATCCAAAACATTCTAATGTGTCTATTTGTAGTGGAACATTTCATTTAACAGTAAAGGAACATTGCTGTTTTGTCCAAAGCTGTGAAAGTGCAGTGTGACTTGGACTGTCCTCACCATTGTCTCACTTAGTCAGCACCACAGCGGGGCATCTGTTCCCCCTCTGCTTTCACATAATGTAATGATCTGTATCCTCACTTGTAATTGGCTGCATGGTCACCATGTGACCAATCGAAACACAGTTTTTTAGTGAGCACTGTGGGTGAGAGCTGAGCAACAAAAGGGGGAATAATTGGGGATCCGATTCTCCCTTGATGGGAGCCAGTTCATCTGATTCACTACAACACATCGAGTCTTGGAGCTAACTCTTGTGAACACAACCCATCACTTATAGGAGAGCATGTTTCCTGTCTTCTGAAGATCCCATGCCAAACCACAATATCCTAACCTTAACTGTGTGATAATTGCAGATTCTCTCCTAGAATCTCCTAGACTGGATGTAAATATTTTTTTATTTTGACCTGAATTTGCTTCATGTCAAAATTGGATAAAACAGGAAACGACAAAAAGGAAAACTGAAGGGAAAAAAAGAGGATCAAAACAAATAATGAAAAAACAAGTTGTTTTTTCAAAACAAGTTGTTTTTTCATTGTATTATTTTTCATTGTATTATTTTTGGTTTTATTCTGAAAAACAAATGAATGAATGAACCCAAAAACAGCCCCCCCCTCCTCGTTATGACAATTACCCCATCCCCTGAAGGGGAGAGGGGTATTGTTTGTTGGTCTGTCTTTCTGGTCCAGTAGTTTTTGCATAAACCTGCTTATAAACAAATCGACAATTTCCATGAAATTATCAGGAAATGTGCGAGGTGGTTCAGAATAAATCCCATTACATTTTGGTGATGTAGGTCAAAGGTCAAGGTCACTATCACCAACAATGTGTTTTTACAAAGAGAAGATATCAGATAAATCAGGTCAAATATGTGCGGGGGGGTGGGGGGTGTCCGTCTGTCAATTTATAAACGGGTTTATGCAAAAACTACTGGACCAATTTCCATTAAATATTCAGGAGAGGTGTGAGGTGGTCCAGAATTGATCCCATTACATTTTGGTGAATGTAGGTCAAAAATCACACTCACCAAACGTGTTTTTGCAACGATAAGAGATAGGGCAAATCAAGTCAAATGTGTGCAAGGGGGGCGGGGTTTGTTGAGCTGGGCACCACTTGTTATTACTGTTATCGTTGTTGCTGTGTATATTCTACGCAGGTTTAAAAAAAATTTCCATGATGCATTTCAGAAACATCATTATTTTTAAATCATGTTTGCATGCTCTTAAACATTTTTTGAAATTTAACATCTGTGTATATGCTTACATTTTGTAAACACATTTGAACACCTTTAGGTGGTTTTTTTTAATCATCTTTTAAAACATATTTCAACATATGCATATATATGTTTTTAAATGTCTCTTTTAACATCTTTGTTTATCACTGTCCATTATGACTGAACATGTCTTTATCAGCAGGAATGTACAATGTCTTGCCATGTTGTGGTATTTCTTCACCTTCACAATGTGTAACATTGTGTAGTATGATGGATTATTATTTACAGAACCAAATATCTTAATGACTTTCATCTGCGATTGCATTTCATAAAGCTTCCTATTAACAAACCCCCACAGCTTGGTGTTCAGACGGTGCTGAGTTTCAATATGATGCCAGAGTTAGCATGGTTGCATATGCTAGCTAGCACCTCCTTGCAAATTACACACTGCACTGTTGAAAAGCCAAACTTGAAATAATCAGTGTCATAATTCCTCTGTTTGCTGCTCACCCAAGACTCTCTTCTCGTCTCATTATCTGAACCTGCTTTATCCTCACTAGGGTCATAAAGGTCACTGGTGGCCTAATCCAGTTACAATGGGTTAGGGGAGGCGGGGTACACCCTGTATGAGTCGCCAGTTCATCTCAGGGCTGAACATATATCCTTCATTCACACCTATGGGTAATTTAGATTAACCAATTAACCTATCAGTGCATGTGTTTGGATGGTGGGAGGAAACTGGAGTACCTGGAGAAAACCTACACAGAACATGCAAACTCCACACAGGTGTTGGAATCAAACCAGGGTCCTTCTTGCTGTGAGGCATGAATGCCGCCCCACCCAAGACTCTGTCCATACTAATAATCTATGTATTTTGCCCCTCAAATGTACTGTAGTTAGTTAACCAGACGTTCACAATTTGTTTCTTCTTTAATTTCTTCTCTGCACCTCCCCCAAAGTCCTCTAGTGTCCCCCAGGGGAGGCGTGTCTCACACTTTAAAAACCATTGCGATAGACTTTGAAGGACCAGGGACACATTCTGTGATATACAAACAAGCATTCAGTCTGTTTTAGGATTTTCTTTTTCGTTGATTGGAAGCTCCAAAGATGTGTTTAAAATACAGTTGGTCTCATTTTTGATAATTTATTCAGGTCACATGGAAACTACAGAAGTCAGCACCACTCTCTGTGGACCAGACCCCCACAGGGACCAGGCCCAAAAAGCCTTGAATTCCAGTTGTGAAACAATAAAATTGTCTTGGGTGACTCTGCCCCCCAACAAATGGCTTGGACTGCAACATCATCTGATTCCATCTCCTCAGTGGGCCTCACATACTAACGTGGCTGCCAACCTCAGCCCACACCCCCTAAGTGATGTGTGTCTATGTCGTTTCCCATGTGAACAAAGTACAATTGTCAAAATATTATTGGTCTTTATTGTCACAAATGCTGGGCTGTCTGGCCTCAAGACAGACAGCCCAGTTCACATTACATTACACATAACACGTAGATTACATAAGTAATAAACCAATATTAACAACCTTCACTCCTTCACTTCCATTGACTTATACTATATATACGTCAATCAGGTTTTTTAATGCCCTGATGAGCAACATATAAATAACAGCAAATTGATCTATAACATATATTACAAGGAATGAATAAGAGGATCAGTAGTTTGGAGGGTCAACAAGAAGTGGGAGAATAAGAGAGAAGATGTAGAAATGAACAAGTTAAAACACATCAATGTAGAAAATGTGTCAAAGTGGTTCAGAGAAAAAGAGTGTTGGTAACAGCAAACAAGAGAAAAAGAGACCATCAGAAGAGGAGCTTCATAAAATCAGCTGTAGAGAATCATAGCTGTGATTTCACAGCCTGGGTATGTTCGGATCTGGTTCGTCTGACCCAGGTTCGTCAGATGAGGTGGGATGTGAGTGAAACCACGACTGTGACAATCACATATGCTTATGCTGAAACCACCCTCTACTAAATAACCTAAAAGGCTATAAACAAACTTTTCCTCTGATGAAAGAAGAGAATCTATACTTTTATTTGATAGTTTCCGTGTTTATGAAGTTACTGAACTCAAGATTATGTGGGTCTTAAAACTCAGTGAAAATCTTTCTTCAAGAAATATTTAAAAAGGAAACAAATACATAAATAGATGCGTATTTTAAAAGATTCACTGCGTTTGGGATGATTTAAGTCATGTTGGGATCTTTTTACTGCACTTATTGGACACATATGGCTTGCTTTCTTGGCCACCCAAGAAATCTCTGATTCAGTTTTTTTGGTAAGTAAAATTAGATTTACATAGGTACATTAACCTGACTCAGCTAGCTGGGGGCCGCCATTGCTGTTACAAACTGCTGTAAAAAAGCTCAAATCAGCAAGGGACAAAAACACAGTGAGCCCAGAGCTGGAAAGACAGCAGTTGTGTTTTTCAGCTGGTTAACACCATGCCTTATCTTTAGGCTGTCTACCTCCATTAGCTCAAGGTTAGATCTAAGCTACAGGCAGCACAGAGTTTGATAGGTATCAATCAATCACCCCCACCCTCTCAGTTCCACCTATGAATCTATTTTTGTAATTTCCAGGAGTGACAAAAAACGTGTGACTATGTGTGATGCTATCAAGATGGTGACGGTGGGAACCGCCCACTTCAGAAACCATTGGATCACATGGTCAGAAGCTTTGTCTCTGTCACGCCTACTCTTTCTGTCCTCCTGTTTCTTATTTGTTCTTCATCACCTCACTCTATTTAAGTTGTCATCCTTACTTCTCTCTATGTTGGGTGATTTCTTTCTCCTCCGTATACCCTCCTGGACGGCTACAGCCCTTCCAGTCATCCAGATTCTTGCCGGCTCTGGTCTCTGCTCAGAACTCTTAACTCTTGATTCTGTCTAGTGAGCTTGTTACAGCATTTGCTGTCTCTTTTAGTTTGGCTCTTTGTCTTTGTTTTATTTGTTTGTTCTGGATGTGCTCAATAATGAGCTTGAACTGCATCCCATCAATCTGCTTTTGGGTCCTTCGCACAACTCACCCGTAATAGTCCATTTTTTGTATACAGTCTATGCCAAGGACATTTCATGCAAATACATATGTTTTAAATGGACAATTAACTAAATACACTCTGGTGTCTGATGTTTTTCTCTTATCTTGCCAAGTGACCTAGCAGGCTTGTAAAGTTTTGGGGCAAACATAAGTCTTACAAATGTGATTCTCACAAATCTGTGTACTGGGAAAATCATATGTAGTTTATGACCAAAATAAGACAATATTATTCTGTTTCTGGTTTCCTGCATGAGCTCCATTGTTCTGAAATTGTTACACACTTTGTAGGCAATTTTTTTTAATAGTTTTAATCTTTGTCTGCCTTCACTTCTACCAATCTACCATGCTCTCTTTATACCATGTCATCATCTTAACTCAGCCTTGTTCGTTCATCACACATTTTTTGTGTGACAAATGTAGACCCCATATACTTTATGTTACTGTTAAAATGACTGTAATATTCTTTCCCTTAGGTAATGTGTTTAGTTTTTGTATCTTTCTTTTCAATCTGCCATCTACCTACTTTTGCATCAAACAAGCGTCAGTTATAGTCATTAAAATTGGCCACACATTAATAATATAAGACAAGATACAATGCAAGGAGTGATAATTAGTTTTGGTTAGACTTAAAATATAAAGGCTATCCAGGCTGTATGGAACACAGTTTGGCCTATTTTTGCTCATAGCAGAGTCTAATGTCTGAATGGTTCTGGGCATACAGCCAGTACTGTAAGTGCTTTAATGAGTTAATTACTGTGTTTGCGGCACAGGAAACATACTGCATTTCCATTTTTTTACACTTGCTGTTGAGGTGATTTGAGCAAAAGCTGATTTTCTTTGCCCTTTACACTCATGGGCTGGTCATGTGCAAATATGCACAGTTAAACAAAGCAACTGTTATTGATTGAAAATAATCACATTATTGAGCTGCACTCTACAGTCACCTGATGCTTCAAAATTTAACAGAAACCTAGAATCATTTTGTGATGAGCGGGGACTGAATATGTGAATGATTTGCTAATTTGTTAATACTCTCTGTAGAATGGAAGAACACCTATAATGCACACACCAGTGTGAGAGGGTTTCCCATGGGAGAGGGTTTCGCAATACGTTCGTCAGCTGTGTTCTTCCGCACCAGTAACTAGGTTCCCCACTGATTTGACCAATTCAAACCCAGTGCATTGAGTTTCAGCCTCTTGCACTCAATGTGAGTGCACTGCACACGGAAACTAACTGAAAAATTTTTTTTAGTAAATTAATTCAATTTGGTCGAAATCTTTGGGTGGATTAATTCAATTTGGGTGGCTCCGTTAGACTGCAGCTAGGCATGGAACCAAGTTGTGGTCTGTGCACATATATTCGGACAATGGCTGAGTCACCAGAAAAACACTTCTACACACTTATTCTACTCTTCGGACTGTGGGGATAAACTCAATTTGAACTGGGGGTGGCGTATCCCATTAAATTGGAACATTACAATATCCTTGCCTAAGCGCATCTTCAGTTGACACAAACAACCATTATCACAAATGTGATGCACATAAAATGAGAGAAAAGAAGAAGAAGATCACCAAGGTGAAAGGGACTTGATGAAAAAGTTTTTAAAGGGATCAAGAAGGGATAACACCAGCAGATGGTGGTAAGTAAGCCGCTAACACTGCATGAGTTTATGCCATGTTTCTACCCTAACCTTTCCACCAGAGCTATAGACTTCAGTGTGTTAGTGTCCTCACTGAGCTGCGGTGAATTCAGCTGAGCCAATACTAGTGAAAATGCAGCATATGACTTGTGCCCACACTGTGCATGAAAGTAGAACGAGTGGAGAAGTCAAGCCCAGTGCATTGCAGTTCCACCATTATTTGTAGTTGATGCGAATGTACTGCACACGGAAAGTAAATTAATTCCCTTTGGCTGAAATTTTTGGGGGGCTCTGTTAGACTGCAGCTACATACAGAACCAAATTGCGGTCACTGCATATATATTCAGACTAGGGCATTAACTGAATTGTCATCTCCCGTAGCACAAGTCAACCTAAATTTGCAAGAATCGACAAATCTTATGTTATTTCTTTCTTGCTCTCTCTCGGCGCATAAACACAGACCAGACCTAAACCAGATATGGCTGCTGCAGGTAAGACAATTATGATGGGCTGACAAAACAAAAGAGAGTAACAGACACACATCGCATTTGTGGAAATACTTCATGGTAGATTAAATAAAATGGTACAGCTATCTGAAGAGGCATCCGCTAGCTAACCTGAGCGATTCGAGCAGCAGCGCAGATAACGCACTCTTTTTTTGCCAAACATGATGTGGACAGTGTGGTGTGTATAAAAAGTGAGGATGCGTCACACACCTCTGGATATAAATTTAATAGAAAACTCAAGACTAATGTTAGCCTTTGTTTTGTTGGGGTTAAAATACTAACGCTTGTTTCTTGTCAGTGGACATCATTACGTTACAGTGAACTTTAAAACAAGTTGCTCATTGCTGGACAGACGTGTGTCTGTGTTTTGTTTTTAACCGTGTGTCTGTGTTGTTCCTCCACAATGTGATGGTGTCATCATGATCTTTCGAAAAAGTTGTTAATGCCCTGATTCAGTCATCAGGAAAATGCTTCTACTCACTTATTCTACTCTGGGAACTGTGGGGATACACTCAATTTGACCTGGGGGTGGCATATCCCTTTAAGCATAAGAACCCAAATGCAGAACACTGGGACAAGGAGAAAAGTTAAGTTTATTAGAATACAATGTTAAAGGTGTCATTCAGCAGAAACCACTTTTCCACACTCCTTTTGGAATCTGATGGGTCACTCTGAGTTACCAACACTTGCTGCATTTGCTTCGTGGTGTGTGACCTCCACTGGCTGTATTTAGCATTCATAGAAAACAACACAGAGAAACGAGCCACTCAGAAATGTCTGTCCACTACACTACACAAGGACATTGGCATCACCCATGAAGGGTTAAGCCTGTCCCCCATTGCAGTGAATCTTAAGTAGCATTAGCATTAGCATCTACAAGAGAAGACTGCGCCACAGTAGGTGCTGCACAAACTTGAAAAAAAAAATGGCAGAGCAAACGTGTCCATGTGCTCTCTGTGGAAATAAAGCTTAGTTGTTTTCCCTGCACATTTTCAAAACAAGCAACGGCACGAAACCTAACTGGATGCTACTCTCCATGGTAAACAAGCACAGAGCGAGAGGGGAGGGGGGAGTGTTCCTTCATGCATCCTGAGCCAATCAGAGACGCCTCATCACCGTGACATAGACATGTTTGAGGAAGTACCTGTACACTCTGTTGTTTGACCTCAAGTCATTTTTCTACCTTCCAAAAACAGCTGGAAACAAAGCAATCCTGACATTTTTTTTAAATAGAACCAACACACAATGTATTCAATAACAATGGAAAACACAGTCATATTAATGAAATAATGATGGAATGACTCCTTTAATATACACAAACAGGATTATCTTCACAAGTGGTATGAATGTAATCTCCTCCACAGCTGACCTCCAGTCAGGGGCGCACCGGTGAGGACTGAGCTGATAGACGGCATCCTTAATCCTACTCGAAAAAGGCAGAGGGAAGTCAGAGTCCAGGTCAAGTCAAACATGGTGAGATCTATTAACCAGACAACAGTGCATAGGGGAAAGGCAAAAACAGTGCCGTAAGCAGGTGATGGTCAAATCCAGTGGGGCTATGTCAGAAGGCAAAGGCAGAGGCAGGGAGTACACAACGCTCAAAGTCGAGAGATCAAAACAGGTCATAAACAGGTAAGTAGATAACAGGGATCAGACAGAAGTCCAGGTAACACAGGTTGACAGGAAGGCGAGTTCCCAAATTATTTTTTCTCTGAATTAAAGACTTTATTTGACTGATAATGTTATCACAATGTATTATAATCTTACTTTTTCAATGGAAATAATATATTTTCCTATATTTAATTTCCTATTATTCATTTAGATGCTCATGAAAACACAGTAAACTGAAAGGTTATAATCTCAAAACACTTCATAATGTATTGTATGATCTACAGTTTTGTATAGTAATGCATTGTATTGTCCTTTTTGTATGTTTAGCCTGTTTTCAAATGTTGAGGACAACAGATGGAAAATAGCCCCTCAGCTAAATCCTGCATTTCCATAAAGTAATGTTTGTAGTTAGACAGTTTTCATTAATATGAATTATTCTCAACAAATACATAGAAAGAATGTTAAAACTGCTGAAAAAGTCACTTTTTATTCAAAGACATCATTAGCTGAACATAAACCCAGTGTGTCCATCCGCTGTCATTGATCCAACTCCATGGGCTTTACTTTTGAATCAATGGTGTAGAAGACGACTGTGACACAGTAATTACACAGCCTCTGAACATCCAAATGGATCTTATCTAATGATCATGAAAAGATGAAGAACTGTATTTATATCAATTATATGGATTGATAGGATTAGTGAATCAACATGTACTAAACAGTTTAGATCAGAAGGTGTTTTGAGTCTTTATGGGTTAAACAGTCCAGTCTTTATGGTTCTATCAAACTGCAAATGGTTATAAATGGTTGGTTATACTTGTTCCAGCTGAAACATATTAATCATTACAGTAATATTAGTTATCCAGTGGAGGGCTACCACCAGTGTTGCCAGATAGGAAATGTACCACCACATCAAAATGATGATACTTTCGGAGAAATTATCGTATACAAACAAAACACATACAATTTAGGTGTATTTTAATTTGAAAAGTATTTAATGTCAAAACTTTAAACAGTAAGGTAATTCACAATATCCCTGTAGTAGCTACTGGATAAACTATGGCACAAAACGAATGCAAATGCACCAGGCTTACTACCAGACTAGATTTTTCAGTGAAGGGACATGTGTTAATCACCCGATTAGACAGACTTGAATTCAATTTCGAGGTTGCTGTCTTCACTCGATGCCACGGCCACTTGTGCTGATGTTGGTTTTCATTGCAGCAGGCCTATTTGTGCTGAGGGTCTTTTATGCCACCTGAGTGTAACACATGTGAAATGGTTCTTGGTGTCACAGAGAGATGCATGTTTTGGCAACCAACTGAAAATATCGTACATTTTGGATTTTTTTCCCATTACTGGTCGTACATCGTACAGAGGGCAAAACTATCGTACACTACGACAATTATGATACATCTGGCAACAATGGCTACTATCGATTTGCCTTTTTAATTTCAGGTGGACCCTTTTTTGTTGACTTTCCTCTATTCTGTTATTTGAGAAGAGAATCTGAACTCACTGGAGGGTTGAACTCAAATAAGACTCCTCCTGAAACATACATATAATCTTAATTAATCTTAATGAAATTATTCATACAATTTATATGATTTGGCAGAATTTGTAGAACATATTGAAAGAGTATCACTCTTTGTACAAATGTATGAGTGTTTCTTGCCAAAGTATGTATTTATAGAAAAACAGTTTGCAGAGTAAACAGTCAATCCATCACCTCATGTATCAACAGCGACTCAGTCACATGTCAGTACTCTTACTTACAGACCAATTTGTTGATTCCAGTTCTGAGGAAGGTCTTCATTATTTTCTGAATGTGATATTTTCTCCTTTGAGTGGTACTTGGGTGCAGTTTTTCACCCTAAAGATCTCTTATCTCTAGGAGGGGGTGACTGTGCATGTGCCATTTATAACATAAATGCACAAAAACATTTTAAGCTACACTTCAATGTGGACTATATATACTACTCACAGCCTGCATCATATATAGCTTATTTACTTAAATATACATTTATTTGTAACATAATTTTTATGCAGTTCCTAATGTCTTCTTCATGTGTAGCACAACAGCACCCTCTAGTAATGAGCCAACTGATATATTTCACATATATCAGTTGGCTGATATATGTGAAATATATAATCAAGTATGATTACTTTTGCTTATTTCTCCATAATTTTTTACAAAAAATATATTTTACATATATTGTATTATTTACTGTAATTTATGACATTTGACATTTGCATGTCATCAAATGATTGGAAGATATTGTATCTATTTGTTAGACATTCTCAAATTAAACAATTACATAAGTTTGCACATCAAGTAAAATCAGTGGATTCAACCGTGACTGTTCTTTTCCATTTCATTTAATCCATATCTAACATCTCTCCTTATAAGTTTTCAGCTTCATAAAATTGACAGGTACAACACATCCAAATAAAAGTTTGAGGTTATCTACTGTCAGATTTGCAGGTTTCATACACACATAGTTTCTGTGTTTTGACTCATTCTGAAAGCTTGACAGGCCTTGTTATGGTTGCCAACATAGGAGTGGACAATTTAGTTGTCTTTTTCTTTTTTTTAGCAAGGTCTCTAAAATCTTTTCACTGCAGCTGCCAAGAAAAAGTAACTATTACTGTCAATGGGAATGTTCACTCTGTCATAACGGTGTTAGATTACTGGAAAAGTTACCACCCACTAGCTAAAAGGACTTTGTCCTCAAATGCACTGCTGTATCTTACAGATTGTACTTTCCCGGGTGGCAGAGTGGTTCAATGAAAGCTTTATAGCATTAGGATTTGAGCAACAGTTACATTTCCAGGTTATACATACACACATTCAATGACAAATCATACACAATATCTCCTAATAACCAAAGAAAAATAAAATAGTTATGGGAGCTACAATTCTTTAAGCTTATTTGTCCTTTCATTTGAAGCCATTTATGAATGATCACGTGTTGGTAATAGAGTAGGTCTGCTTTGCTGTGCAGCAGAGCTTAAAAATGAAACCCGATAGCAAAAAGGGGAAAGTGATGGAGAGAGAAGAAACGAGAGTGTGTTTTCCATCAGAGTCAACCTTGCCAGGCAATTTGGGCCTCCATTTCAGAAGCCTAATGGGAGATGGACAGTGATGGACAGCACGTGTGGGTTACTTATTAATCCACGAGAGGCAATTGGAGAACCTCTATCGACCTGCAGTAAATTAAATAAGGCCTATCCTGAAATGGCATTATTCTCCCTCAACTCTCCCCCTGTTCTGCTCTCTTTGCTTGACCTGCTGCAAGAGATTAAAGCAAACAAAATGAGAAAATGTAGATATTGTGAAATGATTGTGAATTTATAGCATATACACAGACAAATGTACACAGCAAGGGATAATTTATTTGGGGAAATGAATAATCCAATC
Organism: Siphamia tubifer; assembly: GCA_020466265.1. Taxonomy (NCBI): domain Eukaryota; kingdom Metazoa; phylum Chordata; class Actinopteri; order Kurtiformes; family Apogonidae; genus Siphamia; species Siphamia tubifer. The sequence goes on from CM035803.1 coordinate 10,691,780, forward strand.
AGGTCAAAAAAAAAAAAAAAGAAAAACAAGATTCAACTGCTTTGTTCTTATAGATTGGGTTAATTATAGAAACTTTACATTAGTTTACAAATTTAATCAGTCCCTCTGGAAGAATGCAGGCACACATATTTCATTATGCAGGGTTTTTATATGATTTTATGCTACGAAATTGCAGGCATTTGCAAAACAATGTGTGAAGATGTGAAAATATTTGGGAACTAGCTTCAATAAAAAAAACATGATCCTTCTTCTACAACCTGTTCTAACTAGGTTACTTAGAAATTAAAAAAAAGGCCAATTACATCCTTTGATAAGTGAACATACAAGAAGCTAGGCAGGTGAGATGTAATTTGGCAAGATTTCTCATCGCAATAAAATTTTGTCTCACGAGATTTGTTATCCAGCAAGCAGCCAGAATGACGTCGGAAAACACAAGTTTTACAATGGTAGATGCTAGATGGTAACGGCTGGCCAGACAGGAGTGGTGCTCAGAACGTTCTCCTCAGGACGAGCCCTGGAGCCGACATAGAGTGGTGATATATTCCATTCGGTGCAATCTATTACTTAATTTCTCAAAATGGAAAATCTATTTCTTAAAATCTCATCTCGATCTTGTGAGGTGAGTGTTTCGTCACACCCCTACAAGAAGCATACTCTATTTATTAGGGGTGTGACGACAAGAGACTTATTTAACTGGTTGCACATGGATTTTATGACTCTGTAAGCATTAACTTTTAATGAATTTCTTCCTCTACAAATTTAAACTAAAATGAAATGTTATAAAAGTTCAAATAAAATAATATATTTTTCCTTTTTTCAAGTGCAGAGACAATATGTGCAAAACAAAAAGTTGAAAATAGTGCAAACAGAGCTTGACCAAGTATGTCACTGACAGGTATTTCACTTCTTCCTCTACAGACTGAAACTAAAATAAAATGTTCAAGAAGTTGAAATAAATTGGTATGTTTCTCCTTTTTTCAAAATCAAATCTGGTGCTTGACTGTGGAAGTTGAAGTGTGAATGTGTTTGTCAGCATTGTCTGGTTTGTTGGCGTTTTGCAGTAGACTATCTATTAACCCAACGTACACATACATCAGTGGTGTAACGTTAGCTCTACTGTCTATGAACATTAGCTTATATGGTGAACATTGTTTGTCCCATCTCCAATCACCAGTTTTAGCAAAACACTGGGAGCAATGTTAGTGGATGACAACTTCTTCACAATGAGTTTTATATTGTATAATTGTATATTGAGTATTGTCAGCTTCATAGCTAAAGCTTTCATTTCAAAGCTAAAGTTTCAGAACGGATCAGATTCAATTCAGATTGAAGTTTACTTAGTTTCTTTGTGGAGACAGTTGTCTGCTCGGTAACTTGTCTCCTCTTTGGCTGTGGGTAAAGCCAATGTATCCCAACCAAAACACTGGAAACCGGTTATCTTTGGTTGGTCTTTTGTCCACAAAGTGATGGGAACACACAAAAATATTGTGGGTGGATTCTTTAAATTCAATGCCTTCAGCCAGGCCCATGATTCTAAGTCCCCATCAGGTTTGTGAAAAAACAAAAACAACAGAGGGCATGAACACAAACCTGCCTCTTCGTGGCAGGTTTGTGGTCAAAACACTCTATCTAACCACTCGTTCAGGTGTTTTCTTGAGTTTGTACAACCAACGATAGCACGCGTAGTTCCCAAACTACTTTTCCTCTTGAAGTTGTCCATCCTTTTTCTCATTGAGTCACTGTGTTAATATCGGAGCTAGCTAGCAAAACAAACCAGAGGAGTTTAGGAAGTAAAGCAGAAAACGGGTCAAAAACTTGTCTATAGTAAAACCTGTGTTTTCCAACATCATTCTGGCTGCTTGCTGGATAACAAGTCTTGCAAGACAGAATTTTAACGGGTCAAGAAATCTTGCCAAATGACATCTCGACTGACCTACCTACCTACCTGAGCCCGTCCAGGACTGTGTGGTGGTGTATTCAGTGTAATAGTGAACAGTGTTGTATTCAGTGTAATAGTGCTGTAGGTTCTGTTTACAGACAGACAGAGCAGTGATCCTGTCAGTAGGTTCTATGTAAATGTTCTTTGGTAGATTATCTTCAGTATTTTAATCTGTGAAAATGACATATGACCTTCAGAATACTGTGTCATTTTACAAAAAGAAAAATCTGCAAGTGACAGAATATTTTTGGTTATGCAACCCGTGAACATAATATAAAGCTTATGATTTTCTTGTACTCGTCATCTCCCACTTCATCCAGTCCGGGTCACAGGGGCAGCAGCCACAGCAAAGCTTATGATTTTGGTCCAGGAAATAATCGTAAACTCCTTCGTACATTTTAATGTGGTCACAGTATAACCCCGTGTCAAGTGATGTGCAAGGGCTGATCACTGCTGGTCACTACTTGAATAATTTCTGGCTTTGTGTGCACTTCTGGCATGGTCTTCAAAGGACATATTGCTTTGAAAAGGTCAAGCGTTGTAGAGAAACAAGGCTGTCAAGCATTTGATTATTTAATTAGAATACAACTCCTGTGTGCTTATGATGCCTAATGAGCCACAGAGTTTCAACAGCGAGCTTTTGAAGCCCTTGAGAGAAGCAATCCCATGATGATGATGATGATGATGATGATGATGATGATGATAATGACGATGATAGGTCAACGTTACAGAAAACATCCCTCCCAAAAGTGCTCTCAAAAACTAGCCAATGCTTTACATTGGCCCATGTCTTTGGATTTGATGATTTCCTTCCTTCTGTCACCGTCTCCAGTACTCATCTGTCATTTACGTCATTTATGGATAGACATCCCACCGGTTTTATCTCACTTAATCAGATGAACCAGGTGTGAGAACAGGCCTGTGAACAGGACTGAGAAAATAGCCCTGCAGAAGTCACCTTGTGTCCAATAATAGCCCTGGATCTGTTGTACATCCATCAGTCTCCTGTCAGTTATTTAGGACAACTTTACCCTAAAGTCTTCAGAGGACCTCAGGGTACCAGATACTTTGGCACTGACCCTTTGTACTCTCCTTCGTTTATGCAAACTCACTGTGTCGGAAATAACTCACTGTGTGCTGAAATATTGTCCAGAGGCAAATGAGCGCTCTGCTCAATTACTCGAGAAAATAATGGTTGCTCCATTTAGACTGCACTAAGCTAAATGCATGATTTTTGTCAGAGGAAAACACAATCCCCACGTGGAATACAAATCTATGTATGTCAGTATGGATCAAATATTGTCCCCACAGCAACAGTTAATGCTGTTATAGTGCTCACAATCAGTTTCTATGCCATTTTTTGAGCGCCTGAGTCTCTTCTTGGTTTGAACTTCATCCTTTACAGTCTTTTATTATCATATAATGAAGACTTGTGATTTTATTTCAAGATCAGTCAAGGACTCCAAAAAGATTTTGCTTATTCTTCGTTTGGCTTTCACAGCTGGAACTCCCTTTAGATGTTAAAAACGTTAGGCAAGGCAAATGTATTTGTATAGCACATTTCATGTACAGGGCAATTCAAGGTGCTTTACATAAAACATATAAGAAAATTAAAAGGATTAAAATGCATTAGAAGACAATTAGAATAAGAGACCTCAAAACATTTAAGAAACACTTGAGAATCTAAGTAAAAGCTCCAGTGAACAGTAATGTTTTCAGGCCTGATTTAAATGAACTGACAGTTTTTCCCAGACCTCAGGTATTCAGGTAGTTTGTTCCACGGGTGAGGAGCAGAACAACTGAATTATGCTTCACTGTTTTTGGTTCTGATTTTGGGAACACATAGTAAACCTGTTCAGGTTGACCTCAGGGCTCTGGATGCTTCATAGAGAACCAGCAGTTCTAAGATGTATTTGGGTCCAAGGCCGTTTAGTGCTTTATAGACCAGGAGTAAGAGTTTGAATTCTATCCTTTGACCCACAGGAAGACAATTTAAGGATTTATGGACTGGTGTGATATAGTTCAGGTTCCTTTTATTGGTCAGGACTCTGGCAGCAATGTTTTAAATCATTTTGGTTAGACCCAAAAGGTGATTATTTCAGTCTTATGAACATTGTATGGTTAGTCATGTAATGCCACCATCTGCATAATATTTGAAAATTATTTTTCCATAAATACATTGATTTATATTTGGTTTGGCCTCAGTCTGAGGAAAAGTCAGACTTTTTCTGTGCAGAGTTTCAGTTACGAATGTGTTCTTTAAAATGCATTGCTATAATGCAAATACGGTGGTTATTCAAGGAAGAATTTTTAGTTTAGTTGTTAACTGAACAAGTGAGTGACAATGTAAATTTAAATAAACACCATGTGACTAACACTAATGAGCAGTTGAATTAAACCACCAAGCTCTTACTGTGTAATCACCAGCAGTGATATATATTTTGATGTACAGAAGTTGACTATTCGATGCACTGACAGCAATTAATGTCAGTTTGAAAAGGACAAAGGTCATGTATGACAAGAACATCGGTAAAGCAGTCCCCACTGAGTCTGAAGTTGATAGGTTACAATCGTTTTATGTTCAATTCCCAGCTGGACTGGTGACTTTTTATATTCAGTTTGCCTGGTCTCTCCACACACTAGAGTGACAGTTACGGGAGTTACTGATGTTATTATCCCCCTCTATGGAGCAATTTTTGGGACAAAAATTAGCGCATTCAGAGGAAAATAAATCTGTGCATATTTGGGAAAAGCATGTGTCTTTGGTTGTAGTTGAGCATAAAATAAATATTTGTAAACTGTAAAAAGAGTCCATTTGTACTGATGTGTTGTGTGTTTGATATTTGTCAGAATACAAATCAAAAATTACATTCACGAAATGAATGAGGACAGGGCAGCTGTAGTTGTGGTTGGTAGTGCACGTGATCCTACTGAAATCCAGCTTGAAGAGGAAAAAAAAGAAGAAACAACTGAGAACCTTGCAAAATATAAAGTATTGGTGTTCAGAAATGATAACATCCAGAGTAAGTATGCTTTTAGTTTTTACTCCATTCCCTGAAGAGCAAGCAAGGAGTATTATTATTATTATTATTATTTTTTTTTTTTGTTTGCCAGTTTGTCCGCAACTTTATGCAAAAACTACTCGACCAATTACCATGAAATTTCTGAATGAGGTATGAAGTAGTCCAGAATAGATATAACATTTTGAAGATTCTAGGTCAAATGTCAAGGTCAAAATAAAGGTCAAAATCTAATTTTGGAAGCAAATGTCATCTTAGAGACATCCAGTGAGCACCAACATGCTCGTCTCTCAGTTCTGCATTGTGTGTATACATTTTGACGTATTGTTGACCCAAGAGGTCAGGGGTCACTCTGTCAATACCTGAAAAAAAATTAATTGACTACAGCAAAAACAAGACTAAATATATGCAGATTGGAATCTAAACTGCATATCTAAAATTCTATTTCCTGTTGGTGTTCCGTCATCCAATGGAAGAAGTCAACCCATTGTCCACATGGATGTGTGCTTATAATTAACCCCCCCAAACCCCACTTTACAGAAACTAGTAAGCATGACCCCTGTGATCACCTATGACAAGGTAAGCTAATGTGGTTCTACTTGGTGTTGAACAGCAGACATAGCGTTACTGAGCTATCCATCCACATGTATTTCAGTCCCAAATTTATGCAATCCAAGGCTCTCCTATCGTACATTATTATTATTATTATTATTGTTATTATTATTGACTTGGATTTTACTGTGCATGCTAGGGCATTAACAAACACGTTGACTAGTTGACACATCGACTCCCATAGCACAAATCGACTTAAATTTGTAGGAGTCGACAAGTCGCATGTTATTCTTTCCCTCCGTCCCGCTCCCTCTCCCTTTCTCTCTCTCTCTTGGCGCATAAACACAGATCAGACTTAAGCCAGACATGGCTGCTGCAGGTAAGACGGTTATGGTGGTCTCTTCAGATGGTATCTGAGTGATCCAAGCAGCATCCGCTAGTTAACCGGAATGAGCAGCAGTGCACACAATGCACTCTTTTTTCCCCAAATATGATGTGAACAGTGTGGTGTTTGTATTGTCGGCCGCTGACTTAAACATTTTGTACTTATTATAAAAAGTGAAGACATCTGGATAGTCCAGTTTTACAGCCATGGGTCCAGAAAAAAAATTGGACATTTGTTGACCCTACTGATGTTTTGCAGTTAAATTGAACAGAAAACTCAAGGCTAATGTTAGCCTTTGTTTTGTTGATGCTTGTGTCTTGTAAGTGGACATTGTTACGTTGCAGTGAACTTTAATAAACATTCTTCATTGCTGAACAGAAGTGTCTCGTCATCTGAACCCGCTTTATCCTCACCAGGGTCGCAAGGGTCACTGGGGGCGTAATCCAGCTACAATGGGTGAAGGCTGGGTACACCCTGTGTGAGTCTCCAGTTCATCTCAGGGCTGAACATATATAGACAATCACTCTCACATTCACACCTATGGGCAATTTAGATTAACCAATTAACCTATCAGTGCATGTGTTTGGATCAGGGACAGACCTGGCCTGATTTGCACCCTGGACGAGACATGTCTTTGCCCCCCCCCCCCCCCCCCCCCCCACACACACACACACACACACACACACCTGGAACCATATCCTTCAAAGACAGATTATACGACAAACACCAATGTATATATCAGTGCTTATTTTAAATTACAATTTCAAAAATACAAAGTAAAAATTGTGATTAAAATAATTAAATAAAATTGAGAAATTTGTAAATATAAATATTCTAAAATTGCACACAAATGTAAACATAATAACATTGCAAATTGCACAAACCTTTTCAAAAAGCAAAACCAATAATTAAGTAATAATAAAATGAGTGCAAATGACTTTGCTTTTCCTTTTGGCTTTTCCCTTAGGGTTCACCACAACAAACAAACAAAAAACTAGCAGTAAAAGTAAAGGAGCAGCAGCAGCAGCTGTAAAGATACCATCTAAAACTTCTTTGATGCAAAATCCTCAATTACATCCCTGTAATGAATATGTCAGTAAATATATATGAAGGAATATGGAGATTTAAAAAAGTCAACACATTTAACAGCACAAGTCCCATTTATTTATTTATTTACTTTTTAGTTAATCACTTTATAAACTTTCTTAAACCATGGACTCACTGTCTCATTTCCTTAGCCTATTTGTGGACTCACCAACTGACCAAAGATAGCACCAAATCCCCATATAGGCCCGTTATGATCAATTCATTTGGGCTTATTAGCAATCGTGTGAAACAGAAGCATCTCTACAGCCCACTAACCAGTAATGGAAAAATGCATAAAAGATGTTGAAAAAATCCTTAAATGGTAATAATGGTATTGTTTATATTATTAATCTGGCACAGGGGGTGCTGTGCCATTGCGCTTGCCATTGCGTTCTAGCACACGTTATGGAACGCACTGGCGTGCTTTCACACGTTACAGGGTGCGTACTGGTGCGTGGCATTGCGCGTGCCACTGCGCGCACCAGTACGTGTGCCAGAACGCGTTCTGTAATGCGTGATATAATAAACACAACGCGTGGCTATGTTAACACTTTGGCTTGCCATAGGGGCGCTGCCTGGGCCGAAGCAAGCAAGCCGAAAAAAAAGACGGTCATATGTTGGCGCCCCATAGAGGATTGCGCCCTGATCCATTGCCCAGCCTGCCCATAGCTAAAACCGGGTCTGGTTTGGATGGTGGGAGGAAACCCACACAGACACGCAAACTCCACACAGAAAGGTCTGGTGTGGGAATTGAACCAGGGTCCTTCTTGCTGGGAGGCACGAGTGCTAACCACTGCCCTGGACAGACGTGTGTCCGTCTTTTTTTTTTTTAGCCGTGTGTCTGTATTGTTCCTCCGCTGACAATGTGATGACGTCATCACACCCTGTTGACTCCACTTCAACTTTATTGATGGATAATTCGACTTGAAAAAACTGAAGTCGTTAATGCCCGAATGCATGCTCCATTTATGATGAGAGTCTGTATGTAACTCAAAAGTAATACAGGAGTCATGCATTACATTACAATTCTGATAATGTAAAGTAAAGAATAACTTTTCAATAATACTAACAATGAATCTGTAATGGATTAAAGTTGGGGAATAACTTACACAACACTGCAAAAACTAGGTAGTAGAATAGCATGGACAGAGAAAAAGACAAATCCATCACAGCTGAAAAGGTGGGGGTCAATTTAAAACCATACATAGATAATAACATCCTAGAAGGAAAGATTGAAGGAAAATGAGGTAGTGGGAGGAAAAGAAACAAATTGGTAACATCAAGGAGCTTATCACAAAAGAAAATCTAATGATATATGTTTTTCCTACAAATGAGAAAATAGAGAAAATAACTGTTCTACATTTGAACTGTAGCCCTGTCCTAAAGAAGAACCAAGAACAATGCAGCTAAAGTACTGGATTGATATGCAGCATTGATAGTAGTTGAATTATTGACAAATGTTAATGATACTCAGATGCTCAGAGGGGATCAACTTGTTAAAGGTGGAAGTTGTTTCCTTTAAATGGAGCTGGAATGAGACTGAGCTTTCACATGCACTTAAATTGCTGGCTGTTGCTCTTTTTCATCTATTCCCACCTCCTCTCCTTAGCAAACTGTTTCCTGATCAAAAACCACACAGCTTCAAAATAGTACCCTAACAAGGGTGTGGTTTGTAGGTGGGGAAACATTCGCAAATTATTATATTATAGGAAAAAAAATACAACCAGAGACCACAACATCAAAATTTAACCGATGACTTTCACCAGGCTGTCTGACAAACAAACTGTGAGACCACATGTCTGTTACACCTTATTAACATATTATTGTTAACCTCTTATTACTAAGCTACTGTCACCAGTTTAGGAATTCACATACACTAGTTAATTATTTGTAGTTATTATTAAAAACACTCACTCTAGTACTGTCACGGTCCAGTATCTCCACAGTAGCTGATCTGAAACTTTATTACTTGGGTCTGTTATTACCACACTGGGTATTTTGTCATTTCTAATCACTATTAGTACAGTGCTAGGCTACTTAGCTCATCACGGAAGCTTTAGAGGCTTTAGTAAACACTGTGTCACCATGTCCTTCATTATGTTAGACATATTCCAGCCTTTACATGTAAATGTCTTTACACACTTAAGGAACGTGTATGGAAGAATCTGGAACTCCTTGTGACCTGTAACCACACGCAAGCTGTAACCGCACCACATCACACTTTTCGCCTTTGACATGTTGCTGTCAGCACGGCTGTATACGCACTTCCGTTAACAGTGGACAGAGGGTATAATTAAACAACAGCTGCATATATGTATTCAATTAAATTTTATTTATAAAGCCCCAAATCATAACAAAGTCATCTCACAGGCCTTTACAGTAACACAATCAACTACAGAGATATATGAACAGTACCAAGCATCACCTATCTTTAGACCCTCCTTCTCAGCAAGAAAAATACTTCAAAACCCAGTGGGAAAAAGAAGAAATCTTGAGGAGAATCACACTGAAGGAGAGATCTACTCCCATAGACGGACAGGCTATAGATAAACATACATTTATAAATGAAGGATGGGGGGCAGGTCCAGACACCAGACAGGCAAGGGAGGGGGCCCAGGTTCACAGTTCAGCACAGGCGAGTCAGATCCTATCGTCCATGGCTGATACACAGACACTGTCAAGAGAGCCACCATGTTATGTGGTACGAGAAGTTGTGGTACCAATTTGGTCAGGTTATTACCACTAATGTTTGCCCCAGTTCCATACCTATACCAACGTTTGTGTCACAACCTTTCCCCCAGTTCCTCACCAGTTTCACCTGACTCGCACCGTGCAGCTGCATGTTTTGGCTGATCTGCAGCTATTTAAGCAGTGAAGCTTGCAGTTGACGATGCAGGATCATTTCACCTTTGTCACCTCCATAACCCATAACATAATAATATGTATTTCTGATCGCAGTTTGCTTCACCACAGACACTGGTTGAGCTGCCCCCATGTTTTGTCTCTGTCTGATTTTGGTTCCGTTTGTTATTAAATCTGTTCTCCCTTCAACACCATGCATCTGAGTCCTACTCCCACCTCACTTTCGGTACCCAACCCTAGTTACTATTAACACGTCAGTGGCACACTACTGTGTAATATTATCACACATTGTACACAGCTATATTGAGTTATCCAATCAGTATTGATGGGCAGATGAGGCTTCATGAAGCACGCATTGATTTTTTTTTTAGACCTTTAGATGGAGCTCTCTGTTCAAGAAAGGGTTGAACATAACAACAATTTCAACTGTTTGTTTCACAGACACCTCCATCTAGAGGGCTAAAAACCAATCACTGCTTCATGAAGCCCCATTTGTCCATCACTAATCCCTGGAGCTCTCTGTTCAAGAACATTTCGTTGAACATTTCAACGATTTCAACTGTTTGTTGAACAGAGAGCACTATCTAGAGGGCTAGAAAAGAAACAATTAGTGTTTCATGAAGCCTCATTTGCCCATCACTACCAATCAGAACACAGGTCTGAAATAGGTGGTGTGAAATATGTGGTGGCAGCTTTTTGTGACAAAGTTGATAAATTTGATTCCCTGACTTTTGGCACATCACCCTAGTATGTATATGTGTATTTTTGTGTATATGTGTGTATGTGCATGTATTTTTATATGGATTACAAGGTTCAAACTTCTCAGAAAGGCTTTGACTCATCTGACATAGCAGTATACTTTAGCTTTAGCTTGTTCAGTTTCCTCTAAACTGTTGTCAAGACATTCATTTATTTATTTTTATTTACTTAGTAATTTTTTATTATTAATTTTATTTAATTATATCAGCTACAAGAAGGATGACACTGAAATGACTTCCTCTCGACATTGGTGTACCATTGTAATGTATCAAGAACACGGACTATGAATATACACATGTAAAAACTGAATTTTAATGTTATTTTCTACTTTCCAATTAGATCCACCTAAATCTTAACTCTTTTATACAGGACCTTTTATAGTACATAAAAAGAGGCAAGCTGAAAATTATATACATACAATTCCTGCCTCCAACAGTTAAGTGTTGTTATGGTGAGAGGTGTTTGACTCACAGTTGTATTTAATAAGTACAGATTTATGATGGCAGCATGTACTGAAAGCAACTTCCCTCGTTGGTGTTGTCATTATCACCACTATCAAACTCCTCTGGGTATGAGCGATCTACTCAACTGGTCGCTCAATGGATCCATTACCAGAAAAGAGGCATTAAGCATGCAAGATGAGAAAAGTAATACTCATGGGATGTGTGTGATGCTTCAGTGTATCTGCAATATATGGTATATTATTAGTCTCTGTGTGTGTAGATATATATAATTCCTCAAATTGAAGGGGGATGGGCAGGAGATACCACCCCCCCTGAAATATCAATGTTCAAAATCATCCCTCTTCTAAATCTGCCATTCCCCTTTTCCATCCCCTATGTCCCCCTTTTAACATTTAGCATGTTTTGTACATCTTCATTAAAACATTGAGTGAGAGTGCACGCAATGAAAAAACTTGATTTATTATTTTCTGTCTATCCTTTCATTATTGTCAGTAAGCGTCATACATACAGTGTATGCAGGAACAATTTCAGCACCATGACCAAGTCCCAATGAGAACAAAGCTCTCTGAGGGACTTGCGATTTTCAAATAAAAAGTCAAAGAATAATGTTACAGATAAGTCAAGAGTCAGGAATGTCAATCATTACTTTTCTTCACCAAAGATATAAAGTCATGTCAAGATAAGATGAATTAACACTTGCTAACTACACCATCAGCATTGATGACACATTAGGTCAGGTTTTACATTTACACATAGCAAAACAGCATTAGCATTAGTATCTACAAGAGAAGACTGCGCCACAGTCGCTGCTGCACAAACTTGAAAAAATAAAATGGCAGAGCAAATGCATTCATGTGCTCTATGTGGAAATAAAGCTTCGTTGTTTTCCCTGCACATTTTCAAAACAAGTGACGGCACAAAACCTAGCTGGATGCTACTCTGGGATGGTAAACATGCACAGGCAAAAGGGGAGGGGGGAGTGTTCCTTCACGCATTCTGAGCCAATCAGAGACACCTTATTACACATGTCCAACACTAATTTGGACATGTGTGAGGAAGTACCGGAAAACTCTGCTGTTCGACCTCAAGTCATTTTTCGACTGTGCAAAAACAGTTTGAAACAAAACAATCCAGACGTTTATTTAAATAGAACTAACGCACAATGTATTCAATAACAATAGAGAACACAGTAATATTAATGAAATAACGATAGAATGAGAAAATATTTATCCCCCAAAAAATATAAAACAGACTGCACTATGGGTCTTATGTGTGATGGGAGGGGGGTCTCAACAGGCCTCCCTATTCCATCAATGACTGGTTATCATTGTTTTGCATTCCTGCTAGATGCCATACATTCTTTTTTCTAGTCTTGGCCTTCTTTGTGACATTGCTCATTTTTTTCAATATTTGATTGATAATATTGTAGTTATTTTTCTAATTTGATATATATATATATATATATATATATATATATATATATATATAAAAACACTGTGCCACATTTTGGTAGGACATGCCTAACAAGCATCCACATTTCCTCCACTCTAATGAAAGGTTTCTAATAGCCTTTCACACGCAGCCTCCCACATTTATGGCTACAAATGCATGGTCATATACACCCACAGTCACTAAAAGGCATGACACTCAAACTGAGGACCTCGAGAGTTAAATGTTGAATGGAAAAGGCAATTCTTAAGTACTTTGTTGCACCATCTGGGTTATTGTGCACAGTAATTGCTTCCACAGTCAAAAGGTTTGAATTAGGAACCTCCAGGGCAGTGTAAATAATGGATACAATATAATATGCTTTCATCTGAAAATGTAGTGTTTGTGGAGCATTTAATGAAAATCAATGTTATCTTTAGCATGTTTTTTTCACTTATGAGCGAGGCTGGTCAAAGCACTCACATTAATTTTTAAATTTTTTTCCCACCTCTTACACAGCCGTTCATACAGGAAAACTATACAAGTAGCCTACTATATACTGAATACAGACAAACATGATTCTTCTGCTGTTTTAAAATGCTTCGACTATGTGCCACTTTGTGATAAACAGAAAACAATTACAGATAATGTCTGTAATGTTTACTACTACAATCTAATATTTTTACTCACACGTTCAGTTTGGAATCATGGTTACTACTATCATTTTCAGTTCAGTTTAGTTCATTTTTTATTTATTTAGTATCTATCATATAACTAGATTTCCTCAAGGTACTTCAGAAATTCAGGTCAAGGTGTTAAAAATACTGTGGAGAGGAAACCTTACAAATCTTCCAAGAGCAAGCCTAAGGCAACAGCATTATGGATCAGCAACTTTTAGAGAATAGAAGGAAAAACCACTGCATATTTAGAGTAGAATATAATAGAAAATACCCATGGTGCAAATTCCAGGTTTCCAGCAGCTCAAATAGAACCCATAATACAGACAATACTAAATGCATGTATATATATTCTATAGAAATATAAAATAGTATCGTAATAGCATAATGGAAGCAAATTAAAATAATTTAATAATATTGTACACAACCCAGTCCTTATTAGGGGGGGGGGGGCACAGATATATGAGGGGCTGATGTTTGTGGGGACAAAGGAGCTCATGAACCTCCTGAGAGTCGTTATCTTTACCCATTATGGCTTTTAGCTTAACCCTCGTGCAACCCTTTACTACATTTCGAACAGACTCCACTCTCTTTCCTGTCACTGCACAATGATCATGCACTAACATGCATTGAACGTGTTGCAAGTTATAAGGCTGGATTGTACCAAAATGAACATTACCAACAGGTTGCTGCCGTTAAGCAGAACTCTGCCGTGTTGGATCCGGGATTTTGGCTCTTTTTAGAACTCTCTCAGTTCCCAAGTGGCTCTTCAGATTTTTTAGGCGCTTAAATTCATTTATTACCAACAATAATGTAATGCAAACATAGGTGAAATATAAATTACTAATGTAAAAAAAAACCATCTACTACATCAAATGTTTATTATATAAATAAACCTCTATTCATAGATCACTCAATGATCTGAGCACACCTGTAGGGTTATATAATATCAATATGTAAATATTTAAATTCATGTTAAAATAAAATCTAAGAGACAGTTGAAAACAGTTATTATTTCTTAAGCCACATTTTGTCTCATTTGTATTCATCATCTCTATTGCATTATACTTTGAATTTTAATTATCATCACAAGACCAACATCTACGTCTAGTCTCATCTCATTTTTGTCACATGATAAAGGTTCCTTGATGACAATATTTAGTAAACATTTTTGAAAATTTTGAGCAGGAAAAAGCATTTAGTAATAATTAGAGATGAGTATAATCATCTATTTGAGATATTCTTAATTGTACCTATCATCTGGATTGTGGTATCAATAACAGCCGTCCATTCCATCACATCCAACAGAATGGTGTAGTTGTAATGCACAGGAATAGGAGATGTTGGAGTAACCCAATAAATGCATTAGTGTACCATTAAGGGGCACTTTCTGGCTTTAGAGGGACACACACTGCCTTGTTTAGCCTAATTCAGCATCGTTGTTTGCATTTTTTAAGGGAGAAAGATGTCAAACCACTTACAGGTGGAATGTTTCAGCGTCAAAAAGTCCCAAAGAGTTTTATGCCTGGCTTTTGTCCAACTTGTCTGCCTCGCTATTAACAAAAGGGAGGAATTCTGGCTGTGTGTTTTTATCAACAAATGCCAAAAACAATGTGAATGGTATAGGCAGCCCCCAAAGCTTTTCTGGGGTAACATCTGACATATTACTGTGGTTAAAGCTGCTAAATGCTATGCAGGAGGTTGTTGGTGGAAACTAATATTGGGGCAATTACTTTCTAACGAATCAATCAGAATTGAAATCTAAGGGAGTACACTGTAGATTTTGCAGTGTTAATTTGGAGACAATGGGACCAAATACACTCTAGAAGAAGTTAAATAAACTCTCTAAGTGTTGATTTAACATTGCAAACTTTACTGTGTAGAAGTGATTTTAGTGCCAGACTGGAAAAATAAACAAAGTTGTAAACAAATTGTTTACAATTTAAAATTTCGACAAACAAAGTGTTGCGTTTTGTGCCTAATGCTTAGATCTATCTAATGAATCAATGACAATTGAAATCCGTTGAGAATTCAGGGAGGAGAAGCGATTTTAGTGAATTGTGGACGACGACAATGACGGACGGACGAAGTGCGATGGCAATAGGTCATCATGACCTTGTCCGGATGAGCGCAGACCTCCGCCTAGGTAAACGCCCCCCCCTTTCCGAATCACCACCAAAATCTAATCATTTCCAGATCTCCCAATTACTAACATACCCTGTAAATTTAATCAAAATCCATCCATACGTTTTTGAGTTATCTTGCTAACTAACAGACAGACAGTCAGACAGACAAACAAATTCTGGCAAAAACATAACCTCTTTGGCGAAACAGCTGTAACTGTTTTCACAATTAATGATGCGCATAGTACATTTAGACTCACTCAGGCCAAAGGCTCACTTCATTATCCATCTGGCTAATAGCTATTGTAAGCTCTTGTCAATAACTACATCAGTAGTCATCCTTCTTTGTCTAGGCATCATTCACCAGCGAACAAGTAGCTATGAGAGTCCCTGTTATACCAGTCATGCAGGCATGTCAAACACATCCTTCACCTGCTATTTGTAGTGCACAGACTAGTCACTAAGAGGAAGAAATAAGATTTTTCTATGCATTTGCTTCCATGTTTTTTGTCCAATCCAATCAGCAAATTCAACAATAAAAATGATTATATCAGATTATGCTTCATAACATAACAGATACATTCAGTGGATTGTAAAACTCAAGCACTGATGGTGAATGGGAATGTCTTCACTCATACATCATTCACATTATGTCAATTCTTCAATAACATATTGATTCCAGAAGCAGGCTGTGCAGTCACATTATAAAATATTTCAACTGATCCAGTGATAGTTGAGGCCAGTTCCGCCTCTGCACTACATGTACAAACATAATGTTCACATAAACCTCGATAGGGCCTGATATTTACAATGCACGTTTTTTTGACAAATGACATGAAATAAAAATTTAGAAATAACTGCTAATCAGTGGTTATTTTTTACCTTCCATTTCCAACTCTTTATTTTGCTTGTAAGGCCTCAGCTCCACATATTTTCAGTCATATTTACAAAGTGATATGTGGATTTTTATTTGGCTGTTTTTTTTTCAAGAGCAAGAGTTTTGTTGTTTTTTTTTAAACTTGTCTTATCCAGTATCAAAACAGCAGAATGTTGGAAAAGCAAATGTTTTCAGTGCAATAAGGCAGCAAGTCCAAGGACAGCTTGATAAAGTATATGAAGCTCCCCTTGATAATCCATTGTCTTTATTTTGGGTTTTGTTGAGTGACATTTTGATGCTGAAACTGGCAGGAAGGAGCAACTAACTAACTAGAGCAGAATACACCTGTTTCTGGATCACTTTGAAACTTATTCTCCATTTACCACAATGTAAAAGGTCAAAGTGATCCAGAATCCAGGATCTCTTCCAGATCTTCACCAAATATCTAATCAATTGGTCCTTCCTACGCTATCCCAAAAATGTAATCAAAATCTGTCCATAATGTTGTACACAGACAGACAAACAGCAAAAACATAACCTCCTTGGCAGACCTCCTTTCATTTGGAGAAGGGGGAGGGGGTCTACCTTTGCAGAGGTTTGTTCTCTCCGAGTGCTTCTTTGGTTATTCATATTGTGTTCAAATACAGTTCATAGATGAAAACATTTTCATTATGGAATTTGACTTTTTTTTTTTTAATTCAAAAACAGAGAAAACTTTAGAGTCAACATTATTTATATGTTCTTATCTTATTATTTAAATTATTTGACTGGTCCGGCCCACTTTAGATTATATTGGGCTGCATGTGGCCCTTGAACGAAAATTAGTTTGACACCCCTGTTTTAAGGGAATCAAAATAAAGGATCAAGAAACTAGCCCTGGTCGATAAGAGTAATTCTAATATAGATCTGAAATGATACTTGGATTTATTATATTGTTTATAAACATGACATATTTGTTGTGTCTTTATTTGTTGGCTTAAGCTGCACTCTTGGCTAAATCATGCATGGAAAACACATTTTTAATTCCAATGAAGATTTCCCCAGGTTCAACAAATGATGCATGTAAAACTAGAATCATAAGTATCACAAGTACAATTTATCAAAGAAAAAATGTGTTAAGTCATGGTTCCTCCGTCAAGGAATGGGGTGAAGTATATGGAAATGGCATGTCTTGAATTATGACCATGGAGAGGGGGGTGAGCATATGGATAAGGAAATTGGCCTCTGCAATGCTCAAAGAGGCTGCACGAGGACACAGTGCTCCATCAATATCAGATTTTAAATTGGAAAAACATTCGTGTGTCACACGGGGGCCGGACCAATGGGGCTGTTTGATGAATGGGCCGCCGTGGTGATTGATAATCAAGGGGGAGCGGTCAGACAGAAAGTTATGCCATAGTGTGTCAATAGCAGGATGTTTGCTTTGCTTACATGCATAGGAACAATGGAAAAAAAGGTTTTGTTTAACTACATTTGACATGACCACTTTGGTTTTTTAGGATGTTTAAAAGATGTTGACAAGATAGTGCAAAATATTCTTTTACACTGAGGGACAGCTGGTAGATTTCAATTTACAGAGCCCTCACAGGTCTTTCCAAAAAAAAAAAAAATCAACCACAGAAATAGATAAAGTCCCAAGCATCCCCTGTCCTTAGACCCTCCTTCTCGACAAAAAACCCTCCAAAAGCCAGTGGGGAAAAAGAAGAAATCTTGAGGAGATCCACTCCCATGGACAGACAGGCTATAGATGAACATCCACTGCAACCACTCTTCTCCAGAAACACTGAGATCCAGTGGCAGGACACAATGTCAAGACAACCAATAGTTAATCCAGATGCAGGAGTTTTTAGTGTCTGAGAAATGTTGTGCAGACTATTTACAGAACTCTACCCAGTATCAGACAAGGGTAAATGAGGACAGCTAGATGCTAATCTACACATGAAGGATGAAAGATGGAGGCAGCACCATGGCAATGCATTGTAAAGAACTCTGGGACCAAGCTAATTCTACCAGAAAAAGAACAGTACCTGGTGTAACTGCACTCTTCCAGTGCAGTCCAGCTGGCATATAACTCTCAAGGTGCTCTTGAGAGACCAGGTATTAATCTACAACAGCCATGCAACACCATGCACTACATTAGGATGTGTGGCAACACTGAACCAGTGTTACAAAAAACAAAAATCACAATAACTCGCTATTGGCTTTTTGAAATGTCACCAGAAGTTGCGAGATTGTGTTGTGACATCATACCCGATGTAACCACGCTTATAGCATGTGACATAAGCACGTGGTCAGGCGTAATTGTAATTTTTTAAGTCCTTCACCATATTTCACTTTCAGATGGCACTTTTTCACCAGTTTTCAGTTGGTTTGGTTTGATCTGACAACACCATTAAGTGGCTTTTAATTCATGCAGCATTCCTTTTATTGTATGTAAAAACAGGAAGTCACTAGGTTGCTTTGTGCCATGATGTCACGGCGTCACACACACACACACACACACACATTTTTTTTTTATCTTTGCATTTTTACTTCTTTAGTACTGCTGCTGACAATTATTTTTATTCCTTGTATTATTTTTTCCTGAAGGAGATGTCTGATGGACAGGCATCCATTAAGGTAAGTAGTAGATGAATCAGTTTCTTGTTTTGAAATGCCCACTCTTTCAGTGTCCCTGAGGAATTCATCAAGTAGTTTTATATATCAAAGTTAATAATCAGAAAACCTGTCTGAATGTCTATTGGGGAATCCAGAAGCTAATGCTGAAGCGTACTGTGTACAGATCAGAGCTCATATGCAGCGCTTCTCTCACCAGTGAAAACAGCTCATATGGTGTCAAGATCATTTTAATAGTTACCAGATTCAGCCCAAAAGTCGCTAAATCAGTAGATGATTGTTTTTAATTGCCACCAATAGTGATTAAGGCGCTAAATTGGGTTAGGGTTAGGGATGGGTGCTTGCCTGGGCATGTCGCTGGCAGTACAGGCTACGGTTTTACTGTAGCAGTCGTTTATGATGTTAAGAGACAACTAGTCAGACTTTGTAGGATTGATTCATAGTTGTGTTGATAGTACCATGACGTTTGGTGAGAACTGATGTTCTACCATGGGAAATGATGGGGGAAAAAAGGTAACCAATATGTAATTTTTGCTAGTGCTACATATCCAAGGCTGGATCTGACAGGGTGGATTTTTTTTAAACCTTTATTAAGTTACAAACATTATTATACAACCTCTACATTTAGTCATCATATTGTGTGTGTGGGGGGGGGGGGTGTCCTGTCTTGGTTGTGTGAATGTGTTGTGTGCGGTGGAGTGTGTAAGATGTGTATGTGGTGTGAATATTGTGCTCTAAAATAAGAAGAGAAAGAGGGGAAAAAATGTATTAATTAGAGATATGACCAAATATACTCATTACATAGGTGAGACTAAATGAGAAAGGGAGAACAGACTATGACAGACAGAGAGAGAGAGAGAGAAAGGAGGAGAACAGGGCAGAAAAAGATGAAAATGTAAATAAATAAATTAAAATAATGAGATGAGATTGAAAACACAATTTATCCAAATACGATGCCACCAATGTTAATGCCATTGCTCACACTGCCTCACCTTATCATCACAGCACTGTTACCATTCCGATTAATTCTAATAATTATAACCATTACTATTGTTATTACGATAATTAACCAATTTATTTATTTATTGTTATTTTATTTATTCCATGTTTCTTTCGTTTCTTTTTCTTCCCTGCTGCCTGGTGACAATGAATTCATGACCTATGGTGACAAATATTTGTGGGAAAGTGTCTGCGCTTACTGTGTATTAAAAACAGACAAGGTTGTTTGGTCGGCCGGCTGCTGGAAATGGTTGCCCTTCCACAGGTGTCTACCCCCTTGCTTCGACTCCCTTGTCTTTGTTTGTGTAATATTTTTATTGCATGTATCTGTGTCCTTCATTTAGCATTGAAAAGAGAGAGAAAAAAAATGCTGCATGTTGGTGTTAAAAATAATTGAATAATAAAAAAAGTGAATATGGATGAAAATTAGGCATATCGTATTAATTAGGGCAACAGCAATAACATCAACAAGGATACACTGATATTGATATGAAATAATTCTATTAATACCATAATATAAAGAAAAGAATAGAGAATGAAATGAAAGAGGAGTAGAAGACACAAAAGAAAAAATAGAAAAGTAAATAAGTGAAAACGTTACAAGAGAGGAAGAACAGAGTTCTGAATATATGAATGTCTGTGGGATAAACAATATGGATAAATAAATGTGTGGGTGATAGATTATGTTATTGGTGTTGAAAAAACATTTTAGGTTAATATTGAAGTTATTAATAAATGTTGACCAGGAATCTGTGAAGGACACTATGTTATCATCATCATAGCAGCTTTTTATTAGCTGTTCTGCACTTCTATAGTTCTTTTCCACCTTCATGGTGCTCAAAGCACTTTACATTAGCTTCACATTCACCTATTCACACACACACTCATACACCAGTAGGTTTCGAAGGTTCTGTCAGTCCTACTGGGAACCTAAGTCTGGGTTCAGCGTCTTGCCCAAGGACACTTCGACACATGGACAGTCGGAGCTGGGACACGTACCGCGACCTTGCAGTCATTGGACGACCCGCTCTACCAACTGAGCCACAGCCAACCCTTTAGTGAGGAATTTAGGACACCTGAGTCTCATCTGCTATGATGTCTCCAGTCACCCCAGAGTGTATTTTTCTCAGTATTCTCGACTTTTTCACCCTTGTTTAACCGTTCTTGTTCAGCTCATCCAACCATAGTCAAAGAGCACAGGGGAGAATTCCTCTGGGGCCGATGTCAGGTTTAACTCCCTCACCAGCAGTGGAAGCAGCAGACTCGGCTTCTTGGTCTCAGACAGTAGTTTTATTTTTAGACTTTATATGATCATTAGCATACACTTCTTTTTCGATCTTACCCCTATGCATATACACACTCGAACTCAGCACCAATCCCTCACTTCACTCGACCACTCACTCGTACCCACATGCACGCATTATCCACTGCTCACAATTTTAAAGGAACGCACACACCAATCACACCGATGCTGGTCCTGTCAATAGGAAAACCATTACGATGGAAACAAAGGTGGATATCATCAAAAGGTCAGAAGAAAGGTGAGACACTGATGTATTTAGGGGTATTAAAGGGTTAATTGTGTCTTACATGGAAATTCGAGTTGTGTTGGTAGTGTAGGAAAGGAATTAGTTTGTAACCTGTGGACCTCCTGTAATAGAATTGGTCCAATGACTGACATTGATTGAGTGTTTCGATTTTCAATTTTGAAGATTTTCTTGCCAATGGTTAGAGATGTCAACAGGCTGTTCTTATGTCAGGATGGTGTGTAACTGTGGTGAGACCACAGTGGGTTGGGTGCGGTCTTTATCTGGTTTAATAATAATAATAATGGATTCGATTCATAAAGTGCTTTTTTGGCCACTCAAAGCACCTCGCATTAGCGGCCCATTATTCATTTGATCTCACATTCTCACACTGGTGGTGGTAAACTACATTTGTAACCACAGTTGTCCTGGGGCAGACTGACAGAAGCATGGCTGCCATTTTGTGTCTACAGCCCCTTTGACCGCCAAACAGTCACACACCAGTGTGAGTGGCACTGGAGACAAGGAGGGTGAAGTGTGTTGCCCAAGGACACAATGGACAGACTAGGACAGAGCAGGATTAGAACTGGCAACCCTTCAGTTATAGGATGATTCACTCTACCAACTGAGACATGGTTGGTTTAAATAGTAGTGTTATAGCTGCAGTGTTCATGTAGGGTGGAATTTAGGAGGTGTTCTTGATTTCAATTAGTGTGTCGGTGAAAAGCGGGGACAATACAGACCAAAACTAATTCAGGAGGATAACCATCGAGACTGGGAGCTTTGTTGTTTGGAGGAGGGTTTTATGAAGATCTTGTGATGATAATAATGATAAGGATGAGTCTAGTAAATGTATCATATCTGACATGAGCTGCAGTAGATTAGTAGTTTGGAAGAATGATTGCATTTCAGTTGGGTTGGGTTCACTTTCTGAAGAATGTAGTTTTTCATAAAATAAGTACAATGTATTATTAATTTGCTGTTGGTTGTGGGTGAACTGGTTTCCTGAGGACTGCATTGATGCTATCATTGATTTGTCTTTTTTTTTTGCTGCAGTTTGAAAGCTATTTTCTTGACATCTTTCTTGACTCTTTCCACAACTTCCTGCTTAAGTTGTTGGACAATAAAAATCCTCTAATATTTTATCCATGTTATCCTTTTTTTTCATTTGCATTCTCTTCTGCATTTTCATTAAGAAGAATTCAAAATTTTGGTTGTAGTTTTGTTTTATAGCTCGAGTATGAGATAATGTTTCCTCTTCCGTATGCTTTCGCTGTTTCCCATAATGTTCTTGCTGTGACCTCTGGGGAATCATTCAGCTCCATGAAGGAGGCCCACTCTCTCTCTATCATCTGAATGAATGTTGGACCCTTGAGAAGAGAGGTGTTAAGACGCCATCTAAAGGAGGCTTTTGTGTATGGTATTGAAACTGTAGTGTGAGGCTAAGTGGTCGCTAATGGAAATATGATTCATTTTGATGTATTTTCCTTTTGATAGAAGAGTATTGCTGACAAGTATGTTGTCAGTACATGAAGAGCAGTTGTGTACCTGTGTGACACTCTCCAACCATCACCAAGTCCACATTCCTGCATGTGTTGTGTTATTATGTCAGTGAAGTGCCAGTGTTGGTTACTTCCATTGGTATGTAAATGTTTTTTTGGGTCTAATACTGTATTGAAGTCTCCTGCTAAAATGATGTTGGATGGTTCATTCATCTTGGAAAATATATTATGAAAGAAATCAGGACTGTTGTGTTAATTATTGTCATGTTGTGATTGGTTGCCAATGATGATAACATATCTACTGTTTAGAGATGTTTGAATAGAAATATATTATGTATTAAAATTGATATCCCTCGCTGTGTCTGCTGTTAAAAGTGGATGAGTATATATTAGTAAAGACTTGAGATTGTAGACTGTCTTATTTCTAAATTATCTGTCATTTCCTGTTTTATTTTGGTAGATTTCCTCTTGTGTTGTGTCTTGTGTGTAGTCTGATCTTTCTCACACTTTTCTCATGTGTGCTGATTGGTCCCTTGTCCTGATGTGCGTCACATGTGTCTTGTTGTCACCTCCCTCCCCTGTGTGTGTGTTTGTATTCCCATGTTTATGGGGACATTGATTTCTTTACACAGTCACACCATGGGGACCTCTGACACACAAATTTATGCAAATAATGTCCCCTATAAACACATTTGCCTGTTTTTTTTCTGGAAGTCCCCATGAAGCATGGGGGAGCAAGTGCAAGACAAAACATGTATGTTTCAAAGGTTTCAAGATATGTTTCCTTTTTTTCAATGTATTTTATTTATTTCATTATTACTATTATTTATTTTTGTGATTTCAAATGTAATTGAGTTGTATTTTTATATTAACATTTTTGTTAAACTTGTATTTATTTATTTATTTTGAAGATGTGTTTACTTTTTCTCTTTATTTTATTTTTTTATTACTATTGTTTTTAATTTAAACATTTGTATTTAATTCAATTGTATTATTTTTTCAATATTTTTAAATTAAAAACATTGATTCATTTCTTTTAAAAAAAACCAAATATATAAATGAAAAATATATATCTATCTGTCTGTTTACCTGTTTTTGATCCTGGACCTCAGTATCCTTCAGAGCCCTGTTCTTCTTTTCCTAATTCTACTCCCTACTTGAAACCAAAGTTATCAATTTAATTCAATCACTCAAACCAGTGATTGAGTGATTGAATCACATCCTTTGTTTTTGTCCATTCCAAAAACATCCTTTGTTTTTGGAATGGACACGAACATGCTCAAAGATCTAGGTTCAGGTCTCGCTGTCTCTTCAATCGTTAATTTGTCAATTTCATCTGGGCAGTTTCCAAAGTCCTGGAAAATCACCTATTGTCACCCCTGTCTTTAAATCTGGCGACACAACTTCTCTTCTTAACAACCGCCCAATTAGCATTCATCTGGCCATTTCCAAAATTGCAGAAAAATGGGTGGTGGAGCCATCAGCACCTTCAGAGTTTTGAAAAGCCCTGATAAATAAAATGTATTATCACTTAAATAGCATCCTCCTCTCTACACTCCATGCAGTTTGGTTTTAGATCCAAACATTCCACAGAAATGGCTACATGCCTCTTCATTGACAAAATAAAATCTTTCCTCGATAAGGGTGGAATTGTAGGGGCAGTGTTTTTGGACCTCAGGAAAGCATTTGATACAATAAACCACTCTGTTCTTCTTACCAAGCTGTCAAAATGTAACTTCTCTCACAACGTTCTGAGCTGTTTTGAATCATATCTGCATGATCGAACACAATCTGTATCAGTTAACAACTGCAGATCTGATTCTCTTAGGCCCAATCGGCACAGAAATGAATTAGCGTGAAACCGACGTATTTTCTTAATCGATTGGCCTTTCGTCAAAATGACACCAGTCTCATGATACCCCAAAACAATATCTTTGGAAAACGGGTCCCAGAGTGGGAAGATCTGGAGACGATGCTGTTTCTGTGACCGTCTTGACGAGTAAAATGTCAAGATGGTGGATGACTACAGGACTGGTAAAAACAGCAGCCTTGCGCTCGTAGTATTCATTCTCGTCACAAGACAGTAACAGTGGCGAACAACAGAGCAGCAGTGGTGAATGCATTAAAGTGTTATTGTTGTCGTTTCTGTCCGGCCTGTGTGTGACGCTGGTAGAAAAAGGATGTGGGCGCATGCGCACTACTTCTTTTATTGTTCTCTTGTATCTCTTGGGACTGGCTAACGGTGCACATAGTGGTGTAGCATGTGAATTGCATCGCTTTCAGCAAGCGTTTCCCCCCATGCTGATGCACATTTTTGACTGAAACATTTCTACTTTTACGTAATATCTTTTTGACAGAGTTTCAAAACTAAACCTGTATTGAACTCGTCTGGACGTAGCCTCAGGCTAACCTGTGGAGTCCCTCAGGGATCAATATTAGGCCCCCTTTTATTCAGTCTTTATATCAATGATCACTGTCTATGCTGAAACCAAATGCTTAATGCAGGGGTGTCAAACTCATTTTAGTTCGGGGCCCACATTAAACTAAATTTGACCTGAAGTGGGCCGGACCAGTAAAATTAAAAAAACATAATATAGAAAAATATTTTAGGGCAAAAAGGTGAAATTACACTATCAAAGTGTTTACATCTACAAACTATCATTTGAAACAATGTAAATAACATGAACAAACTGAAAAAATATGTCGTTTTAACACTCTTTGCCTCTGTTTATCATTCCCACACTTACATTAGAACTTACAGATCACTTCTGAGCTACAAATACAAAAAAAACAACATTTAGTAACATTTAGCAGAATCTTACTATGATTACACTTGCTTCTCCTAAGATATTTCAGGTTATTCATATTTGTAAAGGTTATTCACATTTCCAGCAAAAATTCTACTAATTTTAGTGGAAATACATGAAAATGTCTACATCTACCAAGCGCAAAAATTGTTACGTAATTTATTATGATAGTATTTTACTCCTCTTGCTCAGTTGAGATTGAATTTGTCTGAATGTGGAACCTGAACTGAAAGGATTGTTCATATCTTAGTGTCATTTTTATATTTCACAAATTCATCCCATGGGCCACATTGGAAGCTTTGACGGGCCGGATTTGGCACCCGGGCCGCATGTTTGACACCTGTGGCTTAATGTATGCAGATGACATGGTTTTGTATGTTCATGGTTGCTCCAATGATGCTGTTACTGCTAAGCTCCTTAAAACAATGTTCTGTGTTACAACTTGGTTGCAGGAGTGATGCTAACAGCTAAATGTTTCCAAAACCGTGGGCATGTATTTCACTAGAACAAATAGATAATCACCTGAGCCCGACATACATATTAACGGAGAAAAAATACAAATTGTCAGCCAATTCAAATATCATGGGTTAATAATAGACTCACAGTTTTCCTTTAAAGCCCATATTGACAAATTGTCCAAAACAATCAAGTTAAATCTCGTAAATTTCTTGGCAATCCGAAATGAAATGTCCACTCAAGCAACAATAATATACTTACATTCAATGATTTTTAGTCACTTCAACTACTGCGTAACCAGTTGGTCCCCGGCTGGTCAGAGTGCAAAAAAACCATTGGATATTTTGTACAAACAAGCAGTAAAATCTATGGATAAAAAACCTGGGCACTATCATCACTGAGGAATAAAAAAAAAAAATCCAATCATTTAAACTGGGACAGTCTTCACACTTTTTCAGATTTAAAATTGGTTTATAAAGTACTGCATGATTTGGCTCCTGATCCTCTGGCACATTTCATCAGCCAAAGAAACAGCTGTGGTTGTGTCACTGGAGGCTCTGTCAGAAGTGACTGGATTATTCCTCTGCGCAGGAGCACTTTTAGTAAGTCCGCCTGGTCAGTGAGGAGCACTAGTGAGTGGAACTCAAGTACATGTGGACGTTAAACTAGTCACAACATTCAAGACTTTCACAAAAAACCTGAACATGTGGCTCATCAACACTTATATATACTAACACTAAAGGACAAACCTGCTGTGATGTCTTCTTTCTTTTATTTATTTTCATTGTTTCTTTTCGTAAACTGCATACAAGTGCTTGAAAATGTATCTTATATTACATTGTTTGGGTAGTGTGTAATATGTCATTTGTTATAGTCGTGATCTAAATATGTTTTCTCTTGTAGATGTATTTAACTGGGTTTATATATATATATATATATATATATATATATATATATATATATATATATATACAGTATATATATATATTTTTTTATCATGTCTAGGCGACTACAGATGAAATCCATCTTTCTGGCTAATTCTGGCTTTTTTAACCATGTGTAATCATGTGTTTTATTAAATTGAATTGTCCCCTTTCAAATAAACTTAACAAACTCTTCCTATTTTGCCCTTCTAGATTTCACTATCGCCTGTTTACATTACTGTCTTTTACTTTCCCCTAATAAACACCTTTTTATTCATTTCCATGTCCATGTGTCCTGCATTTGGATTCTTCCTCCGAGGTTTGGACTTGACATACAGTAGTTTTAAGATATTTTTACTTGGGGCAAAGCTATGTTGGCTCTATAACATTTTATAGTTTCAAACCACTTAAAATATCACTATGAATTTGAAAAGGCATGAAAGTGGTCGTTTTGACAGATATACAAAAATGGGCAATGACATTTTTACATCTTGTATAATTTTGTAGAAAAAAAGTCTACGTTTTGTTTGTGAGTCCATCGCATTTTAGCCTCAACCAATAGGGCACACCTGGGATTCGAACCGGCAACCTTCCGCACCAAAGTCAGTGGTGTAGACCACTAAGCTATCCATCTATATATATATATATATATATATATATATATATATATATATATATATATATATATATATATATATATATATATATATATATATATATATATATATATATATATATATATATATATAGACATACATATATATATATATATAGACATACATATATGTCTATATAGAACTGTACCTTTTCTAATACAGCAGATGAGGCCTGTATGTCTGCCATTGACATTCACACTATCATAACCCGTGTGTTGTATTTGTATGGGATAAGTGAAGTCTATCTTTTATTATTACCTTATTCCCCTCATGTACAGGTAGCACGTTAGAGAAAGGAGCACATTGAACAGAATAATCCAAACACATAGTCTGTCCACATTGTTATGCAGTATTGGTTGTGCTTCATACTTATATGATAGAGCTCAGTCAGTTCAGTAATCCTACTGAGTCATCTTCTTCCTTAAGTCTTGGCCTTGTGCTACTGACACATGGGTCTTTTGAAAAAAAATGTTCAACTCACTTTCGTGGAATTATTTGACCCACCCCATTAATAAAGTGACATTTTCTGGACCTCCACCAACCCGACATGACCGGGGTCTGCTGATCCACACATCACTTGTACTCTATGTGTTCATGTTGAAAGATGAGTGACGTGCAGTGAATGAAGACTCGGGCTATTGGGTGGTGAAAAGAAGAGAGAGACTATGGATTGGATTTATATAGCGCTTTTTGGCCACTCAAAGTGCTTCACATTCGTGACCCATTATTCATTCACTCTCACATGCACCCTCTGGTGGTGGTAAACTATGTAGCCACAGCTCCCCTGGGGCAGACCGACAGAAGAGTGGCAGCCATTTTGTGCCGAGGGCCCCTCTGACCACCACCAAACATTCATACACCAGTGTGAGTGGCACTGCAGGCAAGGAGGGTCAAGTGTCTCACCCAAAGTCACAATGGACCGAATGAACCACCAACCCTTCAGTTACTGGACAACCCGATATACCAACTGAGCCATGGCCACCCAGTAACAGAAGACTAGTCAACTCCTACAAATTAACGTTACCTTGTGCCACAGATGTCGACAAACTGCTTTTTCTGTTAAAGCCTCATTTCAAAGGTTCAAAACCTTTGTCTGCTCATTAACCCAGTTTAACTTCACCTTTTTTTTGCTAAAGTTAATTTGTTTTTCATCATGACCATCATGACATCGGCCAAGGTATACACCCCCACACCCCAGATCACCACCAAAATCTGAGAATTTCCAGATCTCCCCATTACCAACCTACCACGAAAGTTTCATCCAAATCCATCCATAACTTTTTAATTTTCCTTTCTAACAGTTAGACAAACAAACAAACTCTGGCAAAAACATAACCTAAGGTAAACTTGACATAACAAAAACACAAGGTAATAAATGTTTAAAATAAATGAATTTTATTTTAATTTTAATGACAATAAATGAATATTGTCATCAAACTCATGTTAGAATGAGTGTATGCACCCCCCACAGTACAACGTAAAGCAAGATAAGATTCTTAATTATGTTTTACTTGTTATTTTTTAACATATTGTTTCTTAAAATGTATATTTTTTAAACATTTTCAACATCTTTATCTTCATCTTTACATGTGCTTAAATATCTTTTTCAAACACATTTTAACATCTTTGGTTTTACCTCTTTTTAAAACTAATTTTAATATGTGTTTTTTAAAATATACATTTTGGTGTGTTTTCAGCATGTTTGTGAATATATTTTTACATTTGTGTATGTTGTAACACCCCCCTCTCCCATAGTTTAACATACTTGTGTCTTTTTAACCTGACTGTCACCAGATGGTACCATGATGCCATCTGGGACCCTCCCAGAACTAATCCGTTTTCAAAGGAGCGGCCTTATCTAAAATCCTTGCATGTGATTAGATGAAGAATCTGTCCATCTTCTTAACTGATGCGCCACTTCAGCCGCTCATGTTGAACTCAAGCCATGACATAGCTCATAGCAACAGCAGGAAGAAGAGTCATACTGCAAGCAGACCATCAAACCAAACGCGACCGTTTGGCTTGATCTAAACCATTGTTGAATGAACAGAGAAAATCTGGGGATAAAAGGCAACATCGGCAACAGCCAGCGGATATTCCTTGAACTTCCCTATGGAAAACGGGTAGACCAGTGGCTTGAAGAACTTGGTCTTCACGTGTCCGATGTTACAGAAAAATCCTCTGGCATATGTCTGAAATGCCTTCACTTGGTAGGGAGACACCAGAGTACACTGGACACTACAAGGGAATGACAAAAAGATGAAGAAGAACCGAGTGCCCAACAGACAACGGAGACATCAGCTGAGGAACAGACATTCACAACGCCGCCCAGTCATGGGAAGTCCCACCCAGTGACAGTGGCTCCTTCATTTTTCAGAAAGCCTGAACTACACGATACTCAGATGGTTGCATGAGCCTAGTGTGCAGTTTAGCAAAACTCAGTCACATGACGTGAGACAGGATAGTGTCAGTGTCTGTGTATTTTGAAATATATTTTTACATCTGTGTGTTTTTCAAGATGTCGAACACATCTTCTCTCATTTTCACCTCAGAGGTGGTTTTGCTTCTCACATGTACTGTATTTAGCTTACCACATGTTTACCCCTTTTTCTTTTTTTTTATTCAGGTTTATTTTTTTTCCTCATACTGCACCTCCCCTAAAGCCCTCTGGCGCCCCCCAGAGGAGGCCTGCCTTGCTATTTGAAAACCCTTGATGTATAGTATGGACAGATGCTGAACAGCCAGGTGTAGATTACTGCACATAGTGAGAATTTTATTTTCAGTCAGTCCAGCTTGTCTTTACAAAGCTGAACAAACAATAACTCAAACTATGAATTATTAAAGAACTGCAGCATCTGAAACCGACCACAATGAACATTTGACAGATAAACATTACCACAGTGATTCGGTTTCAGAGTTTGTTGTGCACTTGGGATTATTTTTAAGATTTAAAAAAAAGAAAACCTTTTATCAGTTAGTAAGTAGAAATTTAATTTGACCCCACATGGCGTCCTGACCCCAAGCTTGAAAAACATCGCAACTGTTAGGAAGGATACTTGCTCTGCCTTTCAGGCAAGTTTTATTCATTTATGCATAAAGATTCTCATTTTGAAACTCCTGCTTTTATTTTGATGGTACACATGCACTGTAGAGCACACTGCACTGTGTGAAGTGCATCCAGCAGAGAAGAGAAAAGCTTAGACTTTCCATGCAATGCTAAATCACACCTTATGTAACTCCTTCAGAAGGAACGCCTCTATGTATTAGTCAATATGTTGTTTGTTAAGTAATGTCATATGCAAATGTGTAGTTAGACATGAAATTAAGTTATTTTGAATGTTTATTACAATCTGTTCAGCTAACTGGTTTTATGCTAGTGGTTGAAGACAAGTAATCTGACTGTCGCCAGATAGTATCTCACAATATCGATCTGTTTTCAAAGGAGGGGCCTTATCTAAAATCCTTGCATGTGATTAGATTATTAATCTGTCTGTGATCTTGACTGACGCACCGCTTCAGTCACTCATGTTGAACTCAAGCCTTGACGCTTTACATCCAGCCACAACGCCGGCCAGTCATGGAGTAGTCCCAAACAGTGACACTGATTGGCTCCTTCGTTTTGAAGAAAACCTGAACCACATGGTGTTGATGGGCAGATGAGGCTTCATGAAGCATGAATTGTTTATTTTTTATTCCCTTTAGATGGAGCTCTCTGTTCAAGAAAAGGTTGAACATTTCAACAATTTCAACTGTTGAACAGAGAGCACCATCTATGGGGCTAGAAAAAAAATGTATGCTTTCATGAAGACTTGTTTGCCCATCACTACCTCATGGTACTGAGATGGTTGCGTGAGCATAGCGAAATGCAGCCAGATGACGTGAGTTAGGTTAGAAGACAGGTTGCTGCAAACTGATACTAGGTTTATGTAAACTAATTGCTTGTCTGTTAGTTATATTATGTCAACCTTTAAAGTCACTTTTACCCATTTACTTGGTGACTGGTGTATTTGCAGATACTTTAAGTTTCCAACTTATATTGTTGTATTCTCTGTGAATATGCACAGCATGAATAGACATAACTAATAGATGTATTTTGTCTGTTTTTTTGTTTCACTCTGACAATCTGCCTGGTGTTAAGAGAGAACATTAAAGCTGCAAACTACTAAAAGGACATGTCTTGCATCATCGGTTCAGAGTTTAGCTTGCTCTCTACCTTAGACTACACGAAGAGTTCTTGTGAGAACAGTACAATACTGCTACTTTTTAAATTGTACACTGAACAACCAGCTTCGTAGTAGGCAAAACAAATGTGTGTAGGTTACAAATCACCTGGATTTGCAGTGGATTAATATTATAGCATCACCACTGTGTTTACAGATACAGAAGAGGTCATTTTTAGGGTAATGTAAAAAGAATCCAGACAGGTAAGATTCTCGTGGGATGAAGATCACAAAAAAACCTTCCATAAGTATTTCATATGATGGGAAGTCCACAAGTAGTGCCAGTCAGTTTCTAATATGAGCTAATATATGGATTGTGATGTTAGAATTCTTTTATCATAAGCCTGACCTTTCCATTTAAAGAGGGATTGCTAAAACTTTAACTATGCGTTGATATCAAGATGTCATGGCTCCTCCCCTTCCATTGCATCTTCACAGCTTGAAGAATTACTAAATTAATTTAATAATGGTTAAAAGTGGATCCATGTCCTGAGCTAGCTTTCTCCAGAACAGTGTTGCTTTTATGCACACACTTTAACTTTACATTCACACAAGCTCACATAATTTCTGGAGGGCTGCAAAAAACCACATTCTTACGTCGTCATTCTCCCTAATCAAGACACACACCCAGGCACACATCTGATGGCAATAAACGTTCTCACTAATTAGCTTTAGTTATGGGCATTTGCACTGCCATTTGACATTCTCAACACTTAATACAATCCCAGGAGGCTAGAACAGCATAACATTAGGGGAAGGCTTTATCATAGAGAGAGAGGTGGGTGGTAAATCAGGCACCTGAAACTCCATTAGCAATTCCAACCAGCGGGGATGACTGTGATTGCTGTGGGACCGGTTGCTCTCCTTTGGCTGATAATGATGACTCATTCACATGCTGGACAATTCACAATGCTAACACTGACTCACAAAATGAAGCTTGATTAAATGTATCCCATCAACTTTTTACTTCCCTATTAGTTTATTCAGCGAGAAGAAAGTACATGACTACATGACTGTAGAAGGACAGGGAGATTTTGTGTTTTATAATGAGATTAAATGGAATATATATTTTGGGATTTTCCTCTATATCAAACAACCCATAAACAACAGATGATCATATAGTCAGATGTAGTTAGTAACTTACTTTTTGGCTGAAGTGAAGAAGATAATAATGATTTCATAACTGAAGTTTTTTTTGTTTTGTTTACATGACGATAGTAATACAACAACTGAGCATAATTAGATAATTAAACAATCACATCTGATGCATTTACATACACTTAAGAAATATAATAATAAAAAACCCCTGCTTTAGACATTTCAGTCCATTAGCAGATGGGTGATTCTCATGAAAGGTGATATTATTGTAGTAATAAGAGAGAGTAATGATGCAGCACAATAATGCTAACTGTTGCATTGGCTAGTATGACCTAGCTAAATAATGACCTTTGTCACATTCTGAAAAATAATACCTTATTACCAAACAAATTTAAAATAAAACATTTTCATTATGAAATGTTGACTAATTTCCATAGTGACAATCAGTCTTGTGTTCATGCAATTATGAGTCAAATCATAAAATTTTACAGTAGCATAAAATAAAGGTGACTCACTTTGTAGCCATTTTGGATCTTCTGTTAGTACAGATGCATTGTGGGTAGTTTCAGCTCATATTCAAATTCCTATAGCTTTTCAATGCAGTTCTCAAATATAACGACTCATGGATATGAACTTTTCATGAAATATTATGAATATTGATTATTAAAATAACCAAAAAACAAACCCTTAATGAAGCGTTTGGAAACATTTCACATATGACAATGAACTGGTAGCTGTACTTTGAATTAGGGGAAAACATAACAATAAATAAAAGACCAGAGATTTCAGTCATGAGAATTTACCCAGAAAATGTGTAAAGGGTGGAAAATAAAAATAGAATATTTTAAAATGAACTAGTGTGAAAGAAAAAATAAAAAATTGCGGAAAAAAAATTTTGGGGAAAAAAAAAAACTTTGATAAACCCCATGCTTTAACCCCATGGCTTTCCAGGGTGGTCAATCTCTGCCATTGATGAGAAAGAAGTGCAACTCTCTGGTTCTGAAACTAACAGTATCAGCCAATCAGAAGCACAACAGGGTCCAATCAACTTTAGTGTAGTGGAGAGAGCGGCATTTAACAGAGTGAGTGCAATGCAGTATTTGAAGCCAGGGGAAAATACTAGGGGTGTAAAGATAAACTGATTTGAATTGGTTATCGGTCTGTGGCATATGAGATCTGAGTAGATGGGTCCATGGAGCCTTGAATTGTTAAAACTGACTACGAACAGTCCAATGGCCCAGAGTTACAGCCACTTGAATCAGTTTCCTGAGGTCCAGCCACCGATCTCTAATTCTGTTGTTTATAACTGTGGCCAAGTGGCTTAACAATGACATACCATTCATTTGAAAGAAATGTATACACATTAAAACTTCCAAATGGAGAGTTTATCTGCTGAATTTTAGAGGTATGAGCAGAGTTAAAGGAAATGCACGCCGGTAGCGGACAGGAAGTGACAGAATAAAAGCATATTCATGGATGAAACTGTGGAGCTGTGGTTGATCCACGCAGCTGAATCATTTTATTTTGAAGGGAGCTTTATATCCGGCCATAGATTTCCAAAATACAGGACGAGCATTAACCAGTCCCTTAAGTGTGAACATGTACTAGCAAAGATGTTACTGAGCAACACTGATCCGAAATACTTTATCGATCCCCAAGGGGAAATTGCTTGTTGCACATGCTCCAATCAAGTACAAGTTTAAGAAAACAAGAAAAGTGCAAGCACACATTAAGATATATAAGTATAAAAATATAAGTGTAAGAGAAAACAAAAACAAATATATATATATATATATATATATATATATGTGTGTGTGTGTGTGTGTGTGTGTGTGTGTGTGTGTGTAAAAAGGTTATTGCACCAGATTTGTGCACATAGGTATGTGACACTCAGTGAGGTGTTGTAGAGTCTGATGGCCGCTGGCAAGAATGATTTCCGGTGCGCTCCATGGTACATTCAGGTGCTAACAGTCTACAGCTGAAAGTACACCTGTACCCAACCATCTATTGATGGAGTGGGTGTGGTGTATGGTCCAAGATGGACCACATTCCCGCCTTGATCCAACATCACTGGCTGTTTTAGGCTGTTGGTGTCAGCCAACCTCTGCCTGCTGCCCCAGCACACCACCGCATACAGGAAGGCACTGGTGACCATAGACTCATAGAACAACCTGAACATTTTCCGGCAGATGTTGAAGGACCTCAGCTGCCTCAGAAAATAGAGGTGACTCTGGCCATTCCTGTGGAGGGTATTGGTGTTCTTAGCCCAGTGCAGTTTATTGTTTATGATGATGGGTGTTTTATCCAAAAATAAAGCTCAACAGTGAGCTCCTGGGTAGATAAAGTATTTAACTGTGGGTCGGGTTATGGGTCTAATATAGACAGGTATGGGTTTGTAAAGTGGGTCAATTCAATTCAATTCAAACAACTTTATTAGTCCCTCTAGGGGCAATTCAGTTCAGCAGTTCATCCATCCAAAGTTCATCCTTTAGCGCATAAGGGGCTGTGCTTTTTGCATGTCAACGCAAGGAGTCTGCTCCCCAAGCTGGACGAACTTTGCCTTCTTACGTCTTCATATAAAGCGGCCGTTATTGCTGTCTCAGAAACTTGGCTGGACTCTTCTGTCACGGATACAGAAGCTGAGCTCAAGGGCTATAATATCTACCGGCGCGACCGCTGTAGAAATGGCGGGGGGGTGTGTCTCTACATCTGGAGTTATTTTTGCCAAAAACTAAACCTGTTATTGTTGGTGTTTGCTACCGCCCGCCTAAACAAAATGACTTTTATGATCTTCTTGAGTCAGTGTGTTCCAGGAGTAATATTTGCTTTGAGAAAGAATGCATCATAATGGGTGACTTCAACACAAATCTTCTATGGTCTTGCAGCCCTCTGTATAGATCATTTTCTCATTTTTGTCAAATGTTTGGCTTAAAGCAATTGATCTCTACACCTACCAGGCTATCGACCAATAGTCGGTCCCTTTTAGATGTTGTCCTGGTATCTGACTGTGAAAGGATTTCTCAGTCAGGTGTCCTGGATGTAGCTTTTAGTGACCACAATGCTGTCTTCTGTATTCGCAAGAAATGCAAGTTGCTGCCGAAATCGGAACACTGTTGCATCAAGTACAGATGCACTAAGAGGTACTCAGTGGAGGCATTCAGCGATCTTCTGTCTGAGAGAGACTGGTCTGATGTGCTAGAATGCAACGATGTTAACCATTCCTGGTTCTTATTTAAGCAGCACTTCAATGCTGTTTTGGACATTGTCGCTCCAATGAGAGAAACCAGAATCAAACAGGGGAGTGCAAGGTGGATTTCATCTGAAATAGTGGACATGATCAGACAACGTTGTTTTAAAAAGTTTAAAAAATCAAATCTACCTGCTGACCATGAAGACTATGTCCACTTAAGAAATCAGTGTAGCTTTAAAATAAAACAGGCAAAATCCGACTTTTATGCTGAGTCTATCTCAGCAAATGCTAAACAGCCTAAAAAGCTATGGAAAATCTTAAATAGTATGGGTGCATCTGGGAAGTCAAACCCTAAATCCAGCAAAGTAGGGTTAGCTATAAATAATGAAATGTGCTTTGACAAACACAAAGTTGCATGTCATTTTAATCATTATTTTACTAACATTGCTGCCAATCTGGTCAACATGCTGCCATTAGCCTCAGGTACTTATGGAACCTCATTTGTAAATGTATTTTACAAGAGTAGGAATGTCACTGATGATGCCTTCTCATTTAGCCCAGTCTCTGAAGATAAAGTCAGAGAAAGCCTTGCTGCTTTATCAGTTGATAAGGCCACAGGGCTGGATCTTATACCCTCCAGGTTTCTGAGAGATGGGGCTGAGGTACTATCCAATATTCTCACACACATTATCAACCTTTCAATTACCCAGGGTGTGTTTCCTGATGAGCTGAAAAGGGCCAGGGTGGTTCCTCTTTTTAAGAAAAATAGCAAAACCGAAGTTGGTAACTATAGACCTGTTTCAATTTTATCTATTGTCTCTAAGGTATTTGAACGTCTGATTTATGACCAAGTAGAGGACTATGTTGTCAGAAATAACTTACTCTACGAGTTTCAATCTGGTTTTAGGGCAGCCTACTCCACAGACACCTGTCTTATACATCTCCTGGACTATGTGTGGTCAAAATCTGAACAAGGCAAATTTGTTGGCATGGTACTTTTGTATTTACAAAAGGCTTTTGACACGGTAGATCATGCCGTGTTGTCATCAAAGTTGCGCTGTCTGGGATTTTCTGGACTTGCCCTTAGGTGGTTCACTTCCTACCTCTCGGGAAGGTCTCAGGTCTGTGATGTGGAAGGAACTCTCTCAGACTTTTTGCCCATAACATCGGGGGTTCCTCAGGGTTCTATTCTGGGGCCCCTGCTCTTTCTCATTTACATAAATGACCTGTCAGCTGTCACCCAGTGCAAGCTACTGCTGTATGCAGATGATGCTGTCTTGCTTGTCCCTGGTAGCAATGTAAAGGCTATTGAGACCACCCTGGGAAAAGAGCTTGAGACCGTCTGCCTGTGGCTGGTTGACAACAAGCTGTCATTACACTTAGGCAAAACTGAATCCATCCTATTTGGGACCAAAAGAAATCTGGCAAAATCGGAGGGACTTAATGTTTTGTGTAACGGCTCCAAAATCGAAGCTAAACCCAGTGTGACCTACTTGGGTTTGATTCTGGATCAGTCGTTGTCAGGTGATTCAATTGCTTTTAAGGTTTTAGCTCAATGTGCTAGCAGGATGAAGTTTCTGTTCCGCAGAACAATGCACTTGGACTTCTCTGTCAAAAAACTGCTTGTGTTATCTCTTATCCAATGTCACCTGGATTATGCTTGCTCTGCATGGTTCTCTGCGATCAGTGCGAGACTAAAAAGAAAGTTTCAAACCATTCAAAATAAGGCCATCCGTTACCTTTTAGGGACTCCACCCCGATCCCATATAGGCTACGAGGAGTTTGCCAGAGCTGGCTTGCTGCCAGTTCATCTCAGAGTAGAACAACTCAAGCTAAACCATATGTTTAACATTGTTAATGGTCATGCCCCATCATACATCTCTGACAATATCTCTCTGGTCAGCACTGAACACAGCCACTTCACCAGAGCAAGCATTCGCTCCTGCAAAATACCTTTAGTGAAGTCAGCAGCTAGACATTCCTTTTTTTATTCAGCCATTATGTTATGGAATTCATTGCCATCTGCTGTTCAGATCTCAGCATCTTGCTATGGTTTTAAAAGGCAAGTTCGGAATATCTTATGGAACAAAGTGAGAGTATTGTAAGTTTCGCTTGTAATGATTATGTATTTGTTTTACCCATGTTTATTTTTTATTTTTTTTATTATTGATACTTAGTCATTTTCTTGTTGTTTATGTGTGGTGGAGTTGTTTTGCCCCACTGTTTGTTTTAACACCAAGGACCATGCTGGAAATAAGCCCCGTGCTTTTGCATGCCATCCTTTGGATTGCCTCTTGTAAGGTTCCAGAATAAAATCAATCAATCAATCAATCAATCATGCATTTCAATTCCGCACAGAAAGTTTCAGGGAGACCTCACAGAGACACGAAGCGCCATACACATATACAGTACAAGTGCATAGTGAAGATAAAATTAAATTTAAAAAGTAAAATTTATAATTAAAAATTACAGATTTAAAAAAATGTAAAATAAATAAATTAATTTTAAAATTCAAATTATTGCACTGTACCCATCACGCACTGAATAATCCAATTAAAAGTGATATTGCACGTTCCATAAGGTAGGATTAAGATTTAAAAGACTGATGGCTGCTGGGACAAACGACTTTAAAAAGCGGTTCGTTTTCCTGGGTGGAGCTTCAAAGCGACGTCCTGAGGGCATAAGTTTAAATTCCCCGGACAGAATGTGGTCATGCTGATCAATAATGCCTTTGGCCTTATTGATCACCCTCTTGTCCCAAGAGGGTGGTCTGCGGGTAGCCTAATTCTGTGTCACATGACTTTCTGTCAGTTCACCTGTCGTGGCCCCTCTGGTGAGACTGAATATCAATCACTAACTAAAGTCCTGTTTGGTTGTTTAGTTGAATTTAGCTGTAAATAGATGATTCCCAAACCTAACCCTAACCCACTCCAGTGGTGGAAAGACATCCACACCACCAACTGCTGTCATCTCTTTAAAAATACCTCTGTAAACCAGCAACCAGCGTAGCATCAGAAAGAGTTTGTTATCAAAGGAGGGGAAGACAAAGTTTCAGTTTCAATCTTGTATTTTAAATATGAGTTTTGAGTTTGAATTTGAGTTTTGCAAACCTGTTAAATTAGTCACACCTAGTGTTGCACCAATTGATCGGCTGCTGATCTGCCGATATTGCCTAAAAATAGCCTGATCGGTGATCGGAATAACATGCTGATCAAAAAGCCGATCACGTGACGTAAATTACTAGCGTCCATTTTCAAACTTACAAACATGCTACAGAACAGGTGGTCTTGAGTGTTTCTGTACTTTTTAAAATATAGTTAGTTAATTAATAGTAGAAGTTTGGGACCCTTTTATACTGCAGACAACAGTGTGCCCACAGCAAAATAACATTAGTCTGCCATAGCAACTGACGCAACTGCCTTATTTGCTACAACACCTGCTACACTTCGACGACACTTCGTCAAAGCAGACTCAGATCTCCTATGTTTTGCTAACTGGTGACTATTAGCAGCTGTTAGCATGTGTTGTCAGAGATGGCAGACCTCCACCAAGGCTTCATATGTCGTCATATGACGTCAAAACATGACGTGATCGAGCCATAGGTGTTGACCCATCTGATGTCAGAAAGTGAGACGATGTGAATGCAAAAAAAAATGCCAGATTCTATCTTGTCTGAAACCTGAGATATTACCACTGATGTGCTTTAGCTGTTGACCTTTAGTGTGACCTTTGACCTTCATTGCTCAAAATTTAATGGATTCATCGAGAAGTCATGTGACAAGACGTAAAGAATTTCTGTCTCGTTTGCCTTCCATTCATTCATTCCAATCACCTAGCCTAGCTGCCAGTTGTTGAAAGCTAAAGAAAAATGAAGCAAATTTAAACTGTTTTACGTAACTGATACTAGCAAAGTAAGTCAAGACACCAAACCAGTTAAATGGGAGCAGGAAACGAGGAATGATGAAGAATGCACTGTTGTCTGAGGGTGAAAGTTAATCTGGATTTACACTTTCAGTGCACTTCAACTCAGGCTAACACTAGCTACGGTAAGAATTGATTTTACATTAATGTCAGCTGGCTCAGATATTATTCATGGTTCATCTGGGATGTGTAGTGATACGTCCTTGTATTTATGCTGATGAAATAATGGGAGTTTAAACACATCTTTATTGGAGCAATCAAAATATTTTTCTTGATGTGTCAGAAGCTAGCCTCTCTAAGCTGGGGTGCATTTGGTTGTAAAAGCCAGGGCCGTTTATAAATGCATTCACATGTATTAAGTGCAGACTAATACTGTATTTAACCCACAGCCTACTATGACATTTGTTATCAAGCATCACCTAATTGTGTTTAGTTTAACTTTATGGTTGGCAGACAGCATAGTCCAGCTGTGTGACATACATGGATGCACATGATGCACACACGGATGTGTTGGTTGGCATTTGAGTGTCTTCCTTGTGCATTTAATTTTCCATGCAATTGGTTTGTGGCGTGCAAGGTCTACACTAAATACAAGAAGCGTTTAAGTCTGTAAGCCATGCTTGGCTCCCAGTGCGCTTATGCTACAGTAGATGCTGCGCAGTTTGTTTTGGGGACTGTCTGCTTGCTATGCAAGTGTTGCGTCATGAATACAGAGGCAACACAGCTTATTGGTTTGTTGATTCATATACGTGTTAGCAAAGAGTTTTCTTTTTAGTCACATGTATAGGTGTTTAGTATAGCCTCATGTCCCTAGACTGTTAGACACTATGCACAGCTGCTTTAGAAAAAAGTCTGTGGTACGTGGGCATGGCACAAATCTGACATGTGATGTCATCACCATTGGTCCCAATCTGGGACGATAATTTGAACACTTAAAATCCAATGGTACTATATGACTGATCTGTATGGTAGTCTGTCTTAGCATGTTTTGTGTATGGCTGCGTGTTTACAGAGAGAGGAGTATGTATGTGAGCATATAACAATGAAATGAAATATTGTATTTTTAAGCATGAACTAATTAGCTACACTACTAGATGTTGAAAAGTAAACGTTAATTACCTGTGGCCAATATGTTACTATAGTTTTTTGTTTTGTTTTTTATTAGCGCTTGTGGCTTTTATGTATGTATGTATTAGGACGGAAATTATGGTAGCTTATTTTTGGTCTCACTGTTGTTGTGCATTGACATGGGAACCTTGAAGGTCAAATTTGAAGACTCTAGATCAAGGTCAAGATCACGATAAAGGTCAAAATAAAATTACTGTTTTCAATAGATTTTTTTTTTTCAGATTGCAACCTTCACAAGAAAACACAAACACTAGTCTATATACCACCATAGACTAGACATTAGTCTATGGTGGTATATATTTCCTGCATGTGGAAAACTGCAGCTTTATTCTTTCTTTGCTGCCAGTCCAAAGACAGAGGACATTTGAAATGATGGTCAACAGCGTTGTGGATGATTAAATGTGAATGAATGAACACACAGACTGAAAAGCTGCTCCCAACGTGCTGTGCTTTGTTGTTCTAACCGTTATCCCAGTGGAATAGATGATGAGAGACTGTCATCAGGTATGTGTCAGGGAAAAAATAAAAAGAAAAACAGAATAATGAATGATGTTTGATGGAAAACCAGGAATAGGATGAGGATGAAAGATATGGGAGTACAGCTGGAATAATGGACACAGGAGGGGAAAAAGATAGAAAGATAAAAGTGTATAGACAAAGACTTCTAGAAGGCTGATGATGGGGCCACACACGTTTTAAATCAATGTTTTTTGTTGTGGGATCAACTAGGAAACAAGTCCAATACATTCTTCAATGGAAGAAGTTAATTTCCAAAACAGGATGATAGATGATGGGTTTCCGGGATGATGCAGCACATGTGCACATTGTTAAAGGGGACATATCATGGCCATTTTTCACAAGTGAACACAGTTGTCTGCTGTCTCAGTGACCTCACATTCTAATTGTAGACCTGGTAGAGTGTAATTTGTGAATTGTTTTTGTGGTACCCTATGACTTTGACATGGACTAAACCCCCCCCCCCCCAAAAAAAAAAAATTAATCTATAACAGGCACAAAGCTTGATTCTTCTTCTGTTAGAAGCTGTTATTGTATGCGTAAATGTACTCAGATTTCGCAGAACACTTCACGCACCTCTCGAAAAATGTATCAATATCGCAGAAATATAGCAGACAGCGTCACATTGAAGCCAAGAAAAGACACCTCTGATTGGTCCATTCTACAGCCATCACACTACATGCACTTCTGATTCTCTTCTGTCTTGGTTTGTGTACACGAACATAGACATAGTATTGGTTATGCTTATGTCTATGTACACGAACGTCATTGTTGAAGACGACTCATGTGAGTATGGATTCGGCTGGATGCATGAGGAAGTGGACAAGTTGCGGGACAAGTTTGTTCGACCCCAAAAGGGCCTGTGGGGAGTGGGGATACAGGTGAAATCCTAGCAAGTTCGAGAATGCCTCTTGCCTTGTCGTAAAGACCTGTGTCCACAGGATGTGTTTTTAGCGCCGAGAACGGTAAAAACCTTGTCTCCCGGGGCCTTTCTGAGAACACGTGTTGTTGCTAAGTTACACAAACGCACTTTATGTTATGAATAACGCATGCCATGTACTTCCCACACTGGCATAAATTACAAATATCTGCAATGAGTTAATTGCAACACTTTGCCACAAGAGCACAGAGAGGCCTTCAGTGTTAAAGGCCCATTTTCCACAGGTTAACGCACCTACCTGGTGTCTCAGTGACCTGTCTGTGATATGTTTTGTCAAAATATCACATTGATGGAGAAATACAGCAGCCTCTTCATCCTGGAGAAACAGCCCTTTTCCAAATGTTTAGATTTAGTGTCTCTTGCTTTAATGCAAATGAGCAACAGCTGACTCTGCCCCCGTCTTCCACGAGCTGTGCCGACACTACCATGGCAACTGCATAGCGTGCCATGAGACCTGGTTAAACAATGGCCGCCATTGAAAATATAGCGATACGACTGTATGTGTTTTAAGAAGAAGAGGCTCCCCGACAAATTCAAGAACCAAGGATACAAACAGACTTTTGAAAATAGATGTCTTTCTCATTAACACACATCTAACTAACAAAATGATACAATATTGTCTTTCCAGTGAAGTCATAAACCAAGCATAGGAGTACACTGGTAATATTGGTCATTCTGGTCTATGTCTGGAGTGAAGCTATATTGAAATTTAGTTGCTCAAATGCTCAGTACTAGTACCTTATCAGTGTGAATAGCAGTAGAGTGGTGTTTGTATCAGTTGTACTGAGTGCTGAGAATAATGGCGTTAGAGTATAATGGTGCTACTGAGGGCACGATATTTAAAGTAATGGGGTAATTACTACATTACTTTATCCATAACTGTATCGCCATTACCATTACTCGGGAAATAATGTAACGCATTACAGACTCTTTTGGGCGGGACTACTTTTGACCGGGCCATGAGCCTGTTTTGTAAAACACAGGATATGATGTTATCATCCATAAGTGCCATAGACTCTGCATGGCAGGGGCGTCCTCCTCCCTGAGCCAGGCTTACGCCTGACCGCATACCTGAATGGGACTGGATGTTGCGATCCTCCTCTATACTTGAGAACTGTGGGTGGGGATGTCGCCACAGGGTTGGGTGGAAGGGTGGAAGGGGCCGAGGGTTCATTGGGGTCATCAGGTGGGCGCCCCTCCATCATGGATGTTTCACTGATTATGCCCACGACACCTCAAGAGGGTTCAGCAGCAACACCTGGTCCGAAGCACTTGGCGTCCCAAGTGTGTCCCAGGTGTGCCCCCCTCAACCTCGACCCCTTCAAGATGTTGTCCTTTG
This sequence comes from Siphamia tubifer, assembly GCA_020466265.1. Taxonomy (NCBI): domain Eukaryota; kingdom Metazoa; phylum Chordata; class Actinopteri; order Kurtiformes; family Apogonidae; genus Siphamia; species Siphamia tubifer. The sequence continues at coordinate 10,735,789 of CM035803.1, forward strand.
ATGTCATTTTGGAGCCCAGCTGTTGTCTCTCCTCCTGATCCAGAGCCACTGGCTTGCCCTCTCAGCAGCACTGGACAGGGCCTTGATGGTTTGGCGTTGGGCCTGGCCTCGGATTCCCATTTCCTTGAGGAGACTGAGAACTGACCTGCCCACAAATCCTCTACAGCCCACCTCTACAGGGCGAACTGTGGCCTTCCATCCCCTTTGTTGGGCATCTGCTGCCAGCTCTGCGTACCGAAGCTTCTTGCGCTCATAGGCCTCGCCCACATTATCCTCCCAGGGCACTGTGAGCTCAATGATGTAAACGCTTCGGCTTGAAGGGGACCACAGCACGAGATCTGGCCTGAGGTTGGTTGTGGCGATCTCTGCTGGGAAGCAGAGTCTCTGCTCCAGGTCGACTAGGAGCTTCCAGTCTCGTGCTGCTCCCAGCTGTCCAGACTGTGCCTTTGGTCGGCAGGTCTTTGGTAGTTTCTCCCCTTCATGCAGGAACTGTCCAGAGGGTGCGGCCAAGGAGGAAGGCATGGTGTTGACATCCGTCTGTCTACTCTCCAGCGCCGCCGCCAGACACTTTAGCACTTGATTGTGCCGCCAGGTATAGCGGCCCTGAGTGAGGCTTGTCTTAAATTACTCAGACATGTGTCTCCCTTTTTTCAAGCTTTATTTCAAGTTTACAAGTACAAACATCAATGAACATTTTAAGGCCTGTGGCTCTAATACAGAAATGGAACCTTTTGATGACGTTATTATATTGCGTCAGTTTCTATGGCAATGTCACTAACAAAAAGCGCCAAAACAAAGCCTCAGCAGTAACACAAAAATACTAACTAATTACTTTGCTAGTGGAGTAACACAGTTAGTAATGCACTTACTTTTTGGGGGGAAGTAACTAGTATTCGTAATTAATTACTTTTTCAAAGTAACTTACCCAACACTGGTTGTACTTGTAACTATAGGTATCACCTTATATCATTCTGTTTTCTTTAGATTAGATGATGTGATATCAAGAGTAATGGTTCTACTTACAAATAATGTTATGCTGGTGTAGCTACTATCGAGTCATTCATAAAGAACAGTAGGATGGTCAAATTTAACAGTGTCTTTATTTATAGTGCTGTATCACACCATTTCAAACCAGGTTTTCCTGATCAAACACTTTGACGCCTAGATAGATTTTCCTGTCCCAATTTTGGTCTCAACATTTGATTAAAAAAAATTAAATTTTGGGATGGCTCAGAGCAAGAAAATTTTTTTTTTGCTTTTATCTGAGTTCATCATTAAGTACATCCTGGGGGGAAATACGTCAGCGTATTTTTTTTTTAACATCGGGTCTAAAAAAAGGTGGCAAAGTGGTAGTTGTCCTTCTTTCTAATTTCTTAGATTTTTGCATATTTCTCTTTGTCATAGTTTCTGTTTTGTTTTCAAGATAGCACAAGTGCCCAACCCCCACCCCCACCACCACCCACACACATACCCTGCAATGACAGATCGACATGATAAATCATTTTATGAACGGTCCCACGATTTTTACCTTATATAGGGCCCACAGTTGGTAGCAGCGCCCCTGTCCGCTGTAATTGTTTTACAGTGTTTTACAAATAAACATGGATTGAATTTTGATGTGAGATAGAGAGAAACCTGCTAAAACTTCAAATAGGCTCTGCCATGATAACACCCCAATTCCCAGAACAGTTGAGACACTGTGTAAAATATCAATTAAAAGAGAATACAAAGATTTCCTGTATCTCATTCTGTATAAATCTCTGGGTGCAAAGAAGAAGGCTGAAAAGCTATAATGGATTTTGAATTGTTCCTCAGGTTGTATTTATTTTACCTGTTAAACCTGAGTTGGAATCATTTGAATGTAAGACACATTAACCGATGCCAGGAAAGTTGGCTTGTTTTAGAAAATGACTCCTGACATGCACTGGTATTTGTGCTTGTAAGTCCATATTGTTTTGTTCCGTTGTCTGACAGTTGGTTTTGTTGAGCATTTAGCTGATGTTCTTGTGGTTATGTGGGTGTAGAGAATGTGTACATGGCTATAAGCATCTTGCAAGATTACCATAGCAACGCAGATGGAATTGTGGACACTTGGGGCAACCCTGTGTAAGAAGCTATAACCATGTATGATTCTGCCATGGACCTCACTCCATGGCCTCTGTAACACTTCTAGAAATCAGTGTGAACATAGTTCGCAGTACCACAGAAGAAGCCATACATGAACATCATCCACAAACTCCTTTTCTTTTCCACCTTATTGTACATCTTTAATCAAATTAACCTTTTATCAGGCCCTCATAGAAATTCTCTGAAGTTCAACATTTCAACCTTAGTGTGTTATTGGAGGATCTAACAAGACTTTATTCATTTTTAGACAGACAGATAGACAGACAGACAGACAGACAGACAGACAGACAGACAGACAGACAGACAGACAGACAGACAGACAGACAGACAGATAGATAGATAGATAGATAGATAGATAGATAGATAGATAGATAGATAGATAGATAGATAGATAGATAGATAGATAGATAGATAGATAGATAGATAGATAGATAGATAGAAGTGATGCGTGGGCTGAGCCGAAGTGAGATGGTCATCTGAAATAAATAAATAAGGTTTAGTATGCATTCACTGATTCTGAGTCAATTGACACCACTGAACAAAACTGTTTTCTGTGGATTAACTACAAAAGCATGATATAAATACTATTATAATAGATTCATTTTCTGCGTAGGGCTGTTTTATTTGCTTTAATGGTTCAGTTATTCTGTGTTTTGAGTGTATCCTAACTGGCACCATGCAAAGAACCGCTAACTTATGTGGGGTTGTATGCATTCACTACTGCTATACACTTCTAGTTGGATGTAATTCTGGTTGCCATTTTTATTGCTTCATGTTTATTTTTTACTGATTAACATTTATTGCCTTGTGACTCTTTTATATTAATACAATTTCCCCTTGAGTAAAGTCATTCTTACTCTGAATACTGCCTTTGTTGCTTTATATTTGTACATAGGTAATGACAGTAAAGTTGAATCTATAATAATGATGGATTGGATTTATTTAGCATTTTTTTGGCCACTCAAAGCTTTGATTCATTCGCTCTCACATTCTCCCTGTGGTGAAGGACCCACTATACCAACTGACCCATAACCGACTGTCTAATGTAATGACCCGTCAATGTAGTGTATTGAGTCAAGGTCCAAGCTCTTTCTAGTTTTTATTAGTATTAGTTTTAATATGAGAGGTTATCATGACTGTGGTCTGTTTTGCTTGTGATTTGTGATAATTTGGTATGTGTAATTTGAATAACTGCAAGACTGTAATTAACTATCAAGTCCTTGGCTATCATTTATGTTCACTTTTATTTTATCCTTCACCCCAAAAGTTCCAAAGCCACTTGTTTTTGGCATAGCAGTTCAGTGATTTGTAATGATGTTTTAATGCCTCAAAGGAAAAGTAGGGTGAGTTTGCATGTTGTCTATTCTGCCCTATACAGTAAAAAGGCAGTAACTGCACAGACACCAAACTGAGAAAAATGACCTTAACGTTCTCTTGTTGTTCAGCCCCAGTAGTTGTAGGTAGATTATTGGACATGAGGCAGTTATTGTTACCTCATATTACATAGTTCTACAAAAACCACAATGTGCTTTATATATGGATTAATTCTGGTAGTGCTTAGTGATTGGGAATTTTGACTTTTTATCTGATAATTTTACCATTTTATCTGATAATTTTTTTGGGGGGGGGTTATCTCATATCTCATCTTTTTATCTCATACTTTTGGCTTTTTATCTCATAATTTAGACTTTTTATCTCATAATTAGGAGTTTTTAATCTCATGATTTTGACTTCACTTAATGTGCCTTATATATCAAAAACCTTCATGAATACCATTCATTGACAGTGCACCTAATAGTGCGGAAAATACGGTAATTACATAATCTGTTTCAGTGTAATACAGTGATTCACAAACTATTGGGGCAGGGTCCTAAATGGACATTGGTAATGTCCATTTAGGTCTTTACTGCCTTTTTGCTTTGTTTTACTAGTACCTTTTTGCAGTTACCCACTAATTTTCTCCAAAACAACAGACATTTGAGATTAAATATTTTATTAGATGACAAAGAATGATTTGAATGGTGTAAAAAACACAACAAAAACAAATAAATGCAGTTACTTCCTTTTTATTTTGTAGGGCAGAATATGTCATGCAGGTTTTCTTCAGGTCTGGGATTGATCTCCAGGTCCCTTCAGACCACTGCTCCTTGTTTGTGTACTTCACCTTTGGCCAAATAATGAAGGGGCTAGACCTGAGTTTTAAGGCTTACCATTACAGAGCATCACTCCAACACCGGCAGCCTATGACACAATGACAGGAAACTCCAAATAAGTCATTTGATTGGATGCACAGTATGTTTTTGTAACCTCAGTGGACAGATTCAGTATATCTCTGTGGCAGAAATCCTGAAGAGGTGTTTTCAAAAATGACCATTGAATGTTTTTCAAATCAAATTTACACTCAAAAAAGTTTTATGACTCAATATGTCTCATCCATGGGGCATACCTTTACTCAGCCTTAAGGGGAGATTTAATCAAATATACTACGGTAGTTGTGTATAATTTTACTGACTTTTCAAGGCATTTCAAAAGAGATAAGAAACTACAATACTATGAAAACATGGAAAACAAGGCAGAGACAGCAGACCTCTGCCAAGGCTTTATATGGCGTTAAATGATGTCAAAATGTGACGTGATGGAGCCATAGGTGTTGATCCATCTGATGTCTGAAGGTGAGACGATATGAATGAAATAAACCCGCCAGATTCTATCTTGTCTGAATCCTAAGATATTACCAGTGATGTGTTTTAGCTATTGGCCTTTAGTGTGACCTTTGACCTTCATTGCTCAAAATTTAATGGATTCTTCCATGACCATGATCATTCCTGAAAGTTTCATCAAAATACGTTCACGACTTTTTGCGTAATCCTGCTGACAGACAAACAAACAGACAGACGACCAGACAAACAGACAGACCCACGCCACCACATGTTACCCGTCACCCATTATCATTACCTCCTAAATATCTATTTTTTATATAAATTATATATATATATATATGTATATATATAATGTCCTCCCCGTGTCCGCGTGGGTTTTCGCCGGGTTTTCGCCGGTTTCCTCCCACCATCCAAACACATGCACTGATATGTAAATTGGTTAATCTAAAATTGGCCATAGGTGTGAATGTGAGAGTGATTGTTTGTCTATGTATGTCAGCCCTGCGATGAACTGGCGTCTCATACAGGGTGTACCCCGCCTTCGCCCATTGTAGCTGGATTAGGCCCACAGTGACCCCCGCGACCCTAGTGAGGATAAAGCGGGTTCAGATAATGAATGAATGAATATATATATATATATATATATATATATATATATATATATATATATATATATATAAATTGCTAATAAAATTAAATAATAATAATACATTCATACAAAATAATAATGAAATTAAATAAATGGAAAAACTAAACATATTTTTAAAATAAGTACAAAAAAATGCAAATGTAAAAAAAGTATATACAAATATTTTTTTTATGAAATTAAATATAAAAATTAAAGAATAAGTAATGATAATTTAAAAAAGGAAAAAATAATTTAAAAAAGGAAAAAAGCAGCTGTTTTTCTCTGCAGCTGTTTCCCTAATGCTTTATAGGGACTTTATTGGGGACATAATTTGCATACTTCACACAGATTTCACCTAGATTTATATTTCACCCTTGTGGGGACCTGAATTTTAATCCCCATGGTGTCACAGGTCCCCATAGTGTGACTGTGTAAACAGATCAATGTCCCCATAAAGATAAAAACACAAGCAGACACACAAAACACAAAGTTATTTTAGTTTTGTAGAGCATTACATATTGACAGAATAACATTATCTCTATATGTATATACAATTTGAACAAGTAAATATTAGTAAGTGTTAATCAATGCCAGATCATGTGAACATTATGGTGTGCTACACACTGCTGCATATGTGTGTGAACATTTGGTGGAAGTTGGTGTGTTTTTGGTGTGGAGTGACAACCATGCAGTCAATAATGGATCATTAATGTAAAGTGCTTTGGGTACCTTGAAAAGTAATTTGGAAAGCACAACCATTATTATTATACATAGAATTCTGTGGTTTCTGGTATTACAGTATATATGGAAATATTTGTAAGAAGAAAATCAGTGACATTTACATAATTAGAGTGAATACAATCACTTAAAATTTCAAATTTCAAAGAGAAAAATAGTGTCAATACTTAACTAATTAGTCATTTCAAAACAGTACATATCACAGATATGTAAGATTTACTTCATAAGTTACAATAAATAATAATAATTTCTGATTGTTTTTGACGTACAGAGACACTTTAAATGAAAAAGTGATGCCCAGTAAAACAACCCCCACCCCCACTAACACACATTTCACCTTATTCGCCCTATCTCTTGTTGTGAAAGCACGTTATAGTGACTGTGACCTTTGACCTACACTCACCAAGATTTAATGGGATCCATTCTGAACCACCTTGTACTTGACGTTACAGCAAAGAACAAGAGTATTTTTTTTTTAGTAAATTCTACAAGCCATTTTTTCAGTGAACTTTAAGTCTTCTTAGGAGCCAAATTTATAAATATCCATCCATCCATCCATCCATCCATGTGGAGGAGCACTGGCTCTATTGTGAGCTCCTCTCTGATGATCCTCATCCTATCTCTAGGAGAGAGTCCAGCCACCATTCAGAGGAAACCCATTTCCACTGCTTGTGTCAGCTTTCTTTCACTCACTGCCCACAGACAGGGATAGAGTGAGCGTTTGAACGTAGATTGACCAGTAAATCAAACGCTTTTGCCTTTTAGCTCAGCTCTTTGTTCACCACAACAGAATGGTGTGGCATCCACATTACTGCCCGGATCCGCCTGTCGATCTTGCGTCCCATCCAAGACCCCCTGATACATAAACTACTCCTTCAGGCTGAGGCGATCCACCCTTCTGAAAACTGAACTCAAAACCACTGCCTGGTACATGGATGTGCTTAATCTTCATACTGGCTGTGGGGAGCAGACACACACACACACACACAAACACACTAACCAAGTATATGCCCTGCACCTCATATCTTTTTAGTTTAATAATTTAATTTAATATTTATACATCCTTTCATTAACTTTATTAACCTGACTTACTGGTAATTAGGGCTGGGCAATATTGCCTAAAAATAAAATGTCATATTTTTTCATAAAAAATTCTATTCATGACTTTTTCCAATTTTTTTTCTCTAGTACAGGAAATGAGGCTAGCACTAGGGTAGGTGCATTATGTTCAAATTGTAACTTCAGTGGGAACTTTTTTGGGATTTGGTAAACTATATATTTAATGGAAAGGGTATGGTGTAAAGAATCAGAAAATCAATGTTTGCATTTGGTCAGATGTCCATAAGGCGGCCATATTGCTTAATTAAAAAATGGTTGGCATAAAACTCTTATTTGCAATATCTCAGCCTATGAAAAAGGTCACATTGTGGTTTTAACTGTTAAACATACCTTTAATGGTCAGGGAATCCAATGGTGCTAGTTACAAAGAGTGATGACCTACCCACATTAACACTAGAGTAACAGGTGGGTCAAACATGGCCCAATTTTGGTCATCTTCTTGCAATTTAATTGAAATTAATAGATATTTGCATGTGATATTCTACTGTCCCCCAAAACTATGTTATAAAGTAAACTGCTAAACCCATTGCAAGGCTCAAGGAATCCAATTGTGCTGGTGATACATTAACATCAGAAAACTCTTTAGTCACTAACATAAATTACAAGGAAATGTAACATTACTGCAGTAGGTATGAACTATGTTTGGACTGGAGCTGGACTTGGAACCCGAGTCAGTATTGGATCCTGTGCCTGAACCAGACTGGACAGCAGCTGGAAATGACAACGCTCCAGCAGTTGCTGTACAGCACGCGTGAATCCTCAGGACCAAGCGTTGCACATTATAGTATTCTAGAACCGTGGAGGGAAGGGGGGAGGATGAAGATAAAGGGGGTGTTCCGGATGTTCCCGAACACAGTAGGAGGAGGAGGAAATTTATTTATTTATTTTTAAACACCCACAACAAAAAACTTAAATTAATTGATAAAATCAATATATCGCCCAGGCCTAATGTTAATTATTTTTGTGTTAACAACTGAGGACATTACCTGTTCAGTATATCTTCAATTAGTTTGTTTGGGTTTCCCTTTGTTCTCTATTCCTCTTTTCCTTTGAGGCCAGTGGGTGGAGCTCTCGCATGGAGACGCTCCCATGAGTGTACGCCAGCTGTAGATGAACGGCCTAATCAGACCAGACCATACAGCCCAGAGGGAGGAGAGGTTTAGCAGGGGAAGGAAATGATTACATGTTTGTTCAAAGACACATATTTTCAAAAAATAAACCAAATATTAAACCATGGGTTTATTTTGGGAAATGGATGTAAACATTTGTAATTGCTTTATTTTTCTTTATTACATACATTTGTATATCAAAGAACTCTTTTTTATTGAAACCTTCTTTCTTATCTTATTTTTAAATTCATATTGAAGTCTGGGTGCCAGTACAAAAACACATTTCACTCCACATTGTACTATATACAACTGTGTGTATAAAAAATAAAGATATTTTCTCTTAACAGTATACATATGGCTAATTTTTCACATAGTCACCTGTGGTTGGGGTTAATGGTTTAGGCCAGACCTACTTAAAGGGGTTTGAAGCAATGTGAATGGTGCAGTATTATTCATGTGACCTGTGGAGAGAGACCATGTTGTCTATGTTGATGCCTGAAGAACAAAAGCTAACTGTGCTTCCTACTTCTCATGGCTGCCAACACTTCCTTTTGTTTGGCTCAGACACTACAGCTATCTGGTGAGACTAAGAATACTAGCTAGTTCTTACACTGGCTGCTTCACATTTTGCTGTGAACCCTTCCCAGGACAAGCTGGAAGACAATTTGACGAAGCCAACAAGACCACATTGTCTACAAAAAGCACAGATGCAACCATGACGCCACTGAAATGGACCCCTCTACCCCATCTCTGTACTTACAATTCTGTCCATAAAAATTGTGAACAAAATTTGTGACAAAGGGCAGCTCCAGTGGAGTCCAATTCACATACTAGGAATGAATCCAATTTACTACTGGCAATATGAACCCAGCTGTGACTGGTCACACTGGGGCCCATTAGACCATAGCAGCTGGCCATGGACCCCATATTTTTTAAGGACCCCCCCCCCATTAGGATTACCCCAGGGGAAATGCTCAAATGCCTTCTCCAAATCCACACATGTTGACTGAATGGACAAACTCCGATGAACCCTCTAGGATCCTGTAAGCCACATTGTTCCTATTGAATCTGAGGTTTAACTATTGCTTAGGTTCTCCTTCCCAGTTCTCTGATGTTCCCAGGCAGGCTGAGGTGTTTGATATCCTTATGTATAAGAGCAGCTGTGGTAGACCGGGTAGTCCAATGGAAAGGACGGTGGTTCGCGTCCTAGCTCTAGCTGTCCACATATTGACTTATCCTTGGGCAAGACCAACCCTGATTTAGGCTCCCAGTAGGACTGACCTTAGACCTTAGAAACCTACTGGTGTATGAGTGTGTGTGTGAATGTAAAGTGCTTTGAGCACCATGAAGGTGGTGCTCGAACATTTTTACCATTGAACTAATGCAGAAGCATTAGCAGGTCATGTCATGAATGTTATTTTGAGTTTCTACTACAAACAGAGAAATCATCGATGTTATGTTTCAAGGTGATGATAAATTGCTGATCATTAAGTGAATGTGCATAATCTATTATTAGATATTAAGACATTAAATAATGTTATTAGACATTAAGTTACCAAAATATATATTAATATTTGTAGGACATATCCTATATTTTGTGGACCATTTGTGGTACACTTAAAGCCTTTAATTTAAAAAAAAAAACAAAAACAAACAAACAAAAAAAAAAAAAACAGAAAAAAATGACAGTACACTTTATAATCCAGAATGTCTTTATGGATTAATTATTTTTGTGCTTAGTGACTTGGAAGCAATTTTGTGTCATACACAGTGCTCATGGCATGAAGTAATACATACTGGACATACATACACAGGACTGTTGACAGCTTTGGCTGGCCCCGGGATGAAATCATCTGAGTGACACCATACACACACAGAGCCACCCAACCCCTCTTTTCAGTTTCTATTCACTTCAACCCTTAAATAACAGGAAACCCATTATAACAGTCAACCACTGTATTTCAACATTTGATGATTAAAATGAAAAAAAAAAGACCATCTAAGCAAAATGTCTTGCCCTGGATTCAAACCCTTGGCAACATAAAGAAACTGATTTATGATCATACTCCTCAACCACTAGGCCAGGCATCATGGATAAGCTGTCTTGGGTCCGGATCCAGACCGGGAGATGTTTCTGTCCGGACCTGTGACCAATGACAAAAATATTAGTGCAATTTCCATGGAGCAGTTTTGGACCGGACGTGGAAATTTACAGCAGGAGCTGCTACTAGAGTTAATACGGCAAACTAGTGCTGTCAAGGCAACTTGTTGGAAATGAAGTTTGTTGATGGTCACAGACCTACATGCCACAACTAAAATACAGGGCAAATTCACCATGCTAAATCCACCCCCAAACCACACCTGCATAATTCCAAGCAACCGAAAATGCACACAAACTGAAGTACTCTGTGGGGAACACCTATATGATGCTAATGTCTGCCACAGTGATGTATTCTTTAATCACTAAATTCAACAATCATACAAAGAAGAAGACAGCACTACTATAAACTACAATAGAGAATGAGGAGGTCACAACATTTATCTTCTGTATCGCGGGGATGTTAATTGTTAATACAGTGTCTAATGTCAAGAATGGAGGAGTTTACAGAGAGAGTTCGGAGACAAAGAATCCAGTAGCAGGTGATACTACAACGTATGCTAATTAACCCAAAAACAAAACTGTGTCATTGGTACATTTATTTATTAATTTCTCTGTATTTTTTTTCCAATGTACAACTGACACTACACAGATGGTTTTGAAGATAGTGGTATTGCATGATGTGGAAATAGGCGTGGTCTGGACAATCATCAAACACCCATGTCATATAGTTCCTAGGGAACTAAAAAAGACCCTGGCAAAAAAGTTTCCAGGAACTATGTAGTTCCTATGCTGTGGGCAAAGGGGAAAAAGATTCCAGGAACTAAAAAGGAAATACAAAAGGTTCCTACAGTGGGAAAGTGCCTATAGAGTAAAGTAATTCCACTCAGTTTGCACTATTATTTATTTTATTCAGAGGTTTCCCTTTTGTTTGACTTGAAATAATTGATTTGACTGCAATGATAAAATAGATTGAATATGTTTTCTAATTTCTTGCATTTGAAGTTAAAATGTAAACAATTAGTTCCATTTTAAAAATGTGGACTTACAGGACTTTGGCTCGGACCTTCTACAAGCTGCTACATTTGTTTTAAGTACAAAATGTAGCAAGGTAAATGTTTTATTTTCTTACGTTTTGTCTTGAAATAACAACACAGATGGCATGTGGACTAAACAAGGCTATATTTTTGGCCAAACTGACAAATGACTGTGACAAAATCTGAGTCTGAGAACTTCTATTTGATCAGTGAAGGAGAGCTGTGTAGGACTGTTGAAAGTGTTTGCTTTGGTGACTGATTGGCTGAAAGCATTTGAACTTTACTGGCTGAGAAAAACAATGGTAGATCATTATTATAAAGACAATACCGCTTTATAGGCCGTTTTTTTTGTTATGTTATTGTTATTTTTTTATGGTGTAATAGGTGGCCATTAATGCCATTTTTAATGGTGTACTTCAAAGTGCTGTGAAATGCCAAATTTTTCCTGAATTACAACATAAAATGCGCTGTAAACACGAAAAACTGCAAATTTATGGCACTTTTCATTTTAACGCTTTAAAATGCACCAAAAATTGTGTATTTTATGGCGCTTTTCATCTTAACACGTAAAAAAAAAAACATATTGTGAATGGCTTGGCCTGCCATAATCTCCTACATTGTAATTATGAATGGTGCATCGGATGTGTTGGGGTAACATTACGGGGCTGGAAAAAAGTTTGCTGTGTCTTACCTGGCTCACTGCCTTCACCATGCCAATGCCTTCATCTGAATGTTTTTTTCTAAATATCTATGCAGTCAGCCCTGAAGCTCTTGGCTTCTTCACCTCTTTTTTTTCTCTTTTCTTTGCTCCTGACTTGTGCATGTTGGCAAACGGGTTTGCACACTTATTGTCGAAGTGTTATGATGGAATAGTGTTGTGTTATTTGGCACTTTAATCAAAGACCACACCGTTTCTGCATTCGGGGTGGTAGGGGGGGTTCTTGAATCTATTTTTGTAGACAATAAAGGCAAAAGAAACATAAATAATTTATTGAATGCAAATATAGCTCATTTTCCCCCAAATCAACACATTTTGAAATTAAACAGAATGATTAAAGGCATCTTTATGAGGGACCAGTTCTGGGCCTGCCCTCATGCCTGGGCCTCGGACAAAATGCCTATTTGCCCCTTTGTCGACAGCCCAGTACATAAGGACATGGGTTTTTTTTGTATGGCCAGGAAAACATATGCCTTTAAGTATTTTATGTTCAGTGATTGTGAGAATTCACAGTCAAAAATGTTTCTCGTGAACCTTTGTTGCTGGATAAAAAAACAATATAATCCATGCTAACTGGAAAATGCAAAATTTTGGTCTATGGATTTTCCCCATTCAATTGAGCATTCAGCTAGTGATTTATTTATTTTCATTTCAATGTGTAATGGCATGTAAATGTGCTAAAGCAATGAGTTTAACTGAGACATTCTGTATGTTTGCAGTTTTACAGTATGTTCCAATTGTGGAACAAAGTTCTGGTGTCCAGCTTTTCTTGGGAAACTGTTATCGATCTGCCAAGCTAACGGCTACATATATAAGCAGGAGTGCTGTCCACATGTACCCAAAGCTCTGGACAGCCAGAGCCGGGACGCGACCGCTGACCCTTGGACAACCCTCTCTACCGTCTGAGCCACAGCCGCCCCTAGCCCTGTCACATACCATAATACTACAGTGTGTGTTTAACCCTTGTGCGGTCCTTGGGTCAAAGTGACCCGGTGGCTCACAAATGTACCTTCTTATACGTAATGTAGGATGCCATTGCTTACTACTGAAAACAGTAATATATCCTTGGGGGGTGGGGTGATGAGTCTATGGAACTGAACTTTGGAATCTGGGTTTTTAAGACCCAATTGTAGGACACAGCCAGTGTGCCTTTTACGAAGGACCACACAAGGGTTAAGGACTGAACTGAGAAAGTCAGTGTATCATGTGTTTTACATGTTATAGCTGAACAGTTTTGACAGTTATTGTATTGTATGCGAGCATTTGATTTAGTGGCATAAGAGTGTGTTACAACTCAACAAGGTTGGCAGTTATTGTCAACGTGTTTAATAAAGTTTGACTGATTTATCTGACTGTTTTGCTTCCCTTAATGTGCCTTATAGTCCAGTGTGCTTTATATATGGAAAAAAAACATTCATTGACAGTGCGCCTTATAATTCAGTGTGCCTTATAGTGTGGAAAAATACAGTAAGAGTCAACTGAAACCACTGTACTTGAGTAACATGTTTTGTCACCTACTGTTGCCTGTTTGGATAAATGTCATGAAACTGATCACTAAACACCTCAGTTTACTTCCATTCCACTGTGCAGTTTCCCCATTTTCCAAGAGCTCAGTATCTCTGCCTCATTCAGCAGCAGAACATCTTCCCCCATCGCAGTTGTGTAGGTAGCAGCAAAAATAATGAGTGTAATTACTCAGGAAGTGAATGGAGTTCACCTCTTCACTGAGGAGAAAATCAGTGGTGCTGTGTCAGTGAGAAAGTTCAACTCCCCACAGAGACAGGGCCACAGCCATTGTCGATTATTTCGCTGACCCACACCACAGGCACAGTGCCCATAGGGAATAGTGACTATCCTAACAACAGACTATAGTTTATTAGAAAGGGAAGATCCAATGCCCAGCAGAACATTATTTGTCTTCACAGGTGGTTTACTTTCCACTACTGTCAATAACTGTACTACTGTATGTATTAATATATATATATTATTTTCTGTGAATTACAACATAACTTAAAGAGGGCATATTTATTTAAACCCATTTTGTAATACAAAATGGGTCTTTGGTTGATTTATTTGTGTATTTGCACCCAGTAGTTCATAAAATTTGAATGCCTCCATGTACTGTAAAGCTATTTTTATTCATAAAAATCAAGTGGATTTTTAAAACCCATTTTAATTGCTTCTTAATTTGCTATGTTATATAACTAGTTATGTCACGATATTTACACAGATAAGGTCAAGACACTCGATGAACATTTCTTGGAGTATGCCATAATTATCTGTCAGCAGTAGCCGTTCTATTAAAAAATTAAAATATGTAGCCGATGAACCAAAAGCCGATGAACCAAAATGTTCAGTTATCACTTGTATTAACAAACACAAGTGGCTGAACAGGACAAAAAGCATTGTAAAGAACCTGGAGGGGGTGGAGTCATGCATTTAAAGGGCCAGTTCCTAAAACCATCTGTCTCATGTCATTACTCAGAGATAGGGTTGAAGATGGAGCTGTGGAGTTGAATCATGAAGAATTCAGACCAGAGCAGAGCATTTACACTTTAAGTAGACTACAGGGACATGTTTGAAAATGCATCATTCTATTTAAAAAATGTAAATTTTGCTGGCAGGGTCCCCATACAGTGAAGAAATGGTATTGTCTGTAACACTTGTAAAATCTGTATTTGTACCAACAAGTGTCTAAAACATCTGTCTGTTCAGCTCAGGCATGCTGCAAATATAGTGTTTATCCTTTTTTTCCTGCAGCTTTTGTTGGATGGACAGGGCATTTCAAAGGGAGGTGGAGCTTGTACCCATGTGGGGGTTGCAAAAGGCTAAAATGATAGCAATACCAGGCAAAAGATGGCTATATTCATTTTGGTGTGTCCACTGCACATTCTTGTAAGATGGAACATCCATCAGTTAGATATTTACACACATTAATTTCCCTAACATCAACTTTGAGCATTCTTCTCATCTTATTGAGATAAATATCTCAGACATGCTCTATAGACCCTGTATATTTACTTCATCTATGGAATGTACAAAGATATATCTCATGGTACGTTTGCTACACATAATGTCCACATGAAACTATGTAGGATACAATTGAATTATATGTAGACCACAGCACAATGTTATGAGTTGTAATAATAATAGTAAAGTTTTGACACCAGACAAAACATAAGCAGGCTCCCATTGTTTTGAGGAGAACAAAATGAATTAAAGAAGAGTAAATTTGAGACAAGGACAAAGAAGTGCTCTAGCCAATCAAAAAGGTGTTGGTTATTTTCTTGTGGAAGCCAGCACAGATAAACCCTTGAGAAAAAACCCAGCAGGGATATTTTTATACAAATGGGATAATTCCACAGGATATATTACATTCTACTATACTATACAATATCTAGTTTAATGTGTTTTGTTTCTTACTAGGTAGTGGTTTTTGTGGGGTTTTAGTTCTGATTCAGATTTGTTTTTTCTCCTTGAATATCCAATATACCAGGCTCACACATACTAATATGCTTAGAATGTAAATTTGTGCAGGAGTCTTTGTCAACATTGGGTAATTATATTTTTAAGATAATAATTGTCCAAATCTCAAACATCCTTGACACTAGCCTTAACACTATGTAGGCTAGGGGACGTTCCACAACCCATTTGCAGAAGCTAACTGTGTCCACCCACTCCAGATGCTCTTACCATCCAGCTCAGCATCAAAGCTCAATGTAGCTCATGGGTGTCATCTCCAGTCCTCAAGGGCCAGGGTAGATATTTCCCTCTTCCACATGATTCAGTTCAGGCTGCTCTCAATCCTTTCCACATTTCTTTCATTTATTGAGCTATAATTTTTCAGTGAAACTGATTGTTAGCACTTAGTGACTTAATGAAACTTAGACTGAAGACATGTATGGATCAAACCAATCAACATACAGTAGCTATAACACAATGTTGCTAAAACGAGGCCACACGGTGACACAACAGGTGAAGTCTGGGGATGGGACATGATTTTTCAATATTCAAATATTCGTATATAACACATATTTCGAATGCTGAATTACTTGTATTGTGTTTCACTTGGAAATAATGCCGTATTGACTTGCATTGTACGGTGGCTGACAGGCGCAAATGCACGCATCAACAAAACGCTGCAAACATAAGAAAGATGCACAACCAAAAACACAACCACTTAAAACAAATGCAAGACAAAAATGTTGCAATAACAGAAACAAAGCAGAGCACTTACGTACAGTACCTCTCTGTGCTCGCAATGTCTGTGCTGTCGGAGCGTCTGTTCTCGGTAGCTGGATTAATTGTGAATATGCGCACACACCTCCACCCCGACAATGTAGACATGTTAATTTTTTAAAATACAAACCTGGTGCATATTTGTGACTATTGTTGTTAAATCCGTTCGACATTGTAGCTGAAATCAGCTGTTTCATCTGGTTCTGCCTAGACAGTTAAATGAAATGTGGTTATTATGATTTCAAAATTAAAAGCCTTAATTTTTTCATGCAGAACATGAGATGAATTGCACAGGTAAGATCAACATGTTGTTGTTGTGTGATTTGTAATATACTTGTTCATTCAGTAAACATTTACCCTCTCTGTTACTGCATGTGTGGTGGGGGGTGGGGGGGTTGTGGAAGCACGTTTGATTTTCAAATAATATTCAAATAATTTTGAGGGAATTTTGAATAGTGATTTGGACTAAAAGACATCCCTAGTCAAGTCCATGGATAAATATGAGATCACCTACATTATATTTGTTGCACACTTCTAAAATATTTTTGGATTCATCTCATCTATTTTCCTTCTCTGTGTTCATTTGCTTTTTAGATGGATCCACAGTACACCTTGTTACAACCCAAAACGTAATAACTGCCAATAATGTAATAATTTTTACCCATTTGAAACTTAATAAAGCCAATAACATAATAACTTGCCAATGACGTAATCATATTTTGCCAATAACATAAGGTATTACATTATTTGCAGCGTATTATGTTATTGACCTTACACTAAAAAAAGCTTTGATAATGTAATACCTATGCCAATGCGATGTAATAAACTTTTATTTTTACATTCATGTTAGAAAATGTCTAAATATTGCGTCTTAAAAAGAAGGTTGACCGAATCTGCTGTCTGCCTACATTATTAACCTACATTACTGACTGGTTATTGGGAGGGATATGTGACATAGATGACTTCAACAGAGTAATATTTGTAATGTACTTTATCATGTTTCTTCTCACCTCTGTCTAGTAATGTATCAACACATAACAATGCTGTTATATTATTGACAAGTTATTACGTAATTAGCTTTATTACATTTTAAATGGCCCCAAATTGTTACGTTATTGGCAGTTATTCCACTTTGGGTTGTATAAACACACCTTTATGGGGCATGTCTGTCCATCTGCACAAATATTTGCTTGGATGGAAGTATGAAGTGTAATCATTTTAGAGGCTGAAGATACAGTTATACATAGTCATATTGTTTCTTTAGAGTAAATTCAAAGAACAGGAATTTATTCACATTTTACACCACCTTCACCTTGACATAGGGAGCCGTTACAATGGATTTGGTGGTCCTCGGTTAACGTCAAGGAGATTACTTTCTGCTCATGAACGTGACAATGATCACAGGAAAACTATTGTTTCGTCAGTCTTAAAGGATATTAGTGTTCATGTCACTTAAAATGTGGACCCTTTGATTCAGAAAATCAGGCAGCAATGGATCACAGCACTAGTGGAACAAATCCAGGTCAGGCAGGGAGGGGGGCACATGACCAGGTCCTTTAAACCCAATGAAGCTCATGATAACATTGGTTTACAATTACAACATACACATGCCTGCAACAGGGGGGCTTATAAGCACACATTGTACAGGTTTGACACAAGGCTCAGACCAGAGAGTGATGTTACAGCCCCGACTTCAGCACCATAGAGAGTGACAGTGTAATTTCCAAGTCAATCAAACTGACATGAAGTCAAACAAACCAGGAGAAAAAAACCATTAGGTTACATGGACCCTAATAATAAAACACCACAAAGTCAAACATTTCAGCACCATGGACAGTGACCACATCATTCTGACTCATTTTAACCAATGACAGAACAGCAGGCAACTGGATCAATAGCTATAAAGTTTAGTAACACTGGCACAACGGTCCACATGTTCATGTACAAACACACATTCAATTTTAAATTCTAGACCAGGGGTGGGCAAACTTTTTGACTGTGGACAAAAACTCAACACAAAAGATTCAAAAATTTGACAGAATGGCCGGACCATGAAGAGATGGATGGAGTGTTTTGTGGGCGGCTGTGGCTCAGTTAGTAGAGCGGGTCATCCGATGACCGAAAGGGTTGGCGGTTTGTGTCGCGGCTCTGGCTGTCCACAGGTTGAAGTGTCTTTGGGCAAGACACTGAACCCTGACTTAGTCTCCCAGTAGGACTGACAGAACCTTAGAAACCTACTGGTGTATGAGTGTGTATGTGAATGGGTGAATGTAAGGCTAATGTAAAGCGCTTTGAGCACCATGAAGGTGGAAAAGTGCTAAATAGGTGTAGACCATTTACCATTTTGGTAATACACCTCATAAGAGGAAAGAAAAACATGGGATAGATAGAAAACATGTACTTTAATTTCAGTTGAAAATTAACAAAAGCATTACAACAATATATCTGTCTTTCAAGTCCCACTGTATTTAGCAATTTATTGAAATATAAAATACAGCTTTTTTATTACCAGCAGTTACTATTTAAAACACTGAAAGCTCTGTTATCCTTCAGGATAATATCAGCATCACTCTCCTCCCGACGGCCTTTATTAGATAGATCTATTTGTCCTGCTCCTGTTTAAACAAACTCAATGACCAGCACATGGACGAAAGAGTGACAGTGCACTAATAAGCGAAGCATGTTATATTTGTTAGTGCAACATTGGTTGTTTTGAAAATACAGGCCTTATGTGCAGCTCTTAACAGAAATAACATGCAAGGTTTATTGAACAAATTATTCTCAAGTGCATTTTTTACAAAACACAATGGAAAATCTTACTTTTAATTTCAGTGGGAACAATGTTGTTGATTTCCCTTTTTAGATAATGAATTAAAGTATGGAGTTAGTTTAAGGTCGGCACTAGGTCATAGAGCGAATCGGGACAGAAGTAAAAGAATCCAACATGGCGGCTTCCGAGTTGGTAAACACTGATCAACATGATCAACAGGCAATAATTTTCATTCTTGGATCAAAATCCAAAGCCTACGAGGCTTTTGTTGTCTACAAGGGTCAAACAATGACTTCCTGGCAGTGTTGTCTAGTAGAAAACTATTTGTTAAGAGAGCACTTGCGCTAAACCTGCACAAAATTAGTTTGACAGATGAGCACACGAATGAGTTCAAATTTAATTCAAATGTATAATTGATAACCCCACCTGCATCCACGGTCTGTGTCAGGTTGTCTAGTGTTTTTCTTCCTAAATACTTGTTTATTAAATCCAACAAAAAATTTGTCAGCTCTACCTACTGTATATTAGGCCTGGAGCTATTTTTCATTCTTGTTATGATGCAATCACAGTTTATTTTCCAATTACTAGACTTTTTATTGATAGAATTCATAATTTATTCACTTTTGTCCATTTTAAAATCCAGGAAATGAAGCTTAATATATAGAAAATCATTCTGAAATGTATCTATGAGTGCCATGTTGGATTCTGTCCCGATTCAGTCTATGTTTAACACGATGCACCTCAACAAAGGTCAATGTATCTAGAGTTCACCACCTACAGGGAAAATGCCAGAATTGCAGGGAAAATAAAACATTAACAAGGTTTATTAATATCATTTCTGCAAGTTCGGTGGGCTGGATTGAAGAGCTTAATGAGCCACAGTTTGTCCATGCCTGCACTAGACCTACTCACCACTGTTTGAAGGACATACGATGAGCCTTGTGCGAACTCGTCCACGATGCACTGTATGCCCATTGTCTTTGTTTTCTGTCATTCTCTCTGGACAACATGGCCAGTACACTTACAAGTTTTTGTAATTTGGCTTTTCCTTGCTCTATTTTTTCCTCTTCTTTGTGCTTTTTTTTGCTCCATTTTTATGGTTATATGAACTTGTGTTTAGCGTTGTCCATAAAAATGTGCCACCTAGAGTGTTACACCTACGCTTGTCAAGTTTTGTTTCACACATCAAGTTGGCACGCATTGAGTTACTGCGAGCATGGACATAATGGAACCGACCACCGCTGTGTAGGTTCAGCTGACTTGTGCTTTTCTTGTTCACAGCAAATGGGTAACTCTCTCTCAACAGCAACTCTGTTGACAAATGAATGATGATGTGACAAGACAAATTTACCCAAAATATAATTGGAGACACTTGTAAATTTACACATAATGATG
Organism: Siphamia tubifer; assembly: GCA_020466265.1. Lineage (NCBI taxonomy): Eukaryota > Metazoa > Chordata > Actinopteri > Kurtiformes > Apogonidae > Siphamia > Siphamia tubifer. The sequence continues at coordinate 10,756,427 of CM035803.1, forward strand.
TTAAATGTGGGACTGAAAATAACACCAGTCATGCAGCACTTAATTTTATTTATACTGTACACATTACTAAAGTAAATCTTGTAAAGTTTCTACCAACCATGACTGGACTTTCATATATAAGCCACATATTTCACATAGGTGTAAATACAATAATGGACAGGCCCAATATTCCCGTCTGGAGTACACGCTTCTCCCTCCTCTCTCGGCCCAGGGCTGCATCCAAAAATGGGCCCCCGTGGGCTGAGGGAGTGTTGCCCTCATAACCCCACTGGAAGCTCCGCCCCTGGATCACAGTTCAAACAGTTTTTCTCCTTGGCCAGTAATCATTTTGTCATGTCTGCCTGTCTGTCCATTCAACACACACTGAGATTGACATATCTGCACCAAATGTATACTGTGAATGTATCATGGAGCAGAAGAATATTGAAAATAGGTGACCTACTATGACCTACTTTTTCAAGTGAAACAGCCATGTGAAGTTATAATATCAGAGTACTTCAATATCTAAATATGTATGTAATAAGTTTTGCACAAAACCAATATAATCTCAATTGTAGAACAGGAACTTTCAACAGAATCTTAAACTATATTTAGATGAGGGGTCATATTTTGCTAACCTCACTTTTATTAGTCTGTGTGATATAAATGTAATTTATTAATTTTGGATTTTCAATACCCTTATTCTGTGTGTGGCCTTCATCTCTGATGAATATAGTATGGTGTAATATAATGTGTGTTGGAAAATTACAATAATACCAGATATAAATGTAATGTAATGTTTTATAAATGTATGGTTCTTTAAGTCTGTGTTCAGAAGACAGGTCAGGATGTCACAGCTTGAGATGACCCTAGGCCTCTGTGGAACGCACGGGGGTGGTACAGTCAACAATGGAAAACACAAAGGAAGAGTTTGCCAAGGGACACAGAGTAAACGGATGACACCTAAAGTCTGTGTGGAGGAGGGGGCGAAGTCTATGTCTGGGAGGAGCAAGTTAGTGCAGGCAGTGCCCTCTCAGGAAACCATGTGCTCAGACTGGACTCCTCTGGCTTGTGACTTAAATTATTTGTAATTTTGTAACTTTGAAATAATCTTTACTGATTGAACTAATTGTAAACTGTATTTGTGATATTAAAATGAATGAAAAGACTCAAAGGAAAGTTCATTCTTATCACGTCTGCTGGTAGCCAAATAAGTATATAATTTAATTATGATTTATATATTTTTTTCTAATACAAATGAAATCACAGAGAAAAATGTAACCCCCCAACAAAAAACCCCCCGAAGATTCACCTTCCTCCTCCTCACTGTGCGTGCATCTGGATTTATGGTTGGTCAGACAGGCTGGTCCGTGGTGGCACCATGTCTCTGGTGTCGTGGGTCGTCTCGCTGGCCCAGATCTATATGAACTGGACCCCAACGTGCACTGGGGCTGTTAACGGACCAGGACCTGAAGGCATCAGGGCTGTAAAACTCAGCACTCGATACACTTTGATTCTCTCCAGCTGATTTTATTTCATCTATGTCTTTGTCTGTTTTTCTCTGCATCAACTTTTTTAGTTTCCATTTCTTTCTCCTTTTCCTCTCAGAAGCAGAAGAGGCCAAGGGGTGGCAAAGGGGCTGTGACTTTCCTGAAGTCCACAATTATTTCCACAGTCTTCTGAGCGTTCAGCTGCAGCTTGTTGTGGCTGCACCAGGATACCAGCCGGGCCACCTCTCTCCTATAAGCAGACTCATCGCCGTTGGAGATGAGCCCGACACTTTTTGGATTAAAGTGAACCAGATCAGGTACAGGAGCCAAAAAAACTGGAAGAAGGTCCATGGGAGTGAAAGTCCTAGTGTTTAGTTGCTCTTTACGGGTGTAAGAGCAGGCAGATAACAAACAAAAACAGACAAAAAAGGACGCAGGGAAACTCCATGGCGGCTGCTCTGGGCTCCATCTTAGCTACCAGGCTCATATTTTGACCAAAGCATGTGACAGACAGGTCACTGTGACACCAGGGAACTGTGTTCACTGGTGGAAAATGAACATGATACCTTTTAACATGATACCTTTTAAAGGTAAATAACTTAACAAGTCACTTTCTTTCTTTTTACAATTGGTATTTTCCTTCTACCTGCACAGTGTCTGTTTTTGGGTTCTTTGGGGGCTGGAATGGATTCAGTTTATATCAACTCATTTCAATGTGGAAAGCTAATTCACATAATGAGTAATTTGCAAAACAAGCACAGCCATGAAATTCAATCAATACTGTGAGTTTCCACTGTATTTTGCTTGCTGAGAATGGCTGGTATTCATTTGAGTAATTGATGCTTTTGTCAGATTACATTCATTTTGACACAGAATTGGTTAAAGAAAAGGTGAGCAAATGTGCAACATTTTTGGCAGCACAGACCAAGTGAAGTGTGAACACTGAACTTTCAAAATGAATTACCTTTTTTGAGTAATGCTGCTCTGTCAAGGGTGTAATAACAGTGAGAGTTCAAAGTGAATTACTTTTTTTAAAATAACACAGCTGTCTCAGAGTGCAAGGATACAGACAATCAAAAATGACTTGGCTGTTTTAAGTATTGCTACTCTGCCAGAGTATGAAGTGACCAAAAATAGTCCATGGTTTGCAGTCAGTCATGGATCGTAAAAATACATACCCTGAAATTTAAATGTACTGTATCTGGACACTCTCTAGAAAGTATTCATTATGTTACCAAGCTTTCAGTGCCTCCATATCATGCAAATAAATTTTGCTGTCAAACTTTCTGGTTTGAGAGGTAATGGCAATGACTTAGTATGATGTTTCGCCAGAACCTTCGAACAGGGTGACAGACATTTGGGTGGAAGGGAACTTTTGTGACAGTGCTATGAATCTGAAATACTTCATGAGGAAAGTCAGCCGCTAAGAAAGGAAATATTGAGCTCACACTCTTGCCCTTTTGTGAATGTATTCCTTCCTTCCTGCTAACTTTACCCCAAATAGTAATTATGCTTTTATGTTATTATGAGTTAGGTACCAAAAGGGTTTCATTCGATATTGATACCAAATTGGTACTTTCTAAACAGTATCAGTTCCGTAACAGTATTTTAAATCAGTACTTAAAAAAGAAAAAAATTAATAAGTTACAACCAGAGATATACGTGATTGAACTGTAACATAAAAATCGAACTGATGACTTACCGAATCAGTCTGTCTGACAAACTCACAAACAGTGAGAAGCATCTCTGCTACTACTTATTCAGCTATTATTATTATTATCATTCAACCTAGCACCATATGTTATGCCAGTAGTTGAGGCATTCACATGTACCAGTTAATTAGTAATATTTGTGGTTGGCATTAAAAGTACTCACGCTGTCACTGTCACGGTCCAGTATCTCCACAGTAGCTGGTCTAATGGTCTGTCATTCCCACACTGGGTATTTTCATTTCTGATGTGCTATTAACACAATGCTAGGCTACTTAGCTAATCATGGAAGCTTCTAAACATGGTGCAGCTTCTGCTTTAAGGTAAACACTGTGTGTTACCAAGTGCTTCATTAAATTAAACATATTTCTGCCTTTGCATGTAAATGTCTTTAGACACTTGTTGCATATGGAAGAATCTGGATCTTCTCGTGAACTGTAACTGCACGGTCAATCTTTTCGCCTTTGACACGTACATGTCATCTGCACTGCTGCGTGTGTGCATTACTGTGTGTGTGTTTGTGTTAACAGTGGAAACAGGATGTAATTAAACAACAGCTGCATTTATTTGTGGTACCGAAATATGGTTCTAAAATTCACTTCTGTCTGGTTACTACCATTAATGTTTTCCCCGTTGCTATACCTATACCGACTTTCGGTACCAAACCCTAATTATGCATCTATAAAATTGAAGTCAAATCATACATTATTATAAATATGCAAGTCAAGTTATTATATGTTCTTTGTACTGTCTTGAAATCAGTTACATTTTTACTCAGAAAATTGTCATATATTAATATGAATATTTTCTGTATTTTTTTTTTTATTACATATTCAAAATAAATGTAACCAATAAGTGTAGGTTTCTGTGGTCAAGTAAGCAAAGCAGGAAGGCAGCATCCATGTCTGGAACAGCTTAAAGTTAGGAACCAAGAAGTTGAGACTGGCACAGACATACAAGGTACAGACCCAGCAGTAGGGAAAGTTGAACAGGCACGGGATCATTAACCAGGGGTCAACTCACTGAAGCAGTGGAACCAGGTGGGGGGCAGACAGAAGACCAGACAGGGGGAGTGCTTGAAGGTTTCCAGGGGTGGAGTGGAGGTCCACCAGCCAGCTGGTTCAGTAAGAACCACAAACGACAGAAAATGAGCAAGATGGAGGCATGGCATGAAAGAATCTGGCAGAAGACAGTGCTTAACATCAACATGTGAAACAGAAAACAGTTGTGTGTGGGTAGGAACACACTGGGAAATAGAAAAGCACTGGAGTGCAGACCTCCACCAAGGCAGGATCACCACTAGAAAGTAATCATTTGTTGATCTCCCCATTACCACCATACCCTGAAAATGTAGTTGAAATCTTCTTTTTTGAGGTAGTTGGAGACAAACAAACAAACAGAGGTAAAACAAAATCTATCTCTCTCTCGTCACCTGAACCCACTTTATCCTCACTAGGGTCACTGGGGCCTAATCCAGCTACAATGGGTGAAGGCGGGTTACACCCTGTATGAGTCTCCAGTTCATCTCAGGGCTGAACATATATAGACAAACAATCACTCTCACATTCACACCTATGGACAATTTAGATTAACCAGTTAACCTATCAGTGCATGTGTTTGGATGGTGAGAGGAGCCAGAGTACCTGGAGAAAACCCACACAGACACGAGGAGAACATGCAAACTCCACACAGAAAGGTCTTTTGTGGGATTTGAACTAGGATAATACCTGAATAATACCTGCAGTCATGGCCAAGCAGCTTTGTCAGTCTGTCAGAAAACAACACTTCTGCAAGAAAATGTATTTGATTTGAATGCTTTATTTCAAACATATGCAGAGTGCAACAATAATCAACAACAATAACAACAACAACAACAATAATAATAATAATAGTAATAATAATAATAATACACAATGACATGTCCGAAAAGGAGGAATGAAGCCTGGAATGAAGCATAAGCTTATTTAATCCTACCCCTTCTTCACTTCCCCATTAACCTGAATTCATCGTATAGCAATAGAGTGCATAGTACAAAAATTATGATGATACAAATAATAACAATAATGATAATAACAATAACAATAATAAATAATTGAAGTACTAAACATATACATATATACAAAAAACAAAACAGAACAAAAAAAAACAACACCAAATGAGCAGATAGGAAAGTAGGTAACAAATATATATTTTTAATTTTTTTTAACCCTACAGAGGGGGAGTCAACATTGCTTGAGGTCAATGTGTATTCCAGTCTTGCAGCCAAATACTCCAATATTTACTTGGCTCCCTGAAAGCCAAGCAGACATCCTCCATTAGAACTCTCCATTATAATCCAGTGAAGGCAGTGCTACACCTCAGTGATGTGCGGGGGAAACAAAGACTGGACAGGATGAACAGGGACAGAAACCAACAGGCGGTGCTATTGTAATTAAAGACTGCAAGGTGGTGTGCCACTCCCAACCACCAACTGTCCATCAATAAAAACAAATAAATAAATAGATCGAAAAAAGCGGAGTAAACCAAACCAGCACAAAAGAGAAAAAAAAGAAAAAATTAAACAAATAAACAATTAAACAATTGGCACCGAGCACTACAACCGTGGATGTCCTGATAGTACAAAATAGAATGCAATAGAATAGAATAGATTAGGCCAGAAGAGAACACCAGTGCAAAAGAGAATGAGTTTAGGGTAGAGATTGTGGAGAGATTCTCAGGACATTCTGGCGGGTCCCATCATTCGCTGAAATGGGACATGGAAATGGGACAGTAGCTGGTGAGACCCGATCAAACATGCAAGTGTGAAGGACCGCGAAGCCCAGAACAGCAATCACGGCAAGGCAGGGCCAAGCCAAAGGGGCACCCCTCACCCCGGGCCGTCGGAGCCACAGAGAGCTGCCCCCAGAGAGCCATTGTTGTTGAAATTGAAAAACTATCAAATATCTAAAGTGTTGTCACCCCCGCCCAAAAAAAAAAACCTATGGTCCAATGGTGTGGGTTTACGAGCAGAGGACAACTTCATGGATGCAGCATTTATTGGAGGAACAGCTGCTCTGCGTTAATCCAGTGAGCAGAGCAGACACAAGGTCATAAGGTTAAGGTGAGATTTCAGGCCCCCACAGTCTGGCATACTTGACTCTGCCAGACACACCCATGGAAACTCAATTTTTATGACTGAGTGTACTTAATGTCATATATGTCATATACTGATTTAGAAAAAAAGAAAAAGCCAAAACTAAAACTTACTGGAACCAAATTACAATATTATTTATTTATTTATACTTACTTATTTGTGACCCACCACCACGAAACCAGGCATAAGTGTCTGGAAATCCAAACTGAGTTATCTGTGTAGCTTGGTAGAGTGGAAACTAAGGTTTAAGATGGTGAAAAAAATGATGTTTCTATCACAAGTAGAACCAAAGTTATGGTCATTTTAATATCCACATTTGGACCTATTTTGCAATTTGCATATTTTTAGATATTGTCCGTTAAAGTTTTGGATTGTTTTGGGGTAGGAAGTCCTTAGCAAGGCATAATAATTTGTATCCGATTGACACAAATTATTCACAGATGTTAAAAGACACTCTGATGGACATGTCACAGAAGTTTTATATATTATAATAATAGGACAGAATTGCAACGTATTATAATCATTTGGCTTATGCCATTGGACAAGAGCATTCAATATAAGCTTTTTCCTCGTACCGAACACTTGGATGTTTACGCATGGAATGGAGATTGTTTTGTTCGGCGAAAAGAGGTGGAAGTCGGCTTTGTCTTTGCTCAGCAATCCCTGAACTTTTGTCGCCGCTTAAATAATTGACTCAATAAGCACCTTTATTGATTGGATTTCAATGTAATGACCACAGGAACTGAACATAGAGGTGTTAAGGTACCGTTTTTTGATAAGGTGTAAACACAAATAAGAAATCACCTTCCAGCCTAAATTTGGCTGTAGCTCTGAACGGCTCAGCGCGACTTATGCCTGGTTTCGTGGTGGCGGGTCACATTTATTAGTTTTTGTTCATTTTGTTCCTTATTTTTTGTTTTATATTTCTAATTTAATATTATATTTATTATTTTTTCTTCACTTTTGTGTCTTATTTTGGCTGTTATTTCACATTTTGTTGCTTATTTTTAATATTTTTTTAATGGAACTGTTGACGTCTCAGGAGTCAAAGGGTTAAGAGCTACATTTTTGTGAGTGGCAGGGTTTGCTGTTCCTTGTACCACTTGTTATGTTGTTAATTTTATTGCATTAATATATCCATGTTTTTTTTCTGGAACTATTAGTTAACACACATACAGCTTCCCAGTGATACTGTCAGGTGTCAGATAATGAACAAATATATTACAGTTGGTGTATTTCACTTCACAAATGACATATTTTGTTTAGTATCATTTCACTTTTCTACTTTTTGTGACTGTGGGTTCAGCTGGTTTTAAAATGAAGAGCAAGATTGACAGAAATGTTTATTTCACATTTTTCTTTTTTTTTCACCTTTTGAAATAATCACATATAATCAGATAACATAACTAGAACCGTAATGTAAATTTTCAAAGTGATCCAAAATCCTGGATCTCTTCCAGATTATCACCAAAATGTAATAATTAATTTTTTTTTATTTGTAATAAATCTGCTTGGAAAGTTGACAGATTTATAACAACAGCTAGTTAACTCAAAATAAAAAATAAACTTTGCTAGCTGGAACAAATCAATAGTAATACAACTGTAACAACAGCCAGTTGCACATACTTAAATAATACATACTAATATATATATATATATATATATATATATATATATATATATATATATATATATATATATATATATATATATATATATATATATATATATATATATATATATAACAGGAAAAAGAAAAAAATTGTTACAAGATATCTCAAAATACAATACAATAAAGTTGGTTTCTTTTACCATTCAGCACTAAAAGAAAAACAGATTTCAGCCACACTCTTACTTCAAATTCAAATTCAAATCTCTCTAAATCTACAGAATTTATCTCCAACCTCCCCACACTACTGGGAAACACTCCCCTTTATATACCTCTAAGCTCCACCCATGGACATACCAATGACCACATTATTTAATTAACACACAATCTACAACATTTACATGGAACATACATCAAACTGAAATCATATTGACTCATATTCAATTAAATTTTATTTATGTTTCATATAAACAATGGTACCAATTATCCTCCATACTTAAACACAATCACAAGAAAAACCCAAAACAATGAAGGAATGTCTGTGTCATGTAGTCAATGATCATGTGTTCTATGAAGCGTGAATTATGAGTATTTAACAATGGTCCGGTTCTGCAGCAGGGGTGTGTGTGACGAAAGGTCCAGGTGACAATGTCCAGTTTAAACATATGTCACAAGAGAGCCGCGCTTCACACACTCCAAAAAAGTTGAGAGAAAGAAGAAAAAAAAAGACGAGAAAAAAAAAAAAGAAAAACATGCGTGGGGCAGAGATGACGGCGCTACTATCGCACCGTCACAATATTTCAAGTTGGTGTGGGCCAGCCTGTGTCCTCTCGCGGGCCGGACATGGCCCGCAGTCCGTCTATCGGGGAACACTGGTCTAGACAAATTTTAGATCTCTATGTGATGACATCTGAAAATTACCTCATTTTCCCATCATTATGTCATCAAACATAACAAGTCACAGTTACACATTAGCAGAACATCTAAAAAGTTTCAAGAAATTGACCAGTTTTAAAGTATTTGTTTTTCAATAAACAACCCAGATTATTGTTAAAAATGCTATTATTATAAATATGAAATAAATATGTTTAATTAAATAAACTAGTGCTTAAATAGGTCTATTAATTTCTGATTTTAATTATTTTGAAATGCAAAGTAGTTGCATCACGAACTGGAGTCACAGGGCGGCTGTGGTTCAGTTGGTATCATCCAATGATCAAAGGTTCAGTGGTTTGAATCCTGGCTCAGACTGCCCACATGTCGAAGTGTCCTTAGTTAAGACACTGAACCCTAAGGTGCTCCCAGTAGGTCTGGCAGCACACACTGGTGTATGTGTGTGTGTGTGTGTGTGTGTATGTGTGTGTGTGTGTGTGAATTGTAAAGCACTTCTGGCACCACAGCTGCATAAAGGCGCTGCAACCTCAGTCTATTTACCATTTGGACGTCACAAAAAAGGTGTCGTGTGGAGTAATGTTCTGCACCTCCCAGGTACGACAAATGGACGTTGAAAAATTATGTGGAAAAGACAGTGTTCCAACATGTCTTTGTGCAGTGCGAAGATTTGTTGAAATCTGCCATTCCAGATCTGTTGTCTAAAAATAACTTATTACATCTCACTCACAAGTCCACCTTTAACGGTGTCATTCCACTGAAAACCACTTTTCCATGGTCCTTTTGGAATCTGATGGGTCACCCCGACTTACCAACACATGCTCCTTTGACAATGGTTCATCACCTCCACTGGCTGCATACTGCATTCACAGAAAACAACAAGAGGAACGAGGGACCCAGAAAAAGCTGGTCTGTCTGATGTCAGATGGACTTTTGGCGTCACCCACGTGGGGTTAAACCCATCCCCAGCAGCGGATCTGAAGTAGCATTAGCATTAGCATCTGCAAGAGAAGATGGCACCACAGTAGCTGCTGCACAAACTGGATCAAACTAGTTCATGTGCTCTTTGTGGAAATAAAACCTTGTTTTTTTTACTGCACGCAACGGCACGAAACCTAGCTGGATGTTACTTGGGTAAAGGTAAACACATAAACACAGCGAGAGGGGAGGGGGAAGTGTTCCTTCATGCATTCTGAGCCAATCAGAGACGCCTCATCACTGCGTCATGGACATGTATGAGGAAGTACCGGTAAACTCTGTTGTTCGACCTCAAGTCATTTTTCTGAAAAAACAGCTTGAAACAAAGCACTCCGAACATTTTTTCAAACAGAACCAACACACAATATATTCAATAATAATGGAGAACACAACAATATTAATGAAATAACCATGGAATGACACCTTTAAGTGATTATGTCTTATTTTAAGTCTGAATGGATATATGGACTAGAAATAAGAAAAATACACTTGGTACGATTTTGCTTTTTGCAATGTATAGAATGGATACATATTTCAGTTAAAACTTGATCTCCAGCCTGTAGAGACATCAGGGTTTCTGTTCACAGCCTATCTAACCTTCCGGAACACTGACAATAAGTAGAATAGTTATTTTCAATGAGACTAGTTTGGTGCAGTAGGTGGTTCCACTGCAGACACAGACAGAGCTCTGACAAAAAGACTGTACTGCAAAAAATACCCTTCACTATCATCTGGCAGCACATTGTGTTTGACAAATATACGTAAGTGCAAGCATTTATTGGAATGCTGTCAACTGTCAATTTGCCTGCCTTTTTCCCCAGAGGAAACATTAAATTAATGAGCACTGAAAGATTTGAACTACAAACATAAAATGCTGCAAGTCAAAATACATTGAGTGAGGAAAAAAGTCTTAATATAACTCATTAAAGAAAACTACAAGTTTTATGATTCCCCCAAGCACTGACGTTTATTAAAAAAACAAACAAACAAGGAACTAGATGAGACAATTACAAGATTAAAATAGTATAATTACATTTTATTATTTTGATAATATCTTTTTATATATTTATTTACATTTTATTGAAGTGTCATTATTTAGTAGTCCTATTGATTGATTGATTTAATTTTTTTAACAAGATTGGGTGTTTGATATATTTGGATGCATATCTATATGTGCGGGGGTTATTTGGAAAAACGTTAATTGTGTTTCAATGGGTTTTTCCCTTTGATGGAGGGTTGTTAAAGTTTGAAGTGAACCTTGTTAATTTAATTTGCATATTTACAGGAACTTATGTCCTAAAGATTAGTGGAAAACTTTTTTTTTTAATTGTCAATGAGGAAAGATGAGATATTAAGGGCCTAATTAATCTCAACCAACATTGGTTGGGAGAGATTATTGTAATCAGTGTGTGTTTGTGTCCGCAGAGACATATCATGCTATAACTCAATGAATAATTGAGATATCACCATGAAATTAGTTGGGCATATACATATAGCTAATGCACATCAGACGCAATGATTCATTTGAGTAGAGTCAAAGGTCAAGGCTGTATTTAGCAGAAAAATCAAAATCACATTTTTGGGTGTAGAACGGGTTGTCATTGAGATTGGCACAAAATAGGGGTGAGATTGGGTATTCTTTGAATACTTGTTTACTAAAGGTTTGCATCTCTAAAAACATTCATAAATTTGACCTGTGCATGCTAACACATTGAAACACATCTATCTTTAGTATTAGGCTACATTTATACAGAGATGATGAAAACAGAAGATGTAAAAGTGGTGTCTCGCCTTCAGTGTTTCATCCGCATTTAGATGAGTGTGTTCAGGAGGAAATCCTTATTTATACGAAGACGCAACAGTAGATGAAATACGATTGGATATGCATGCCAGGCCAGCTATGTCCTTTTCTGTTTTTGAGGTTTGTAATTGTACACTTCTCTCTGGTATGTGTGTAATGTCTGTACAATAGCTAGAGCTGCTAATGCTAATGCAGCTGGAAGATAAATGGTAAATGGTCTGCACTTATATAATGCTTTTCCACCTTCATGGTGCTCAAAGCGCTTTACATGAGCCTCACATTCACACACACACACACACACACACACACACACAAGTAGGTTTCTAAGGTTCAGTCAGTCCTAATGGGAGCCTAAGTCAGGGTTCAGTGTTCACTTCGACATGTGGACAGCCAGAGGTGGGATGCAAACCGCCAACCTCTCAGTCATTGGGGGAGCCACTCTACCAACTGAGCCATGTGAATGTAATGTGAAAGTGTATGTGACATGAACATATATTACATAAAGACACCCGCAACATGAACATGTACGTTTCTTGCCATTTAGACAGAGACGTGACCCAACAAGTCTTCAATACTCCCCACTCTGGAAGGAGTCTTCAGATTTGTGCGTATTCACAAACTGATGGCATCGGCTTCATGTAAGTGAAAGGCACTTCTGGACACAATTGACAAGTGGGCCTCTGACTGGTGTGTAACATTCAATGCTGGTAAAACTGAAGAAATGATTATTAGCAGGAAACAGGACCAGTCTCTCAGTCTCTCTATTTCATGAGCAAAGAGTTGAAACCTACACTCTACACTCTCCTTGGTGTCACTATCACCAATACCTTATCATGGACTCCTTTCATTAAACCATTGCCAAGAAGACGGCTAGGAGATTGTACATCCTTGGGCGTACCAGGGACCTTCTTCCTCTTCAAGCTCGGATCACAGTTTATAAGGCATACATCCGACCACTCATGGAATATGCCTCCCCGATATGGAGTGGTGCTGGCACAACACCGCTAAGGCTGCTTGACAACCTTCAAAAGAAAGCAATACGCCAACTGCAAATTAGAGACCCACAAAAGGTTGGCATTTTCCCCTTGGACCACAGGAGAAAAGTAGCACGTCTGAGCACCTTTTACCGGCACTTCTTTATACAATCCTCTGAGCAACTGAAAGGAATTATGCCAACCCCAGCATCTAGAACATGTGTAACACGTTCAACAACAAGTGGTCACCCACACCTCGTCAAGGTGCCAAAATCCAACACACACCTCCACTTATCCTCATATGTACCAAGGACAAGTAGAATGTGGAACTCACTTCCAGCCTCGGTCTTTCCTACCATCACAAACGTAAACACTTTTAAAACCTCCGTCAATAGGGTACTCCTGAACGCTTAGGCTTACTTTCTTGTTGTACCAACATGTATATTTACTATACTGTTGACTGTTATTCTCTCTCACATTGTGTTATATTTTTGTTGTTGTTGTGCTATTATTATTATTATTTTGATGAGCCGATTTTCATCACAAATGATGCTAACAACAGGCCCTATTTAAGCATGAATAATAAAAAAAAATGCTGTAGTATTTAGCCTCAATCATCCTTGGGTAAATTCAATTCAATTCAATTCTTTTTTTTTTTTTTTTATAAAGCCCCAAATCACAACAAAGTCGTCTCACAGGGCTTTACAGAAAACACAATCAAGTACAGAAATAGATAAAAGGTCCCAAGCATCCCCTGTCCTTAGACCCTCCTTCTCAGCAAGAAAAAACTCCAAAACCTAGTGGGAAAAAGAAGAAATCTTGAGGAGAACCACACTGAAGTAGAGACCCACTCCCATTGATGGACAGGCTATAGATGAACGTTCATTTGTAGATGGAGTGGAGGGGGTGGGGGGGGCAGGTCCATCCACCAGACAGGTGAGGGAGGAGGTCAGCACAGGACACGAGCGAGTCACTGCAGATCCTGTTGCCCATGGGTCCCCACACGGACACTGCTGAGAGAGTTGCCACTCTCTCAGCAGCTCTCTCACCTGTGATAAAGTGACATCTTGGAGGAGGTTGTACATGCTGTACATGGTACATGGTGCACATGCTGACGTGGCTACCAATGGTGGAAGGTGTGTGTGTGAGTGTGAGTGTGTGTGTGTGTGGGGGGGTGACAGCAGTCAGTTAAGGGCTAACGTTAACGCTATGCTATTTTGAAGCTATGTTTTGCAGCCAATTTAACAGAGGGAGTCAGAGTTGTTGCAGTGTGTGGCACAGTGTTGCAGAAAGTGAATCTTATTAACAGACGCACTCGTGCTTATGATGGTGAGCAGGAAACATTTTCTGCGATGGTTATCTTGGCAGGCGTGTAAGAGTGGGTGGTGGGTGGTGGGGAGTGCATGGGGAGGGGGGCGAGAAAATTTTGAAAAGGTGTTTGCGGATCAAAGTTGTTGGGTTTTGGATGTGCGGAGTGTTTTTTATTTTAAGTATAAAGTAACAAACAATAAATTGAATATGTCTTTGGTTTATGGACAAAATAAGTCATTATGGGTGTTTCTCAGTTTTTTTAAATATTTAATTGACCAACTAGAACAATCATATAAGGTTGGTTCACCTTAAGGCCTGATCTATGTTTCTTTTCTTCACAAGTAATGCCCGTGGATGCTGGCGATGATGTATTTTGACAGTTATGTCACTTGTGGGAAGTCGTCTGCAAGCTGTAAGTCGTACTTGTAATTTTTTTAAGTCTGAAATCTATTGACAGCTATCTTATTCCATATTCTTTTTATCTCTTACAGATAAATGCAACATGTATCCATAAATCAACTTTGCCATTCCAAGCCATGTTTTTGGCAGAACACACCTAACTTGATGAGCGTCTTCAGCAATAAGACGAAGCTGCTGGAAGAAGGATCAACCTCCTCATGGCTCTGACAGCAAAGGCCAGTGCCTTAGAAACTGTTAAATTATTTAATAAAGGTTTTTCTCCCCATGTAATTTCTGCTTTCCCCATCTATTTTCGTCTGTTTGATATTCTTTCTCCTCAATCCACTTTGTTCTTTTATTTTATTTCCTTTGCCTCCATCTTTAATATCCTTCATGGATAAAATGTTGGACAACCTCTTTCAACTTTTGGGGGTTTTCAGCTTCTATATGTAAGTTCAAGTTTCTTCTCTTATAACTGCTCCTTCTTTTTTATTTAATCTTTCTACATCTCCCTTTCACTCTCTCTTGTCCTATAATTTCTTTCTTATCTCAACCATCTTCACAATCCCTTGTCTTCCTTTTTATGTCCTCCACTTTCCAATGTCCATCTTTGTTAACCTCTACAACTTTACTGTAATTTGTAATAATTATTTGATAAATGTCTTGAAGAAGTTATAGCTTTAAAAATTCATGTATATTGTTTTGCAGAGTGAGGACAAGAGGGACTGTATACTCCGAGGTGTTTGTGCTGATCTCGATGAGGACATTTGGTCAGTATTGCATTTACTGCCTTCCTGTATTGAGGAATAAAAGTGCCTTCAATAAATACAAATAATTAATTAAATACGTCCTTAATTAAAATGAGTTTTAAATACATACACGTTATTAAATGTGTCATTAATTAATTAAAATACCAATTAATTTTAGGTAAAAACATATATTATTTCACTAATTAATTCATTATTTCATGGTCCTTGAGTTGTTGTGGATGATGAATTTATTTTAACTGTCAACCTCGTCCATCATAGTTGATGGGCAGATCTTAACACCTAATTGGTTCTCCTGCACATCAAGTCAAAGCAAATGGATTCCAGATAAGGATTGACAAGTTCGTGAACAGTCTCATACATTGGGTGGTGTTATTAACCTCTACGTTCGTTCAGGTACTTTAGTAAACTAAACTTTACTGCTAAAAAGTCTGGGTCTGACACTCCCAATGTAGTAGATTTGACTAGATTTGTGTTAGCCCCACCCACCAACTTTAATGGGTGAGGTTGACATAAATTAAATGCATGATTTACTGCAACACAGTGACCATGAAATAATTAATTAGTGAAATAAAGTTGTTGTTTTTTTGTTTATTTTTTTTACTTCAAATTAATTGGTATTTTAATGAATGTTTTTGTTAGTTTGTTTTGTTTTTGTTTTATGTTTTTGACAGAGTTTGTCTCTGTGGATTTTGATGAAATGTTCAGAGTAGGTTGGTAATGGGAAGATCTAGCAATGATTAGATTTTGGTGGTGATCTTGTTTTTTTTTTATATATTAGGATATTTTATGAATTTTTTAATGATACATTTATTTATTTAATTTTGGCACTTTTAGCCTGCCATATACGTGCAATGTTCTATCAGTTTATTTCAAAATGCCCCAATGTATTTCTTACCATTAGGACACCACCTTGAAGAAGCTGTGAGAGACATCGTACAGAACATCATGTCATCAAAAAAGTGAGTGTTGATGATGAGGACAAGGCAGACGATGCTGAAGTGGTGATCAAGGGTGTGAAAGTTCTGTGAAACCTGGGAAGTATTTCCTTTAGTTGAGCCATGCTTTTTGGGCTCAACTACATACTCAACCCAAGCTAACTTCAAAAACTTAAATTCACATTTGAGTTCTTCCAGAAAGTACTGATGAACCTGGATGGCAACAGATTAGTACTTAAAATTAAGATGCTTCAGTGAGATCACCAGTTAATGTGCTGGATAATTGAGACACCCACTTTGCTTGTTGGACTTACTGATATTTTACTGCTACCTTTACTCTGTTTAAAATTGTGGATTCCTCTTAATGTGCTGGTGGAGGATATTCAATATTTGTTGTCAGAACCTGTTTCTGAATATTTTGGCCATTTCTTGACTTTACGTAACGATTATCTTGTTCCAGTTGAAGAGGAGGAAATGATAATAATAATAATAATAATAATAATAATAATAATGGAGGAGGGGGATACCTTCATATGCTTAGCTTTCACTGCAGCAAATCACTCTGAGGGGCCTGAAGTGTTTTACATTTACATGACAATTCAGTTTTTATGAGTTAAAAACACATAAAACCTTAAGATGCATTCCAGAGTGGAAATGTTGAAAACCATCTACTGTTGTGTTTCCATCAAAAATGTAAAAATATTCTTGTTACGCTTGCATGTTGAGAAGGCCACACACTCTTGTGTCCCTGTATGCACGTAGGTTTCTTAATGACAACGCTCATGTAATTGCAGATAAAAAGGTTAAGACGAGACACCAGTTTTGAGTCTTCTCTTCCGATCGTCTCCGTATAAATGCAGCCTGAACGGTGAACACTAATTACAGCTGTCAGTTACATATTAATGCCATACTTGTCTGAAAACACCTATAATTAACTAAAGACTGTATCAGGAGGTAGAGTTTCTCAAGTACAAAAACCGAGGAGAAAGAACTAGCTTGAATTTTTGGTTCCTGTTAGAACAACTGACCAAAAATATGGTTTTCACAGCGAAGTGGCTACATACATGCTATTCAGAAGCACCATGTCACAATTTTAACTTGTTTTCAAACCTCTTTTCTTTTAATCAAGGTTGAAGTCGTAACATTCAAAGAAGTGATATTTTAATTAAAAAAAAAAACAGGAATTATAAATTTTAAAATTTTTGTTCTAAATACACTGTGAATTCTCTATTTGGATCTAAATTCATCATCCGTTCAACTCCACAGGTCCATCTTCAACGCTATTTCTAAGTTTTCTCAGTTTTCTGCTGCTGCTGCTGCAGTGTATCTCATTAGATGAACTGTGTGCGGGTTCATGTGACAAAGGAAGAGAGATAGAGGTCAGAAGTGTGTGAGGAGGTGGCCCATTTCCGGGGAATTCTTTCAGTAGTTTTTAATCGTGCAGCTTTTCAATTCAGTTTCAATTAAATTGTATTTATAAAGCCCCAAATCACAACAAAGTTGTCTCACAGGGCTTTACAAAAACACAATCAACTACAGAAATAGATGAAAAGTCCGAAGCATCCCCTGTCCTTAGACCCTCCTTGGCAAGAAAAAACTCCAAAACCCAGTGGGAAAAAGGAGAAATCTTGGGGAGAACCACAGTGAAGGAGAGATCCACTCCCATGGACAGACAGGACAGACATGAGTGGGGGGGGCAGGTCCATCCATCACACGGACGAGGGATGATGCCCGGGGTCACAGGTCAACACAGGACAAAAGCGAGTCACTGCAGATCCTGTTGTCCATGGGTCCCCACGCGGACACTGCTGAGAGTTGCCACTCCCCCCAGAGTAGGGGAGTAGGGAAAGGGGACACCAGGTGACCAGCCATGGACAGACTTGGTATGTAAGAGAGGTTTAAGGATTGACAAATATAGACACGAGAGAGAGAGAGAGAGAGAGAGAGAAAGAACATTAGCTCCACTATAGTGTTAATAATAATCATAATCATCATCATTAGAAGTAAAAAAAAGTTTCAAAAGGGCACTTTCATTGATAAAGGGCAAAGAGGCAGGTGCTCTAGCACCACCTAGCTGTGAATGCCTAAAAAAAATAAACATATCTATATATATATATATATATATATATATATATATATATATATATATATATATATATATATATATATATAACTACCGTAGCATAAGTTGCCTTAACTTTGGAGCAGTCGACAAGTTGCATGTTATTCTTTCTCTCCCTCTTATTTGGTGTATAACCAAAAGACCAGTCAGACCTAAACAAAAGGAGACATGGCTGCTTCAGGTATAACCTCAGTGATATGAGCACCATCACAGACACTGCGCATTAAGAATGTGCTCTTTTTTTCCAAACATGATGTGGACAAGCATGGTGTGCATCTGGCAGCCGCTGCCTTAAACATTTGGCACTTCATGTAGGGTGACCATATGTCCGGATTTTGTCCAGACATACTGCTCTAAAACCAGACCACCTGAACATCTGTCATGCATCCTCATTCTTTACATTTTGTTCTTAGGATGAAATGTAAGAAGTGAGGAGGCATGACAGTCTGGTGTAGAGTTCTAGACATATCTGGACCTATGTTCACCCCACTGATGTTGTGCACTTAAATTTTAAATAAAACTCAAGGTGATTTCTTGGGGTTAAAATGCTGATGCTTGTGTCTTGTCAGTGAACTTTGTTACGTTGCAGTGAACTTTAATACAAGTTGCTCATTGCAATGTGTCCATGTTGTTCCTCCGCTGACAATGTGATGTCCTAATGTATTTATTTATTTTCATATATATATATATATATATATATATATATATATATATATATATATATATATATATATATATATATATATATATATATATATATACATAAGTTAACACTTAGTCTTTAATGGTACAGTCATATTAGAATTTAAATTAAAAGAGAAAAATAATTTAAGTCAATACACTGACCCTACCCCTTTGCCTTTGAGGTGCGATTAAGGTGATTGTTTTCACCTGCTACAAGACAGAAAAATGAGGTCACATAGTCTGTCCTGAGCCACTGTAGGGACATGACAGACTGATTATTATTATATAATTATTAAAACATAATTATATTTTATTCCAATTCCGCAGTTAGATCCTCTTTAATCCCCTTAAACCTTACACACTGAGCCATTAAGGTTTGGAACGGTAATTAGGCTTTTAGACAAATTTGTAACTAGACATTCACACATTTCCTACAGGAACCATAGTCCTGTGTGCCTGAATCTTTCTGCATTTGTGGGTAATGTTCCAACATATGTATGACAGTTATGTTGTTCCACACTACATTTATATATGCAAGTTATTTATTATACAAAACATTTTCTGTAACTGCAAGAGCAGAATTTGTCATCAAATCTATAAAACTCTAGTGAGTATCATGAGTCCACCATGAACTAAGGAATCAGACTTACACAGACTTATGGCCACAGCGGCAACAAACACAGAAATGGCTTCATTGCCAATAATATGTGGGCAAAAACGTCAGAACTGAATAAGCATGAAATGCAGTTTTATGAAATATGTTAGTGATTGAAATGAGCATGGCAGTAAATGGGAAGATAATCAACACTTGGTGCACTTAAATAAACCTGCAGAATTAGGAAGTGTTTGATTTTTTTCCAACAATTTAAGGTATAAATTATTGCTAAATTCCCAGAAGTGTGACTTGTAGAGTTTCCAAAAGACCTGCTCACTCAGAATTAGAGCGTAGAGGCTGCCAGCCAATCAGCTGTCAAATGGAGTTGAATAACATGCAAATGATGAAAATGTGTACTTACAGAACAGCAAATGCCTTAAGAACTGTTGTGACATACAATGCGATCTCATGAGATCAGTCTCTATTTTGGTCTATTTCCAAGGCTCTTGGAAACTTTTTTTCAGTGTTAAATATGTTGGATAGTAGTACCATGCCTGACATTCCATGGAAGGAAACAGTTTGATATTAAAACGAAGTAGTGCTACAGGATTAATTGAATAGCAATTGCAATGTCATTGTCATGACAATGACCTTTCCCCCAGTCTTCTCCACACTCACCTGGCCCCGCACTGTGCAGCTGCAAGCCGTTCCTCATCTGCAACTATAAAAGTGAGGCTTGCAGTTGCCAGTGCATGACCATTCAATACTGTCACCTCCATAACCTGGACACTTTGTCATCTCCTCAGTCACCATAACCCGGACATTTATCATCACCATGGACTCGTGCTATTCCCAGGTTTTAGTTTGGTTTTGTCTTTGTCTTGTCTTTATGTTGCGTTTTTTTTTTTTTTTTTTTTTTAATTAAATCTGTTCTCCCTTCAGCACTGTGCATGAGTCCTGCTTCACCTCACCCCGATCATGACAGAATGGTCCCGCCAAACATCAGGAATCCGCCAGTGCTGAAGGGACTTGTTTTGTTTAGTTTTCCCCAGTCTATTCAGCCTAGAGTCTGTCCAGTCTTGTCTTTTGTCCCTGTCTGTGTGCAGTTACCATCCTGTGTCCTGTTCAATGCTAGTTATGCGTTTCCCCTGCTAGTTGTGTATCTGCCTAGCGTTCCGTGTATCCCGGCTAGCATTCTGTGTATCCCGGCTAGCGTTCCCGTCTTTTCTGTTTAGTGTTCCAGTCTTTTCTGTCTAGCTTGGTCTTTAGTCTTTTCTGTCTATTTGCTGTCTCTGGTTCTGCCTTTTCAGTCTTTTCTGCCTACTGGGTTTCCCTGTCTTTGCCTGTTGCCCGTTTCCTGTCTCTGCCTGTTACCAGTTTCCTGTCTCTGCCTGTTGCCTGTTGCTTTTCTCCCCCTCAGACATCCCCTCTCTTCCTTACCCCGGGCCTGTTCGTCGTGTCTGGCCGGGTCTCGCCCCGGACCTTTTTGTCGTGTTGGGCCGGGTCTCGCCCCGGGTACTTTTTGCCGTGTTGGCCAGGTCTCGCCCCAGACCTTTTTATGCCGGGTCCCATCCCGGACCTTTTCCCTAGTGCCCCCATGTCGGCCCGGTCCTTTTGTTCCCTCGTTTTGTCCTGTCTTTGTTTAGTGCCTTGTCTCTGTTCCATCTTGTCGCTCCCCGCCACGTCCGTGGTGACCCCACCCAATCAGCCTTCAGTCTCCTTGGTCCTCAGTCAGACCAGTTCCGTTGCTCCTGCTACCAACCCAGACCACTCGGGTCACTCAGTCCAGTGGGTCTTCCGCCCAGAGGGTTACCACACTGCTCCGCCCAGAGGGTACTCCGCCCAGGGGGTTTCTACGCCACCCTGCCCAGAAGGATCCCACACCGCTCTGCCCAGAAGGTACTCCGACCAGGGGGTTTCCATGCCACCATGTCCAGGGGGTTTCCACGCCGCCCTGCCCAGAGACACACGTCTTGTATTTTTTGAGCTCTGGACAATGGGGGGGCCTACTTGTTTTTTGTTTTTTTAGGGGCATCAGGAGCCACCCTTTGGTGGTGGTACTGTCATGACCTCTGCTCTGGGACCATTCAATACTGTCACCTCCATAACCCGGACATTCATCATCACCACGGACTATTCTCAGGTTTTGGTTTGGTTTTGTCTTTGTCTTGTCTTTATGTTGCGTTTTTGTTATTAAATCTGGTCTTCCTTCAGCACTGTGCATATGAGTCCTGCTTCACCTCACCCCGATCATGACAGTCATACTGCACTGTAAACCCTGATTTTGATTGTCATTGGTTTGTAGTGCTAATTAATTATTCTGTTTTGTTTGTATAAAAAAAAATGCACACAAAAACAATGTCATTACTGAACCAAATTTGTTTAAAATGGGAAACTGAAAACACACAATGCAATGCTTTTGTTTTAGTTTAGCACCCAAAAAATCTGAAGAGCCACTTGGGAGCCGAAAGAGCCAACTCTTTTTAGTGAGCCGAAAGAGTCCCATCAATAGCGTGGTGGGAGGAGAAAATTTAAACATTAACAGATATAGTCATTTGTTAAACCCCACAGCAATTTTGCTGTCTATATTTTCTATATTAAGATATTTGAGGAAAAATACAGTGCTGTAAACTTAAAGTTTTGTATTTTTTTGTGTTATATTTGTACGTTACAAACCATTGCAATTATCTGTCCTTCACATTCAAACGGGTAGACTCATGACACCATTTATTTAGCATATTGTAAATACAATATAGTTCATAATAACCACAATCACACATTTTCATTGTAATGCTCTGATATTTTCTTGTTTTCATGAATAAGTTCAAATTCATATAAATAAGGTGTTAAAATGTATAAATATTTTATCTTTAAAATTAGTAACTTTTAAATATCATTAATATGGTGTGAATGGTTTTAAGAAGGTGTAAAATTCTTAACGTTGTGAGTTCATGTGTGCGTTAATGACCGGAATGTTTTGTACTTCCGGGTGAAAAAAAGAAGTAAGAGATCCGGAGGAGGAAACGTGGTAAATGGCGGAGAGGACATTCTGAAAACACTCTGAAAAGTGTGTGCATCGTAAGTGTGGAGTTAGCAGTAAGAAAAACAAAAGACGGACTGTGACAATTGTGAGTGGGACTCTCAATTGCCGTTGGTGTTTTTGATGATATCGGAGGTCGTACTGCTGCTGCCGAGGGAGACGAAGATCTGCCACTACGAACCGCTGGAGGCGGAGACGGATGTTACCACATCGAGCGAGCGAGCGAGCCATTCCTCAGCTACTGTCGGATCTAGCTAACTACATCCATACACTGGAGTCCGAGTGACAACGGAAATCGTGCACCTGCTGTCGAGAGAGACGGAGATCCGCCACTACGAGCTGCTGGAGGCGGAGACGGACGTTACCGCATTCATCACTTACAGTTGGATCTAGCTTACTACACCCATACACTGGACCACAGGTACCAAGGAGTTACACAAAGAGCTCCAACTAAAGCGCGCCATCAAAAGAGTGCACTCAAAATAAAATAAGACAATTGGAGAAAAGACCAAAACCAATTTATACCCCGGGGTAATATTTCTTTTATTTCTATATACATTTTCTAAAACAAACAGTTGGAATGTGTGTATTTTTGAACTGTTAATACATTTCCTGAGACTAAGATCATTGTGTTTGAGTGTATTGATTTGTGTTTGATGTTACTTAAGTATTCTGGTATACAGGACCCTAGACTGATCTTTTTTATTGGAGATGTGCCTTTTTATCATAAGTTGTTAGACTACAGTTAAAGTTTCTTTTACTACATCAGAGAGAGTGCAAATATTCGAGCCGGTGGTAAAAGGGCTACATCATCAAATGGTGCGGCAATAAAACAAAGCTGTTATAACCTAGGTCACACATATTTTAAGTCCCGTTCCAGTAAAGTTATGGTAAAAGTATTTTCATTTGGACTTTGGAATGACTAATATTATGTGTCTTTTCAGTAATTATACTTAATTTAAAAAAAAAATTATTTAGTAAATTTCTCTATGCATCCTGCCAAAAATGAAAACGCAAAGCAAGAATCTATGTATAATTTATTCATTCAAATAACATATATATATATATATATATATATATATATATATATATATATATATATGTGTGTGTGTGTGTAACCGGTGGTGTCCGACTCTGCGTTGTGTGTGTGTGTGTGTGTGTGTTAATATTAAATGAGACCCGCAGGTAACCACTTGGAGACGGTCTTTATTTTAGGCTCCTGACAGAAAACGCATAAGTCCCTTGGTCAGTGGATCCACAAAACACATGCCCCTCCTCCACACACATCCAGGACAAAAGGAAGAAATACATTAAAATACAAAAAGTACACAACATACCTGACAGAAAACACATGAGTCCCTTGGTCAATGGATCCACAAAACACACGCCCCTAAACAAACCAAATTATACATTAATATGAATTACTAAAGTTTGAAATAGCCAATTAACCCAAAATAATATTTTAGAAGCCGAAACAGGAATTTAGGAAATTACATGGCCGCTTACCTCCTCCACACACATCCAGAACAAAAGGAAGGAGGCAAGGGCGCGAAAATACCTAATATAGTAGGCGGTGTCGCACCATAAAGTGCTCGGTGGAAACACACAAAGACTGAGAGGTTCCACATATTAACACTGTCTTTTAGCTCTGTCAGCGTAAACTAAAAACAAAGAATTTTGTGTAATTATAACCATGACATACCCCCGTTGCTGCAACATAATTGACCCTGTTACATATATATATATATATATATATATATATATATATATATATATATATATATATATATATATATATATACTCATATTTGTTCCATCCACAATGTGCTTCATCACAATACATATTAATATTAATACATATTATATATATATATATATATATATATATATATATATATATATATATATGTAATGTAAACGTCAACACTAATCCTAAAGGCATATATTTAAGTACCTTATATATTATTTGTTTATATGCGTGTAGGCCAGTTGTTTGTTTTTTTCTGCTGCTGTGAACTGTAAATTTCTTCACTGTGAGACGAATAAAGGTTTATCTTATCCTATCTTATCTTATTATAATGTATGTAACATTGTTAAATAGTCTCACATGAGACCACGATGCAACACTGTGCCATGCCTTTATCTGGGCTCCTCGACCATCACTTATAAATACTAATAATGTATTTTACATGTATATTTATGAAATGTGTTGGTGGTCAATCAATAAACTATGTCTATGTACCACTAAAAGGATGAGTTGTGATACCAGTGAGTAGAGTTTGATGTAGGATAAACCCTAACCGTGCTCCAACACACCTGATTCAAATCATCAGCTCGTTATCCAGTTCTGCTGAAGCATGATAACGACCCACTGATTTGAATCAGGTGTGTTGGAGCAGAGTGACATCTGAATCATACAGGACAGTGGGCCTGAGGACCAGGGTTGAAGACCTCTGGTCTAAATGACACGTGGTTGTTGGAACTACTTTTTCTTCCGCCTGTGTAAGTGTGTCATTTGTCAGCGCAGCAGAGAGAGTGTTTTCAAAGGCAGGAGGTTCTGAGCAAAAAAACAAACAGTAAATATGACCTTGTTTCTGAACAAAAACCTGTGAATGAGTTTTTGAAATATTCAGTATTTTCAAGTTAACATGTTTATGTAACAATAATGAAGATGCAAGTTTTCATCTTTATAGTAGTTCTTAAATCAAGCAATAATTTGTTTTAATGTTTTTATAATTGTACTCATTTTCTTTCTTTCAACTTTCTTATATTGTTATATATTTGATTGTATCCTGTGGTTTTTCTATTGTCTATTTCTATTTTCTCAATATGCTTGAACTAAATACATTACTCTGCCTTGTATTCTTACGGCCACTATCCTTTGATTTTACTTTATTTTTTTATTTTTATTTACAAGACATATTAGGTGTAATTGCATAAAATATCAGTTTCAGTATCGTTGATACCAGCCTGAATTTTACTCTGTATCGGATCAGAAAGGAAATCAGTCGAACATCACCGCTCTGCTCCAATCCTGAATGATTTGTACAAACTTGGAATCTTTGACAGGATTAATATTTTTTTATTAATGCACACGCTATAAAGTGGTTAAATCTTTATGTGAGAGAGGCATGTTCATTTACAGAGGAACAGCATAGCTTTGTATGTCAAATATATATGTCAAATGGTGCATAAGACGAGAAATACATGATGTTTAACTAATCACAGCTTTTTTTTTATTTATTTATTTTTTTTACTTTGTTGCAATACCCATGTCATTGATTGACTTAGGTACAATGGTGAACTGAACACTCACACGCAGTCTAGAAATCATTGTCAGCATACTCGGCGTCTCCCTTCACCTCCCCTTATACTCTGAAATCAAGATTGATGATGTTCCTGACTCAGGAGTACAATGACACCACATTCCACACTCCCTCCTTGTCTAGGAGTTTTCTTATTAGCAGATAGTAAGCTATGATATTCAAAGTGACACACAATTAGCTGTGCACTGGCTGGGTGACACAGATTGATAGAACTCCTTTTTTCTCCTTGATTTGAAAAGACATATCCAGAAACTGCCTTTAGCATCACACAATACTAGAGATGTATTTTTCCCCATATTGTATCATTAAAATACATGTCAAATATAAATTAGAAATCTCCTTTCGTTGGCATCGATTCCTCTCAAAGCATTCTGGGGAAAGTGAGCTGCTGTATTATTACAGCAAAACAGGGTTTTAAGTCTTGATATAGATGCTAAAAAGCATCCACAGAGTCAAATCATTATTTCATGTTATACAGCATGATCATGTTATATATGTAGACCAATGGCAATTTTACTGTTAATTTATTGTTACTCAGTTGGTGGAGCTGAAAGCAAAAATTTTACGAAATACATCTCATATTGGGTCAAAGAATATATTTATTTTCAGATGCAAGTTGTTTCTGATAGATAGATAGATAGATAGATAGATAGATAGATAGATAGATAGATAGAAATTTCACCTTAGATCCACAAACTAACCTGAGTGATATGAGCAGCAGCACAGACATGATGTGGACGGTGTGGTGTGTGTCTTGGCGGCCGCTGCCTTAAGCCTTTGCACTTAATATAAAAAGTGAGGATGCGTGACAAACGTCTGGACAGTCCAGTTTTAGAGCCATGGGTCCAAACAAAATGTGGACATATGTTCACCTACTGATGTTGTGCAGGTAAATTTAACAGAAAACTCTTTGCTAACCTTGGCCTTTGTTTTGTTGGGGCTAAAATGTTGATGCCTGTGTCTTGTCAGTGGACATTGTTACGTTGCAGTGAACTTTAACCCTTGTGCGGTCCTTCGGGTCAAAGTGACCCGGTGGCTCACAAATGTACCTTTTCATCCATACTGTATGGTGCCATTGCTTCCTACTGAAAACAGTAAAATATCCTTTGGGGGTGGGGTGATGAGTCTATGGAACTGAACTTTGAAATCTGGGTCTTTAAGACCCGATTGTAGGACACAGCCAAGTGCGCCTTTTACAAAGGACCGCACAAGTTGTTCATTGCTAGACAGATGGGGTTTTTTTAGCCGTGTGTCTGTGTTGTTCCTCCGCTGACAATGTGATGACGTCATCACGACCCATCGACTTGACTTGGACTTTATTGACGGATAAGTTGACTTGAAAAAAAAAACTGAAGTCATTAATACACTAATATATACTTAGCACGGGTATTCCACACACTCCACACCCAAAACTGGTTGCATTAAAGACATGAAAAAACAGCAAAAGACCAATCCAACCAACCAAAAAAACACTGTCAGACCAACCACTAATGGTCAATACCGAGCAAACCGTCAGTAGCGCATGTATCCTCCTCTGGCCTCTGAACAATCCACACAACGACGTCGCATAGATGCCACCAATCTGGTGATCCACATCTGAGGAATACGTTCCCACTGCTCTTGCACAACCTGGATCAGCTCACGAGGGTTCTGTGAGGGTGGCTGACGTTGACTGACAACCGTCTTCATCTGATCCCACAAATGTTCTATGGGAGACAAATCAGGCGAGTATGGTGGCCACTACATCACATTGACGTGAATTTGAAGCAGATAGTCAGACCCGCTGAATGTGGTTGTGCATTGTCCTGCTGAAACGTTGTTACATCATTATGAGCAGCAAGAAACGACAGGACAGCAGGACGGATGATGTTCTGCACGTACTGGTGTGCCGTCAGGGTACAACCACTAACCATTAGGGGCATTTGTGCAACAGCAGTAATGGCTCCTCACACGATGACACTAGCCTCTTTTCATAATTGAATGTTTTGGTTTTTTTCACTAAATTATTATTTATATCTTATATTTATATGTTATTTATAAGTTATGTTTTCATTTTATTGGTCCAACATATTGAAGATCAAATCGGGCTGAATGTGGCCCCAGAAGAATATGAGTATGAGACCCCTGATTTAGACCATCCAAAAGCTCCCTGAACTAGTAAGCAGTGAGGTGACTGGAGTGGGAAATCCCCTCGTGGTATGATGTTTGTGGTTGTCATCGTTGGCAGATGTATGATAATTATTGTATTTGTATGATAGTTTTGCTCGCTGTACAATGTACGATCAATAATGGGGAAAACAATCAAACATTTCAGTTGGTTGCCCAAACACGCATCTCTCTCTAACACCAAGAATCATTTCACATGCATTGCACTCATGCTGCATAAAAGACATAAACCACACACAGGGCTGCTGCCATGACACCCAACAACATCTGCAAAAGTGGTTGTGGCATTGGGTGATGACAGTGACCTCAAGGTTGGATTCGAGTCTTTGTAATTGGTTAATTAACACATTTGTGTCCCATCACCTGGTAGTAGCCTTGTGCATTTGCATTATTTTTGCCCAATAGCTACTACAGGGATATTGTGAATTACTGTTTAAAAACTTGATGTGAAACACTTTTCAAATTCAAATACTGCTAAAATGGCAACATTGTATAAGTTTTGTTTGTGTACAATAATTTCTCACAAAATATGATAATTTTAAGGTTTTGGTACGATAGTGACACATTTCCTATCTGACAGGAGAGTGATGTAAAGAGGTTGTGAATCTCAGAGAGGAATGATGAATGAGGTTTTAGCGCATGGTAGATACGTGCTGTTGTTGTGGAGACTGGATGCTGATGATGAGGTGTTCAAAGGAGCTGAAGTTGGAGATAGACATAGTGGACATGACAGCAAGCCCACCGTCCTGGCTAAGGGTTCAGGGTTTGTCAAGATAGTGGTGTCCAGGGGGGCAGCCTTTGTTGAGGGCTTAGACTTTTGCTCGGTCTCCTCAAGTCACATTACGTTTATTTAACTGTAAGGTTGGATGTATTGGTGAACAAGACTAGATTTTTTGTTCAGTGATTGTACGTTAAGTTGTTGCAGAGTGATGGGACGCACAGACAGATTTGTGTTTAGTGTCTGGAGAATGCTGTAATCTACTCTGGGGTTTTTGAATCACCAGCTGTGGAAAAGGTCACGTCTGCAGTGATAGCAATGTTCTGATGACATTGCCACGGACGCATCCAGTTGCGTGACGGATCTTACGGTCGACCAAACCGATGGGATGCTGGTACGAGTGCTGCCATGTTTCCTGACAAACAGATGCTGTGATCCTCGGTTGATATAGGAATCCATTCTGGATGATAGAGGGGAGGTCTTGTGGAACACTGTCACAAATGAGGCTCCACAGCTGCAGGGCAGAGTAGAACATTAAGGTCACAGTGAGGCAGAGCACTGGTGCCGTTAGCTTCTGGGTGTCGGGTGCATAGGATGGAAGTTGGTAGCTACTGATATACTGATCACCATTCAAAGATAGTCCAGTGAAAGATGGCCAACAGTGGAGTGGGTGATGGGAATAATCACACCACGTAGCCATCCCAGTTACTACTAGTCCCAGGCTCCAGGGCTGCCAAAAACAATGCTTTTAGGGATTACATTTTTTAGTCACATGATCCACACAGGTGTTAGACCATCAAAATTCATCCAAAACAATGGTTATATGTTTTTTTCTCACTGTATATAGCACAGATGCTAGCACTGTCATGTAATAATAACAGTTAGCATGGTGTCATATGGCACATTTTAAATGGCTGACATGCAGTCTATTGTACAACATGGAGAATCTGAAAAATGCTGTTTGAAGGTGATCAGTAACTACTTTGTCAAAATCTCTCAGGAGAGGGGTGCAAAAGATTAGTGTGTCTCTTTGGCTGAATATACTTTGAGGTATGTTGTGGATTGAAGTCCACCTAGGTTTGTCTTCTGTCAGTTTTTGAAGGATTAACTAGTCCAGTACATGAGACACAGTGAGGCAGGTGACAAAATGGGATGGCCTGCATGTATTTATAGCTCCATATCATGGGAGTAATCATCATGTTGACATTGGTGGGGACATGATTTGACGACTTCCTCGTGAGAGACAGCAACATTAAATGAACATCTCATTTTGTTTGTGTCAATAAAAACTAAGAGACATTTTACGATTTTTTTTTTCTTGGTCATCTATAACTGCATTATATATTTAATCGTCACAAGAATGACAATTAGGTCTAGTTTTGACAAATTTTTTTCATGTGATAAAGGTTAGTTGATGACGATATTTAGTCACTATAAGGTGCACTGTGAATGAATTGTTTATTTTTTAGGTTCTTCATATATAAGGCCCAATGGATTATAAAAGGCATTAAGTGAAGATAAAAATGAAAAATATTACATAAAAAGTGAAAATTATTAGATAAAAAGTAAAAATTTCAAGTCACCAAGCACAATCAGAATTAATCCATATATAAAACGGTTTTTGGAGGGAAAATAAAGTCTTTTAAGTGTTACTTTATAGTCTGGAAAATACAGTAACTTTTTGTTTCCCAAATATCATGTAATTTCCCATCCAAAAATTGGTATGGACATTTTATAAACATCCAAATGTTGGTGTGGACATATCCATCTGTGCATCATTTGTATATTTTTACATTTATCATATTCTCTCAAACATGTGCGCACACATGTCACATTTTCACAGCTTAGATCAGGAGTGGCCAACCCTGGTCCTCAAGAGCCACAATCCAGCATGTTTCAGATATAGCCCTGTTCTAGCACACCTGACAGTCATTATCATTCTTCTGCAGAACTTGATAGGCTTATCATTAGAACCAGGTGTGCTAAAGAGGGACACATCTAAAACATGCTGGATTGTGACTCTCGAGAACCAGAGTTGGCCACCCCTGGTGTACATTTTAGTTAGTTTTAATTTATATTTAATTTGTTCTGTTTCTTTTGTTTTTGTGTAACTTTTGTTGTTGAAGCTTTCAAAGATGTTTCACTTTGCGTACTACATGCTCATATTCAGACTGATTTATTTATTTTACATGATTGGTATAAAATATTTCACACACACACACACACACACACACACATATATATATATATATATATATATATATATATATATATATATATATATATATTATATATATGTTCCTCTCGCCCCACCTGGGCGGTGTCTCCTTCAGACTCGGGTCCTCTACTAGAGGCCTGGGAGACTGAGGGTTCTGCGCAGGATCTTAGCTGTTCCTAGCAATGCGCTCTTTTGTACAGAGATCTCTGATGTTGTTCCTGGTATCTGGTGGAGCCATTCTCCCAGCTTGGGGGTCACTGCCCCTAGTGCTCCGATGACTACTGGTACCACTGTTGCCTTCACACTTCACATTTTCTCTAACTCCTCTTTCAGCCCTTGGTATTTCTCAAGCTTCTCATGTTCTTTCTTACTGATGTTGCTATCACTGGGGACTTCTACATCTATCACCACCACTGTCTTCTCATGTTTATCCACCACCGCTATGTCAGGCTGATTGGCCATCACCATCTTGTCAGTCTGGATCTGGAAGTCCCACAGGATCTTGGCCTGTTTGTTCTCTGTCACCTTTGGGGGGG
The DNA here is from genome assembly GCA_020466265.1 of Siphamia tubifer. Taxonomy (NCBI): domain Eukaryota; kingdom Metazoa; phylum Chordata; class Actinopteri; order Kurtiformes; family Apogonidae; genus Siphamia; species Siphamia tubifer. The sequence continues at coordinate 10,787,811 of CM035803.1, forward strand.
TTCTCCCATCTTGACCCTGGGACCTCCAGTCCATACTCTTTACAGATGTTCCTGTTCAGTATGCCCGCTACCTGGTTATGCCTCTCCATGTATGCCTTGCCTGCCAGCATCTTACACCCTGCTGTGATGTGCTGGACTGTTTCAGGGGCTTCTCTACACAGCCTACACCTGGGGTCCTGTCTGATGTGGTAGACCCCGGCCTCTATTGCTCTGGTGTTCAGGGCTTGTTCTTGTGCAGCCATGAGTAGTGCCTCTGTGCTGTCCTTTAGTCCAGCTTTTTCCAGCCACTGGTATGTCTTTTCCATATCAGCCACTTCCTCAATTTGCTGATGGTACACGCCATGCAAAGGTTTGTCCTTCCATGATAGCCCCTCTGGTTCCTCGACCTTACTGGGCTTATGTTGCCTGAGGCATTCACTTAGCAGTTGGTCATTGGGGGCCATTTTCTTGATGTATTCCTGGAGGTTCGCTGTTTCCTCCTGGACAGTAGATCTGACACTTACTAGTCCTCGGCCTCCTTCCTTTCGCTTAGTGTACAGCCTCAGGACACTGGACTTGGCGTGGAACCCTCCATGCATGGTAAGGAGTTTCCTTGTCTTGATATCAGTGGCTTGTATCTCTTCCAGTGGCCAGGATATTATCCCAGCTGGGTATCTGATTACTGGCAGGGCATAGGTGTTAATGGCCTGGATCTTATTTTTGCCATTCAGCTGACTTTTCAGGACCTGCCTTACCCTCTGTAGGTATTTGGCTGTGGCTGACTTCCGAGCTGCCTCCTCATGATTACCATTTGTCTGTGGGATCCCTAAGTATTTGTAACTTTCCTGCACATCTGTGATATTCCCTTCAGGTAGGTCAACCCCTTCAGTTGTGATCACCTTTCCTCTTCTAGATATCATCCGTCCACATTTATCTCGTCCGAATGACATCCCAATGTCTTTGCTGTAGATACGGGTGAGATGAATTAGGGAATCAATGTCACGCTCATTCTTGGCATACAGCTTGATGTCATCCATGTAGAGGAGGTGGTTGATGGATGTTCCACTTTGGAACTGGTGTCTGAAGCCACTCTTTGAGATGATCTGGTTTAGGCCTATGCAGAACAGCAGGGGTGACAGAGCATCTCCTTGGTAAATTCCGCATCTGATGCTCACTTGTGCAATTGGCTTTGAGTTGGCCTCCAGAGTTGTCTTCCACAGCCTCATTGAGTTCTGGATGAACTCTCTTAGTGTCCTGTTGATGTTATACAGTTTTAAGCATTCCAGTATCCATGTATGTGGCATTGATACCACATACACACACATATATATATATATATATATATATATATATATATATATATATATATATGTGTATATATATATATATATATATATATGTATATATATGTGTATATATATATATATATATATATATGTGTATATATATATATATATATATGTGTATATATATATATATATATATATATATATATATATATATGTATATATATATATATATATATATATATATGTATATATATATGTGTGTGTGTGTATAAACTATACATACTATATATGTATAGTTTATACATATACCTTTCTGTCCTTCTGTCGAATCACATCAATTTTGTTGATAATTTTTGATATATCAAAGACTGTAGTCTCCACCAATGCCCCCCTACTACTACTATTTATTATTTGGAAAAATAAAATTTCTAGTTTGTTGTTGTTTGTTTGTTTTTTGTTATTATGTTTTGGTATATATATTTTATACTGTAATAGATTGAGTGTCTGCTAGTTTTAGGTGAAGTTTAAAGGTGTATGACAAGACAAAAACATATTTATGTATGATGATTTTATAGCATTTTTGTGTGTGCCATTTATTTTTTTCATGACAGCATCCATAGTATCTGTGGAGGGTACAATGGTTAGTAACCATGATAATTATTTGAGTACAATTTAGAAAGTGGAGTTCGAAAACCTTCAAATCAACCTTAGATTGAAAGATAAAAACAGGAGAAGCTTTTTAACATGCTGTTCATGTTATCATATTACTACATTCCTTGTGTCCTGTATGTTGTATGCTTCAGAACTCTTTCCTTTGTTATTCTATGGCCCTCTAGAATGTTGCGACAGCTCCCATTCACTTTGAATGGACATTCCCAGTGTCCTGCCAGCCATTTTTTTCCTGATAACCACCTGCTGCCAATGGCAACGAGTTTTGTCACTTCAGATTCATGGTATCATATCACTCCACAGGTAGTTGATCCACTTTGAAATTAAATATTTGTTACTTTGTAACAGCTATTTATCCAGTCTGTTAGAGTAGTTGCAGTAATTAGCTGTAATAAACCGTAGAATAAGCGGGATAATGTATTGCCTACACGTGACTATCGAAAAATATTTCCCGATGGGGCCGAGTACAATTTAGTTGTACTCGGCCTTCACCGTCGAGGTGTTGTTCGGCCCTGTCGGGAAATATTTTTGTGATAGTAATGCATGGGCAAAACAAACTGCTTAGTCCTCATGGAGGACTAAGCAGTTTGGACACAGGGGTATGTTTTACACATTATTACATGGCATTATTTTGCGTGAGTCAGTTTACACTTCGTACTGTACAAGAACTACATTTTTACAGTTTCAGGAACCCATAGCACTTTCCAAACCTGCACTAATCATCTGGTTGTCAAACCTCGGATACTCACTATGTACCTGAAAAGTCAGGTGCTGTTACACTCTTACTCAGTTAAACCAAAGAGTCATTTTATAAATCCCAGAGTAGGTAAATGACATTCATTCTTTATACATGAGATACCCGTTTGTGTTTTTTGAGTTTATTGGGTAGTACTATAAGGCTATAGACTAATTTTTACACAAATCAATTGCAGTACAGTCATTAAAAACTGACCATTAGTGAATAATGTATCTTTGGTCTGTATTTGTAAGCTGCATATCTGAGGGAAAAAAAGATTCATGTCAGGTTTTACTCTGATAACATTAATATAAAGAAGCAGCTCCCTGAGGAAACTTGAGAAACAATTATTTCAGTATCAACCCACATTCATTAACCACTGGCAGTTTGTCAACCTAATTATGTCAGTCTGTAATGTGCTCATACAGCCTATATGTGTGAGAATGTCCAGGTGCTACAATACTTTCAGTCACCTGTTCCTAGCATTGTTGTCAGAACAGTAATTAAGAAGCCCATTATTTCTTATTAGCTCTCAATTGCATAATTAATGAGAAGGGAGTTATGTCCAGATGGCCATTACCTCACATAACCATTAGTCATCTTGTTCAGCAGGACCTTCAAAATGAAACACGAAGTTCATCATATTTTCAGGTAGAAAACCGAACAGTTGTACTGATGTTTGAGACATCTGGACTAGAGTCGCACCACCAGGAAATTAACTTTGTTTTTTGCTAATCATGACTATAGAGCATTCCACTTTCTAATACCATTAGAAATTACACTACGCCCATCACATAAAGTCCAATAATGATAATATATAACATTTATTTATTTAATTGATTGGGACAGTATACATTAATGAACATTTGTATGACAAAAAATGTAAATATGCCGAATTTTAGCTACAAAGCTAATTTTCATTCGCATAAAAACACAACATTACAACATGACATTACATACAAGCAGCGCAAGGAAATCTGTGGAGTCTAGTGGTCACATGACTGGTTTGTTTTCAGCCATCGTTTAAGTTGCTTTTTCAAAGCTGATCAGTGTTGGGCTCTCCCGTGTGTACAAAGGGAGACTGTTCCAGAGGTTAGTGGCCCTCACAGACAAGGTGTTCTTCTGTGGGGGACCTCACAGTCTCCCCTGGAGGAAGCCCTGGTTTTTGACCACTTGAAGTCCTACATCTGAAAAAGGCAGAGTCCATGTAGCGCTTTGTGCAATACAAAGCATCAATTGTATTAATATACTTAGTGCCATTAAAAACACACTGTCCAAACATGTGGTGTAATTTCGAGAAAATTATTTGCTGAGGTACCTGTTTTGTTCTTTAAAGATTCTGCCCACCGAACAGGGTGCCAGTAGAGGACATGGTACATCTCATTGTGGGTTTTTATTTAGTTGCAGTGATTGTCCGAATAAAAAGTTTGTTCCACAAATAGCAGGTTATAAACCTATAAATATAGAAAGGCCACAGTATAAACAGCAATATTAACAACTATATTTATAACAATTAATATGCCACAAATTATAAATATAAACCAATATAAACTATTATATTATTATTAAACTATTATAATTAGTGTTTAAACTAAATAATTAAGCAAACACATCCTTAACCCTTAACCCTAACACACAGAAATGCAATAATTTCACACACAGGCAAATCAAATAATAATAATACATTTTAATTGTATCGCGCTTTTCATGGCACTCAAAGATGCTTTACATGCAGTAAAAACAGAACAATAAGAGTACTACAACAATAAAAACAAACAATAGAAAAAAGAGCAATCACAAATTAAAGCAGACAGAGTAAAAGTAATCGCATCAATATTGACACATTAGACCAATACCCCAATCCAAAAAAACAATGTTAATATGTTAAACTCTATGTTAATATATAGAGTGGGCATAATTTTTAAGTAGCACTGCTGACCATAGTTATTTATTTACCAATGCGATGTGACTGGCTACATTACCCAGCCTGCACTGCAACAAAGAAGTAACTCACGTAACAGTGAACACTCTAGAATTAAACATTTGTTGGAATAAGCCAACAATGCTACACATCAGATAGTTAACACCATTTCATCAGTGAGATCAATGAAACAAACCACACAGATATGCACAGCAGCACAAACAACTCAAACAGCAGTTTACCGGTGATGTTTCTCTCCTGACAAGATGACATCGAAACCAGTGATACTCCCACTTTACAGCTTGTGCTCATTATTGAACATGTTTTTTTGTTTGTTTGTTTATCTTGCTGGTCTACATTTACTGGCCCATGCTTATTATCAGGTTAGGGTTAAATATTTCTGCTCTAAAATTGATTCTCAATTAAAAATATCAATCTTTTTTTTTTAAATCAAGGTTTTATTGAAGTGTTAACTTAGTATATGACAATTATACAATGAAACTCGACAGGGCTCTCAAACATATACAGAGAAATATATCCAAAGTACTTTAATTATATAATAAATATATGATTATCAGGTGTGGAAGTCATAGATATATATGACCAGAATTGATCTCAAATTGAAGCTGTGGTTTCACCCCTATTGTTAATTTTATGAAGCATACATTCATATGAAGCAACCTTTATCATTATAGTAACCCATTCTTTGTACTGTGGTGCTTTAGTGGTGTTTAAGAATAATCCTAACTGCCACTGAGACCTTGACCATGATAACTGAGTGTTTCTTTTTGTTATATTGACAATCTGTTGTTTTTGTCCCAGTAAACACAACCTTGGACAGAGTGGTACGGTTCTTTTCAACCACTTACTCAAAGTATGAACAACCACCATCCAGAAACATTTGATAATTGGACATTCTCATAAGCAATGGATCAAAGTACCATTATCATTTTGAAATTTCCAACACAATGGGTTAACCCCTTTAGCCCACCCGTGGGCCGAGAAAATTGTGTAATTTTTCATTAATTATTAACATATAATAAATCTGGACAATGGAAATTTGTTTCAACTTTTGCTCAAAGTTAAGACCCTAATGTTCATAAAAGTACATATAAAGTGTATTTTAGTGATAAAAGTCACCTTTAAATGTGATCTTTAATGTGTGTGTGGTGAAATATAAGTTATTTTTAATCGCTGATACGCGCTATTAATTCATCTATATCTCGTTCTGGCGAGCGATAAGGCAGCCATGTTTGTAGGCGTTTAAAAGAGGAGATTCTCCTGAATCCATTGACACCTCACATTCCATGAACTACATTTCCCTCTGGACAGGAAATGCAAGCGTAAAAGGTGAAAGGTTGGCATCTTTGCGCATGTCGGGCGCATGCACGGGACTGGCCTGGGGCAGACACGCTGCGGCAGAGTAGTGAGCAGAGTGCTAGACATAGCTGTGCCGGTTATAGTTATATTTCCCGACTTTACTCTTAGTTCTAAGTCATTTTAGAGAGTTTTAGTGAGTAACAGTGAGTGACAGTGTATTTTCCTGAATGTTACTGACTGTGGTAAGCTTTGTGAAGCTAGCATGTTAGCCGCGTGCTAGCATGTAAACAACAGAGACACTACAGAGAAGCAGCTGAATGTTCAACGTCTGACTGAGATCTGACTGTGGATATGAACTCAAAACAGGATGAACATCTACCCAGTAAGTTTTTGTATCTTACTGATATCTGTTTTACAAACTAATAATAATAATAACAATAATACTACATTTTATACTATACACATGCAAACACTGTTGACTATAGTAGTATTTTTTCAGTCTAATTTCTCATTGTATTGTTATTTCTACACATAAGTAGATACGTTTATAATTAATCAATGATTGTTTGAGGATTTATTCACTTTCTCTGTCAAAAATAAATAACATTCTAACATTCTATCATTTCACGAGAAGGAAAAAGTCTCAAATCATGATTGTCTTCATTTTTCCTAGGTAGGAGGATGACAGCCTTATTTGACACAAATGAAACTGCTTTTGGAGAAACACATGGACCAGTTCAGTCCCCCCCCAACCTAATGATAAACCAGCCCCCACCTGATGATAACACGTGGACATTTTTGGACTTTATTGCAATTGTTTGTGTTTTGAATGTTTGTATTAGTTATTTTGTTTAGTAAATTTGCACTAATTTTGATATTTATATTTATTCTAATTGAATTTATCATATATTTTTGCACATTTGTTCAACTTTATATTTGATTATTATTGTTATTATTGATATATTATTATATTGTTTGGAGTAAGTTCTTAATAAAACTACTCCATTTGGAGACAAAATAATCCATGTTTATATGGTTTTATTCATTTTAGTTGTGCACAAAGGTAGAAGTTGATGAAACACAAGGTAAATTTCATTTCTAAAAGCTCCAGTAGACAGTAATAGACTTCTGTAATGGATATGAGTTGTATTTTCCAGACAGATTTTACTGGAAAATTAAAATAATGTATTTGGAATAGTTTGGCACAACAGTGTGCCAAACTGTTCCAAATGCAGTGTCCGCCTGGTGTTATCTTGACTTAAACCTTTCTGGAGGCTTTGTCCTTTGCTCTAATTCTATCAACTTTTGTACCTGTGTTGGAAAGGAGTTACTGAAGGTGATCAATAGTGTCTATATTCATGGAATCATTGTTAGCAGGGTGTTTTCTTTTGTCAAAAACATTATAAATTCAGGCGAGACCAAAAAATTCTAATTTATCTTTTAGTTTATTCCAGTTTATTCAGTCATAGTAGTAGCTACACTATTTTAGACAATGGGAATAGATTCTGTGAAGCCTGTAGATGTCCATAGATACAAAGAACATCCATATAAACCTTAGGATTGTGGAGCAATTCTTCATTTACTTTGGGTATGTTTTTTTAGGCGTTTTTCTCTGAAAATAGGCTCAGGGTGGAAGAGGGTTTGACGTGATGTGACGTGATTAAACAGCGCCGTAGTAATGCCCAAAACATTTTCAATGGAGTTCACTATGTAGCGCACTACATGTATTTCCCTATGTAGGGAGTAGGTAGTGAGTGAGTGAGTGAGTGACACAGCCTGAGTACATGTACCAAATAAGAACCTTTCCTGTATATAAGGAGCCAATCGTGAATGTCCGAGGGGGTAAGTACTGCTAATGATGAAACCTCATTGGCTACTGCTGGATTCAGCTAATGTGATTCATTCCTGTTAATGTCATGTGACACAATTATGTGTTATCGTACCATGCCTGAAAATGCTTTCAATTTCTTTTGAGGAAAACACAGGGACAATTACGCCTTGCAAGATGTGAAAAGGGAAATTAATTGATTGAATAAGCTGAAAAAAAAACAGCAGGATGCAGCACATCTGACCATAAGCTACCGTTTGTTGAACCAGGAGGGCTGATAATGTATGGTGCATGTCTCAGTTAACTCTTGTATGCAAATTGGGGCACTTTGGGTCTATTTCTAAACATTAACTTTAGAGCGACTTTAGAATGCTGTGACATCTACTGTTAGCCTGGTTGTGGGTTCATGTTATTATTATAAAGCTGTAATATCTACTCTTGGTCTGGCTCTTGGGCCATCCAATTGTCTAGCCTGGGTTTTGGTCTAAACTTAGACCATGACAAATCAGTGCTTATGTAAATACTTGAATGCCATTTTCTCAAATCTTTGTGTGTGCTGAAGGACTTGAGGGAGCAGGGACATTGGTGAGAAGGGTTGGGTGTAGGCTGTGCAGACATGCCTGGGGGGTTGCTACTGCCGTCTCTCTGGGGAATGGAAGGTACTACAATTTATTGTTTTTTAATCCTCGCTATGGTGAAGCGGTGCGGTCGTGATGGTGATTGGGGAGTGGGTGCTGGCTGTGTCCCATGCTACAGGTGTGTCACTGGGCTGCCAGTCACTGTACCCCTAGGGTGGGCATGGTGGAGGAGTTTCCAATGGTGTGTCCCTGCGCCTGTTTGGGAGGTTTAGAGGCAGCTGGTTCTGGCTTCATGCCCCTGAACTACAGATGCATGTGTGTATGTATGCATGCATGTGACCTCAGGGAGGAGGGGGGGGGGCTTCCTAGCTTCAGTTCCTCAGTGGGGGTGGTCTCATCCTTTGGCACCTCCTGCTCGATGGTGGGTTCTGGGAAATGGGGGTGTCTACTGCCTGGGTGGAAAATGATAGGATAACCCTCAACTCAATATATCAACTCTCTCTCTCTCTCTCTCTCTCTCTCTCTCTCTCTCTCTCTATATATATATATATATATATATATATATATATATATATATATATATATATATATATATATATATATATATATATATATATATATATATATATATGGCCCCCTACATGCTCTATAGTGCCCCCTACATAGTTATACAAAAGTGTGCGTTTCTGGCAGAATATCACATCCTGCCCACAGTGTGATGTCATGTCACTGTCGGCTGTCCTCGGTGGTCACGAGAGGAGGCAGTCACGAGGGATGGCGAACGCCTTTGAGGCTGCTTGCAGTTTTAATTAGATTACTTTTTACTGACATTATTTTCATCAGTCTACTGTTTTTAATTTGATTTCAGAATGGATTCAGAACCTGCTCTTTTACTAGACTGTATGGACTTCTGCCTCCTTGGAATCATACCAAAAATGATGCAGACATAAATTGGCCACAACTACTCGGTCTATTTGATTTGACTTTTTCTTAGTCCTCGGATTCATCTCTGCTCCCTTTCTTTCCAATCTGATCAAAATCCCCCAGAGTCCACACTTGCCCTCAACTCTGTTAACCCTGACTAAGCTCAGTCACACTTACTGTTTTATCACCTGGAGAAAGGGCCAACTTTTCCTTGAATCCACGCTAAAACTAATTAAAGTTGGGGCATAGCTGGTGCCTGGTGAGAGAGAGAGGGAGACTGAGAGAATGAGGCTGAGTGAGTGATTTTGGGTGGGGAGAGATTAACAAGTGCAGGCAGAGCACTGTCTCTCAGCTGCTAATCCTTAATGTCACAGATATGCACTAAGCCGAGGCCTTTGTCGGTTAAAGACTGCTTTCAGATCTACCCAAGTCTTTGTCTGCTGTTGTGCATCCTCCTCCCCTTATACCCTGTGCTATACTCTCACCCTTCTAACTCTCAGGAATAAACATGGGAGCATGCACTTTTCCAAAACGAGATGAAAGGGGGTTGGGGTTGAAAGAAGCAGCTCATGCAGCCGAAATGGCTTCCCATCACACCAGTTGGATAAAAGAGCATGGAGGAACAGAAAAGCAGGAGGTGTATGAAGAGGCTGTTTTTTTCCCAGACTGAGTGTTTATATGTCACAAGGTGACTTTCACAGATTTGTTCCGTTCCTTATTAAAAACCTTTCGCATAAGCCTGGAAAATGTGGTGAGTTTAGTGTAATGTGTTCAAAAGCTGCTCCTGCTTAAGTAAATGTCATTTTTTCCCACACACATGATTAAAAACAGAATAAACTTCAAGCAAAAATAGTGTCAAATTCAAATATGATATTCAGGAAAGCACAGATAGGGTGGGCGATATGTGCTTCCTACAAATGTCTTGTGTTAATAGTTGGTAAAAGTTAGGTGCTCTGCTGTTTCTATGAGGAGACCTTGATTAGTTTTCTGTAGTAGTTAATTATAATGGTCTTTTAAGAGTGTTTTCATGATGACAATTGTGGCTAAAATATTTAATCAAAGTGCCTTACACAAGAATCGAGTTTTTATAGGCTGAAAACACAAAAATCTGAAATCTTAGACTATCAGCAGATAATAATAATAATAATAATAATAATAATAATAATAACAACTAGAAAAGTACTCTGAGAGTGCAACCCTCCGCCAAGGCAGACCTCCCCCCTTCGAACGAAGAGAGGTCCGCTAAGGAGGTATTAAATTCGAGTCCTTTTTTTCATTTCTCTGTTTGTTTGTGTGTCTGTCAGCATGATTATGTAAAAAGTTCAGAACAGATTTTGATCAAATTTTCAAGATGTGTTGAGAGTGTCACAAGGAATAAATTATTACATTTTGGTAGTGACCTAGAAGTGATCCTGTATTCTGTTCAGTCTAGGCTGCCCTAGGAGTTAGAATGCTGGGGGAAGTACAGACACTGAGTTCTTTCTTCTCTTTCTCTTCCTCACATCTGTTTCTTTAATTTTTATAACATATCTTTCTTACCAAGTCTGTTCATGACTAGCCACCTGGTGTCCCCTTTCCCCCCTCCCCCCTTGGGGGGAGTGGTGGCTCTCCTGACAGTGCCTGCACGGGAGCCATGGACGACAGGATCTGGAGTATCTCGCCTGTGCTGACCTGTGACCCCGGACCACCGCCCCTGCCTGTCTGGACCAGCCCCCCCTCCTGCATTTATACATGGACGTTCATCTATAGCCTGTCCGTCCATGGGAGTGGATCTCTCCTTCAATGTGGTTCTCCTCGAGATTTCTTCTTTTTCCCACTGGGTTTTGAAGTTTTTTCTTGCCAAGAAGGAGGGTCTAAGGACAGGGGATGCCTGGGACTTTTCATGTATTTCTGTAGTTGATTATGTTTTTGTAAAGCCCTCTGAGACGACTTTGTTGTGATTTAGGGCTTTATAAATAAAATTGAATTGAATTGAATTGGATCACTTTGAAATTTGCTTTCCATTTATTGCAATTTAAAACTCCTAAATCTGATTTAAATGATGTGATCATATAGCCTAAATAACTTAGATAGCCTTAAAACATTCGTTCTCTAATCATATAGTATTTACATTCACTATTACCCATCATTGTATTATTATTATGTTATTTTTCTACCTTCCACATGTTCCCTGCAGGCTCTGTCCCTAATAAAAAAACTAGTTAAGGTAGAACTTGTGACATTTCAATAGTATAATATAATAAGACAGATAAGATAGCGCTTTATTGTCACCATACAATTGTACAATGAAATTTGTCCTCTGCATTTAACCCATCCTTCTAAGGAGCAGTGGGTGCCCGGGGACCCATCTCCAGACGTGGAGCTAGGCACATGGCCAGTTACCTGGCTGGAGGATTTTTATCCTAACAAACATGTTTTTGGGTGATACCAGAGCACCCAGAGGAAACTCATCCAGACATGGGGAGAGAAACATGCAAACTCCACACAGAACACCCCACACGGTCTGGGAATTGAACACGAATCTTCTTGCTGTGAGACAAGAGCGCAAACCACTCAGCCACAGTGCACACACATATTTAAACAACCTGTATAACATAAAATACTTAATTATATTTAATACAATTGCAAACCAGTAACATTGTGCACATTACCAGTGTTGTACCTGAACGAGTTCATTGAACGTTCGTTCACGAACGATATCATATTTTTGACGAACGTGAACGACTCGTTCACTTTTGCCAAATGAACAGGAACTTGTGGACGCGGTTATTCTGGCATTTATTGAACTGCGCTGTTATGTAGTTCACATTTTGTTCTTATCACGTTGTAATTATTGAGTCCTATAAGGTATAAAATGGGATCAAAACACAGCATTATCATAGATGTCATTTTTGTATTATTCTGAACTAATGTTGGCAACATAATGTTGTGGAATAGCCAATGAGAAGCGTTTTGGGCGGGGCAGAGAGGAGAGAGAGAGAGAGAGGGGGGGGGGGGGGGGGTGCAGAGAGTTTTTGGGAGCGGAGAAAAAGAGTTAAATGTACAGAGTGTGACCGGTGACCGGAGCAGGTGTTGTCCTGTTCTTGGAAATAAACATTGAAAACGAAACTCACTGAAACCGCTCCTTGTGTTCTAAGAACCTGCAGAGGGAAGTTAACCCCGGGGTAAGGTACTTACTTCGGCATTTTCCCCTGATTTCCTGACTACGGTCAGGATAACGTCAGGAACGGTTAATAATACGTTTAAAATAGTAACACAAAAAAAGAACGAAAAAGTTCATTTTGGCATCCATGAACTTCTAGTTCATAATTTGGAAGAATGAACAACGAACTGAACTAATTCATATTGAGTAACTTGAACTGAACTTTGAACTAGTTCCTAATCAAGGTGAACTTTCCCAACACTGCACATTACACTTTCCATATTTTAGGAGAGCTATTTTCACTTTCAAATTCAGTATTGTGCAGTGTGCACAATATGTTACTTGTTTGTAACAAGACACTTTTTATTTTTGCAAAAAATATAGATATTTTCATTTTGGACATTTCTTGATTATTAGAGTGGGTCAAAATGCACACAATGGGCGGCTGTGGCTCAGTTGGTAGAGTGGATCACCCAATGACCAAGTGGTTGGCGGTTTGCATCCTGGCTCTGGCTGTCCACATGTCGAAGTGTCCGTGGGAAAGACACTGAACCCTGACTTAGGCTCCCAGTAGGACTGAAAGAACCTTAGAAGCCTACTGGTGTAAAGCGCTTTGAGCACCACGAAGGTGGAAAAGTGCTATATAAGTGCAGACCATTACCGTCATGGGTATGTGGTCAGATGGCTATCAGTAAAAGGAGAGCAAAAATTATATAGAAACAAAAGTAAAAACTGAAACTGTAGAGTTAAAAATAACATTGTGGGACATAAAATTATTATTGTGTAACACATAAAAAAAGTGAGAGGGCAATTAAATTGCTCGCTGACTCTTGCAAAATCACTTCTTACTTTCTAATTTCCACACTCGCTTCTGTTCTCTTTGCTCTCGATTCTGATTTCTGCTCTCTCAATTGTATTTTCTCCTCGCTCTCAATTCTTCACTCAGCTATACTTACTTCCAATTTAACTGGGGATGAGTCACAGATTAAGAATCGACTAGATGATCACCAATCGCTATCTGGGGCCTGGTTTCAACAGTGCGTCTGTCTTGCAGCATTAATGAACTCTTCCAACCAAACTAGCTCACCAAATTTTGAAGAACAGATAAACTAAAGTACTTTACTTTACATAAATAACAACAAAATAACTATGAGTCACATTAGTGAAATGTGAAATATATATTATTATATTATATAATAATATTATACAATATAATTATAATAATTAATAATAATAATTATAATATAATATATTATATAATATATATTATATTACATTATATTATATTATATAATATATTTTGAAATATACACCTTTATTACATGTGATGTGTATGCGGGCCCGGATCTAGGCATAGGCAAGGGGGGGCAATGCCCCCCTAAATTTTGCGCCTGCCCCCCCCTATCAAACCTACCAAACGCGATGACAAGGAAAAAATCCCACGTTTACATACATAGCAGCCAAAGATATTTGCGCTGTTCTCTCCTGAATCTCTTCTGATTGGTAGATGCAAAGGGAGGGCATGGCCTCTCTCAGACTCGCTTGGCTTCAGTTGTGTCACTTTCTCACACCAGTTTGACCTGACCGTCATAGGGACAGTCACACTGTACTCATTCACCGCAGCGATTTGGCTTTATTTCTTCCACTTATCTCTCCTCTACCGATCACAATGCGAAGATTTCTGGTTGCTAAAGCTAAAGCTAACACTAGTACTTGTGACAATGCTACGGTATTAGCAACGGAAGCTCCGACCTTCCGTTCCCGCCGCTCAGCCCGCTCCTCCTGCAGCAGTAGTGACACATTCACTCACTACCCAGCAGCAACTCGTCACCTTCGGGTGATGGCATTCCTTCCCCACTCGCTACAGGCACAAGCACCATAGCCGCCGCCATTTGCCAATATCTACAAGGGCACAATGAAGGCTTTCCTCAGCTCCATCGCATGTATGTGGCATCCATTGTGATTGGGATATCCTCTGCTTCATGCGAGACCTCTTTCTCTACTTTGTCTCGTGTCCTTACCAGAGGTGTGAAGTAACTAAGTAAAAGAACTTCATTACTGTACTTCAGTAGATATTTTAGGTATCTTTACTTTACTTGAGTATTTATTTTTCTGGCAACTTTTTACTTTTGCTCCCTATATTTTTGCATAAATATCTGTACTTTATACTCTTTACATTCTCAGAATAGACTTGTTAGTTTTTTAAACAAAACGGACGTGACAGTATGAAAAATAAGTGGCTTCAGATGGAAAATCAGTGGAGGAGGGAAACTGTGGTTAATAGTTATATGACTATTATCTCACAATTTGGAATTTTTATCTCATAATTTTTGTACTTTTAATTTCACAATTTTAACATTTTATCTAAAATTCAGACTTTTTCTCTTAAAATAATGCATTTTTTGTTTAAATGTCATATTTCTATAACTTTTTAAAAATGTCATGATGACTTTTTACTAGTACTTTGACCACCTCTTGTCCTTACCCCCTTTCGCCACACTATGCTTCACAAGAGAAAAAGAGATTTAGTTATTCTGGCTCACGAGAAGGCTATAACAAAAGGCCTAAACATGGATACATTTGTTAGGGTGTTTGCACAGAAAAACAGACGGCTGATGCTAAAGTGATAGAAATAAGCTATGAACAACAACACAAACAGACTGTAACTAACGAAAATTACAAAGAAATACATGAAAGGATAAAAAGTAAAAACAATTAGACAAAAATAATAAGAAAAATTCTAAAAGTTGCTATAAGATATATGAAAATGACATAAAAGATCAAAAAAATACACAGACATTTAAAAGATATGTTCTTCTAAATAAATAAATGATAAAGGAATGCATAAAAGGAGAAAAAGAACAAAAAATGAAAAGAAAAAATACAAAAAAATAAAATTAAAAATACAAAAAATTAAAAACATCCTAAAAGTTGCTATAAGCTGTGAAAACAACAAAAAAGACAAAAAATATTCAGAAAATGTTAAAATAGAATATGTTCTGTCAATAAATGAATGACAAAGGAATACACAAAATAGGAAAAAAGAAAAACAACAAAACTACAAAAACATACACAAAAATAAAATAAACCAAACAAAAAAGAAAACAAAACCAAAAAAAAGAGGAATGCAGCTACAAATGGGACACAAGCCAGTGTCGCATTTGTGCCAGTCCCAAGCCCGGGTAAATGCAGAGGGTAGTGCCAGGCATGGCATCCAAATCCAATATAAAACCTATAATACAAATCAAATTGATATAGATATGGATTGATTAACTGATGATGGCATAGTTAGCATTGTTTTCTGTGCTTTTAAGGGTTTGGGTGGGATTTGACACCCCCCAGTTCATGCCCCTCCTGCCAAACCACATGCCCCTCCAAGTGGGCAGAGCTAGATCCGGCCCTGTGTGTATAGCTTGTTAGCCTGAGTCACACTGAGACACTATATTTTAAACCTTAAAATATAGTGTCAGCTTCACACAAAACTGCATTAAATTCACGTATAAATACGAATGTTGGAAGATGATAGTGGGACCTGAAAATAATATATTAAGCATATAAAAGTAATTTGATGTAGTATTTGTAATAAATATTACAATAAATGTGTAGCATAAAGATGTATTAATATGCTATATTCTATACAACTGTCAAGTCTACAACAGTAGAACCAATAGTAGTAGTAGTAGTTTACTCCCGGGGTGGTGCCCATGGCTTGCCCACTGCTCCTTACAAGGTTGCTCCAACGACACCAAAGGATGGGTTAAATGCAGAGGACAAATTTCATTGTACAATTGTATGATGACAATAAAGTACTATCTTATGTTACTTACTGCTGCAAAATATAATGCTCTGAGAAATTCCCTTGGGAATAGATTCTATATAAAAACACTCAATTTCTTTACTTGTTAAATTCAAACTCTTTCTTTAAAATTAAATCAACTATTAAGTGTCAGAACACTTGACCCTGAAAACATATTGATGCTTTACACCAATGTTAACTGGACAGATTTGTATTTATTAAAAGTGTCGTCATAGTGTATGATTATATATTTACATTACGACAGAACTTCAGCTACCCAACACATTGCATGCACTGTTGAACTGTTGTAGCACTGTTTAACCCAGACCCCAGGTAGCGATCGGGGCCTGGGGCCATCATCCCCAGTAAAATTGGAAGCAAGCATAGCTCAGGTTTTCAGATGTCAATCTTATCTGCTAGGAATGTAATTAAGAAACTGCCGTCATCAGGAACAGTGGAAGTTGAAGCAAGATCTAGAAGACCTAGAAAAATATCGGACAATATCGGACTAGAAGACCTAGAAAAATATCGGACAGTGGACTGTGAGAAAAGCGAGTCAAAACGGACATTTGAATGCACAAGATACTTGTACACATATGATCTCAATGGAAGAGTCATCAGAAGGAAACCTCTTCTACATCTGAAGGGAATATATATATATATATATATATATATATATATATATATATATATATATATATATATATATATATATATATATATATATATATTTATATATATGTGTGTGTGTGTGACACACATATTATGTGTGACAAAGCATGAGTCGGAAGAACAGTGGGAGATACGTTTGTACTAAAGATAAGTGGAGTGAATGTTTTGTTCTTGTGATTCTACCAACAAGCAAATGACGTGAAGGAACTGGTTGGAGCAGGTTGAGCGAGGGTGACTAGTAACTGAGGATGGACTATAAAAGATTCAATATGTCAAAATAAACTGAGCCTTTTCCTACTCAACTTCTGGTGGTGAAATCCTTGATCCATGACAAAAATCCACAACACATCCTCACCACAAATATCTGTATTTCAAGTTTGCAAATGAACATGAGCAATTTCAGAAACAAGTTCTGTCGACTAATGAGGTTAAAATTGAAGTTTTTAGCTGAAATGAGCAAATGTTTGTTTGGAGAAGAATTTCATGAAAAGAACCCTTGTCCAATTGTTAAGCATGGGGGTGGATCGATTATGCTTTGGACTTGTACTGCAGCCAGTGGCACAGGGAACATTTCATGAGTAAAAGGGAAAATGAATTCAATAAAATTTGAGGTGTAAACTGAAGGTTTTGGTGTAAACTGAAGGTTTTGGCCATGGCTTTTATAATCTCCTGACCTCAACATAATTGGAAATCTATGGATAGACCTTAAAAGAGAAGTGCGTGACACACAGCCTAAGAATCTCAAAGAACTGGAAGCCTTTTGTAATGAAGAATAGGCAAAGATACCTCCCACAGAAGTTAAACATTAATTTACAAGCTGTGATATTTGCCAAAGGAAGACAATACAAGGTATTAACTCTGTAGAGTGCCCAAACCTTTGAAGACACCATTATTTTGTTTTCTGTTATTTGAAAGTGTAAATGATGGAAATAAAACCTAACTTTATGTTTTACATATTCATATAAAGAATGTCTAATCTGTAATTTCATGCCTTTTGGAGAGTTTTCCATCTCTCATTGGCTGTGTTATGCACATTAATTACCTGGGGTGCTCAAACGTTCAATCCCACTGTACCTTTAATGGGAAAGATTTCAAAGGTCTTTAGGAGCCAGACTAATAGTTGAATTCATACCAAACTGAGTTTCTAGATTGTCAGTGACCTAGAATAGAAGTGCTAGTTTGACGGTGTTTCATGATGATGTCCAGGTATAATAGCATCTGTATGGAAATGACTCAAGAAATAGTTCCTGGTATCTGAGCAGAATCGAGTAGAGTAAATCCAAGCCAATACCATGTAGTGGAAATGCGACTTAAGAGATTCAAGATTTCACTTTCACTTTAGTAATTAATTGTCCCCGCAGGGTGACAATGACAATAAAGCAATGATTTTATTTATTTATATAAAACAATGATTTTATTGTCATTGTTCAAAAAAAGGCAACACAACTGTGTTTGGAGCAGAACACTCAAAATAAATGGCTTCCCAGCCATAAAGATGTCTCTGTGTAGTTCTACACAGTATGTGACCTAGGTGACTGGTGAAAGTGCTCCAATGCACATGATAATCAGTGGACAGATTGTGTTTTACACCAAGTGTTTTCAAAATATGGGTAAACATATGAGACAAAATCTGACCCGTGGTCACTGTGCACCACTTTACTCTGCAAGCAAGATGAGACAGAAGCGGTGTCAGGTCTACTATTAAAGCTCTATTGGCTAAAACAAAAAAAACCAAATAAGCATTTTAGTCATCCTTCCCCTGGTCTTATTGACCATTTTCACTCAAGTAGGCAAATCTATCAACAACACAATCGTGTCCAGCATTTATTTTAATAGATTATATTAGAGTTTAGTGCTGAATTCATGGATATCACCTGTCCACCAGAATTTCAATGTGTTTGTTGAAGTGCATTTATGTTCACATGTGAATTTCACCTACTGAAATGTAGGCCTTGTCTCATCATCTGAACCCGCTTTATCCTCACTAGGGTCGTTGGGGTCACTGGAGGCCTAATCCAGCTACAATGGCAGCAGGGTGGCTGAATGGTTAGCGGCTGTGGTTCAGTTGGTAGAGTGGGTCGCCCAATGACCGAGAGGTTGGCGGTTCGCGTCCCGGCTCTGGCTGTCCACATGTCGAAGTGTCCTTGGGCAAGACACTGAACCCTGACTTAGGCCCCCAGTAGGACTGACCTTAGAAAAACCTACTGGTGTAGTATGAGTGTGTGTGTGAATGGGTGAATGAGAGGCTAATGTAAAGCGCTTTGAGCACCATGAAGGTGGAAAAGCGCTATATAAATGCAGTCCATTTACCATTTACCATTCACTCTTGCCTCATAGCAAGAAGGCCCAAGTTCGATTCCTGGACCATGTGGGCCTTTCTGTATGGAGTTTGCATGTTTCTCTCCCTGTGTCTAGATGGGTTTCCTCTGGGTGCTCCGGTTTCCCCCAACCCCCATTTGTTAGGGTAAAAATACTCCAGCCAGGTGATTCTGACCATTAGTCTGGCTCTACGGCTGGAGATGCATCCCTGGGCGCTGCACATGTCTGCCCACTGCTCCTTACAGGTGCCCCAATGGCATGAAGGATGGGTTAAATACAGAGGACAAATTTCCTTGTACAATGTATAATGACAAATAAAATACTTTACCTTACCTTTTTTACCAATGGGCGAAGGCGGGAGACACCCTGTTTGAGTCACCAGTTCATCTCAGGGCTGAACAAACAATCACTCTCACATTCACACCTATGGACAATTTAGATTAACCAATTAACCTATCAGTGCATGTGTTTGGATGGTGGGAGGAAACCCACAAAGACACAGGGAGAACATGCAAACCCCACACAGAAAGGTCTGGTGTGGGAATCAAACCAGGGTCCTTCTTGTTGTGAGGCACAAGTACAAACCACTCCACCATCGTGCTACCCCTTATATATAATTTTTTTTAATTAGATTTTTGAAATTTAACCCGCTTTTAATGACATTATTCAAAATATGCCTTGATAATTTCTAATGTTTACACATACTTAGCAAGATAAGGTAAGAGAAAAGATATGTCTTTATTTGTCCCAGAAGGGGAAATTCTAAGTAATTCAGTCAGATTGTAACTAAGATACAATACAATACTTTTTTTTTGTTTTTGTTATTTTTTTTCTTACAGCAAAGTGTAAACTTCATGAAAAGTGATGAGGCTGAAGTATGGTATCATCATCTGTTCAGTTGATCTGACTGTGTAACAAAACAAATAATGAGCCACATACTGCCATATTGTCCATATCATAGTTTTAATGAGCTTGGCCTACTCACTTAACCCTATCAAGATGATGTGCTTCTCTGGTGACAGCAGACTGAACTGCCATCAGTGACAATTAGCTAATTGGAATGGATCAGTCCACAGTGCTTATTGTTCTTAGGGTCAATGGCACTACCCGGGTGAAGCTGTGGACTTAGAAATATTTTTATAGAGGCATGGTACTACCCGGGTGAAGCTGTGGACTTAGAAATTTTTTTATAGAGGCATGGTACTACCCGGGTGAAGCTGAAATTTTTCTAAGTCCACACTTTGCCACACGTAAACGGATTTTGCTCTTTAGTAGTTGCTAGGGCATCCCTATTCAAAGTCAACGGAGACACCTTCTGCATAGTGCATTTAGCACTTTTCTGGGAGGTATTTTTTCAAGTACATCCACGTTACAAGGAACGAGAGTTTTAACTGGTGGTGCTCCAGTGTAATAAGAGGCCAGCTTCGGAGGGTGCGTTACCCGTGCAAAGACAGAGGGACATCGGATCCCTTTATTGGATTTATGCCCTCCAAACCTCCAGATCGAAAGGCATTTATGAAGCCCCGCCTCTGAAGGGCCTATGCTCTCCGTTTGTCGGTTCAGCGGTAGGTTCCTTCAACATTGCGGGCTGGTACACGTTAGGTATTCGGGAGGGGAGGACAGGGCTCCGGCCTCCAGGAGAGGATGCGGGACAGAGATGCGCTGTCTCCCTCAGTGGCTCTCCAACGGGATCCACGAGTGCCAGGCGGTGCCTGGGGTCCGTCTAACCCGGCGGCGGGTTGCGGTCCCGGTCACGGCGGCCAGAGCTGACGCGGGTCCGTTATAAATAACTATGTTTCTCTTATCCTTGTTCACACACGGCAGTGGGCGCGGTTACAGCTCCGGCGGCGGAGCGCTGGCCCCAGCGGCTGTGTATAACCCCGGGGTGCGCGCTGCTCGCGTGGTGCGCTCTGAGGGGGCGGTGTGTTCCTTTTCCCTGGCCCCCGCCCAGGTCTGTCGCCCTAACCGAGGAGGCCCCTTTCCCGTCCCGCCCTACTAAAGGGCTCACAGGGGGGGGTTGGGGATGCCCTCCTCGGGACCGGCGACTCTCCTGGGGCCTCTCCTCCGCCCCCCTCGGATCACCGCACTGCCGCGGGTGGGCTCCACCTTCGGGGCTATCCTAGTTGATCCTCCAGTATAGCAGCATATGCTTGTCCCACATATTAAACCGCTGGAAGGTCGGTACAGTGAAACTACGAATGGCTCATTAAATCAGTTATGGTTCCTTTGTTCAGTGAGGTGAGTCCCGAGCAGGCGGGGCTCTCTCTTCATGCGTCCGGCTCTGCCGGTTCTGACCCCACATTGGCAGGTGGGGAGTTTGACTGGGGCGGTACGAAGGGAATGTGGGCTGGGGTCTCAGACCATCGTGAGAGGCTCAGGGAGAACAGACACTCCCGTAGAGCAGAAGGGAACGCGAGCTGGGGTCTCAGACCATCGTGAGAGGCTCAGGGAGAACAGACACTCCCGTAGAGCAGAAGGGAACGTGAGCTGGGGTCTCAGACCATCGTGAGAGGCTCAGGGAGAACAGACACTCCCGTAGAGCAGAAGGGAACGTGAGCTGGGGTCTCAGACCATCGTGAGAGGCTCAGGGAGAACAGGCACTCCCGTAGAGCAGAAGGGAACGTGAGCTGGGGTCTCAGACCATCGTGAGAGGCTCAGAGAGAACAGACACTCCCGTAGAGCAGACGGGAACGTGAGCTGGGGTCTCAGACCATCGTGAGAGGCTCAGGGAGAACAGGCACTCCCGTAGAGCAGAAGGGAACGTGAGCTGGGGTCTCAGACCATCGTGAGAGACTCAGGGAGAACAGCAGAAGGGAACGTGAACTGGACATGAAGAGCCTCCACCTTGGTTTTGTAGTACCAAGGGTTTTTTTTTTTTTTGGGAACATTTCTAAGTCCACGTTGGACTTCCAAAAAGTAAAAAAAAACCCTTAGTACTACAAATGGAAAGATAGATAGCTGATATTTTTTCGTTTTGTAGTACCAAGGCTCTGGTTGACTTACGGCGCCGGTTGAAGGGGTTTAGCCCAAGGAGAGGGCTTAAGTTTGGGGTACCAGGGACCGACTGGGGCGGTCGGTCCCTGGAGGTCCTGTAAGGGCCGGGTGTGTCTAGATTGTGGCCGGGGATAGGGAGCCTTTTTTCGGGTATAGGTCCCAGGGTTAGACACCTGGTTCTATGGGGCTCCAGGGGTCCACGTGCCCGGCTAGTGTGCCCCACAATGGGGCCTTGAGGCTGGGTATAAAGCCTGGCCTCCTGAGCCCTGGTTCTATGGGGCTCCAGGGGTCCATGTGCCCGGCTAGTGTGCCCCAGAATGGGGGCTTGAGGCTGGGTATAAAGCCTGGCCTCCTGAGCCCTGGTTTTATGGAGCTCCAGGGGTCCACGTGCCCGGCTAGTGTGCCCCACAATGGGGCCTTGAGGCTGGGTATAAAGCCTGGCCTCCTGAGCCCTGGTTCTATGGGGCTCCAGGGGTCCACGTGCCCGGCTAGTGTGCCCCAGAATGGGGCCTTGAGGCTGGGTATAAAGCCTGGCCTCCTGAGCCCTGATTCTATGGGGCTCCAGGGGTCCACGTGACCGGCTAGTGTGCCCCACAATGGGGCCTTGAGGCTGGGTATAAAGCCTGGCCTCCTGAGCCTGATTCTATGGGGCTCCAGGGGTCCACGTGACCGGCTAGTGTGCCCCAGAATGGGGCCTTGAGGCTGGGTCTAAAGCTGGGACTTTTTACCCCTGGTTCTATGGGGCTCCAGGGGTCCACGTGCCCAGCTACTGTGCCCCAGAATGGGGCCTTCAGGCCGGGTCAAGGCCCGGCCTTTTTACGCCTGGTTCTATGGGGCTCCATGTCCCCAGCAACTACCAAGAGGCAAAACTCGCTACGTGTGAAAGTGGGACTTTGTCATTTTTCACAGGGGTCCACGTGCCCGGCTCCTCTGCCCCAGAATGGGGCTTTAAGGCTGGGTCAAGGCCCGGCCTTTTTACCCCTGGTTCTATGGGGCTCCAGGTCCCCAGCAACTACCAAGAGGCAAAACTCGCTACATGTGAAAGTGGGACTTTGTCATTTTTCACAGGGGTCCACGTGCCCGGCTCCTCTGCCCCAGAATGGGGCTTTAAGGCTGGGTCAAGGCCCGGCCTTTTTATCCCTGGTTCTATGGGGCTCCAGGTCCCCAGCAACTACCAAGAGGCAAAACTCGCTACGTGTGAAAGTGGGACTTTGTCATTTTTCACAGGGGTCCATGTGCCCGGCTCCTCTGCCCCAGAATGGGGCTTTAAGGCTGGGTCAAGGCCCAGCCTTTTTACCCCTGGTTCTATGGGGCTCCAGGTCCCCAGCAACTACCAAGAGGCAAAACTCACTACGTGTGAAAGTGGGACTTTGTCATTTTTCTAAACTGGAGGCATGGTACTACCGGGGTGAAGCAAGTCCCATTGGAGGTTTGCTGTTAGCTTCCGGAGGATGGCAGGGGAAAAAGCAACAAAAGGGAACAGATGTCCCTTCATTTTGGTCCGGGGAAGGTACCCTGCGAATCCTGCCTGCCTGCGCCTGGAGGAACACCACTTAAAATCGTGGTTTCTGAAATGGGGGAAGCACGTGAAAAAATACCTCCCAAAAAAGTGTTAAATGCACTATGCAGAAGATGTCTCCATTGACCTTGAATGGGGAAACCCCAGCAACTACCAAGAAGCAAAACTCAATCACGTCTGGCAAAATAGACAGGTCCCCAGCAACTACCAAGAGGCAAAACTCGCTACGTCTGAAAGTTGGACTTTGTCATTTTTCTGAACTGGAGGCATGGTAGTACCAGAGTGAGGCTGAAATTATTCTAAGTCCCACCAGAGGCATGGTACTACCAGGAGTGAAGCTGAAATTATTCTAAGTCCCACCAGAGGCATGGTACTACCAGAGTGAAGCTGAAATTTTGTTGGACTTTGTCATTTTTCACAGGGGTCCATATGTTGCTCTACTCTACCCCAGAATGGGGCCTCGAGGCTGGGTCTAAAGCCGGGCCTTTTTACCCCTGGTTCTATGGGGCTCCAGGTCCCCAGCAACTACCAAGAGGCAAAACTCGCTACGTGTGAAAGTGGGACTTTGTCATTTTTCACAGGGGTCCACGTGCCCAGCTCCTCTGCCCCAGAATGGGGCTTTAAGGCTGGGTCAAGGCCCGGCCTTTTTACCCCTGGTTCTATGGGGCTCCAGGTCCCCAGCAACTACCAAGAGGCAAAACTCGCTACGTGTGAAAGTGGGACTTTGTCATTTTTCACAGGGGTCCACGTGCCCGGCTCCTCTGCCCCAGAATGGGGCTTTAAGGCTGGGTCAAGGCCCGGCCTTTTTACCCCTGGTTCTATGGGGCTCCAGGTCCCCAGCAACTACCAAGAGGCAAAACTCCCGACATGTGAAAGTGGGACTTTGTCATTTTTCACAGGGGTCCACGTGCCCGGCTCCTCTGCCCCAGAATGGGGCTTTAAGGCTGGGTCAAGGCCCGGCCTTTTTACCCCTGGTTCTATGGGGCTCCAGGTCCCCAGCAACTACCAAGAGGCAAAACTCGCTACATGTGAAAGTGGGACTTTGTCATTTTTCACAGGGGTCCACGTGCCCGGCTCCTCTGCCCCAGAATGGGGCTTTAAGGCTGGGTCAAGGCCCGGCCTTTTTATCCCTGGTTCTATGGGGCTCCAGGTCCCCAGCAACTACCAAGAGGCAAAACTCGCTACGTGTGAAAGTGGGACTTTGTCATTTTTCACAGGGGTCCATGTGCCCGGCTCCTCTGCCCCAGAATGGGGCTTTAAGGCTGGGTCAAGGCCCAGCCTTTTTACCCCTGGTTCTATGGGGCTCCAGGTCCCCAGCAACTACCAAGAGGCAAAACTCGCTACGTGTGAAAGTGGGACTTTGTCATTTTTCTAAACTGGAGGCATGGTACTACCGGGGTGAAGCAAGTCCCATTGGAGGTATTAAAGGAGTTCCGTGCTTATACCGAACTACTGAGGTGTAGCAAACGCGGGTGGTGGCTTGGCTGACGCGCTCGATGTTTCCTGCTGGTGCTAGCTATGTTCGTCCTCGACACTGCGGTTTCGATAAAAAACGCCTGCAAAACAGTCTTTGGTTGAATCCAGTTCGTTTCGTTTATTCCACCAATGTCCAAAACACAAAACAGTCACAAACATAGACGCTTAGCGTAGCGTTAGCATGAGCCGAAGCGGAAGCGGAAGCGGTCAAAACCCTATGCCCTTCCGGGTTGCACACCTGCCTGACAACACACCGCTCCTGACTAAGTAGCTGAGCAGCATGCGCCACCCAGTGGACAAAATTAGATTGCTCCCAAACAAAAATACATTTTGGCTCCTACACACCGGCCCCTAATTGTTGATGGCAGGCAGACACAACAATTCACATAAATGAAAAACCAAACAAACAAACAAAAAGGAACCAAAATGCAGCAAAACACCAAGTGATAAATACAGTGTACCAACACATTCATAATCACACCCCATGCACTAAGCATAGTTTGGTCACGGGTCTTTCAATGACATTTGATTTCGTCTGCAATTTAACAGAACGTACAAGGCCCTGCCTATCAGAAAATGCTTCAAGCACCCTGGCAAGTGGCCAAGATCCACGGGGGGCAGAGGCATCCATGACGACAACAATGTCTCCAACCTTTAGACTCCTCTTCTTCTCATGCCATCTTTGTCGTTCCTGAAGCAACGGCAAATACTCTCGGACCCATCTCTTCCAGAACAAATCTGCAACATATTGCACCTGTCTCCATCTTCGCCTGACATACTGGTCATGAGGCTCGAAGACTCCTGGTGGCATAGCAGGCTTTCCTTTCAGCAAGAGAAGGTGATTGGGCGTGAGTGGTTCCAGATCCATTGGGTCATCAGAAAGCTTGGTAAGAGGTCTATCATTCAAGATGGCTTCTGCCTCGCAGAACACTGTATGCAAAGAGTCATCATCCAAGGTCTGCTGACGTAGCACTGAACTTAGGACTCTTCTCACCATGCGGATCATCCTCTCCCAGACGCCACCATGATGTGAACCTGCTGGCGGATTGAAACTCCAGCGTATTCCAGCTTGTGAGAGGACTCCCTCAATTCGCTGATGGTTGAGCGCAGCCATGGCTTCTTTCAGCTCCCTGTCTGCTCCAATGAAGTTGGTACCATTATCTGAAATCAGATGAGCCACTTGCCCTCTTCTGCTTATGAAGCGCCTCAGAGCGTTGATGCAGGCACTAGTCTCCAGGGAAACTGCCACCTCCAAGTGTACTGCTCTACTGGCCAGGCAAGTAAATATGGCTCCGTACCGCTTGCAGGTTGCTCGTCCTTTCCTCACTTCCACTGGACCGAAGTAGTCTACTCCAGTGTTGGTGAAGGGGGGTAAGTCTGGCTGAATGCGCACCTCTGGAAGATCCGCCATCTTTTGCTCAATGAGACGTCCGTTGTAGCGTCTACAGAAGATACATTCTGAGATCACTTTCCTGACAGCTGCATTGGCCTTGGTAATCCAGAACTTCTTCCTCACCGATGACAAGGTGTGTACACGACCAGCGTGGCCCAGGCTCTGGTGAACATGTTTGAGGATAAGCGCTGCAAGGTGTTGCTCTTTGCAGAGGATAATGGGATGTTTGGACTCTTCAGGCATTGCTCCTCTGCTCAGCCTCCCTCCAACTCTTAATAGGCCATCAACCAAGACTGGGTCCAGCTTGTAAATGGGACTGTGGCGACTCACTGCTTTCCTTGAGGAGGACAATGCAGCAATTTCCTCCTTAAACTGCTGCTGCTGACAATAGCAAATGACTGCAGCCTCTGCCTCCTGCAGCTCATCTACTGTCAGGATGTTACTCCTAGATGTTGTGAAACCTTGGCCATCAGATGCACTTGACTGGATTGTCACAGGCCTCTTCAGCTGTTTTCTCCAGCGAGCCTTCTCCAATAGAATGGCCTTCAAACGGAGAAACCAAGCAGCTGCCCTCTTGAGCCTCTTCCAGTCAGAGAAGTACGTAACGAGCTGGTCAGTTGGTGCAACAGCATCGCACACGTTGATGGCATTCATGGCCACCTCTCTCTTCACCTCTTTGTCATCAGCACTCAAAGAAACATCAAAGGCATTGTCAGGCCAATCCTCCTCATGCCTCCAAAGAAATGCGGGCCCTTCCCACCACCTGCTGGTCTTCAGGAAGCCTGCCACCTTCAATCCCCTTGACGCATCGTCAGCTGGGTTGTCTTTGGAGCAAACATGCCTCCATTGCCATGGTTCTGATGACTCTCGGATAGTGGAGATCCTGTTGGCCACGAATGTATGAAATCTCCTATCCTCATTCTTGATGTATTTGAGGACAGAAGTACTGTCCGTCCAGAAGACAGAATCTTCAAATGTCCACTTCAGTTCCTTTTTCAGCATTGAGTCCATCCGCACAGCGAGGACTGCTGCAGTCAGTTCAAGCCGGGGAATAGTTACTGCCTTCAATGGTGTAACTCTAGCTTTGCCAAGAAGAAAAGAAACCTGAACTTGACTTTGCTTGTTCAACATCCTCAGATATGTCGCAGTTCCATATCCAGTTTCACTGGCGTCGGCGAAGTGATGGAGTTGGACTCGAGAGACCTTGCCATACGTCGGTGGTTTGACACACCTCGATATTTCCAAGGTGTTGAGCAGGTTCAAGTCCTCCAGCCATGAGTTCCATGGGCATAGGATGTCCTGTGGTAAGTAATCATCCCATCCACATCCTCTCCTGCAAAGCTCCTGTAGCATCATCTTTGCTGGCAGTGTGACCGGGGCCAGGAAACCCAGGGGATCGTACACTGAGCTGACGGTGGACAACATACCACGTCTGGTAAGTGCCTGTTGCTTCATCTCGATCCTGAACCGGAATGAATCTGTTTCCACGCACCAGAGTAGGCCTAGGGCTCTCTCTACTGGCAGCTTGTCACGGTCAAGATCAAGTTCTTTCAAATCCTTAGCCCTCCTTTCTGCTGCAATGGTCTGCAGGACGTCACGGCTGTTGCTGACGAACTTCTCCAGGGTGAAGCCTCCCTTCTGGCACAGTGCAGTCAAGTCCTTAATAGTTTGAATGGCTTCCACTTCGGTGGCACAGCTTTTCAAGTAATCGTCGACATAAAAGCTTTCCTTGACAGACAGACATACAGTAGCCGGGAACTCAGACTGGTGGTCGTCAGCATTTTTCCTCAGTGCGTAGCTAGCACAACTCGGGGATGATACTGCACCGAACAAATGCACAGTCATTCTATATTCCCTCAGCTCCTGAGTGATGTCTCCATTTGGCCACCACAGAAACCGGAGAAAGTCTCGATCTTCCTCTGTGACCTTCACCTGATGAAACATAGCCTTGATGTCGCCCATGAACGCCACAGGTTCTTCTCTGAAGCGTAGCAGGACGCCAAGCAGTGAGCTTGTAAGGTTGGGCCCCTGAAGCAGTTCCTTGTTTAAGCAAGCTCCTTGGTAGGTTGCACCGCAATCAAACACGACCCGAAGGGTACCTTTCCTTGGGTGGTGGACTGAGTGATGGGGGATGTACCAGACTCTACCAGGCTCGCCTCGAAGCTTCTGCAATGGCACGGGTTCTGCATAGGTGTTGCTGATAAGACCATTCACATACTCAGCATACTCCTGATGCAAGCCTTGGCTATTGAGGAACCTTCTCCTCAGGCCCTGCATCCTCTGCTTCACCACGGCGATGTTGTTGGGCAAAGACACCTCTTTACTCTTGAAAGGCAACTTCAGGCAGTACTTTCCATCCAGAAGCTTTGCCGATTGTTCTACCGTGTGCATAAACCTGACATCATCTCTGGACATTTCCTGTTCCTCCAGAGCCTTCTCGCTGAAGTCCTGGTTGTATTGGTTAATCAGCAGCTGCTCCAAAGTTTGAAGAGAGATGCGGTTCACTGTGGCAGCGGATACTGGCGCACCACTGCTTCCACGCAGAGGGCCTTTGACCACCCATCCCAGCACTGTCCTGATGGCATAAGGCCCGTCGTCCCGGCTATTGATGACCTCCCAGGGCTCTAATACCCTGGGTGCGTTGGTGCCTATCAACAAGTCAACACTTGCCTTCACGCTCGGGATGCGTACCTTCGACAGGTAGGGCCACCTAGCCAGATCCTCAGATGTTATCATATTCTCCACAGTGACTGGCATTTCCTTCTGTGTGAAGACTTCAGGCAGGGGATAAAAATCGTCGCGGTCCACCTCAGACACCTCAAGACCAGACAGGGCATATGCTGGAACGACCTTTTCGTGCCCCATTGTCCTCAACAGGAAGCTGGTTCTTTTGCCTGTGATGCTGAGTTTTTGCATGAGGTGTTCAGAGCAAAATGTAGCGGAGCTACCAGGGTCCAGGAAGGCATATGTTGTTATAATGCGGCTTCCCTTTGCAGACTTCAACTTCACAGGCAAGATGGACAGGACACATTGGTCTTTACCGGCCCCTGTATGCCCACATGTTTCACTGGAGGACTGCTGTGTGTCAGCAGGATCCTTTGACTGTCCTGAGGTCTGTTGCCGTTTAATATGAAGCACAGTCGGGTGAGTCCTTTCACAGATATTACATATCAAGCGCTGCTTACAGTCCTTGCTCAGATGCCCAGTGCGTAAACAGGCAAAACAAACTCCCTTTTGCCTCAACAGGAGTATTTTGTCTTTGTGTTTCTTGCCTCTGAACTGCCTGCATTCCTCCACCAGATGGCGACGATCGCAGCACAGGCATTTCACTTCCTCCACATCCTGCGTCTGATCCTTGTTATCCTCCAACACATCCTTTGATGTTACAGCAGCAACAATGTTTCCCTTTACATTGGTCCTGGGCTGTGGTTTGAATTTTGATGGAGGCCTTGTCATAGATGAGGCAGATGGTGGATCCTGTATATCGCCAAACAAGGGGTCAGACAGAATTTTGACACGTCGTTCAATGAAATGCACCAAGTCACAGATGTGGGCTCTGTCCTGAGTTCTCTCCATGATGTCATGAGCTGAAGTGCGCCACTGCTCTCTCAGTTTAAATGGCAGCTTTGAGAGAATGGTCCTCATATTTACAGGTATGTCCAGCTCCTGCACATAGCTCAATTCCTGCATAACGTTACAGCAACCACGTAAAAACAAAGAGTAGGCCTGCAGTGACTTCGCGTCCTCCGCTTTTACAGTTTGCCAGGCCAACGCCTTCTTCATGTAGGCTGTTGCCAACTTGTATGGGTTGCCAAAGTGTTCAGTGAGGAGGCCCTTTGCCATAACATAGCCACGCTCTGGCACCATATGCTGGCAGCTGCGCACCAACTCCTGGGGCTGACCTCTGGTGAACTGCTCCAAATAATAAAGACAGTCTCCTTTTCCAGCCTTACTCTCCACACCCTGTTCAAATGCCTTCATGAACGGTTGAAACTGAAGAGGGTCTCCATCGAACACTGGTATCTCTCTTGGTGGTAAAGATGAGATGCGCTGTTGATGAACCAGTGTGGCTGTGATGTCATTCTGCCTTTGCATTATTTCCAGTAGGTCAGGTGAGTGTGTTGTATTGAAGATGTTATTGGTAGGAAGGGGTTGTGCAGCCATTACATGCTGTTGCTGAGCTCCATGTTGTAGCTGAGAGATAGTGTGTTGTTGGTTTTGAATATCACTGCACCACTGCTCCGTTTGTCTTTTGCACACATCCATTGACAGTATGTTGTTAGGTGGTAGTGGGCCGTTGGTGGACACGTGTTGCATTTCTTGTGGTAAACCAGGTTGAAATTCCATTGCATTGGGGTTAAGGTTAGCCACCTTTCTCTTTTCCTGATGCAGATATGAGTTCATGCCATCGGAGCGTGATGCTGAGTGACTCCTTTCATCTGAGGCCTGCAGCACGGCTAACTTAGCCTCTGCTGCAGTTAACTCTGCTTCTAGGTCAAGCTGCTCCTTTCTCCTCCTCAGCTGTTGCTCCTGCTCCTCAATTGCATGTTTCTCCCTCAAAGCAGCTTGGCGAGCAACCAGCGCTGCTCTGTCTGCCTTGACCATCACCCTGGCCGAGTGTGTGCTTGACCTGCCACTGCTACCAGTTCTGTGTGACCTTTTGCTACTCACACGAGAAACACTGTCATTTGGATGAACACCAACCTCACAATCAACATTTTCATGTGCAGTTTTAAAATCAGTATTGACATTCACAAGAACACCAGCATCAGCATTCAAAGTAATTGGCAAATCAGCATGAGCATTTTCAGAACCCATTGTCATAAAAACCTTAGTTTTGCAAATAGCATCATTATTTGGAATCATCTTTGCTTTAAACCAAACTTCATGCCTTTCCTTTTCATCCACAGGTAACAAACACAACAATGATTCGTGAATGCGTTTTGCATCATTACAATTTTCCACCAAATTTTTCAGAGCATTTTGTAACAGAGGAATATCATGTTTTAAACCGTCCATTGATTTCCTAATAGAGCTTGCATTGTCTAATTTTGCCTTTCTGTCCGCCTGTAAACCCAAAAGTTTATCAGCAAGTGCGTTTGCACGCTCATTTTGTTCAACATCACTAACAACACTACCAGGTTTACTAGCAGCTGTTTGTTTACCACGCACAGACATTGTTCAAGAGTCGCCGAGAGTTCAATAAAAAAGACAGTTCAGTGCACAAACAAATCGGCGATGCAAAAAAAATAAATAATTCCAGCCAATAACGCAAGCCGCGCAAAGTCAGTCAGTGCAAAGCGTTGCACGATTTCACAGTCAGATGTCTGCAGACAATGAATGTTGTTTTGTACCCGGGTACTGTGTGCACACAAAAATAAAAAGATCTAAATGGCCATTAAAGGTTGTAGCGCTACGATACCTATTTCGTCGGGCGCCTTTGGTCATCAGCTGATCTGGAAGCTCGAACGAAACTCCTCGCCAGTGGCTCACGAATCCAAAACGATTAATCCACACGAACAGCAGCTCTTCATGCTCCCGATTCCACAAGCGCTGAAGACCCCAAGCCAACTAATTACCAACAGTAGCGGGGTTTTGACTAATATTAAAGGAGTTCCGTGCTTATACCGAACTACTGAGGTGTAGCAAACGCGGGTGGTGGCTTGGCTGACGCGCTCGATGTTTCCTGCTGGTGCTAGCTATGTTCGTCCTCGACACTGCGGTTTCGATAAAAAACGCCTGCAAAACAGTCTTTGGTTGAATCCAGTTCGTTTCGTTTATTCCACCAATGTCCAAAACACAAAACAGTCACAAACATAGACGCTTAGCGTAGCGTTAGCATGAGCCGAAGCGGAAGCGGAAGCGGTCAAAACCCTATGCCCTTCCGGGTTGCACACCTGCCTGACAACACACCGCTCCTGACTAAGTAGCTGAGCAGCATGCGCCACCCAGTGGACAAAATTAGATTGCTCCCAAACAAAAATACATTTTGGCTCCTACAGGAGGTTTGCTGTTAGCTTCCGGAGGATGGCAGGGGAAAAAGCAACAAAAGGGAACAGATGTCCCTTCATTTTGGTCCGGGGAAGGTACCCTGCGAATCCTGCCTGCCTGCGCCTGGAGGAACACCACTTAAAATCGTGGTTTCTGAAATGGGGGAAGCACGTGAAAAAATACCTCCCAAAAAAGTGTTAAATGCACTATGCAGAAGGTGTCTCCATTGACCTTGAATGGGGAAGCCCCAGCAACTACCAAGAGGCAAAACTCAATCACGTGTGGCAAAATAGACAGGTCCCCAGCAACTACCAAGAGGCAAAACTCGCTACGTCTGAAAGTTGGACTCTGAACTGGAGGCATGGTACTACCAGAGTGAAGCTGAAATTATTCTAAGTCCCACCAGAGGCATGGTACTAACAGGAGTGAAGCTTAAATTTTTCTAAGTCCCACCAGAGGCATGGTACTACCAGAGTGAAGCAGAAATTTTTCTAAGTCCCACCAGAGGCATGGTACTACCAGGAGTGAAGCTTAAATTTTGTTGGACTTTGTCATTTTTCACAGGGGTCCATGTGTTGCTCTACTCTGCCCCAGAACAGAGCCTTATTGGTGGGTCCAACGCCCGGCCTTTTGACCCCTGGTTCTATGTGGTTCCAGGGGTCCAGATGCCCTGCCTTTTTACCCCCAGAACCGGGCCTTCTGGGCGGGTTACATCCTGGCCATTAGACCCCTGGTTCCTGGAGGTCCTGTCGCCTGTCACTGAAAATGAGGCGTGTACTCATTGAATTTTGAATCCTGTAGGCGGGGACCATGGGAATCGGTTTGTGGGTGGGGTACAACTGGTGTTGGCAGAGGAAGGACGAGGTTGAGTGAAGATGGCGAAAAAGCGGAGATGTAGCGAACTGAGGCAGCTGGCGGTGGAAGAAAGCAGGTTTAGGAGTATTTCAGGAGATACTGCGGCAGGTGAGGGGGAAAGAGAAGGGAGTAGGTCGGAGATACCCAGCAAAGAAGAAGGGCAGAGGGAGCGGGTGTGGTGCGCACCATGTGCCTTCGAAGGACCGAGGGCACCAGCATGGCCCAGGTGAATCCGGTTCAGAGGGTCCCAGTGAACCAGACCCGGATACGTCAGACGAATGGCTGCCGTCTGGTTCGTCTGACACCAACACAGCCTCATCGCCGGATCGGGAGCCAGATCGCTCCGATAATGGACGTGACAGAGGTAAGAATTAACCCCCATTCAGTCCTTGTTACATGAACACCATTTTCCTCCAGTTGTATTATGGGCACCTGTTGCTAATCATTATGGTAATTATGTGTTACAGGTGGTGGGTCCAGCAGGGCCCCCATCCCTTCTCTTGGTGGAGGACAAAGAAAGAAAGGTAAAAGGTTATATAAAGGTTATAAATGTTTTATTCCCTCTTCAATATCATAAAGAATGAAATGATTTATTGTCCTATACGTGTACATCATGTACAGGTGTATCAGCTAGGGGCTGGGACCAGGACCAGGACCAGGGCTGGTGTCAAGCCGGCTGGGAACCCCTGGGGTTGGCGTTTACTGCAACACCGGGCCCTCAGAACGCTGCGGCGGACTTAGACTCCAATGAGCCAGCCGATTACCTAGACCTGTTTGTGACAGATGAGCTGCTGCAGCATATTCGCGCTCAGACCAACTTGTATGCTCGTCAGTACTTTGAAGCCAACCCTGAGGCGCTACCACACAGCAGAGGTAATGCCTGGAAGCCAGTGTCAGTCCCAGAACTGAAAACATTCTTTGCACTGAGTTTCCTCACTGGCTACATCAAAAAGCCAAGCCTTGACTTATACTGGAGTGTAGAGGAAATAGATGCAACACCATATTTCAGCCAGACAATGTCCAGGAACAGATTTCAAATTATATGACGGTTCCTCCATTTCAATAACAATGCCACACAAAATACTGCTGATAAAATGTACAAAGTCCGCCCAGTGTTAGATTATCTTGTTGGGAAATGCAAAGAACTGTACCAGCCAGGAAAAAACATTTGCATTGATGAGGGCATGATGCAGTGGCGGGGGCGCCTATCGTTCTGAGTGTATAACCCACAAAAGCCGGTGAAGTATGGTATAAAATCGTACATTCTGTGTGACTCTGCGACAGGGTACTGCTTCAACTTGCGGCCTTATGTGGGTGAAGGTAGTACTCTGCCAGAGATAGTGTTCTCTCTGCTTGATCGTCACCAGGGTCATGGTTATACTGTCTACATGGACAATTTCTATAATTCTGTGTCCCTGTGTGAACGCTTACTGAGAGCACAGACAAACGTCTGTGGAACCCTCAGGAAAAACAGGGGAGAGCCATTGATCATCCGGGATATCAAAAAGTCTGACCTGGGGGCAGGGGAACGAATTGTGCGGCACAATGGGCGCATGATGGTGGTAGTTTGGCAGGACAAACGAATCGTGAAGATGGTGACAACCTGCCACCAAGACAGAATGGAAGGGGTTGATGTGTGGCAGAGGGGGCAGAGACATAAAGTGACCCAGTTTAAACCAGCGTGTGTGATCGCCTACAACTCCAACATGAATGGCGTGGATAAACTGGACCAGAATGTGGCCTACTACCCCTTCATAAGGAGGTCCCTAAACTGGTCAAAGACGTTTGTGGCTTACATGTTCCAAATTGCCATGTTTAACGCATATGTTCTTTATAGGGCCAGAAATCCACAACAATGTAAGTCACTTTTGGAGTTCACACGCAGGGTCGTGAGGATGTGGTCAGGGAAGCAGCATGGGGTGCTGGAGGCGGAGACGGCCCAGGCAGACGAAGCACACAATCCCAGAGCACCGTACAACATGGACCCTGAAAGTAGGCTGGATGGCAACATGGCGAGGCACAGGCTGGAAAAGCTGATGCCCACCCCCAACAAGACCAGGCCAACACGGAGGTGTCGTGTCTGTGCGCGCAGCGGCCGCCGCAGTGAGACCAGGATGTGGTGTGTTTCCTGCCGTGTGGCGTTACATGCAGGACATTGTTTTACAGCATATCACACACAGAGAAATAATACACTGATTAGGGCATGTTTATGAATAAATGACTGTTTTTCTATCAAACACCTTGTTTTATGTGTTGTTTTCGTTGTTTCATAGAAGTCTACACTTTCTGTGTTCATAAAGTCATAAAACTCAATATTCTTTGGTTCTAAAAAAATCACTCAAGATTCTCCAGAACTGCTGGCACTGTGAGGCTGGCTGTTCAGAAAATAGTGAATGAGTTAAAAACACTGTCTGATTGTTTACATAACAAACCAAAATGTCACTTGTGCCTTTTGGGAAATTTTGTTGCTAAGTGCATTTTGGGAATGTGATCACGTGAAAGAGACTTCTCCCAAGTTTGGCAAACAAATGATCCAGATCACTGTTGTTTTGAATAAGCACAGTCACAAGGTCTGGGCTTGGAAGACCAAGAGATGATATAATTATTTAAGGCAGATTTGAGAGAAAGATTTGGACTGTACTTTGGACAAAGAAAGGTAGAAGAGGATTATTTTGAACAGTGAAAATTATGTTACAGAAGCTAGGAGCAAATGTATTCAATATAAAATAATACATAGGTATTACTATATTCCTACTAGACTTAATAAAGTTAAGTAAATTAAAGATGACCTATGCTGGAAATGCAAGGCAGAACATGGTATATATACTTGCATCTTGTCAGAAATTACATCAAACTTACCATAGAATTACCACTTTACTGATTATGTTACAAAGGTTTTATTACCATTCAATTAGATACCATAGAATTACTACCTTATTAGCAATCTGTAATGTAAAGTGTTACTGAATGATCTGTTCTCATAGACTGATGCCATGTCCACACTTGCACTGATGTTTTTCTAAACAGATATTTTTCATGCTCTGTATTTATTCATCTATTTACCATTAAGTGGTTGTGGAAATGTATTTAAAACATGATGTGAATTTGTTTGTAACACCAGTCCAGTTAGTTTCCTAAAGGTATCGGTGCTGATCTCAATCTATTGTAGGTCATACACTGGTTTATATACCTGGATTTGATGTTTCAAGTGCAGCATCATTACACAAACCAATAATAGACGTGGGTAAAATGAAGTGTAACATCATTGTTTTCCAGTGGATTTTCCAGCAGCTGGATACACACAAACTAAAGTTTTTAAATTCACTTGGGAAAGTGTTTTTAAAAATAGTTGTTTTTGTCACTTACAACACAGTTGTTGAGGCACAAAAGGTAGAAAAAACAATATTAGCTTTGCAAAACATCCATATTATGCCCCATCCACGAGGATGGGGTATGAATTACATATTTCTTTCCAAATGAAGCCTCTTCCCTCTCATTCATGTCAGATAAGATTATTAAGATTATTATTCTAGGTTCCAGGATTCGTTGGACATGTACTGAAGACATATAGAGAATGAATATAATTTGCATATTTTACTGCAGGTTGTAGCACACAATCCCGGTTTCCACTCAACTGAATTAATGACTGAATGATAATAATGATAGTAATGATGAAAGACTCAGGTTCAGATGCATGATCCAAAGAAAAATCTACTTCTTTTGTTGGAAGGAGAACATTGTTGAAGTTACCAACACATTTTAGATATGAGAAAGTATTGAAAGCTGACTTTGAGGAAGAGGTCACAGTGAAATATCTGTCATCCATGAAAAAAAAAAACAAGGCAAATCAGCCCCCACCCCCCCTTCACTTCTGTGAGCAGTAGCCTGATCCCCCCCCCGGTTTGTGGCATGTAAACGCAAGTGACACCAATCGACACCCAGGAAGATATATTATTATGGCCGTGAAGTGACCCACCAGTTGCTGATCTGACACTCAAATGTCACTGTCTACTATCAGACTTGAATGCACGAAAAGCAAACAAACCAAAAATGAAAAGGGTCTAAAAGTGAAGTGATAAAGCTGAACAGTGGACGACTGAAATAGTAATGTAGCCTACAGATTGGTGCAATGTTAAGTTGAAGGTGAATCATACGTTCCACCTGTTAAGTCAGTGCATTACGGACCTTGCTTAACTTGTGCGAATGCACTGTAATAATAGCCTCGATGTCAACTGGACAGAAACAATGACATACATGTCCACAAGTTTCTGGGGGGACTGAAGTTGTTAGCGGCATGTCGCACAGTTGTGATGTTGTCATAGAGACCTTGTTAAAGTCCATAACAGCAGTTAGTTGGTAACATCACAGCTAGCCAAATCAGGGAGTGGGACATAAGCAATGTGCACAGCAATGCTCAGATTGGCAAGGTTAGAAAGAACATTGAAATTTGTTTAATATCTTTGTTGTTGTATGTCGTAATGATGTGAAAGTTTGCACTGCAATCCACCATAATACTTGAAAGTCACCCTCCAGATTTTCGTTCATTTGGTGGAGTTGTGCAGGTAATCGGCATTCCACAGACAAACAGGACACACTACAGAGATTTGTTGAATTATAGATGGATATATTTGTTTCATACTGCAAAGAATCTTACATAAAAATTTTAGAAGCTTGAAGAGATAAAAACACTTTCACTACCTTTCCTCCAGTGCTCACCATATTCACCTTGCCTGCACCGTGCAGTTGCAAGTTGTTGCTGATCTTCAGTATTTAAGCAATGCAGCTTGCAGTTGCCGGTTCAGTACCATTCAGTTTGTCACCTCCATAACCTGGACACTCTGTCTTTTCCCCCAATCACCATAACCTGGACATTTCTTTCATCACCATGGACTCTGGTTCATCACCCCCCAGGTTTTGTTTGGTCTTGTTTCTGTTTTATCTCTGTCTTTGCCTGCTTTTTGTTCTGTTTGTTATTAAATTATTTTTCCCTTCAACACTGAGCATCTGAGTCCTCTCTCTCTATGACAAACAACTTCTTGCTTTGCTTACATATGTAAGCAGATGCACATAAGTACTGCTCCAATATGGTGGCCAGATACACGTATACAACATTAAGGAATATGACACATGGAATCTACCCTTTCTATATCTATAAGTATGATGATGAACAGGAAGTGTGCTGGAAGAGGGAAACATCTAAAAGGAGAACCGGAGTTTGACACCTGTGCACGAAAGGTATGTGTGTGTAAAAATGTGTGCAAACGTATTGAACATGCATAACTGATTTAGTAACATGCTAACTAAGCACACGAAGGGTTGTTTCTTTCAAAGGTGCAAAAAAGCACATCTGCATCCAATTAGTATGTTTGACACAATGAATGTGCAATAAGGGGAATTTACACACAATTGTATATGTGCTAGGAGGAGAAAATACAAATATATTAATTTATCCTATGTAAAGTAATTTATTTCAATGTCGAATGTACTAACTGGATACAGCTGTGCTATATTGCACCTTTGAAAGAAGCAGGCCGTAGTGTGCGCTGTTAGTAAATCGGTTTGTCCATATGTATATTTCCATGTGCTATGAGTTTGCATACGTGTTAATATATGCAAACCTTTTGTAGATCTGGCCATAAATAGTGACAAAAAGTAACTTGAACAACTGTGAATGCTGATCTGACATGCCTTGCTCAGCGTTCAGTAGGGACTTGACTTGACGAGATTTTCACCATAGCAACATAGGACTTTATAAATAGGAAACTCAAGACTTAATTGTTGCTTGCACACATCTCAATTCATTAGTGCAAAATCACCTCAAAAGAACTGTTTTGTTTTTTCTTAACTTAAAATATGCTGTCTACATTTACAACTTACGAAATATCTCTACATAAGAGATACTTCTACCAAAGCCTAAACACAACTATAGTACAAAATCTGTCAGACTGATTAAACATGACCTTTTCTTATCAGTGTTAGAGAGCTTTAATATCACACTCTGTTAAGAAAATAAATCTACTGAACTTTGTGCTGAAGTTTAATTTTGAGTTGTGAATAAAATGTACTCTTACACTTTGAAAATTTGGAAAAAATGTATTAGTAATAATTTTAGAGGAAGAAGGTGAACTTCTGATTATCAAAAAGAGGAAGATTATTGGGGCCATTTTCAGAAATGAAAAGCTTTACACAGTGACATGAAAATGTCAAGGTGGTTAATGCACTTACACAAAGGAGAGATTGCACTATGCTTAAAGTTCGTGAAGTCTGTACATAACTCAAATGCATGACGTAGACACCAGGACTAGGGTACAAAAGTGTTTATCAATACAAGGTCAAAAATACACAAAGTAATGATATCTTTGGTTGCAGGGTCTGACCTCCAGACAGGAGAATACCGAGCTTGAACAAGTTGGCAGCAAGCATCCAGAACCTGGTAGGTCAGAGTACAGTCCAGTCATACACGGAAAAACAATAACAATGTTGACAGTGCATAGGGAGAATGCAACACTCTGTGTATCGTAGGCAGGTGATGGTCGAAGCAGATGGAAGCTTAGCAGAGGTACAGACAAAGGCAAGGCAGGCTCAGGAAGAAAAGGTCGTTGACAGGCGGGCAGATGGAAAAATAGTGATAGGTAAACTCTCTGGGATCGATTATAACCTGGAATGAAGTAGATACTTTTATACTACTATATACTTATATACTTTTATGTTAGATACCACTCACTTCCTTTCTTATATGATACTGAGTAAAATTCAGGATGGTATCGGCGTACAAACTCTGGCAAAAACATAACCTCTTTGGTGGACCTCTCTTCATTCAAAGCGGGGAGGTCTGTCTTGGTAGAGGTTTGCGCTCTCAGAGTGTGTTTCTCATTTTTTTTGTTTTCTTTTCAAATTCTTGTTCACTTTAATGCCTGATATAAAAATAGCTCAAAGTGGTAGATGAT
The DNA here is from genome assembly GCA_020466265.1 of Siphamia tubifer. NCBI lineage: Eukaryota > Metazoa > Chordata > Actinopteri > Kurtiformes > Apogonidae > Siphamia > Siphamia tubifer. The sequence goes on from CM035803.1 coordinate 10,828,159, forward strand.
AGCACAATTTTCCATGTTTATTAGATAACAACCAAAATCACTATTTTTACATCAATGTACAGTATAAGGCATTGTACTGACAAAAACAATGCTTTTATTCATTCCATGTTTTCTTTTCTGTCTTAGTCATATGATACAGTACAGGAGTTAGTACTGGATTTTTATAACCATAGTGTTTTCCATGACTGTACATTATCTACAAATGTACTGTTGGAGCTGGGGTATTACTTTCTGGTGGATATGCACTATAAGGACTGGAGGTATATATGTGGTGCAATTCATGAGTTCCTTAATATACCGCATTCATTAATTTTCTGAACCTGCTTTATCCTCACCAGGGTCACAGGTGTCATTGGCCTAATTACAACACTGACAAACAATCACTATCATATTCACACCTATTTAAATTAACCAATTATCCTTTCAGGGCCTATTTTTTTGATGGTGGGATGAAGCCAGAGTACCTGGGGAGACTATTTGAACTCAACACAGAAAGATTCCCACCTTCATCTACAACTGTTAGAATCAAACCCAGGACCTTCTTACTATGAAGCACGAGTCTTATCCACTGCACCACCATGTCGCCAATGCAATAACTGCAACTGGTGTGAAAATGGAAGGAAAAGTTGACATCTGTTCAACTCCTGGCTCCCATGCATTTCTTTAACTGCAGTGGTGATGTTTGATACCACTGATTTTTTTTCCTGATCCAATACTGAGTACAATTCAGGCTAGTATTGGCAATACCAATACCAATATTTTCTGCAACTATGCTTAATATGTCTTTTACATAAAAAAAAAAAAAAATAGTATTTCAAATCACAGCTTCCTTAACTCACTCACTGCCATTGACGTATATATACGTCAATTGAAATACTTACGGTCACTGCCATCGACGCATATATACGTCAATCACGGGCGAGGGGCGGGGAGCGGTCTCGCGCAGCCTGTCACTGAAAATCAGACTGGTTTCCAAGTGCTCCGCTATTTTAGATCCTCCTGAGCAGATTGGACCCCTAAATTGTCCCGGAACAATGGTGTAAAGCCCAGGTAAATTAAACCGCTCATAATGCTCTTTTTATGGGGCAGAATAACAGAGCATGCGCCCCCTCTAAACGGACCGGGGATCAGCGGTCTGAAGCCGCGCGTTTAATCCGCTCATAATGCTCTGTTTATGGGCAGAATAACAGAGCATGCGCCCCCTCTAAACGGACCGGGGATCAGCGGTCTGAAGCCGCGCGTTTAATCCGCTCATAATGCTCTTTTTATGGGGCAGAATAACGGAGCATGTGTCCCCTCTCAACGGACCGGGGATCAGTGGTCTGAAGCCGCGCGTTTAATCCGCCCATAACGTTCTGGTCTGGGGCTGCATATGAAGGTATAATCATATTTATATAATATAAAGGTATAAGTCCAGTGTGGTTTTGTAGTACCATGCCTCCATAAAAATATTTCTAAGTCCACACTGGAGCACCACCAGTTAAAACTCTCGTTCCTTGTAACGTGGATGTACTTGAAAAAATACCTCCCAGAAAAGTGCTAAATGCACTATGCAGAAGGTGTCCCCGTTGACTTTGAATGGGGATGCCCTAGTAACTCCTAAAGAGCAAAATCCGTTTACGTGTGGCAAAGTGTGGACTTAGAAATATTTTTATAGAGGCATGGTACTACCCGGGTGAAGCTGTGGACTTAGAAATATTTTTATAGAGGCATGGTACTACCCGGGTGAAGAAACAAATAATGAGCCACATACTGCCATATTGTCCATATCATAGTTTTAATGAGCTTGGCCTACTCACTTAACCCTATCAAGATGATGTGCTTCTCTGGTGACAGCAGACTGAACTGCCATCAGTGACAATTAGCTAATTGGAATGGATTAGTCCACAGTGCTTATTGTTCTTAGGGTCAATGGCACTACCCGGGTGAAGCTGTGGACTTAGAAATATTTTTATAGAGGCATGGTACTACCCGGGTGAAGCTGTGGACTTAGAAATTTTTTTATAGAGGCATGGTACTACCCGGGTGAAGCTGAAATTTTTCTAAGTCCACACTTTGCCACACGTAAACGGATTTTGCTCTTTGGTAGTTGCTAGGGCATCCCTATTCAAAGTCAACGGAGACACCTTCTGCATAGTGCATTTAGCACTTTTCTGGGAGGTATTTTTTCAAGTACATCCACGTTACAAGGAACGAGAGTTTTAACTGGTGGTTCTCCAGTGTAATAAGAGGCCAGCTTCGGAGGGTGCGTTACCCGTGCAAAGACAGAGGGACATTGGATCCCTTTATTGGATTTATGCCCTCCGAACCTCCAGATCGAAAGGCATTTATGAAGCCCCGCCTCTGAAGGGCCTATGCTCTCCGTTTGTCGGTTCTAACCCGGCGGCGGGTTGCGGTCCCGGTCACAGCGGCCAGAGCTGACGCGGGTCCGTTATAAATAACTATGTTTCTCTTATCCTTGTTCACACACGGCAGTGGGCGCGGTTACAGCTCCGGCAGCGGAGCGCTGGCCCCAGCGGCTGTGTATAACCCCGGGGTGCGCGCTGCTCGCGCGGTGCGCTCTGAGGGGGCGGTGTGTTCCTTTTCCCTGGCCCCCGCCCAGGTCTGTCGCCCTAACCGAGGAGGCCCCTTTCCCGTCCCGCCCTACTAAAGGGCTCACAGGGGGGGGTTGGGGATGCCCTCCTCGGGACCGGCGACTCTCCTGGGGGCCTTGGATCGCCTCCTCCGCCCCCTCGGATCACCGCACTGCCGCAGGTGGGCTCCACCTTCGGGGCTATCCTAGTTGATCCTCCAGTATAGCAGCATATGCTTGTCCCACATATTAAACCGCTGGAAGGTCGGTACAGTGAAACTACGAATGGCTCATTAAATCAGTTATGGTTCCTTTGTTCGGTGAGGTGAGTCCCGAGCAGGCGGGGCTCTCTCTTCATGCGTCCGGCTCTGCCGGTTCTGACCCCACATTGGCAGGTGGGGAGTTTGACTGGGGCGGTACGAAGGGAACGTGAGCTGGGGTCTCAGACCATCGTGAGAGGCTCAGGGAGAACAGACACTCCCGTAGAGCAGAAGGGAACGTGAGCTGGGGTCTCAGACCATCGTGAGAGGCTCAGGGAGAACAGACACTCCCGTAGAGCAGAAGGGAACGTGAGCTGGGGTCTCAGACCATCGTGAGAGACTCAGGGAGAACAGACACTCCCGTGGAGCAGAAGGGAACGTGAGCAGCACAGGGAGAACAGACACTCCCGTAGAGCAGAAGGGAACGTGAGCGGCACAGGGAGAACAGACACTCCCGTAGAGCAGAAGGGAACGTGAGCGGCTCAGGGAGAACAGACACTCCCGTAGAGCAAAAGGGAACGTGAGCTGGGTAAACGGCCTCCACCTTGGTTTTGTAGTACCAAGGGTTTTTTTTTTTTTTTTTGGACTTAGAAAAAATTCCAAAAAGTAAAAAAAACCCTTGGTACTACAAATGGAAAGATAGACATATTTCTAAGTCCACGTTGAACTTAGAAAAAATTCCAAAAAGTAAAAAAAACCCTTGGTACTACAAATGGAAAGATAGAAATATTTCTAAGTCCACGTTGGACTGAAATTTTTTTATCCTACCCCTGGTTCTATGGTGCTCCAGGTCCCCAGCAACTACCAAGAGGCAAAACTCGCTACGTGTGAAAGTGGGACTTTGTCATTTTTCTAAACTGGAGGCTTGGTACTACCGGGGTGAAGCAAGTCCGATTGGAGGTTTGCTGTTAGCTTCCGGAGGATGGCAGGGGAAAAAGCAACAAAAGGGAACAGATGTCCCTTCATTTTGGTCCGGGGAAGGTACCCTGCGAATCCTGCCTGCCTGCGCCTGGAGGAACACCACTTAAAATCGTGGTTTCTGAAATGGGGGAAGCACGTGAAAAAATACCTCCCAAAAAAGTGTTAAATGCACTATGCAGAAGGTGTCTCCATTGACCTTGAATGGGGAGGCCCCAGCAACTACCAAGAAGCAAAACTCAATCACGTCTGGCAAAATAGACAGGTCCCCAGCAACTACCAAGAGGCAAAACTCGCTACGTCTGAAAGTTGGACTCTGAACTGGAGGCATGGTACTACCAGAGTGAAGCTGAAATTATTCTAAGTCCCACCAGAGGCATGGTACTAACAGGAGTGAAGCTTAAATTTTTCTAAGTCCCACCAGAGACATAAGAGAGAGAGACATAAAGAGACATAAAGTGACCCAGTTTAAACCAGCGTGTGTGATCGCCTACAACTCCAACATGAATGGCGTGGATAAACTGGACCAGAATGTGGCCTACTACCCCTTCATAAGGAGGTCCCTAAACTGGTCAAAGAAGTTTGTGGCTTACATGTTCCAAATTGCCATGTTTAACGCATATGTTCTTTATAGGGCCAGAAATCCACAACAATGTAAGTCACTTTTGGAGTTCACACGCAGGGTCGTGAGGATGTGGTCAGGGAAGCAGCATGGGGTGCTGGAGGCGGAGACGGCCCAGGCAGACGAAGCACACAATCCCAGAGCACCGTACAACATAGACCCTGAAAGTAGGCTGGATGGCAACATGGCGAGGCACAGGCTGGAAAAGCTGATGCCCACCCCCAACAAGACCAGGCCAACACGGAGGTGTCGTGTCTGTGCGCGCAGCGGCCGCCGCAGTGAGACCAGGATGTGGTGTGTTTCCTGCCGTGTGGCGTTACATGCAGGACATTGTTTTACAGCATATCACACACAGAGAAATAGTACACTGATTAGGGCATGTTTATGAATAAATGACTGTTTTTCTATCAAACACCTTGTTTTATGTGTTGTTTTTGTTGTTTCATAGAAGTCTACACTTTCTGTGTTCATAAAGTCATAAAACTCAATATTCTTTGGTTCTAAAAAAATCACTCAAGATTCTCCAGAACTGCTGGCACTGTGAGGCTGGCTGTTCAGAAAATAGCTGGCAGTGAATGAGTTAAGAGTACAAGTTTGTTTATTTTAAACTAAAGAGGTAGAAAATAGAAACAGACAATCGAAAAACAAGAGGACACAATCATGCAAAATATGTGAAAATACTTTCCAACTCTGAGAAAAAAAAGAAAATGCGTACAATTATAAAAACATTCAAAAACATTATTGCCAAATTAAGCATTAAGAACTACTATAAAGATGAAAACTTGCATCTTCGTCATTGTTACATAAACATGTTAACTTGAAAATACTGAACATTTCAATAACTCATCATCCAACATTACACTGTTCAGGAACAAGATCATATTTACAGTTTTCTCTTTAGTCTGTTTGTTTTTTTTGCTCAGAACCTCTCCTGTCTTTGAAAACACTCTGCTCCGCTGATACATGACACACTTACCCAGGCGGAAGAAAAAGTAGTCCCACCAACCACCTGTCATTTAGACAACATCTAAATAGTTTAGTTCCTTCCCACCAATGTTCCTCTTAATGATAGACCTTACCTCAAATGAATTAAGTATCAAGAGTATCCATATTTTGAAATGACAACAGATTCAAGAACAGAAAAATCCGGTATCAGTATCAGTATCAATCCACCCATCACTACTGCAGAGTTTACAAAATGTTCTCAACATCTAACCTATATTCACCAGGGTACCACCATATGCTGGGCCCCATGAATTGGCCATATTTACCAACCCTTTCCAGCACCCCAGATGACAGGCTTCTTGAAAGTGTAAAGATTCCAGGATGTTTATGCAAAAGAATATTTAACTGCTTTGTAGAAACACTACATCATATCTGCACACTTTTGATAAAAGTCCCTCTAACCTTGGACCAGACCTTATACTAAGACATGTGAGTCATGTTAATGTGAGCTGTGGCAACGTCTTGACATACACTATCTAAAGCTGTGAACTTTAACAAATTGAGAACTACCCTCAGACCTGCCAGATGGAGAACGCTGTCAGCTGTTCAGTGCCAGATCACAGCAATCATTTAAATGTCAGTGTCACCATGTGTCCCCTACTTTCATTTGTTCTTTATGAAATATTGATTACAGCTGTGTATTTCTTGTGATGGTTTGATATTTAGATTGTATTATAAGAAACCACCAAGGCCATCTAGACAAATATATTGTGACAAGAATGTTTGCGAGTTCAAAGCAAGAAGCTTGAAGAAAAAAGGAGACAGGAGTGCATTCGCCCTTCATAATCATTAGTAGCAGTGTCTAATATGCTGCAAATTGTCCAATGATGCGTATAATTGAGACTGTCTGTACACTCAGACCTGCAGCTCAGACTGACGAAAGTTGAGTTTATAGCAGTGATGTTGTGGGCTGGTGGATCCTGTTAAATATGCATCATGCTTCATTGGACACTGGTATGCTGTCAGACGGAGAACTCCACTCAGCCATTTGTTAAATCTTTGAACAGAAGGTCAAAACTCTTGAATAAAACTGAGCAGATGTGATGGTGATTCATGATTTCGATCAAAGATTGAGTATGTATGCATGCATATGCTTTTAGTTAAAATGTATACACCACTAGATGAATCATGAACTTTTATCTCTGTGTTTGAAGTAAATGGTCTGCACTTATATAGTTTTTTTCCACCTTCAAGGTGCTCAAAGCGCTTTACATTAGCTTCACATTCACCCATTCACTACTAAGGTTTCAGGGTTCAGTGTCTTACCCAAGGACACTTTGACATGTGGACAGCCAGAGCCGGGACGCGAAAAGCCAACCTCTCGGCTCTCTGAAAAGTAACCAAGAGTTGATAGATTGTGTGGTGACATCATACATAACCACACCCATATAGCATGTGATGTAATCACATGGTCAGGCAAAATTGTAATTTTTTAGTGGTTCACCATATTTCACCATCAGATGACACTGTTTCATCACTTTTCAGTTGGTTTGGTTTGATCTGACAAGAAATTTTAATTTGTATGGCTAGGGTTGGATACAGAAAGTCGATATAGATATGGAACTGGGGTAGTACTACCATTTACGGTAGTAACCAGACCAAAATCTAATGTGAATTCCGTACCATATTTCGGTAACACACATATATGTTTAATTACTCCGTCTGTCCACTGTTAACAGAAGCGTGTAACACAGCAGTGCAGACAACATTGACATGTCAAAGGTGAAAAGGTTGAATGTGCGGTTTGTTACAGTTCCATATGCTACAGGTGTCTAAATACATTTACATGAAAAGGTGGAAATACATCTAATTTAATGAAGCACTTGGTGACACACGGTGTTTACCTTAAAGCAGAAGCTGAAAGCTTTGAAAGCTAAGTAGCCTAGTGCTGAGCTAATATCACATTTGAAAAGGAAAAACCCAGTGTGGGAATGATGGACCCAAGAGATAAAGCTTCAGATCAGCTACTGAGGAGATACTGGACCATGGCAGTGATGTGAGTAACTTTAAAGCTGACCACAAATATTGCCAATTAACTGATACATGTGAATTCCTCAGCTAGTGACATGGTATGTGGTGTAATAATAATAATAATAATAATAATAATATGTTATTATTATTGTTAACTCACTCACTGCCATTGACGTATATATACGTCAATTGAAATACTTACGCTCACTGCCATCGACGCATATATACGTCAATCACGGGCGAGGGGCGGGGAGCGGTCTCGCGCAGCCTGTCACTGAAAATCAGACTGGTTTCCAAGTGCTCCGCTATTTTAGATCCTCCTGAGCAGATTGGACCCCTAAAATGTCCCGGAACCATGGTGTAAAGCCCAGGTAAATTAAACCGCTCATAATGCTCTTTTTATGGGGCAGAATAACAGAGCATGCGCCCCCTCTAAACGGACCGGGGATCAGCGGTCTGAAGCCGCGCGTTTAATCCGCTCATAATGCTCTGTTTATGGGCAGAATAACAGAGCATGCGCCCCCTCTAAACGGACCGGGGATCAGTGGTCTGAAGCCGCGCGTTTAATCCGCTCATAATGCTCTGTTTATGGGCAGAATAACAGAGCATGCGCCCCCTCTAAACGGACCGGGGATCAGCGGTCTGAAGCCGCGCGTTTAATCCGACCATAACGCTCTGCTCTGGGGCTGCATATGAAGGCATAATCATATTTATATAATATAAAGGTATAAGTCCAGTGTGGTTTTGTAGTACCATGCCTCCATAAAAATATTTCTAAGTCCACACTGGAGCACCACCAGTTAAAACTCTCGTTCCTTGTAACGTGGATGTACTTGAAAAAATACCTCCCAGAAAAGCGCTAAATGCACTATGCAGGCGGTGTCCCCGTTGACTTTGAATGGGGATGCCCTAGCAACTACCAAAGAGCAAAATCCGTTTACGTGTGGCAAAGTGTGGACTTTTTATAGAGGCATGGTACTACCCGGGTGAAGCTGAAATATTTCTAAGTCCACACTTTGCCACACGTAAACGGATTTTGCTCTTTGGTAGTTGCTAGGGCATCCCTATTCAAAGTCAACGGAGACACCTTCTGCATAGTGCATTTAGCACTTTTCTGGGAGGTATTTTTTCAAGTACATCCACGTTACAAGGAACGAGAGTTTTAACTGGTGGTGCTCCAGTGTAATAAGAGGCCAGCTTCGGAGGGTGCGTTACCCGTGCAAAGATAGAGGGACATCGGATCCCTTTATTGGATTTATGCCCTCCGAACCTCCAGATCGAAAGGCATTTATGAAGCCCCGCCTCTGAAGGGCCTATGCTCTCCGTTTGTCGGTTCAGCGGTAGGTTCCTTCAACATTGCGGGCTGGTACACGTTAGGTATTCGGGAGGGGAGGACAGGGCTCCGGCCTCCAGGAGAGGATGCGGGACAGAGATGCGCTGTCTCCCTCAGTGGCTCTCCAACGGTATCCGCGAGTGCCAGGCGGTGCCTGGGGTCCGTCTAACCCGGCGGCGGGTTGCGGTCCCGGTCACGGCGGCCAGAGCTGACGCGGGTCCGTTATAAATAACTATGTTTCTCTTATCCTTGTTCACACACGGCAGTGGGCGCGGTTACAGCTCCGGCGGCGGAGCGCTGGCCCCAGCGGCTGTGTATAACCCCGGGGTGCGCGCTGCTCGCGCGGTGCGCTCTGAGGGGGCGGTGTGTTCCTTTTCCCTGGCCCCCGCCCAGGTCTGTCGCCCTAACCGAGGAGGCCCCTTTCCCGTCCCGCCCTACTAAAGGGGTCCACTTTGGACTTAGAAAAATTCCAAAAAATAAAAAAAACCCTTGGTACTACAAATGGAAAGATAGAAAATTTTCTAAGTCCACTTTGGACTTAGAAAAATTCCAAAAAATAAAAAAAACCCTTGGTACTACAAAGATAAAGATAGAAAATTTTCTAAGTCCACGTTGGACTTAGAAAAATTTCTGATATTTTTTCGTTTTGTAGTACCAAGGCTCTGGTTGACTTACGGCGCCGGTTGAAGGGGTTTAGCCCGAGGAGGGGGCTTAAGTTTGGGGTACCAGGGACCGACTGGGGCGGTCGGTCCCTGGAGGTCCTGTAAGGGCCGGGTGTGTCTAGATTGTGGCCGGGGATAGGGAGCCTTTTTTCGGGTATAGGTCCCAGGGTTAGACCCCTGGTTCTATGGGGCTCCAGGGGTCCACGTGCCCGGCTACTCTGCCCCAGAATGGGGCCTTGAGGCTGGGTATAAAGCCTGGCCTCCTGAGCCCTGGTTCTATGGGGCTCCAGGGGTCCACGTGACCGGCTAGTGTGCCCCAGAATGGGGCCTTGAGGCTGGGTATAAAGCCTGGCCTCCTGAGCCCTGATTCTATGGGGCTCCAGGGGTCCACGTGACCGGCTACTGTGCCCCAGAATGGGGCCTTCAGGCTGGGTCAAGGCCCAGCCTTATTACCCCTGGTTCTACGGGGCTCCAGGGGTCCACGTGCCCGGCTACTGTGCCCCAGAATGGGGCCTTCAGGCTGGGTCAAGGCCCAGCCCTATTACCCCTGGTTCTACGGGGCTCCAGGGGTCCACGTGCCCTTCTCCTCTGCCCCAAAATGGGGCCTTCAGGCTGGGTCAAGGCCCGACCTTTTTACCCCTGGTTCTATGGGGCTCCAGGGGTCCACGTGCCCTTCTCCTCTGCCCCAGAATGGGGCCTTCAGGCTGGGTAAAGGCCCAGCCTTATTACCCCTGGTTCTATGGGGCTCCAGGGGTCCACGTGCCCTTCTCCTCTGCCCCAGAATGGGGCCTTCAGGCTGGGTCAAGGCCCAGCCTTATTACCCCTGGTTCTACGGGGCTCCAGGGGTCCACGTGCCCGGCTACTGTGCCCCAGAATGGGGCCTTAAGGCTGGGTTTAAAGCCTGGCCTTTTTACCCCTGGTTCTACGGGGCTCCAGGGTTCCACGTGCCCGGCTACTGTGCCCCAGAATGGGGCCTTCAGGCTGGGTCAAGGCCCAGCCTTATTACCCCTGGTTCTACGGGGCTCCAGGGGTCCACGTGCCCGGCTACTGTGCCCCAGAATGGGGCCTTCAGGCTGGGTCAAGGCCCAGCCTTATTACCCCTGGTTCTACGGGGCTCCAGGGGTCCACGTGCCCGGCTACTGTGCCCCAGAATGGGGCCTTCAGGCTGGGTCAAGGCCCAGCCTTATTACCCCTGGTTCTACGGGGCTCCAGGGGTCCACGTGCCCGGCTACTGTGCCCCAGAATGGGGCCTTCAGGCTGGGTCAAGGCCCAGCCCTATTACCCCTGGTTCTACGGGGCTCCAGGGGTCCACGTGCCCGGCTACTGTGCCCCAGAATGGGGCCTTCAGGCTGGGTCTAAAGCCTGGCCTTTTTACCCCTGGTTCTATGGGGCTCCAGGGGTCCACGTGCCCTTCTCCTCTGCCCCAGAATGGGGCCTTCAGGCTGGGTCAAGGCCCGGCCTTTTTACCCCTGGTTCTATGGGGCTCCAGGGGTCCACGTGCCCGGCTCCTCTGCCCCAGAATGGGGCCTTCAGGCTGGGTCAAGGCCCGGCCTTTTTACCCCTGGTTCTATGGGGCTCCAGGTCCCCAGCAACCACCAAGAGGCAAAACTCGCTACGTGTGAAAGTGGGACTTTGTCATTTTTCTAAACTGGAGGCATGGTACTACCGGGGTGAAGCAAGTCCCATTGGAGGCTTGCTGTTAGCTTCCGGAGGATGGCAGGGGAAAAAGCAACAAAAGGGAACAGATGTCCCTTCATTTTGGTCTGGGGAAGGTACCCTGCGAATCCTGCCTGCCTGCGCCTGGAGGAACACCACTTAAAATCGTGGTTTCTGAAATGGGGGAAGCACGTGAAAAAAAACCTCCCAAGAAAGTGCTAAATGCACTATGCAGAAGGTGTCTCCATTGACTTTGAATGGGGAGGCCCCAGCAACTACCAAGAGGCAAAACTCAATCACGTCTGGCAAAATAGACAGGTCCCCAGCAACTACCAAGAGGCAAAACTCGCTACGTCTGAAAGTTGGACTTTGTCATTTTTCAGAACTGGAGGCATGGTACTACCAGAGTGAAGCTGAAATTTTTCTAAGTCCCATAGAGGCATGGTACTACCAGGAAAGAAGCTTAGATTTTTCTAAGTCCCACCAGAGGCATGGTACTACCAGGAGTGAAGCTGACATTTTTCTAAGTCCCACCAGAGGCATGGTACTACCAGGAGTGAAGCTGAAATTATTCTAAGTCCCAACAGAGGCATGGTACTACCAGGAGTGAATCTGAAATTTTTCTAAGTCCCACCAGAGGCATGGTACTACCAGAGTGAATCTGAAATTTTTCTAAGTCCCACCAGAGGCATGGTACTACCAGGAGTGAAGCTTAAATTTTTCTAAGTCCCACCAGAGGCATGGTACTACCAGAGTGAATCTGAAATTTTTCTAAGTCCCACCAGAGGCATGGTACTACCAGGAGTGAAGCTTAAATTTTTCTAAGTCCCACCAGAGGCATGGTACTACCAGGAGTGAAGCTTACATTTTTCTAAGTCCCACCAGAGGCATGGTACTACCAGAATGAAGCTGAAATTATTCTAAGTCCCACCAGAGGCATGGTACTACCAGGAGTGAAGCTGAAATTATTCTAAGTCCCACCAGAGGCATGGTACTACCAGAGTGAATCTGAAATTTTTCTAAGTCCCACCAGAGCCTTATTGGTGGGTCTAAAGCCCGGCCTTTTGACCCCTGGTTCTATGTGGTTCCAGGGGTCCAGATGCCCTGCCTTTTTACCCCCAGAACCGGGCCTTCTGGGCGGGTTACATCCTGGCCATTAGACCCCTGGTTCCTGGAGGTCCTGTCGCCTGTCACTGAAAATGAGGCGTGTACTCATTGAATTTTGAATCCTGTAGGCGGGGACCATGGGAATCGGTTTGTGGGTGGGGTACAACTGGTGTTGGCAGAGGAAGAAGGACGAGGTTGAGTGAAGATGGCGAAAAAGCGGAGATGTAGCGAACTGAGGCAGCTGGCGGTGGAAGAAAGCAGGTTTAGGAGTATTTCAGGAGATACTGCGGCAGGTGAGGGGGAAAGAGAAGGGAGAGTAGGTCGGAGATACCCAGCAAAGAAGAAGGGCAGAGGGAGCGGATGTGGTGCGCACCATGTGCCTTCGAAGGACCGAGGGCACCAGCATGGCCCAGGTGAATCCGGTTCAGAGGGTCCCAGTGAACCAGACCCGGATACGTCAGACGAATGGCTGCCGTCTGGTTCGTCTGACACCGACACAGCCTCCTCGCCGGAGCGGGAGCCAGATCGCTCCGGTAATGGACGTGACAGAGGTAAGAATTAACCCCCATTCAGTCCTTGTTACATGAACACCATTTTCCTCCAGTTGTATTATGGGCACGTGTTGCTAATCATTATGGTAATTATGTGTTACAGGTGGTGGGTCCAGCAGGGCCCCCATCCCTCCTCTTGGTGGAGGACAAAGAAAGAAAGGTGTTTCAGCTAGGGGCTGGGACCACGACCAGGACCAGGACCAGGGCTGGTGTCAAGCCGGCTGGGAACCCCTGGGGTTGACGTTTACTGCAACACCAGGCCCTCAGAACGCTGCGGCGGATTTAGACTCCAATGAGCCGGCCAATTACCTAGACCTGTTTGTGACAGATGAGCTGCTGCAGCATATTCGCGCTCAGACCAACTTGCATGCTCGTCAGTACTTTGAAGCCAACCCTGAGGCGCTACCACACAGCAGAGGTAATGCCTGGAAGCCAGTGTCAGTCCCAGAACTGAAAACATTCTTTGCACTGAGTTTTCTCACTGGCTACATCAAAAAGCCAAGCCTTGACTTATACTGGAGTGTAGAGGAAATAGATGCAACACCATATTTCAGCCAGACAATGTCCAGGAACAGATTTCAAATTATATGGCGGTTCCTCCATTTCAATAACAATGCCACACAAAATACTGCTGATAAAATGTACAAAGTCCGCCCAGTGTTAGATTATCTTGTTGGGAAATGCAAAGAACTGTACCAGCCAGGAAAAAACATTTGCATTGATGAGGGCATGATGCAGTGGCGGGGGCGCCTATCGTTCCGAGTGTATAACCCACAAAAGCCGGTGAAGTATGGTATAAAATCGTACATTCTGTGTGACTCTGCGACAGGGTACTGCTTCAACTTGCGGCCTTATGTGGGTGAAGGTAGTACTCTGCCAGAGATAGTGTTCTCTCTGCTTGATCGTCTCCAGGGTCATGGTTATACTGTCTACATGGACAATTTCTATAATTCTGTGTCCCTGTGCGAACGCTTACTGAGAGCACAGACAAACGTCTGTGGAACCCTCAGGAAAAACAGGGGAGAGCCATTGATCATCCGGGATATCAAAAAGTCTGACCTGGGGGCAGGGGAACGAATTGTGCGGCACAATGGGCGCATGATGGTGGTAGCTTGGCAGGACAAACGAATCGTGAAGATGGTGACAACCTGCCACCAAGACAGAATGGAAGGGGTTGATGTATGGCAGAGGGGGCAGAGACATAAAGTGACCCAGTTTAAACCAGTGTGTGTGATCGCCTACAACTCCAACATGAATGGCGTGGATAAACTGGACCAGAATGTGGCCTACTACCCCTTCATAAGGAGGTCCCTAAACTGGTCAAAGAAGTTTGTGGCTTACATGTTCCAAATTGCCATGTTTAACGCATATGTTCTTTATAGGGCCAGAAATCCACAACAATGTAAGTCACTTTTGGAGTTCACACGCAGGGTCGTGAGGATGTGGTCAGGGAAGCAGCATGGGGTGCTGGAGGCGGAGACGGCCCAGGCAGACGAAGCACACAATCCCAGAGCACCGTACAACATGGACCCTGAAAGTAGGCTGGATGGCAACATGGCGAGGCACAGGCTGGAAAAGCTGATGCCCACCCCCAACAAGACCAGGCCAACACGGAGGTGTCGTGTCTGTGCGCGCAGCGGCCGCCGCAGTGAGACCAGGATGTGGTGTGTTTCCTGCCGTGTGGCGTTACATGCAGGACATTGTTTTACAGCATATCACACACAGAGAAATAGTACACTGATTAGGGCATGTTTATGAATAAATGACTGTTTTTCTATCAAACACCTTGTTTTATGTGTTGTTTTTGTTGTTTCATAGAAGTCTACACTTTCTGTGTTCATAAAGTCATAAAACTCAATATTCTTTGGTTCTAAAAAAATCACTCAAGATTCTCCAAAACTGCTGGCACTGTGAGGCTGGCTGTTCAGAAAATAGCTGGCAGTGAATGAGTTAATAATAATAATAATAATAATAGGTTATTATTATTAAAAATAATAATAATAGGTTATTAATTGTAATAATAGGTTAATAAGTTGTAGCAGAGATGCTTCTGTTTGTCAGACAGACTGGTGAGGAAAGTCATCACTTAAATTTTGATGTTACGGTTCAATCAAGTTTGTGTCTCTGGTTGGAATTTATTGACTTCAATGTTGTGTTCTATTTGGACAGTTGTTTTTAGGTTTGACTTTTGCATTGTGGGTTTTAGTTGTTATTTTGTTTGTTTTTTCTTCTTTAACACATAGCAGTGAAGTATTGGTAATGGTGGGCTAAAAAAGCTTCGCCTTCAGCCCTTAACCTTTTCAGTCAAGCAGTGTATTTATCATGTGTGAAAATGTGTCTTACCTGCCTTGTACTTTTGTCTTGTTTTGTATTTTGACCGAAATAAAATAATAATAAAAAATAAATTAAAAAAGCTAATGCTGAAGCATACTGTGCACAGATCAGAGCTCATATGCAGCGCTTCTCTCACCAACGAAAACAGCTTATATGGTGCCGCAGGGTGATGAATTTGTCACTCAGGAGATAAGTTTAATAGACCCTAGTTTAATACACCCTAACCAGCTGTACCCAACTGTCAGCAGCTGATCGATGACTGAGGTCCAGTTGTCGTTGTGACATGTTATCAGACCAGTATCTGCGTTTGTGAGACCCTGTCATTCACTTACAGTGTGATTAGTGCGAGTCTGTGCTTTGATGTGTTGTTTTGAAGCTAATCCCCATTAGAATTTTCATCTCGCTACTATAAAGGCTTTTCATTCAAGCATGAAAACAACTAAGAGTTATGTATTGTGAGAAGATAAAAGAAGATTCTGAAGTTTATCAAAGATACAGAAGTAAGAAAGAAGAAAAAAGTCAGTGAATGACAAGTGAAAATCAGCTGCAGTTTAAAAAGTAGATCCAAACTCTAAAAGTGTAAGTGACAATTAACACTTTAAGTGCCAAGTTTATGTCAATTCCCATATTTATTTATGGCTCTATTTTCATAAAGTGTTCAATAGTATCATCCTCTGTATTTTCCTTTTTTTTTTCAATTAAATTTTTTTTTTATAAAGCCCCAAATTACAACAAAGTCGTCTCAAAGGGCTTTACAAAAACACAATCAACTACAGAAATAGATAAAAGGTCCCAAGCATCCCCTGCCCTTAGATCCTCCTTCTCTGCAAGAAAAAACTACAAAACCCAGTGGGAAAAAGAAGAAATCTTGGGTGAACCACACTAAAGGAGACAGACAGGCTATAAATCAATCAATCAAGTTTTTTGTTGACAATGTTGTATTTTCCCATTTTTAATCTACAGTAGTTATGTACATATTTATACAGACTGTAATTAATGATAGCTATTATATGAGGAATAGAGAAAATGAAATAAACCGAATTTCTCAGCATAATTATCAATAACTGAACATAAGACTGTTATTTATTTACTGCTGATTCTACTTTCCATGTTTTTCCACATTCACTGTGGAGCCTCTGAAAGTTAAAATAATGAGACTGTATTTTACCTGAGTCATTTCAGTGTATTGATAGGTTTAGTGGATCAGGTGTTAATATACATTTTAGACCACAAGGTGATTTTGGTTGCCAGTGGATGTTTGGAGCTTTGAAGGTTAATCTATGATTGATAAGCATGAAGAAACAAGTATTCAGAGAATGCCAAATCTCACCCCTATTTTGTGCTAATCTCAAGTTTCTATGACAACCCATAATTGAATTAGAGTCAATAATGTGAGTTTGACCTTTTGCAATATTACTAATTTCGTTATATGAATATATATATGCGTCTGTGTGTAATATTATGATAATATATCCAGAATGGATTAAGTTATAGCATGATATGTCTATACTTGACACACACAGTGTTAATTTGCGACATGTCATCTTCGCCCTCCACAGATCTCAAAAACTATTAAGTCGTAGGTGATAACACCAACTATAAGAATTGTAGAAATCTTCATTCTGCATCGTTTGGTACCAATGTGAAAGTTTTTTGACCCTCCGTTCTTGAGCTATAACTGATAATGTGATTTTTACATTTTAGTTAATTGTGACCTTGACCTTTGACCTTTACTCATATGGATCATTGCATCTGATATGCATTAGCTATATGTACTGTATATGTCCATGTAATTTCATGATGATATCTCAAGTAGTCATTGAGTTATAGCATGATATGTCTCTGCGGACACATACACACACACACACAGTGATTACAATAATCCCTACAATAATGTTGTGTGGGATTAAAAACGAACAAACAGATAAAACAAAAGTTTTGATTTTTGAAGGTAATTTTGTATGCATGTAAATCTGGATCCAAACATAGAAGCCAAGCAGTCTGGAATAAACAAACATGATTCCATTTACCATTTGGAACAGAATTTCAACTTTGACTTGCACAATTGGGAGACACTCATGTGATGCCATATCCATCAGTGGGAACAGAGAAAGTGTCCTGATAAGAAATGAGCTCTGACAAGCTGTCAGCTCTGTTAGACTCCAGATAGATGGCCAAGCAGATCTAAGGTTTCAGCTCCCAAATGACTCCACTGAAAGCAACTAATTAAAGAGATGCTCCAAATGTACAATTATGTGAGTGCAGATGGGCTAAATTATCCATATACTATTCACATCACCATATAGAATGTCGACTAGAAATATGATTATTTATCTGAAACACATTCACAGAAAGCTGAATGGACTATGTGAACGTATACAAACCAAGAAATGGATCTCTCTTCAGACAGTTAATTTAAAGATAGATGACAAGAAAATTATCACTGGTTGTTTTTTGTTGTTTAAAGGCTTTATGAAACATCTAGTCAAAAATATATTTTCTGTTATACAATTTGTTTAGAAAGTATTTGCTTCAAACATTAAATGTGCTAAATCTTACATACTTTAATAATAATAATAATGGGTTCGTTTTCTATAGCACTTTTGAAGGCACCAAAAGCGCTTTACATTAGTGATGCATTATTCATTCACTCTCACATGCTCGCTCTGGTGGTGGTAAACTGCATATGTAGTCACAGTTGCCCTGGGGCAGACTAACAGAAGCGTGGCAGCCATTTCGCACCTACAGCCCCTCTCACCACCACCGAACATTCATACACCAGTGTGGGTGACACTGGAGGGAAGGAGGGTGAAGTGTCTTGCCCAAGGACACAACGGACTGACTATTTTGACAAAGTTGTGTTTCATCCAACTTTGACCTTCCACTGCTCCTCTATCATTTGACCTACATATTAGATTTTTTGTTTCCCTGGCCAACTTTTCCCCTAGAATCACAATATATGCTCAGATTAGCTCCATCTACATTGGTTGATAGATGATAGTTGGTAGATTTATTTGTAGGTCCTTGAATATTTTTATGATATCTTTATATTTTTCAAGTATATAATGCTGTGGAAGCACAAATGCTAAAAAGGATTTCACGTTGTGTAAAAAATGTTAAAATTTAAAATTTCATATTGTAAAATTGGTTATGAACAACAATAAGCTGTAAACTCATGCATTTTTAGGAGAGTAAAAGGATTTAAATGGGAACGGGAAACATGCACTCAAGAAACTTGTGATTAAGTACCTCAACTGTGTTTATGTCTAACAGTAGTTATTGTAACTTGTACTTATTAATCAAACAAAACCTATAACTCAGTATTTTGGGTGGCTGTGGCTGTGGCTGTTGCTCAGTTGGTAGTGAGCCACAGTCCAATGACTGAAAGGTTGGCGGTTTGTGTCCCGGCTCTGGCTGTCCACATGTCGAAGTGTCCTTGGGCAAGACACTAAACCCTGAACATTGACATTACCATTAACGTATAAAGACTTAGGGCCAATTCCAATTCCTCCCTTAACCCTCAATCTCATAAATGCACAATCCTGCGAAGTGTAAGTGCTGTCCCAATTCAAAGAACCTTAAGTTGAGGGGCAAGTTTGAGGGCTGTATAACCCTCAATACTGAGATTCCACGACACCACCCTTGGGAGCAAGGGTTACCCAGAATGCATTGCCTATGTTTAGCAAACAAACATGACCTGAAAGAAGTCGAGCTACAAATGTATTTTCTTTGTTAATGGAGATATAACAATTATGAAAATCATTGTATTATCTTAGTTTAGGTCCATTTTAATGAATTATGTACCTCATTGTTGCATAACACATATTTTTTATTTTACGATCTTTTGTCAGTAGCAGCTGGTGCGGACAAGCTAGCTATTGTTTAAGTTAGCTAACGATACAAAAACTGTCATTTTTTTCAGTGGTAATGTAGTTGTTTTATCAAGATAACAGCCTATATTACATGCTTGTGCCGATAATGGTATAAGATGACCGGGCTAATGTCATCTCCTGTAGCCGCAGAGTTAGTTAACGATAGTTATAGCTGGTGTTTACCTTTCATTGAGCCATGGTATGTGGTTACAGCTGAATATGTCTTTGTTTTTGTAACAACAAAGACATAAAAGCTGAATATGGCTTTGTTTTTGTAAAAATAGACATAAAAGTATATAAAAACAGTATAAATGTGGGAGGGATGACACAGAAAAGCATTTATGCTCGTTTCCATTGTGGTCCCTGAGTCACAGACAGCTGTCCGTGGTTGTGTTATTTATACAGATTATTTGTTTGAAAGCTCTAACTGAAGGATTAATTTACAGATAGTCCACAACAATTTCAAAAACATGGACCTGATGATAGCTGTGTTTGTGGCTCATGATTAAGCAGGCAGGGTTAACAGTGCAAATATAAAAAAAATAATAAAATTGTGTTTCATTTCAGGGACTACAGAGACAATGTGGGCCCGAATCAATTTCAGGGCCAACATCTCTCAAAAATAGCCCTTAACACTTAGTTTTGAGGGCTACTGATTGATGGTTTAGCCTGAGCATTGAGTTTGAGGGTTAAGGGAGGAATTGGAATTGGCCCATTGTCTCATGGTTTCAGACTGAGCATAAATTGTGTACAGGGTGCCAGTCAGTGCCCGTAATAGAAACTGTGGAAGCAGGGTGGACACAAGTAGGGTTTCATCATCTATGTCAGGGGTGGGCAATTAAGTTTCCTATGGGGTCACATAACAAATGTATTAAGGGCCAGATCAATTCACCTGCAGCTGTATTTAATATGTATCTGTATAAAAACAGTAAATTAAACAGAATACAATGATACAATGAAAATGTGGAGTACAGAATATTTAGACTATTTAATGAATATTTTAAAAATATATATATTTTCAAAAATGTGTAAAACCAGCTCCATGTTACCTTTTTTCTTTACCTTTACTTGAAAAACTAGTGAAAAAAATACTGAATAAATCCATGTCTTGTTAAAATCTCTGCATTCTTAATTTTCCGTGTGTGTGTGTGTTAGCCATCATCTTTTGTATGGAAAGTGAGAAAAAAAAACATTGATTTAGCAGGTTATACAAAATAAAAGTATAATAACATGTATTTGCATTGACTTTTAATTTGCCAATGACCTCACGCGGGCTGGTCAAGGTCCACCATGTGGCCCCCAGGCCTTACTTTGCCAGAGTCTGCTCTATATACATTTAACAGTGGCTGAAAAAAAACTAAAGATGACAGTAGAGCCTATAACAGAGGCACAGAGGCCAGGTTCAAAGTTTTTACTGTTTTTGCGATTGTGTACTTACCATACTGTTGTACGGGTGATTTAACAACGACGACAACAAAGGACAAGGTGACTACGGAGGATAGCGCTGATGAGTTCACATCATGCAGTGACAGTTCTGGGTCTTTTGGATATGCCCATTTATCGTTTCTTCCTCAGCCCATGTTTGTCCACTGCTCATTTTTATTTTCCACTGGTCTGAACACTACCACACACCCACTCTGTAGTCTACACTCTGTTTCCCACAATGCACGGCAAATGACAGAAGCTCTCAAGGTACAAAATAGCAAAAAGGTTTGTATTAGGTCCGGTCTGTTTTCACACCTCCAAAAGATCTGCACCAGGTTTCCTTTGATCCGGACCGAGTCTGACCTTTCAGCTCGGTCTCAGTCCACTTGTTTGGTCCGGACCAGAGTTCAGTGGTTTGTATACGGACCAGCCAAAAAGAAAATTTTGGTCTGCATCAAACATAGTAGGTGTGAATAAACCCTAAGATTTTGTCTAGTGAGTTTGTTACAGCCTTTGCTGTCTCCTTTATTTATTTATTTATTTATTTTATCTAGTTTTTTTTTCTCCATCCTGGATCTGCTCAATAAAGAGCTTGAACCTCATCCTGTCAGTCTGCTTTTGGATCTGTCATAAATGGACTGCACTTATATAGTGCTTTTCCACCTTCATGGTGCTCAAAGCACTTTACATTAGCCTCACATTCACCCATTCACACACACACACACACATACACTCATACACCAGTAGGTTTTTAAGGTTCTGTCAGTCCTACTGGGAGACTAAGTCAAGGTTCAGTGTCTTGCCCAAGGACACTTCGACATGTGGACAGCCAGAGCCGGGACGCGAACCGCCAATTTTCCGACCCCTGTAGTGAAATGTACCAAACCCAAATGTTCCTGTACCCTTGAAGGGGACATATTATGCCCATTTTCCACCAGTGAGCACAGTTCCCTGGTGTCTGTCACATGCTTTGGTCAAAATACCACATTGATGCAGAGATACAGCAGCCTCTTCAACCTGGAGAAACAGCTGTGGCTCATTTGCATGAAAGCATGAAGCACTAAAACAGAGTGTTTTGAAAAGAGCTGACTCCGCCCCTCTCTCCCACATGCCACCGAGAGGAAGAAGCGAAAGACTTGAAGAGGAAAAAGAACCTTGATGAAAGAAAATCAGCTGGAGAGAATCAAAGTGGACTGAGTGCTGAGTTTTACAGCGCCGGTGCCTTCAGGTCCTGGTCCGGTAACAGCCCTGGCATGTGCTGGGGTCCGATTCATCTGGACCTGGGCCGGCCAGACGAGCCATGACACCACGACCGCAGTGACACCCACAGACCAGCCCTTCTGATCAGCCTGGGTCAGACCAACCGTGGACTCGAACGCACACACACAGCAACCAGGGCTCAGACCCCAATGCACCAGATGCACACTGGGATATGATAGAGAATAATGGAGGATCTGTGAGCCTGAGCAAAGGTGTCTGTAACCAGTAGGTGGGGTTAGCTGAGCTGGTGGGATGGGGTAGGGTATTCAAATCAATCTATGCATGTGATGTACGAAGCATAGAAAATCCAAAACGGAGCATTTTCATCCTCCTCCAACAAGGAGACTGGATATTTAAGGGTCTCCTCACACACAGACAACACATATTTGTGTTGTAAAGACATTAAACAGTTCATTTTGTATGACATGTCCCCTTTAAATCTCTACAACAGACTAATCATTTACAAAATAATTGATAGCACAGGCAGTGTGTATCCCAAAGTGCACCTGAATAAACCTCACGCACAAACACACCCTTGCATCCTACCAACATATGTCACTGCACATTGAAAGCAGTCGGCTGCCGCTGCCGATCTCCTCTCCCAGATGCCCACGCCCACACACACAAAGGCACTGGAGCGCCATTCAACAGCAGGCCATTGTGCCAACCGCTGGCACAGTCGCTCACAATAACATCTGTGGGTTTTCACTATCCAGCTTCATTATGCAATCTGTATACCACATGGGAATCAGTCACAGAGTGTAGAAAAGATGAAAAATCATGCCCGTCCCTCCCATTGCCACGCAGCACTCAAGCACAAATAACTAGTCTTTGCTTAAAGCAATATGCAGTGTTTTCGTCTTTAAGCTGAAATGGCATTTTAAGCATCCAGCCGCTTGTGTACTCCTGTTCACATTACAGGCGTTTGTCGCTTATTTTAATGAGCTGTCTACCTGGAAACAGCATCAGGCAGAGCTCATTTAACTCAACATCTTTACAATCACCTTATATGAAGAGGCGGATGGCACGTTCTCATTATCCACATTCACATGCAACAAATATCACAGATTTTGGCCTTTTTGTGAGGGAACAATATCCCTTTAATAGTCCTGCTTATATGAAGCCATGAATACTATGATTAAAAAGTAAAAAATGTGACTGTTTCAATGCATTGGAACATTTGGACATACTCATCTTTTATTCCCTCAGATACCATAGGTGCCTATTGCACATGTGGTATTCTAAAACCAAAAAACCCAACTTACCCAGCAGTGTGCGTTTGTGTACTTGTATTCCTATCTTTATGGGGACATTGCTATGTTTACACAGTCACACCATGTGGACCTCTGACACTATGGGGACCAAAATTCAAGTCTACATGCAGGTATAAATAGTAGTAGTAGTAGTATAAATAGATTATAAATATAGGTTCCCAATAGTAGGATATACATCTATGTGAAGTATGCAAATTATGTCCCCTATAAATGTATTAACTTAAGTCCTCATAAAGCATGAGGGAAAGCGGTGCAAAGCGAAACATGTATTTATTTGTACATTTAAAAAAAAATCTTTATTTATTTGTTTTTTCCCATTATTATTATTTTTTTAAATGATTAGTTCTTTATTTTTAAGTATTATTTTTTATTTATTTATTCATATTTTTTTTATTAATTTAATTTGATTTTTTTTTTTTATTAAAAAAAGAGATGTTTACACTCACTACCCAATGGCTACTTGATTACAAACATGGTGCCCACGAGACGTGGGCACCATATTTGTATTTGTTTGTATTTGTTTGTATGTGTGTGCGTACCTGAATCAGAAAATTGAACTGCCTATTTCTACGACAAAATATGCTGCCAATGTCTAAATATCCTGCAGTTCATACCCATCAATAATGTATGCCACAGCTGAAATAGGCAGTAAGTTGACATTAGTTTAACTGCTTTATTTTCCTTAGGTTTACTGTTACAGTCACTCGCGTTTCCAAGGAAAATTAAACAGACAAAATATTACATCTGAGGACTCCGATATACAATCTATGACAATATCCAAATGGAATGTATATCTGTCAGCTACACGATATTATAACATGGTGATTAGTAGCACATAAATATAAGGAAGACAAAACACAAAAGAGAAACAGTTTTGCTTAAAAGGAAAAGATTTATTTGAAAAAAATCGTCCATTTTGTTCAAAATCAGAATGTGAACAAACTAATCTCTTGGACCTTTCACCTCCAGCTGGAAAGTAATATTTCATGTCCTTTCTGCCAGATTTAAAAGCACTAAATTACCTGAATTGGATAAATCACTTATCTCCCACGCCTCCAAAGACTCCAATCCCATTTGGTTTGCAAATTATCCTTTGAAACAATTCTGGAAGCCTGGTCTGACATTTACTGATAACTTCACCAAATTTTTGTCTTTGTTAAACTTCATCACTAGAAGTAAACTCCTTCTGTGTTTGTTCGTGTATGTGTGTGTGTATGCTACTGATTCATGTTCACACACTTGTTTGCAGTTCAGATTGGAATAGACTGCACAGATAAGTAGTTTCTGGTCAGATGGATAAAAAATGCAATTTGAGATGAAAGCCTGAAAAGCTGGGGGGAAAAAAAAGATTTTCCCCTCTTTTTTTAATGAAAAAATATATCCCATTTTCACGGCTGTTAGACAATGCTGAGTTAAAGGCCAGTGATATGAACTGTGAGGCGGCTGATTCTGATTTGGCTGTTGTTGAAGAGCTGACTCAGTCATTTTAATCAAATCAGCTAAAAACAAGATTAGAGGCATAGAAGCAAATATCACCATCTTTCGACTTTTCTGCACAGAAAGCAATGCTTGAAAAGGTTGAGCCAAAAACAGATATGAAAGCAGAGGCTGAGCCACAGACATATGTAATTAAATTACCTTTATCTCCACAGCCCCTCCACAGATCAAATTTAAGGAAAACCACGACAACAACTATTTGATTTTCCATCAGTTTGATCGCACTCAGAGAACCCTTGAGGTTTCTGCTTTGGCTTTTGATCTCATCCAGATGTGAAGTTCCAGTGAGTGCAGCCCTTTGGCTTCAGTCTACTTAACTGTCATGTGACAAAGCACATTCTGTTTCATCTCTGTCAGCATTAAGTCCTAACATTTTACCCATAGTACAAATAGTACTTTCATGCACCTCAGGAAAAGGTGGAGGGTATGAAATCATCTGGTTGGAGAAGTGGGGGATGGGGGTGTTGCGACACCCCCACTTCTCCACACAGATGATTTCATACCCTCCACTTTTTCCTGAGTTTATATATTGTATCGTTACTGGATCCAGGAAACAGACACAGAGTTGGTCTCACCTACTTTTTATTTCTGGATAAACTGTCGGTCACAATCACACCAAACATCAATAACATTTCGGGGCTGTTACAATATCTATGGTTTAAACTGTTTACCCGTCCGGGCGGCACAACAGCATATGTAAATGAAGCGCACCTCAGTTCGCCGGTAATGTAAACAGCTCTTCTTCATGGTGTTAACAAACAGTCATCAACCAGTGAGTAATGAGAAATGTTACTGTTGTTAAACTACGTTAAATAAACTATGTCTTGTTCTGTGACATTTACCCTAAGACAGTGGTTCTCAAACTTTTTTCAGTGATGTTCCCCCTGAGGAACATATTTTTAGTCGTCTCCCCTGACATGGACAAAACATTTTTGTAAGAAAAAAAGAGAAATAGTGTCTGTAAAATCAGTGTCTGATTTAGTAAATCCTTTTTATCTCATAATTTAGACTTTTTATCTAATAATTTTGACTTTTTTGACTTATGAATTGAATAAATGTTTAGTTGAGGAAAAACACATTTTTGTTATTAATTTCGGCCATATATTACTTTTTTTAATATATAAAATGTAATCATTAATGGATAATTGTTCATTAATTTTCTGATGATAGACAAATTTTGCTCATGTGTCACAACCTAGAACACCCCCACATTTTAAATGGCTGTGACACCCTTGAGTACTTTACATTAAATCCTTAATTGTTTCCTTTTTGCCTTCAATTATTAGGGAAGATAAGTAACATAATTAACCGTTTCTGTATACAAATTGTGTATAACCACAGACTTTTCATTCAAAACTTGGGCCAAACATCCTGTAGTCTAACAGCATATTTTAACATTAATTGTATCAACATTTGTTGGACCTTTCAAGGTTACTCAAGCCCATATTGATGGTCAAAATGCAAATCCTATTCTGAAGATTTTCTGATAGGTGATTTTGACTTTGGATGATGAGAACAGGGAAGAATTCTCTTGTGCAAAAACTGTATTATTTATCAGATACTTTTGACAAATGGCATTCTACAAGAAAACAAAAGGTTGTTCTTAGATTTCTCAATAAAGTAACATTTCAGCCATCGATATGAGACTTCCTATCTATTGTCCATAGTAATTATATCAACATCTTCTACTGTTTTCAAGTTATAGGACTTTGAACTTTGTCCCATTTTAAACCAAGATTTTAAAAAGTCCTAAAAATTTAAGAAATGTCATTATTTCTCAATTTTTCATTTTCCTCAACTATTTCTTGATTCTTAATTAATCACACAGAAGAAAGAATAGCAGACTCCTACACCCAACACATAGCTGCAAGGGGGGTACAGAGTGGATTATTGCGGCTGTGGCTCAGTTGGTAGAGTGGGTCGCCCAATGACCAAGAGTTTGGCGGTTCGCATTCCAGCTGTGGCTGTCTACATGTCGAAGTGTCCTTGGGCAAGACACTGAATGCTGACCTAGGCCCCCAGGAGAACTGACAGAACCTTAGAAATGTGTGAGTGTGAATGGGTGAATGTGAAGCTAATGTAAAGTCCTTTGAGCATCATGAAGGTGGAAAAGGACTATATAAGTGCGGAACATTATTGTGCCGGTTACAAGCCCAGATAGAGGGTTATGTCAGGAAGGGTGACCAACATAAAACTTTTGCCAAATCAAACATGTGAATTAAACCTATAACTTCCATACCAAATTGGTCGAGGCCCAGATTAACAACTACCACTATTGGTGCTGTTCACCTCCAGGGTACTGGTGGAAATTGGAACCTCTTCATGGAAGGAGAGGAGAACGGTATCAAGTGGGAGAAAATTAATGCCAAGAGTCTAGGACTGAGAGTAGGGGCTTGAACGTTGGAACTACAACAGGAAAAGGTAGAGTTAGTTGACAGTGCAGGGGATGAAGGTAGATATACTGGAGACCAGGAGGCCAGGCAGAAAGGTATCAAAGCCAGAAGTTTAGGAGCAGGATTCAAGTTCTTTCATGATGTAAATAGAAAGAGAAATGGAGTAGGAGTTATATTTAAGGAAGAGTTTGTGAGGAATGTCCTGGAGGTAAAAAGAGTGTCAGGTAAAAGGTGTGATGTCCCACAGGAGAAATTCTGGTTGGACCTTGATGAAGTGATGTCCCTACATCACTTCATCAAGGTCCAACCAGAACTCTTTCAATTCTATCCTTAGAATTGAAAGAGTTGTCATTGATGCAGACTTCAAAGGACAAGTTGGTGCAGGAAACAGAGATGATGGGCAGGTTTGGGATTCAGGAGAGAAACGTGGAAGGACAGATGATGGTTGACTAGGCTGCAAAATAAATAAATGTCTGTGCTAAATACTTGCTTCCAGAAAAGGTAGGAACATAGGGAGACCTATAAGAGTGGAGGTAAAAGTACACGAAGGGGGGCTGTGGCTCTTAATAAACTTGTGATTTAGTAGCCTCAGCTATCTGTATGTGCATCAGTAGTTATTGTAATTTCCTTATTAATCAAACAAAACCTACAAATCTGTGTTTTGGGCGGCTTTGGCTCAGTTGGTAGAGCGGGTTGTCCAATGACTGCACGTTCGGCCGTTTGCATCCCGGCTCTGGCTTTCGACATGTCGAAGTGTCCTTGAGCAAGACACTGAACCCTGACTTAGTCTCCCAGTAGGACTGACAGAACCTTAGAAACCTACTGGTGTGTGTGTGAATGGGTGAATGTGAGGCTAATGTAAAGCGCTTTGAGCACCATGAAGGTGGAACAGAACTATATAAGTGCAGTCTATTTACACAGGTGGACTAGATCTTATGTAGATGACGTAATCTGAAGGAGATGAGTGACTGCAATGTAGTGGGAGGTGAGAGTGTAGTAAAACAGCATAGGTATCAATCAATCTTTAGCACAGACAGAGAACCCCCAAACACTGAATTCAAGCTCTGAACTCTCAACTCTGAAGACTGTGATGCATGGTGGTGCAAGCATAATGATATGGGGTTGCTTTTCTTACTATGCTGTCAGCTTATTTATCACATTCCAGAGACCATGGATCAATTTGCATTTATCAAAAAACTTGAAGAGGTCATGATGACATAATACTGAAGAGGAAATGCCCTTGAAATGGGTGTTTTAACAAGACAACGACCTCAAACACACAAGTAAGTGAGTAGCATCTTGGTGCCCGACCAAATAAATTAAGGTTATGGAGTGGCCAGCCCAATTCCCAGACCTCAATCCAATCGAAAATGTGTGGGGGGGACATTGAAAATACTGAGGCAAAACCAAGAAATACTGAGGAATTGTGTAAGACTGTCAATCATAATCATCCTGGGTTGGAATTCCTGATTCAAAGGAAGGCTAAAATGAGAAAATATTTGAGTTTCTAATTTAAAAAATGCAGAAACTGCTATTTTTTTAACTGAGCTACATCATTTTTTCCTTCATTTTCTGTGAAGTAATAAAATTATTGATACTTTTTTAATGTGAAATTTAATGTGCAGTCTTCCCAATGAATGGAAATTAAAAATATATTATAAGGATTGTGAGCTTTAATTACATAAAAAAAACAGGGAGAAGAGAAGAGAATTTTAATTAAGTACTTAGGGTCAAGAGTCCAGAGCAATGGAGAGTGTGGAAAAGAGGTGAAGAAGTGTGTGCCGGCAGCCTGGACTGGGTGGAGAAAAAGTGTCAGGTGTGATAGAATAGATTCAGCTAAAATGAAAGGAAAGGTGAACAAAACTGTGGTGACGCTGGCAGTGTTGTTCAGTCTGGAGGCAGTGGCACTGATGTGGTGGTAGCAGAGATGAAGATACTGAGGTTCTCTTTGACAGTGACCAGGATGGATAGGATCAGGAAGGAGTCCAACAGAGGGACGACACATGTGCACATATGTCAAACTCCAGTCCTGGAGAGACAGTGTCCTATGAGTTTTAAATATTTCCCTCTTCCATCACACATGATTCAGTTCAACCCTGTTACGCCACATACACTTTCACTTTATGATGTAATAATGCCGCATTTTGTAATAATCTGCTGCATTTTGTAATAATATTGAATGCAATATATAATAAACTAAATACATTTTGTAATAAGTTATTACATATTGTGTCCGTTATTACAAATTGTGGCTTTTTTTAATAAACAAAATGTAACAAAGTGGTTCATTATGTGATAAACCACCAAAACTGATGTCTATACCATCAATCAGCTAGTTGTTAATGCAGACTGAAGCCTCCTGAGTGAACAAAAATGGCCAAAGTCATCAATAAAATGAACAAAAATGAATAATAAACCGACCAAATAATTTGTAGCGTGAACAAAGTAAGACACAAGTCTTAAAAAATTAAAGAAAAGATAATGCAATACATTTTTTTTAGAAAAATAAACAAAATAAGCAACAAAATGAAGAAAAAGTAATAAAATATTTCCAAAATGATAAATAACATGGAAAGATTTGCCAAAAATAAATAAATAAATAAAAATTATGAAAAAAGAGAATTAGTATTGAAATTTGGTCCCAGTAGTTTTAATTTTTGCTTTTTGACACTTGTTCCATGAACAAAACTCAGTAAAAAAATAAATGAATAAATATAAAGGAAAACGGTTGAATTTTTCTAAATATTTAAACTAAACCATCCATTAAGAAGACATCAGCACTGACACTTCAGAGTTAATGATCATCAGTTTAGCAGAAATCTAATAATGATATAATAGCTTCCAGGTGTAATGGAAGAGGGAAACATGCAGGACACCGGCCCCCCAGGACTGAATCTTGACACCCCTGTGTTACAGGTTTTGGAGATAAAGTCAGAGAGGCCAGACTGAGATGGTTTGAATATGCCCAGAGGGGATATATTATATATTGAGATATTGGTAGAAAGATGCTAGGCAGGAGGCTTAGAGGAAGACTAAAGAGGTTTATGGATGTAGTGAACGACGACATGAAGGCAGTTGGTGTGAAAGAAGAGGATGCAGAAGACAGGGTTAGACGGAGGCAAGTAATTCACTGTGGTGACCCATGAAGGGAAACGCTGAAAGAAGAATAGTATTTATCAAATCTTTGACTTGGTAGACCTTGTCCAAAGGAACATCTGTTATGGCGGCTGTGGCTCAGTTGGTAGAGTGGGTCGCCCAATGACCGCGAGGTTGGCGGTTCGCGTCCCAGCTCTGGCTGTCCACATGTCGAAGTGTCCTTGGGCAAGACACTGAACCCTCACTTAGGCCCCCAGTAGGACTGACCTTAGACCATAGAAACCTACTGGTGTATGAGTGTGTGTGTGAATGGGTGAATGAGAGGCTAATGTAAAGCGCTTTGAGCACCATGAAGGTGGAAAAGCGCTATATAAATGCAGTCCATTTATGAATTTCAGTTCATTCTGGCTGATAGTTTTGGAGAAGATATTTGTTGAGGAAGTGTTGAGAACAACTAATAGCAATAATCCATCAAGCTTTGGACCATAAATGGATGAAGCCTCAGTGACGTCCACTACTTGGTGGACTCCTGTTTGGAAGGCTCAAGTTGAATGTTTTCACCATTGCTATCTTGCGATTTCTCCTGCAACATCTTTCTTCTTCCAGAAGAAAAAGCCTGAGTGGTGACAACAGCAGTAACTAGCCATCTGTTCAATGAATACAACAACAACCCTTCTGGATACTCAACACTCTGCAAGCGCTTTATATTATTGATCCATTATTCATTCGCTCTCACATTCCCCCTCTGGTAGTGGTAAACTACATTTGTAGTCACACTTGCCCTGGGGCAGACTGACAGATGTGTGGCTGCCAATTTGCGCCCACAGTCTCTCCGACCACCAGCAGAACATTCATATGTACTCACACACCAGTGGGAGCGGCACTGGAGGCAAGGAGGATTAAGTGTTTTGTCCAAGGACACACTGGACTGACTAGGACAGATCAGGATTCAAACTGCCAACCCTTCAGTTAATGGATAACCCCCTCTCCCTCCTGAGCCATGGCCGCTCTTGTTTTCTGTATTTTCCAATTTTACATTTCACACAAGTGAGGAATGTATGTTCATGTCAGTTGTTCTCTTGAATAATTTGTTCAAAAAAAGTTGAGAAACGCGGTTATGAGAGACAAAGTTAAAATGACACCACTTACATAACTTGCATTTAGTCTATTAATCATGTATTTGCATATATAACACCTTATATTACCTATATTTATTCTACGGCCCTCTAGAATGTTGCGACAGCTCCCATTCACTTTGAATGGACGTCCCCAGCAGGTGGATTCGATAACCGCCCACTGCGCCATTAACACCCGCTGCCAATGTCACAATGAGTTTTGTCACTTCAGATTCACGGTACCATATCACTCCGTAGGTAGGTCGGCCACTTTGAAAGTAAGTATTCGTGCAGTTAACGTCAACAAATAGGGCTAGCAGATCAGAGGCAGCAGCGCAACAAAGTAGCCTATACAGTGCCAGTGGAGTGTTGCTTAGGAACAGCTGGACTACTTTTTCTCAACAGAAGCCATCATATATATATGAACAAATTCTTAATCATTTTGGTAAACAATTGTCTGTTTTTTCTCAAAATAAGCAGTAATAACCTGTAATAACCCGTAGAATAAGCGGGATAATGTATTGCCCACGCGTGACTATCGAAAAATATTTCCCTTTGGGGCGGAACAATACCCCTCCGCCGAATGTACGGCCCCGTCTGGAAATATTTTTCTGATAGTCACATGTGGGCAATACATTATCCCTTATGAAATATAGGTAAGTTAGATTAACATTCGGGGTATTGTACTTAAATACAGTTCTTATGGTCCTGTGGTGTGTTCAATCATAGATCTGTCTGTTAGGAAAATGAATGTATTAATGAAGACAAGCTCAATCCTAAAATATTAATGCCTCTGATACTGAAACCTTCTGCTCTAAAATTGATTCTCAATTCAAAATATTGATACTTTTGATACTTAACTCATTTGAAGTAAGGTCTATCCTTAACAGGAACACAGTGAAAAGTAACTAAACTATTGAGATGTATTGAGTGACAGGCGGTTGGTAGGACTACTTTTTCTTTCACCTGGATAAGTGTGTCAAGTGTCAGTGCAGCAGAGAGAGTGTTTTCAAAGGCAGGAGGTTCTGAGCAAAAAAACAAACAGATTAAAGGAGAAAACAGTAAATATGAAAAAAACCTGTGAATGAGGAACAACAGTGTTAATGCTGGATGATGTTTTTTTGAAATGTTCAGTGTCTTCAATTTAACATGTTTATGTAACAATAATGAAGATGCATGTTTTCATCTTTATAGTAGTTCTTTATAATGAAGTAAGAATTTATTTTAATATTTTTATAAGTGTGCTCATTTTCTTTTTTTTCAGAGTTTAAAACACTATTTTCACATATTTTGTATAATTGTGTCCTCTGGGTTTTCTGTCGTCTATTTAAATTTTCTATTTCAATATACTTCAGTTTAAAATAAATACATTAATTAATCTGCCTTGTATTCTTAAGACAACTATGATTTAAAAATACTCAAATTGTTTTTATTCAAAAGAAATATTAGGTGTAGTCACATAAAATGTTGATATCAGTATTGCCGATACCCGTCTGAATTTTACTCTCTATCAGAAAATCAGTGGTATCGAACATTACGACTGATATCGGACTCACTGTAGCTAATTGATAATAACTTAAATAATCCCCAGCTCACTTGTCATGAAAAAGAAATCTTGATATTTTGGCTAACACCATTACACCAGGTTCTAAAGAAATCAATCAAATGAGCAACAATATTTTTTTTGCCTTTGGCGAATGACACACCTTGACCTCAAACATCAGCCATAACATAACATTCATTCATTATCTGAACTCGCTTTATCCTCACTAGGGTCGCGGGGGTCACTGGGGGCCTAATCCAGCTACAATGGGCGAAGCCGGGGTACACCCTGTATGAGACGCCAGTTCATCGCAGGGTTGACATACATAGACAAACAATCACTCTCACATTCACACCTATGGCCAATTTGAGATTAACCAATTAACCTATCAGTGCATGTCTTTGGATGGTGGGAGGAAACTGGAGTGCCCGGCGAAAATGGGGAGGACATGCAAACTCCACACAGAAAGGCCTGGTGTGGGACTCGAACCAGGGTCCTTCTTGCTGTGAGGCACGAGTGCTAACTACTGCACCACCGTGCCGCCCATAACATAACATGTCCAGTATAAATATATTCCCTGAGTTACTACATAATGCTAGCTAAATAGAATGTGGTCTGTTTAACGTTAAAACAGATTTTCTGAAACGTATTTCTGGGTGTTGAAAATGTTGCATCACTGTATGATTTTCAGCAGAGTGGAGCAGTAACAGTAACTGTGAATGTGCCTGAATGTATTTCAGGCCTAGGTCTGAGTGGCACCAAGTGATGCTAAAAGACATGCTCCTGTGATCACATATATATGATATGCACTGAAAGATGAATATGGAGGGTAATGAAGCATACGCATTATCTTCTGTCAAACCTATATCGGTAGAAGGCAAGACAATTTTAGACATGCAGGCATGTAATTAACTAGAAATAAAGTTGAAGTGCTTTGACGTTCTATGTGTCTTACTTGCAGAAGTGACTACCTTTACGGTACGACCAGCAAAAAGACTCTTGCATCCATTTATGCTATATGTTATATTCAGAAACATTTTACCAGTAATGTGGGCCCTTTAGAAATAAGCCTAGACAGCAAATATTTGGTGATATTTAACCAACTCATATTAACTTAAAGTTGTAAGGTAAACCACTAATTCATACTGTTCTGAAATCTGTTTGTACAATACAGTATATCTTCAAATTGATGATTTTCATTTAGTTTGACAGTCTCATTAATTTACCAAAAGCTGTTGCAATTCAAATACAACAGAAGAAAAAAATGTGGTGCAAATAAAAGTGTTTCGCAAATAACAAAAATGTTGATACATTTGATACTGTGCAAATGTCATTTATATACATAATAAACCATTAGAAAAAACTGACATTTGAGCTGCCCTTCATGTTATACTGATGAATAGATCTATGCTGATTCATTATACATATATATATATATATATATATATATATATATATATATATATATATATATATATATATATATATATATATATATATATATATATGTCAATACCTCCAACACTGGATCTTTCTGCTCAAAAATTGATTCTCAATACAAAATATTGATATTCATTTGAGGTAAAGTCTATCCTTAATAAGAACACAGTGAAAAGTAACTAAACTATTGACATGTTGTCTAGATGACAGGCGGTTGGTGGGACTACTTTTTCTTCCGCCTGCGTAAGTGTGTCATGTACCAGTGCAGCAGAGAGAGTGTTTTCAAAGGTAGCAGAGGTTCTGAGCAAAAAAACAAACAGACTAAAGGATAAAACAGTAAATATGATCTTGTACCTGAACGAAAACCTGTGAATGAGGAACAACAGTGTTAATGTTGGATGATGTGCTATTGAAATGTTCAGTATTTTCAAGTTAACATGTTCATGTAACAATAATGAAGATGAAAGTTTTCATCTTTATAGTTAGTATAGTATAGTATAGTGTATAGTATAGTTCTTAACTCATTCACTGCCATTGACGTGTTTTGGCGTCAACTCAAATCCAAATGAACAGTCTATACTTATATTGATTGGTGCCATACTTATGTATGTTTTATTATAGATATGATATAACATTAAAATATAGTATAATATATAAAATATTGACTAAATTCTGAGTCAATATTCTCTTCTCATTCACCCGGCAGTGAATGAGTTGATAAGTAAGAATTTATTTGAATGTTTTTATAATTGTACAAATTTTCTTTTTTTCAGAGTTGGAAACACTATTTCCACATATTCTGGATGATTGTGTCCTCTTTCTATTTCAATTCAATTCAATTCAATTTTATTTATAAAGCCCTAAATCACAACAAAGTCATCTCAGAGGGCTTTACAAAAACACAATCAACTACAGAGATACATTAAAAGTCCCAAGCATCCCCTGTCCTTAGACCCTCCTTCTCGGCAAGAAAAAACTTCAAAACCCAGTGGGAAAAAGAAGAAATCTTGAGGAGAACCACATTGAAGGAGAGATCCACTCCCATGGACGGACAGGCTATAGATGAACGTCCATGTATAAATGCAGGAGGGGGGGCTGGTCCAGACAGGCAGGGGCGGGGGTCTGGGGTCACAGGTCGGCACAGGCGAGATACTGCAGATCCTGTCGTCCATGGCTCCCGTGCAGACACTGTCAGGAGAGCCACCACTCCCCCCAGGGGGGGAGGGGGTAAAGGGGACACCAGGTGACTAGTCATGAACAGACTTGGTATGAAAGATAGGTTGTAGAAATGACAGAAATTATTTCCATTTTCTACCTCAATAGGCTTCAGTTTAAAGTAAATAAATACATTACTCTGCCTTTAAAAGACATATTACTTGGAGTCGCATAAAATATTGGTATGATTATCGCTGATACCAACCTGAATTTTACTTGGTATCAGATTAGAAAGTAAATCAGTGCTATCCAACATCACAGCTCTGCTTCAACACACCTGATTAAAAGCAGTGGGTCATTATCAGCTTCAGCAGAGCTTGATAACGAGCTGATCATGTGAATCAGGTGTTGGAGCAGGGAAACGCCTAAAGTATTTAGGACCCTGAGGTCCAGGGTTGGCCAATAGTGATGGGTAGCATTTTATTTAGTAGAATATTGTAGTTTGGCATGTAAAAACTTAGCTTAAACTCACATATCCACAATCAAACACAGACAATACAAAGACAGAACAATAAATACAAAATTGAAGCAAAGACAATGCTCCCACTGTGACATCTTGTTCAATACTAACATGTAAGGTGAGACTGTCGGCTAAAATGACATGTCAACCAATTTATTGTCAGTCAAACGCAGTTATAATCCCGAGTATGTAAATAGAAATGTAAAAAAAAATACGTATGAAAATACAAAATAATCTGATATCGCATGGTCCTTTATCATAGACACAATATCTATATATGTCATGAAAGCTAACACTTCGGGGATTCTAATCCATTTTAAAATCAGATCAAAACTCACCGAGAAAATATAACTTTTTTTTTTTTTAATTTTGCACAAACAAATGTCTGAATTGTTTCTTACCTTCTGTGTTTTCTGTGTGAAAAATGCTCATAGATAGAAAATTCCGCTTGGATTTATTGCCCATACAAGTGTAAAATATGAGGAAACTGATTTTTAGTCTGCTTAGCTTAGTTAGCATGTAGCAAACAGTGGACAAAGGTCTGGTACTCTTGCTTGGACTAATCTGATAACAACCTCAATTTAATTGGAAGTAACTATTGAGTACCGGTAAAGGAAGTCACTCTCTAATATCATACGATTCTATAGGCTTTCAGGTGTTATCTTCACACAGGTGAAGTTTTATGACTATGGTCTTGGTAGTTGCAGAGCAATAGCTGTTTTAATTTGGGAATGCATTTTAGGTAGAATTTGCCAGAAAAAATCCCTTGGGGCAGAAGAGGTTAAAGCAGAGCCAGTCATAAGAAAAAAAAAAGGGAAAACAATATCATAACTCAAATGTTAGTTTCAACCACAATTAATATTACACATATGACAGATCCCTCCTCAAAACTGTCCATGTGGATGAATGCATCAAATGACATCTGTTTAAAATGGGGAGTCCACTGAGAAGAGGGAAACACTGTTAGTCTGGCACACAACAAATAATCTTTGAAATCCTAATGCTTGTAACAGAATTAAAGGATATTTCTGAGGCTGAAATGATTTAAAGGAATAAATAGGGAAGCGGCATAGAGGAGGATGAGAAGAGAATATGAAAGGAAAATAGGCTGAGTGAGGAAAGGGTTTGAGACAGAGCCGGGGAGGGGTGGGGGGTTAAAATATAGAGGAAGAGAAAGCAAAAGAAGACATCTGTCTGCTAGTGCTATAATAACACACCCATATGTCCACACAAGAGCTTGGGCTGGGGTGTGAAAGGTAGGCAATGGGGAAAATGACAGAAGAAATAAGCAGTGGGAAGGAAGGGATAGGGCAGGCAATCCGATGACAGAAAAAAAAAAAACAGGGGCCAGAGTCTAAGAGGAAGGAAGGAAATGGTAAGAGATAAAGTGAGAAGGAGGCAGGGAGCTTCTGCTGGAGCAGCTCGTTACTGCAGAGCCAACTCATGCTCTCTTGTCATCTCCAAAAGCTAATTGGCACCTCCAGTGTGAAAACTCAAGCCTGTGTACTCATTGTCCAAGACATACTGCATGCACACAAAGACGCACACATGCATGGACACACAAACTGACAAGGACAAGTACCATCACAATCCTACACAGAGGATGACTTGCAAACACTAAAGAGAACAATTGGAAGCAGAATGCCTAATTGTGGCGCAGAGCATTTTTATTATATTTCATGTCTTTTTCAAGGCCTCTTAATAATTACGACTCTGCACGTATGCTAATGCTGCAGACCAATCGCTCTTAACATTAATTTAATCGGGGATCGTTGACTACTTCTTGTTAGTCATGAATCAGAACAGGAGTGAAAAATGAAACCACAACCAGCAGATCTAGAAATGTACAAAAGTGAGTCACTCCACACGTTGAAGAGGTAACTCTGATAAGATAATGCTACCTATTTAATATTTAAATAACTGCATACCGGCAGCAGAAGAAAGGAACATATAAGGGAGAGGCTGTCATCATGGATTTAGAAATGGAGTTGGTACAAAACAGACCCATGACTTTTAAACTGTGTTTCCACTAGGATTGGCTCTACCTGATTCAACCATTTATTTTTTAAATAGGAACCTTTTGTAGTTCCTTTAACCATAGCCATACCCATAATATTTCCCCCCCCTTTCCCACAGCATAGGAACTAGATAGTTCTTAGAATCTTTTTCACTCCTACTCAGACGCAGGGTCTTTTTTAGTTCTCTATGAACTATATGAAGTAGGTGTTTAATCATTGGTAGGGCCGAGACCACGCCTATTTCCACATCTTGCTTTACTACTATCTTTAAAATCAGCTGTGTTGGAAAAGAAATATAGAGGAAGAAAATTAACATACATCGTAGTATCACCTGCCGCGGGATTCTTCATCTCCTAACTCTCTGTAAACACTATATTTGACCACAATCAAAATTACCATTGTATTGGTAAAAATTAATTAACTAATACTTTTGTATAATTATTAAGTAAGTATATTTAACTCTACTCAAATTATATTTATAGCCTAAGCGGTTGGTTAAGATAAACCTCTTTGAGTCTTCTCATTGTCTTTTCATTAATTTAATATCACAATCATAGTTTACAGTCAGTTACAGTATTACAAAATATTTCAGCATAAAATTACTTTTAAGATTACAAACTCACTTGTCAGAGAGTCCAGTCTGAGTCTGGTCATTGAGTGTACATGGGGGGAAACAGTTTTAACACCTCAGTCGACCCCTCCTTCTTCAGATGTTATCTGTCTTCAGCTCCTGAAGGATCGTTGGTCAGATTCCTGAAGATTGTAGGGTGTCGGTTCTCCTGGAGGCTCCCATTGGTTGTTCCTATCCTAATCATTTCAACCACTGGGCCTAGGGCCATCCCAAATTGCGGCGACCTGCATGTAAATTGCTTCACTGTGATCACATTTATGTATAAGTACATTTATGCATTAACATTTGCATCTCTGATATTATTGTAATTTTCCAACACACCATGATACAGAACATAAACGCTGTGGCCTCCTCATTCTCTATTCTAGTTTATAGTGGCGATGTCTTCTACTTCCTTGTGTGATTGTTGAATTTAAAGAATATGTCACTGTCGAGGATGTTAACGTCACATTTACCCCTCCCATGGTTCTCACTGCCCTGTCAGAATGTAAACCCAAAGGTTTCCTAGGAACTAAGAACTATATAGTTCCTAGAACTACTCTGTGGGAAAGTGTCTTATGAATAAGGAGCCAGTCTCATGGTATCCAGTCCTAGATTTATCTACTCCGATAAGGTTCCAAGTGATAGTATAACGTGAAGTGTCAGCAGCGTAGACAGTGATTTGTGGAGTTGTGATATCAATGTGCGACCTGCCATTTAAAAAAAAGATTTGCAGTTACAGTAAACAGAGCAGTAAATTAAATTCAGTCTGTAACGCACTGATGGCAGTCCACAAAACTATGTCATGGTCACTTGTGGACATTGAGACATTTCTGTCTTTGGTGGATGATGAAAAAAATCAGCACAAGCTTGAGATGATGTCTAGGTATGATAGTATCTGTGTGGAATATAGTTATTTATGGTGGTAGGTATTTAGTATGTATTAATCCACAATTATTGGCTGTTGTCACAGTTTCAATGTCCACATCGTTGACTGTCTATATTATGGATGAAGAGTATCAGCTCCAAAATACCACCAGTGAAGCAGCTTAAAGGGCAACATGAAGGTTAAACACTACCATGAATCATTGTGTATATGAATGATAAAATATTAGTATTTCGATGAAGAAACTGCAATTTAACATCGCAATAAATACTTTTTTAACCAAAAATGTGAAGAAATAACAGTCCAAAGCTCACTACAGTGTATACTTACAACATGGAGGAGACAAGAGCAGATAGTGTTTACAATGGACCACAGCCCTATAATTATGAACCACAGCGGAGAGACAGAGAGAGGGATAGATGCAGGAGTGACGGGCAAAGGAAAGAGAGATAGAGCTTCATAATCAGAGGCAAATTTGCCAAAATATCTGGTGAATGCAGTAGTAGCATAGTGGCTAATGCTGAGTTTACATTGGGCACATTTACGTTCTTAGCATAATTTGGTCATGGTTAATACTTTTGGGGGGGCGGGAGGTTCAGTAAATAAAACTAACGTAATTTCAAGACAGCGACTTTGCTGTTTCTAGCAGTCAGATTTACATGGTTAATGTCTTCATTAGCTCAATAGCTTAACAGTCTATATTATTCATACTATGCTGTAACAACCGTCATTAGGTTACAGATATTTTGATGATAGTTAGCTGCTCTAATACTATGGTGATAAGCTGTCGCAGCAGCCATGACAGCAAAAGGAAATCATGGTATATGTCAGGGATTGGACAAACCATTCCTAAAGGGCCGGTGTGGCTGCAGGTTTTTGTGCCAACCAAGCAGCAGCACACCAGACTTGATTCAATTAATCAACTGATCTGGGTTTTCAGAGAGTTGATTGGTCAAACTGTGAACTCTTGGTTGGTTGGAACAAAAACCTGCAGCCACACCGGCCCTTTGTGGAATAGTTTGCCCATGCCTGGTATATGTCTTACCTAATAATGCTAGTAGTCGACATCAAACCATATTATACTCTATCATATCCCCAGGATGATAAGACTCCAGAGTAAAATTACATCCACAAATGGACAAGTGAATGGTGACAGATGCAGCCGTGAAGTAGACTCTCTTCATCTGCACAAAAGCCCGAAAGCTTTTACTTTTCTTACTAAGAATATGATGAACACGATGTCCTAACAGGCTGGTGTTTGCACAACCAGCACAAACAATAATAATTCACCATCTTGACTCTTAAAATGCTCTCACTATATCTCACTCACAAATCCACCAACTTCTACTCGTATATCCACAACATAGAATTCAGCACATCCACCATTATATGTTTACCTGGTGTGACGTGTCCCCTGCGGGAAAGGAATAATCCCATTTCCTATAAAATCAGCACCTTTTAATCTAATTTTATGAAAATAGGGTTTATTGACCATGGTCATTTTCACACAGGTGTTATGAAATTAATTTCTAAATGATACTAAATCTAAATTGAAGGGTGAAAATACCTTTCACATTCCTCTTTAACCCTTAATGACCCAATCATCCACTAGCAACCAAAATAATCTACTAATTTTAAATGTTTAATAGCTATTGATCCACTAATCCTATCAATCCACATACAAAACAATTGGTGTAAAATCCAATTATTCATCTGGACTTTCAGAGGCTCTGTCGTTACTGTGGAAATGTCATCTTCTACATCATTGATTCACCAGTAAAATCCATGGAGTTGGATCAATAACAGTGGATAAACACACTGGGTATTATGGTCTGTTAATGATGTATTTTACTGAAAACCGTTTTTTTTTTGTTCTGTTTTCTCTGGTTTTGATATAATATACTTTAAAACGGGTGATTTCAATGTACCAATGCATGATTCTTGCTTAACGAAAAACATTGAGCATAATATTAGAAGAAATGATAATAAATCACTTATGAACACTTAAAAATAGAGAAAACTTCTTTTTTTTTTGGGGGGGGGGGGGGGCAAAAATAACACTGTAATAAGCATAGAATTTCCCCAATAAATCTAAGTTAACAATTTCCATAGACTTTTTTGGGTAGATTTAATTCCACAGAAAAAAAGCTATGAAATACTAAAATAAATTGGGTTACATTTACCTGACATTTCAATACCTACTTACTCATTAAATTTGGATAAAATTAACTCTTGATTGCCTGAGGTATTTCCTAAGTATTACTAAGTTAATTCATATGAGTCACTAATGATTATTTATTCAAAGAAGGTAAAATTTACCATAAAATTTACCATAAATAATTACTATTGAACAATAACTATTATCAGTTACTGACCATTAGTCCCACTATGCACCCAACCCCCCCACAAAAGACTTTTTAGATGATGATCATCACAATGTTTTTAAATTAATTGATAAAAAAAACACAGTGACTCAACATATATGCAGTACAGATACACATTTATACAACAAATAACTAAACGACCTGAAATGCAAACAACACTTTCAAGATTTATTATATTTCAAAGTCAAAAGCATGCATGTAAAGTCTACCATATCCCTCTGCACGTACTCTGTCGAATATATAGATAAGAATAGAACAGGTGAACGCAAACATATTTAAAACAAATTGAGGCTATTGACCAAGCCGGCCACTTTCATGTGTGTATGTGTGTGTATGTGGTAGGAAGGAGTGCAGCCTTGAAGAAAAATAAAATCACACACTAAAATCACAGAGCAACATGAATCAGGGAGAATAATGGTATTCTTGGAACTTGATGTTGTGCTGTCGGGCACCTGTGACATATAATGTCCATACTATATATGGACATCATATATAGTATATATCACTGAAGTTGGAGAACTCCTTGTAGATGATGGTTCTGATTCATATACTGGGTGTAGGTCCAAGGTGATCACAGGCTATTTTTGGATGACTTTAAGATTGGTCTCATCGTGCAAGTCAGCAGTTGAAGTGACACTGAAAAACCGATTGTCAAAATCTTTGTCTTGGTATAGTAGTCCAAATTCTCCATGGAGTTGGAAAGTTTTAGAAACTATGGAAACAATACCCTCCATTCTATTTGAAATTCCCATTGAAAGTATCAACTTTTGAATGTTGCGTTCCTCCATAATGACTCTTAACTGGACTGCCGTGGTGTTTGACATGTATTTCTGCAGCCCGTAGTATAAATTCAACATTTAAATGATTAGTAATCAACCGCACAGAGACACACATTAAACTGTGGTTCATTTATGGAATCAACCAACGTAACATATTTATTCCCCTGATGCCATTTCATGCATATGCAATACATACAGAGTCTGGACACTAAAATTATTTAGTGATATAAATAAAGCCATCTCCAGCTCCTGAGACTGGAAAAAAAAGTGGATTGCATTACTATTGACCATTATGGCTGTTGTCACCAGTTTGTAACACAGTTCTATAGATCTTGTGTCCTATATTCAAGTTAACACTTTTTGTATGTTTCTTTTTCAATAGACAGTACTTGTTTATAAATGCAGGGAATAAGTTTTGTAAAGGAATTAACTTAATAAGCACAGGTGTAACTAAACAAATAAACACAAAAATATCTGTGGTACCTCCATACAGTTGTAAAGTAATAGAATAACAGTCTACAATTAAGTATTCATGCCCAGTGTTGGGAGCAACAGTGATACTAATGCTGTTTGTATTTTCCAGTAACAGGTAAACTAATGAATTGCTATTTGAAATGTTACAACGCTGTTACCATTTCCGCTGGTGAAATGTGGCACATTACTATGCACTTATCTTTAACTGCTGCTATCCATCCTGGCTCACTCAGCCAGAGCCAAGAGATATGATCTTCACAAATGCGTCAAGTCTTTCCTAAATGAATGATGAGCACTGATTTATTTGCAAAGTGTTCTTACATTGAAATTAACCATGCTGCCTTCAGGGATCACCTGTGTGCTCACTGAGTCTGAGTTGTCCACACTGCCTTCACATAAACAACTAATAATGCCTCCCAGTTTCAGCTGTCTGCAGCACACCCGATTCACTTGAGCGCAACTATATGTTCAACTAACTTAAGGCAGGAGTTTCCGTAAAAGTCTGACTGACTGGACTGAAGATTTTTGCTGCTGTATCAGGGAGAAGGAGATATTTACAACTGAAAAATAATGCAGGATTAACTGGAGCAGCATCTTCTTCCTAAAAGGAATTCCCCTTCCGTGGTGAAAAAGCCCAACCCATGTGTACCCCTGCCTCACTAAAGTTTAGATATAGGAGCCCTGTTTCATGGGAACATTAGTTCTATCTGAAAGAGTACTTTCTCTAAGACATGACTAATATTATCAGAGAGAATGTGCCTCAAGATGCCAAACGTTAGGTCACTTGTCGCCCTTAACTCAAATTTGCCAAAGAATAAAAAGTAGAGGCAGTAAATGTTCTGCACTTACGTATATAGTTCTTTTCCACC
This sequence comes from Siphamia tubifer, assembly GCA_020466265.1. Lineage (NCBI taxonomy): Eukaryota > Metazoa > Chordata > Actinopteri > Kurtiformes > Apogonidae > Siphamia > Siphamia tubifer. The sequence continues at coordinate 10,871,760 of CM035803.1, forward strand.
TTCATGGTGATCAAAGCGCTTTACATTAGCCTAACATTCACCCATTCACACACACACTCATACACCAGTAGGTTTCTAAGGTTCTGTCAGCCCATCTGAGAGACTAAGTCAGGGTTCAGTGTCTTGCCCAAGGGACACTTTGACATGTGGACAGCCAGACCCGGGATGTTAACCGCCAATTGGATGATCCGCTCTACCAACTGAGCCACAGCGACCCAGCTCAGGCAGTAGAAACCACAAAGGATAAAACTTGTTATTTCAGGGATCCAGGTAGTGAAGTACCATTCACAGTTTTATCATGTCTGTGGTTTTATGCTAGCACATACATATATAAATAAATAAATATATATATATATATATATATATATATATGATCTACAATAGAGAGCGAGTGAGAGGTTGAATAAATATGAAGTTAAATGAAGTACCTTCTAAGCTGGTCCCTCTCCAACCAACTATTTCAAGGTTTTCTGCTTTTTTTTTTTTTTTCTTATGGACTAATTCAGTTACTCATTCAATTACTTCATTGGGAAGTAAGTATAAACTATAACTTCTTGTGCACCATAAAACCCAAGGAAATAATCCTTTATTTCAGGAAGAACAAGTCAGACCCCACCCCGTCTACATCAACAGTACAGAATTTCCGGTTCCTGGGCACCATCATCTCAGCCAATCACTCTTGGACTGGAAACACCACAGCAATAGTTAAGAAGACTCAGCAGCATCTGCACGTCCTGAGGGTACTCAGGAAGAACCAGCTGGACGTGAAGCTGCTGATGAACTACAGCTCCACCATCGAGAGCCTACTGACATACTGTATCACAGCATGACACTCCAGCTGCACTGAGGCAGACAGGAAGTGATGTCAGAGGGTCATAAAGGCGGCACAGAGGATCATCAGCTGCGCTCTCCCCTCCCTGTCTGAAATCTATAACTCCCGCTGCCTAAGTAGATCTAGAAACATTTTAAAAGACAGCACTGGTTTCCACCTGTTCAACCTGTTGCCTTCTGGAAGGTGGTAGTGGAGCATCAGAGTGAGGACAAACCACTTTAAAAACAGTTTCCATCATCACACTAAATTCAAACAGCACCAAATCTCTTTAAACAGACCACACCATCACACCAGGCACTAATGACACTTTAATCGATCATTACTGTGCATTCTTTTCTTTTTTTTCTTTTTTATCCCTTTTTTATTGTACACTTATTTTATATAACATATTCTATTTATCTATAACTTATTTTTAAGGCTGCACTGGAGGAGATGTTTACAATAAAGGCTATCTATTAGGGGTGTAAAGATAAACCGATTCAAATTGCTTATCAGTCTGTGTTGTATGAGAACCGACTGAATCGGTGAACTGAATCTGTAAAATTGCTTTGAACGGTCCGATGCACTGGAATTACGGCCATGAATCGGTTTCCTGAGGTGCACCCACGATCTGTAATTCTGTTCTTTATATCTGTGACCAAGTAGCTTAAGAATGACATAGCATTTGTTTTCATAAATGTATACACGTTAAAACTTCCAACCGGAGGTTTATCTACGGATTTTTTTTTAGGTACAGGTAGAAAGGAAATGCAGGTAGTGGACAGGAAGTGACAAAATAAAAGCATATTTATGGATGAAACTGTGGATCCATGGTTGATCGTTTTATTTTAAAGGCAGCTTTATATCTGCCCACAGATTTGTTGGTGTTTCTTTTTCTTCTCAGTAACATTAAATAAAATATTTCCTCATGGTTAAATTGTCAATTTGTATTGAATCAAACTGTACTGAATCGTATCGAATCAAACCGAATTGTGTACTATTGTTTATGAATCGCTCTGAATTGGATCGTAGTCTGTGAATGGAGATTTGAATTGGATCATTGTGTGAGTGAAAGATTTAAACCCCTACTAACTAACTAACTAACTGACTGACTGACTAACTAACTATCTATCTATCTATCTATCTATCTATCTATCTATCTATCTATCTATCTATCTATCTATCTATCTATCTATCTATCTATCTATCTATCTATCTATCTATCTATCTATCTATCTATCTATCTATCTATCTATCTATCTATCTATCTATCTATCTATCTATCTATCTATCTATCTATCTATCTATCTATCTATCTGTCTCCAACACTGGTCATTCAAACCTGTATTTATTATCCATTCAACAGTTTAATATCTGTTTGGACAGATGAGCGCTTCATTCTGATGCACCAGTGAACTTGAATATAAAACCAGATGGAGAGGTAGGAAACAACAGTTTTCCTTTTTTTCAAAGTTCTATTCAGTTTAACAACATATTGCATTCAATTTGCCTGAAGGTATTTGAGTGGGAGAGAACTCTGTTGAATAGGCAGCAGTGAGGGAAAAACACTTCTTACTTAATGAAATGATGAGACCAACAGCATTTAAATTTGTCCATCATGTTAATGTGTGTTTATCAATCCCTCCACTGCACAGACATCTGAGGAATAAAGGAGTGTTATTAGAGAATAGAGAACCTGTTGGAAAGTGGGTGGATACTATAGTCATCGTCAATTATTAATATATTTGCTGAAAAAGTCACATTTTTATTCAGTTTTATGTGATACTTATTGTAAATTAAATACAGAAACATATCTGATTTTCACAGAAAAATGCCAAGAAAGAGGGTGATATTATAATAAATGGAAATCAATTAGGCAAGAAGGACCCTGGTTCGAATCCCACACCAGACCTTTCAGTGTGGAGTTTGCGTGTCCTCCCCGTGTCTGCGTGGGTTTTCGCCGGGCACTCCGGTTTCCTCCCACCATCCAAAGACATGCACTGATAGGTTAATTGGTTAATATAAAATTGGCCATAGGTGTGAATGTGAGAGTGATTGTTTGTCTATGTATGTCAGCCCTGCGATGAACTGGCGTCTCATACAGGGTGTACCCCGCCTTCGCCCATTGTAGCTGGATTAGGCCCCTAGTGACCCCCGCGACCCTAGTGAGGATAAAGCGGGTTCAGATAATGAATGAATGAATGAATGGAAATCAATTAATGAACTGACAATTTGCCTTTAGGCAGCTGGTAGAGGCTACATGTGACCCCCCATGACCCTAGTGAAGCAAAAACGAGATGGATGGATGGATGAAAATCGCTTAAAAAGGTGAAAAAATAATTTGGTAATTGATAGTAAAGTAGCACTGGGTCTTCATGGAAGAAACATAGTGTCCATTTTGTTTGAAATATAGGGTTCATATGTTGCTCTAATGTCTGAACTGTGGTTTAACCCTGTAAACTATGCTCCCATGTAGTTTTCTAATCATACCTCAGTGTGTACCACCACAATCACACCTATTGTGTGATTTTGTACGACATCACACAGTAGTCTCAGCTGAAAGTGTTTCCACCACAAAGGAGTTTTGTCCGACTTTCAACACAGACAGTAAAATGATAACATGACTGAAAGGAAAAGCAGGATTTAACATATTCATAAAGCAAGAAGAATGACATTTTTGGATTTTGTATATAATACAAGCAGAGGTGTCAAAAGTACTCACTTTTTGTACTTAAGTAGAAGTACTACTTTTGTGGATATGGGTAGGAAATTCAGGGGAAAAGAAGTCATAATTGAGATAAAATAAAGTCATTATGGGTGGGGGAAAAAGTTACAAATATGAGATATAAAAAAGGATGATTATGACATAAAATGTTAAAATTGTGAGATAAAAAATCAAAATTATCACAAAAAAGTAATGAATATGAGATAATAAATGCATAAATATGATATTATGTATGAAGTGACTTATGTTATGTACTGTCACAGTTCTGTAGATTGAAAAAGAGAATGAATGTAAGGAGTATAAAGTACAAATATATATGAAAAAATAAAGTAACCAGTAAAATAAATACTCAAGTACAGATACCTAAAAAGTTAGGTCTTTATGGGTTGAAAAAATTATTTAATATTTGGATTAAATTAACGTGACAGTTAATCTCCCAAATGAAATACTTAACCAGGCTCAAGACCCACCTTTTTAATTTGGCTTTTAACAAATGGCTCCATTTTAGCTTGTGTTTTTAATTCCTATTTCTCTGAGGTTTTAATTTGACTTTACCAATGCTTTGCTTTTAACACACACACACACACGTGTATATATATATATATATATATATATATATATGGTGGGGTTCGGGTTAATACGTACGTTTAAATGAACACACTTGGAAAAACTCAGGAAACAACAGTAGCTCCGTAATGAATGAGGGTCAAAGGGTAACGAAAAGCATCATGGGTAACTCCTTCATAGCCAATGGGATGCTACGTACAGTATGTACGTGAGGTATTTACGTACATTACGTAGTTATGTATAGTAATGTACATGTATGTCTGGGAGGTTTCAGTTTCCTTTTATAAATAGAAATTTCTTTAGTATTCAGAGATGAAAAATTGAGGCAAAGGTTTTTTGTTACTTTGATTATTCATTAACTGGATATTTCATAAGTAGAGGTACTCCTGTATATGCCAGTAGATGGTACTATTGCATTGTTTCTGCCCTTAGGGGATTTAGCATTTGCGACCATGTATTTTCTGTGGGCCACTGTTTGTTTCGATGAACGCCTGCACAAGGACCACCTAATGTTTTCTGTATTTCTTGAAGATAAGCATGCTGTTGAAGTACTGTGATATTTTTTTTACATTTATTAGCACTTCAACATATTCTGATGTCAAAATGCTTTCTGTAAGTACTTGAAAAGCCATCATTGTGTTCAGTCCAGTGAATAAGCAGCACGGTTAAGGCCACCATAAATCAACACCATGTGTCGGTCTCGTCCCTCTGTACCTCAATGCATCCTAAAAACATAACAGAGTCCGGGTTTAAAGCATGGACTGGGACTAGACTAAATTACACCACCTTCTGTTTTAGTGGGTATTGCAGATGGGATTCCCACATAAACCCATGAGGTTATGTTGACATAACAGAATCTTGTGGTTTTAAGGATTTTGTATGTCATGTTAAAACTATATGATTTTAAAATATTTAACCACTAAACATGAGTTAATATAACAGAAGCTACATGTTATATGTATGTTGTTACAATAGCCACCCATGTTGTTGTTTTTTTAGTGTGGCTACATGGGTGGTCATGTGTGTGTGTGTGTGTGGGTGTGTGTGTAGTGGGGGGGGGTACTTTTGGTAAGGGGATGTACTGATTTTTATATGTAATGCACTTTGTGTTACATTTCACTGTATGAAATGTCTGTAAAGTACGTACTAATTGATGTAAATCAAGTACATGACTCCTTTGAATCATATACACAATATGTTCCATGAAAAGACAGAAAATGATTAATGCTAATGGAGAGACACATACATACCTGGTTACTCATGCAAAGAAATAAGTCATTGTTTTGTTTACAGCATTAGTATTGTTTTGTGAAAATGCAAGTGAGCATGTTGGGTTTCTCACACATGTATTTTATATTTTCTCCTGATGCTCACACTTGATGTTCTCACTTTGTTGAAAAGATAACATTTGCTAACATGAAACTAGTTTAGATAAGAAATGTCCCAGTTTTGGTGGCAGACTATTTGGACTGCTGCAAAAACGCCCAGCCAGCAGAGCTGAACCTTTCTCGCTGAAGGCTATCAGGCAGCAGGTCTCGCCTTTCTACATCATGGAAAATGAGACTTCCATTACTGGCGGTGGCACCACCTGCTGCTCCCACAATCTCTGTAATCCAAAGATGCCAGCTGCTGACACCTCAATCACATTCACTGTCTCCCTTGGAAAATTTACCCGCCGACCACCACTTACCACTTCGTACTGCAATGCAAAAAAAAGAAATAAAAATTACTGCATTTTCCCAAAAAGATGAGCCAGACTGTTTGGCCTGTTTGATGCTAGGGCAAATGTAGGCGACTGAAAAGAAAGAAAGATGGCCTGACACTTTAAAAAGCATTTTATCAGAAGATGTAGTCATCATACTCTTGATAAGTGCTGTGCCGTTCAAAGGCTGAAAACATGTGGACATTTCATTTGCAGTTGGAGAAAGGGGCAGTTGGTGAGGGAAATGAAACATGTTACATGACATGAGTTGAGGTGCATTGGCCAGAACATATAATATGGTCACTTCTGATATATATTTTTGTCACAAAAGATTCAAAACTAGATTCAAAACTAGACTGACATTATTTCCAGAGTGAAGATAGAATTTGTGACCCTCCAGCACAAAACCAGTCAATTAGGTCAAATTTCAGAAATTAAGATTTTATATTTTTCTGAAAGCTTATTAAAAATGCTTGTGACACTAATTCAACCAATCAGAGGCTGTTTTTCAACAAGAGATTTTGTTTACTGGAGAAGGCTTTGTTCTGAGGCCTCCCATTTGTTCAAATATATTATTACGTAGATTTCTATTTAAGGGTTGTCTAGAGGGAATCCCAATCTTTCCAACGATACCAAACATGACGGGGAAATATCAAATGCAAGCACAAAGGAAAGCCGTGTAAAGAGCAGATTTTTCTTTTTTTAATGGTACGGCCACATCGAACGCAAATTTTCACATTTGCGCGTCGAGATTACATACAACGCTGATGGAGAGACGCGTTTGGATTGATTCACCTGGGGTGGTGCGTTGGAAGTGTCCAAGCGTTACCTCGGGTTATGAAAGCCTATCAGCATTGAGATGCTGCCAACGTCGTGATGGAATAATGTATTCTCTCGGACCAACCTGGAAGGCGGCAGAAAGAAAAACTGATCCTGAAATACCAGTGAAAGCGGACTTCATCCAGGCGGAGTTCCTTGAGGAGGTGGTGGAATTCCCAGTGCTGCAGGCACTTCTGCAGGATCAGGTGAACCCAAAAGCGACTGTGTCTGACCCTCGGACCTATGGAACCTCCAGAACAGGTACAAAGCAGTAATCCAAGTGATCTGAGCCATAGTTGAGGACAGACTGAAATATCTGTGTTTATCCAGCGTACAGACTCGGGCGTTGCCCGTTCGGAGTTGCTGCGAATTGTACAATGTTTTGTGTTCAGAGTGGCCCTGAATTATCTACCGTCCAAACTCGGGTGTTTAGGCGGTGCGTTACAAGCGTACACGTGAAAATTCACGTTTGGTGTGGCTGTAGCATTAGACTTCATTTCTTGTGTTGCTACTAATACTGAGGCATTGGACAATGGTGAAATTTGCATGTGGCAATGGAAACTAATGACATGACATCAGGAGTTAAGGTTCTACTGAATCTTTATGAGAGTCTAAATCTGGATCTTAATGTCTCTTTATAGCCCAAATATATTTCAATGTATTTTATTAGTCACACTTTATAAGTACATTTTGAGAAAACGAGTCTAGATTTACTTGTGCTTTATTTATGTATTTATTTGAAAGGGACACTGCAAACCAATAAACATGGTATATAATCAATCAAATTCTATTCATATAGTGCCAAGTCATTGCAAAAGGCAAATATTCCAAATTGAGCATAGCTGCTAAATTGCATGTGTCATCTTTGCAAATATTCAAACATAAATATAGGGTATAGAAGAATAAAGTCTGTTTGTTTACCTGGAACTGGTCTTCAGTAGGGATGGTGCTCTTTGATGACAGGCTTAATCTATTTCAAAAACATCAAAATTCCATGGCAAAATAGAACAACATCAGAGGTGTCAAACATGAGGCCCGGGGGCCAAATCTGGTCCACCTAAGGGTCCAATCCTGCACTTTGGTTGAATTTATCAAATGCAAAAATTACACTAAATTACACAAAAAATTACCACTTTTAATTCAGGGTTTCACATTCAGACCAATTCAGTCTCATAAGAACTTACAAATAACCACAAGTAAAAAATGTCTTTGGACTACTTCCTCATACATGTCCATGATGTGGTGACAAGGTGTCTCTGATTGGCTCAGAATGCATGAAGGAACACTCTCCCCTCTGGCTCTCTGTATGTGTTTACCTTTACCAGAGTATCATCCCGCTAGGTTTCATGCCGTTACTTGTTCTGAAAATGTGCAGGGGAAAAAACAGGCTTTATTTCCACAGAGAGCACCTGAACCACTTTGATACGCCATTTTTTTCAAGTTTGTGCAGCAGCTACTGTGGCGCCGTCTTCTCTCGTAGATGCTAAAGCTAACGCAACTTCAGATTCACTGCAATGGGGGACTAGATTAACCCCACGTGGGTGACACTAAAGTCCATCTGATGTCAGATGGCCCGGCTTTTTCTAGGTCCCTCGTTCCTGTTGTTGTTTTCTGTGAATGCAGTATGCAGCCAGTGGAGGAGACAAACAACTGTCAAAGGGGGCATGTGTTGGTTTGTCGGTGGTGACCCATCAGATTCCAAAAGGCAGCGTGGAAAAGTGGTTTTCAGCGGAATGACACATTTAAATATGTTTCAGTACAAACAATAGATTTTTCAAAAGCAATTCCTTATATTTGTGTCTGTTTCAATAAAAATACAGTCTAGGATCAGAAAGGTTTTACGTTTCTGATTCTTGAAATTGTCACTAAAGGTGACCTGCCTTAATTTAGCCTAATAGGAAATATCATTAAAATACTGTATCCTCTCTATAACAATCCCACTGTTCTAATTAACAATGAATCATCTCCAAATGGTATTACACATTCTTTTTGGGGACTTATTCACAAAGTATTAATAATTCAGCAGCACTAATGTAAATGGTTGATAAATGGTACCATAACTAATTTATTATTATTGCAATATCAGAAAAGAAATTGAGTAGATGTGTGTAATTTGCCAAGGAGATTCTATTTTAAGTGCAGCCCATTCTGTAGACCTCTACTTATCTTATTTCTATCTATCTATCTATCTATCTATCTATCTATCTATCTATCTATCTATCTATCTATCTATCTATCTATCTATCTATCTATCTATCTATCTATCTATCTATCTATCTATCTGTCTGTCTGTCTGTCTGTCTGTCTGTCTGTCTGTCTGTCTGTCTGTCTGTCTGTCTGTCTGTCTATCTATCTATCTATCTATCTATCTATCAGCTTTAATTGGAATGTGCAAATGAAGTTCACTTGGTCTTTCTAAAATGAAGGAAGAAAGAAAAGACATTTTACCAGATTTGCCCAATGTCTTATCATTGTGAAAACACATTTTTGGTAACCGTGGCCTTTGACCTACATTCTCCAAAATTTAATGGGATCTATTCTCGACCTACTCTGACCTTTTCTGAAAATATCATAAAAATCGGTCTAGTAGTTGTTGCGTAAAACTCCTTCCAACACACAGACTGACTCAAAAACAATACCCCTCTCCCTTTCGACGGGCGGGGTAACAATAGAGAGAAAGGATCAAAGAAACGATGAAAGAGCTTTGTTTAATTTCTTTTTAATTTGCAGCACTTCACTTTTAATGATCTTAGGTTATTGCTTTCCCCAGAACTTGACACATTTTACTTTAGGGCAGCCCATTTGTCACCTCTTTTAAGCCAAAGGCCACCAAGTTGACAGGCATTACAGTAATCAATAATTTCAACTCAATCCTCTATGCTTTACATTATGCTTGCTTACCTAGATGAAAACTAATTTTCTTTTGCCCCCTTGTCACCCCTCCTGACACCCAGAGGGCCTTTACAAAACAGTTATGCCCTACTTCAGAGCCACCCCAGCTCCAGAAGAAAAAAATGACCCTGCCTCCGGAATACGACTTTTAATAGCATATTGATCAAAAATGAATCGAGTGCACGAATGAGAACATGGCAAAGCACAAATATTACAAACTACCCACGCTTGGCTCAATGAAGGTCTGGTCGATGCAGGATTAATTGCATTCCTCCCAAATTACTGTTGAATAAAGAGCGTTTGAAGTTGAATCCCACGCTTGTGAATTCTTACAACAAAAAAAGCAGAGGCTAAGAGCAACACACTAAAACAAATCCATTGGATACTGTCTCTTACCGTATATCTATCCATCAGCTGTAATTTAAAGTCTTGCAATAAACCACTGATTGAATGTTCAAGGTTGTTTGTGTCAAGCGTTCCAAATCTTAAATGATAGATTTCAATAAAAGAGACTTATGTTGTTATGGCAGTAAAAAGTATTGGTTCACCAGATTATTAGCAACCCATTAAAGGATGTAAGCCAATCATGTAATACTGAAACAAAAAAAAACTTAAAAAAAAACCACCAATGGAGCATGGGTGTAAAATTGTGCATGGGCGCTTTGGATGTGTCCATACCAATATTTGGATGTTTCTTAAATGTCAATATCAATTTTAGAATGGGACATTACATGACATTTGAGAAACAAAACGTTACTGTATTTTCTGGACTATGAGACACACTTAAAAGACTTTAATTTCCTTCAAAAACCACAGTGCGCCTTATATATGGATTAATTGTGTTTAGTGACTGGGAATTTTGAACTTTTATCTGATCATTTTCATTTATCATCCCATAAATTTTACTTTTTATCTAATAATTTACTCTTATCTCATAATTTTGACTTTTTATGTACTGATTTTGACTTCACTTAATGCACTTTATAGTCCACTGCACCTTATATATGAAGAACCTAAAAAAATAAACCATTCATTGACAGTGCACTTTATAGTGACTAAATATTGTTATCAATGAACCTTCATCACTTGACAAAAATGAGGCGAACCTAGACATAAATGTGGGTCTTGTGACGATAACTATAATGAAATAGATAATGCAGTTATAGATGACTAATAAAAAACAGACAAAATGTGACTTAAGAAATAAAAAACATTCCTAAAACGTCTCTTACTTTTTGTTGACAAAAACAAAATAAGATGTTATTTTAATAGTTTTAGCCATATTCTTGTTTTTGTATTTTTTGTTGCTGTCTCTCACGAGGAAGTCGTGAAATTACCACCATGGGAGTGATCCATTGCATGGGAGTGATCAGTCCCACACAAAAATTGTTTATTAGAATTCTTAAAAACAAGCAAAATAGTCTAGTGTAGACTGTTGTGGCGAGTGTGCTCTTCTCTGGGGCGGTGTGTTGGGGAGGCAGCATCAAGAAGAGGGACACCTTACGTCTGGCGGCCTTGATTGTGGGCTCGGAGCTGGACAGCCTAACAGCTGTGGCAGAGTGAAGGACGCTGAGCAGGCTTCTGTCAATCATAGACAATCCACAGCATCCACTACACAGCACTATCTGCAGGCAGAGGAGCAGCTTCAGTGAGCGGCTGCTGTCACTGTCCTATTCCACTGACCGACTGAGGAGGTCTTGCCTCCCCCATTCCAGTCGGCTCTTCCATGCCGCTTGAGGAGAGAGGCGAGAGAAGGGTACGCTTTTAGCAAACGCAAACTCTCCTCATGCTCCCTTGACTGTACAAACAAAACATACTGTAAATACATGGACTCAGAGTTTCTAAGGCTCTACATCCCCTGCACAGACTCAGCCTTTACACAGACTAACTCTATATTGTACTGATGACTAGTTGAATTTTAAAAGAACCTGAAGGTGTATTTTACTACCTTGTTCTTTTTACCTTGTACTATTGTATTACTGCAATGCTGGAACTTGTGAATTTCCCTTTAGAATGAATAAACTGTCTGTCTGTCTGTCTGTCTAACAATTCGTACTTTTATTGTCTTGTTTTGTGGTTTTCTGTTTGTCTTCCTGTTATATCTGTTATTGTGAGTGTCTGGGCTTTTATTTTGTTATGTGGGTTCATGTCTTGTTTTACTTCCTGGCACAGGTGTTTGTAACCCCCCTTTTTGATTACACCTGATGTGTCCTACCTGTTCAACTCCCTATATAGGTTCCTCCTGTTTCCCTGTCAAATTATTTTTGTCCCAGCAGCAAATGAGTGGTTTACTTCTTGTCTTGGTCTTTCTGGTTATTGATCTCTTCTGGTACTTTAGTTCTGGTCTGTTGTCTCTCCCTTGTCTATTTTGTTTGTCTGAATCTGCTTCAGGTTGCAGGATCTGGAACCCTCCACTGTCACTTAGTTGGCCTCCACCCTGTTGGTGTTGTATTGGATTCTGTCTTCGTTTTATGACCCTCACTGGTAACGTCTATGAGTTTTACCCTGTCTGCCTTGGCTGGTTTCCTGGTTCTGACCCTGATCTGCTTTTTCACCTTTGCCCTATTTTCTAGTTGCTGCCTTAATTAACCCCTGCCCAGTGACACCTGTTGAAGCAGATCTCCTCGTGCAGCACCCACATTATTTTAGTAAAGCTGTTCAAACTGAGTTCTGGTCGATGAGTCCTGCATGTGGGTCCCATTTGTCTCTGGTGCCGTATCTATCTGTCTGTCTGATAACTAAAACAATAATATGCCTTTAGACACACAATCGACTACAGAAATATTATTTCTGTAGTCAACAACATTATTTTTATTTGTGACAGTTTGTGTGGACCTGGGCTGACCCGATGAACCATGACACCATGGTCACGGTGCCACCCATGGACCAGCCTGTCTGATCAACCTGGGTCAGAACAAATGTGGACCCAGACACACGCACAGTGACCAGGGCTCAGACCCTAACCCACCAGACGCACACTAGGATAATGTTGGATCTGTGAGTCTGTGACCAGTAGGTGGAGTTAGCTGAGCTGGTGGGGTGGGATGGGGTGGGGTATTCAAATGAATCTATACATGTGATGTACAAAGCATACAACATCCAAAAATTCTGCTCCAAAAACAAATGGAATAGGAGAAAAGGACAGTGGATGTTTTTTGTTCATAAGTTAAGGGTCTCCTCACACACAGTATTGTAAAAAACATTAAAAAGTGTCTTTTACACATGTCCCCTTTAATGCAAAAAATGTAAAATGAATAACGTGTATACATGTGTCTATGTCTATGTGAATTATTTAAATTAATTCCGTGTTGTGGGTCTTTTTAAGTGCTATGACTCATCACACTTTCCTCTAGTATTCTTCATATGTGACCCACCACCACGAAACCAGGCATAAGTGTCTGGAAATCAAAACTGAGTTATCTGAGTAGATTGGTAGAGTGGAAACTAAGGTTTAAGATGGTGAAAAAATTATGTTTCTATCATAAGTAGAACCAAAGTTATGGTCATTTTAATATCCACAGTTGGACCTATTATGCAATTTGCATATTTTTAGATATTGTCCGTTAAAGTTTTGGATTGTTTTGGGGTAGGAAGTCCTTAGCAATGCATAATAATTCGTATCCGATTGACAAAAAATATTCACAGATGTTAAAGGACACTCTGGTGGACATGTCACAGAAGTTCTATATATTTTAATAATAGGACAGAATTGCAACGTATTATAATCATTTGGCTTACACCATTGGACAAGAGCATTCAATATAAGCTTTTACCTCGTACCGAACACTTGGATGTTTACTCACGGAACGGAGATCAGTTTGTTCGGCGAAAAAAGGTGGAAGTCGTCTTTGTCTTTGCTCAGCAATACCTGAACTTTTGTCACCGCTTAAATAATTGACCCAATAAACACCTTTATTGATTGGATTTCAATATAATGACCACAGGAACTGAACATAGAGGTGTTACGGTACCGTTTTTTGATAAGGTGTAAACACAAATAAGGAATAACCTTCCAGCCTAAATTTGGCTGTAGCTCTGAACGGCTCAGCGCGACTTATGCCTGGTTTCGTGGTGGCGGGTCACATATGTCCTTAATGCTGACAGAGCCGTTTAGTTTCAGTTCTTGGTGGTACCTGACTACTTGATTTTCTCTGCTATCTGCATTTTACACGACTTGCAAATGAAGTATGAGGCAGAGGATGGCAGATATGCTTGGCTTGGTTTCAACGTGACTGTATGTAGTAGAATGACTCTGGTGTCGACAGATTCAATGACCGGAAGCTCACATGTCCTTTATAATGTGAAATGCTTCTATAACTTCTGTATGAAACTTTCAGCATTGAACTTTATAATTACTGATGAACACCAGTGATTGTTTTGCTGCTGTAAAATAAACAGAAGTGGTTTGTCTGGAAATGGTGGAATCACAGTCCAGCCAACTGTAACTGTGTCTGTCATGTATCATATGGGTTCAGTCTTAGTTCAGTCATAGTTTAAAGAACCACCATCAAACTTTTACTCATGGGGTAGCCCTAAAATCATGAAATTGTTGTAAAATCTTGTTAATGCTGGCACGTTTGTTGACCAAATTTCCTGAGGCAAGATAATTAATGTGTGTTAAACTATGTATTCAGGTCAGGTAAATTAGCCTCACAGAATTTTATATAAACATTATTGTTTTACTTTTAAAATATCAGAAATGGAAAAAAAAGACAAATGAACAGATTGTTTTATTATAAGTGACTGCTTGGGAATGGATGATGCATAAATTATGCTTATTTGATTTCAATAACATAACCTGAAACATAGTACACTTCAATGCAGATGATTTTATAGAAGAATTTATATTTACTAGTTCAGCAGGAAAAAACACCAGGTAGAGACGGGACCAAGTCACACAAGTGCAAGTCTCAAGTATTTTTTTCATTGGCAAGTCAAATCAAATCTATCACTGGGTGTGTTGAGTCAAGTCTCATTATTGTATTTTTACCTGCGGAAACTGATCTTAATCCAGTGAAAAGACAAGATATGTCAATGCACCCAAGCTGTGGAAAAATATGTGACAATAATTTGAATTTGCATAGTTAATTCTTATCTTCAGTTAAATACATAATGGAATCAAACAAAATAGTAACTTAACAAATTAGTGTATATATTAGTGTCTATAAATTACTTCTGCAAACAAATGTTTTAAAATTTCAACATTGAGTCAATAAAACAAAAACACAAAAACAAGAACATCTTTCTCTCTCTCTCGAAAATCATCTCACATTATTAAACTTAGTTACATTTTACTGTCTCTCTCTCTCTCTAACACACATCACGCATCACTTGTAGGTAAATTGTTGTAAACTGTAGTTAGTGTAAACACATTTGTTATAAATAAATTGTTTTTACATATTAAAAAAAGAAAAAATAAATCTCCAAAACTTAGAAATATGCAGGTTTCATTTTGCACCTGTTTCCCTCATGCTTTATGAGGGCTTCAAGAAAAAAACAAGTTAATGTGTTTATAGGGCCACACCATTAACATAAATGTGCATACTTCATACAGATTTATATTTAACTAATGGTGACCTACATTCATATTTAACACCTTAACACCTGAATTTAAATACAAGTTTAAAAAAGGAAATGCTAAATTAAGTGGAGGTAATTAATTTGACTATAGCACATACCATAGACAGATACATATTTGCAACAGTAGGCATTATGGTGTTAACCCTCATGGGGACCTGAAATTTGGTCCCCATACTGTGATTGTACACATTAATGTCCTCAGAAAGATATGAATACAAGCACACACACACACACACACACACACACACACAGAGCTCCTGAATCTTCAATATAAGCACTGATTTGGAGTAACTTCATATTCATGAGTACTAGTGTACCCCAGAGCATTTTTTACAGCGAACTGTCTCCATGACAACAAACTGTAGCACACGCAAAATCCTCCTTAAATCGTTTCCCAGACTTTATGCCTGTTGTCATTTGCACAGGCAATCTCAGTTAATCACTGGTGATGCACAAATCAATACAACACACATTGTTTTTGTGTGAAGAAGCACATTTATGCTCGTTATTTGTGATCTTAGTAAATTGGGCCAAATAGGTGATATAGCTGAAATATAACAATAAACAGGTTTATAAAGCATTTAAAATATACAAACATCTTCCATTAGCTCTGTGGTTTAAAACACCAATAGATTATTAATCTATTGATGTTTTAATAAATTTGATTAAACCCTTATTTAATAAGGAGAAAAAATGAAAAAAAAGGAAATAGTAAATCTCTCCTTTATTCCAGAACCAATTGAAACAACAACCACTAAAAGTCTAAAAGTTAAATTATATATGTATAAAGTGGAGGTAATCATATGGCTGTCCAACTCACTGCATTTCATAACCATAAATATGTCCAAATGTTTCTTAAATCAGTGTAAAACTGGAGCTAATGTGACATCCTTAATGTAGATCACTGGCAACTAATACTGTACAAATAAAGAAGACTGCCATTAAACAAACTGACACCTATTGGATGAAAGCTTCATTATTCAGTTGTTCCTGATCTAGTCATGTTCAATACCACTGATTTCCTTTCTGTCTGATACCATGTAAAATTCAGGCTGGTATCGGTGATACTGAAGCTGCTATTTTATGTGATTACATGTAATATGTCTTTTAAATAATAAAAAAAAGATACAAGGCAGAGTAATGTATTTATTCGTTTATTTTAAAGTGAAGCATATTGATGTGTAAAATAGAAATAGACAATAGAAAAACCAGAGGACACAATCATCCAAAATAAGAACAGATCTTTAACCCATGTTACAGAATGAACAAAGCCTGAAGGTGACCAGCTCCAGATTTATGGTAACACTTCAGTCTAGGGCACTGTCACCTGAATCATACTATCATATATGTTTGAAGAGGGGACATCTGTAGAAAAAAAACAAAATAAAACTGAACTTTTCTGCTCCAGGGAATGTGAACAGAGCGGAGCGCAGAGTGCGCAAAATATGGTCAGAGTGCAGAGCGGCTTTTAATTCAAAGGCCAAAGCAATATTTTCATTTCGCTCCTGTTACGCTCTCACCTTGAGTCAAGGATAATGCACTGTGAACTAAGTGTTATGAGATTAGTGCAGGTGTTCCTAAGGTAGGTGGTGACGTGGTGCAGATCCCGATGCCAATTGTAATGTCAGAGAGCCTCTGTTCTCTAGGTTGTTATAGGGCATATCTGAAGAGAAGGGTGATATAATTTGGGTGGGTGGGGGGGGGGGGGGGGGGCAGAGATGACAATCAGAGGGACCCTGGGCTATGGGTTAATAAATAAATTTTGCGAAACTTCTAACATTCTTACATTAAAACTGTTCCGAGATTATCATTATTAGCATCCAACACCCTATTAACTACATATGCACACACACACACACACATATATATATATATATATATATATATATATATATATATATATATACACACACATCTTTTGTGTTTTTTCATGGAGTCAGTGAATTAAAGTCCTGTCCCTAATAAGCCCTAATATGTGTGAATTTCAGACTTGTGGGCAATGTATTTTTGTGCCAGTCGGGCGCAGAAGCTGTATTTTCCAATAAAATGCAACCATAGATTTGTGCCTCGAAGAAGACAGGACTGGTGAGAAAATGCTGAGGCGGAGGATGAAATCAAGCAGGTCAAAAAAATACAAGCAGCTTAAACTGGCATATATAACACTATAACATACACTATATAATACTATAACATGCACTATATATAATACTATAACATGCACTATATATAACACTATAACATGCACTATATATAATACTATAACATGCACTATATATAACACTATAACATACACTATATATTACACTATAACATACACTATATATAACACTATATATTACACTATAACATACACTATATATAACACTATAACATGCACTATATATAACACTATAACATACACTATATATAACACTATAACATACACTATATATAACACTAGAACATACAATATATATAACACTATAACATACACTATATATAACACTAGAACATACACTATATGTTACAACATAACATACACTATATATAACACTATAACATGCACTATATATAACACTATAACATACACTATATATTACACTATAACATACACTATATATAACACTAGAACATACACTATATATAACACTATAACATGCACTATATATAACATTATAACATACACTATATATAACACTATAACATACACTATATATAACACTATAACATGCACTATATATAACACTATAACATGCACTATATATAACACTATAACATACACTATATATAACATTATAACATACACTATATATAACACTATAACATACACTATATATAACACTATAACATGCACTATATATAACACTATAACATGCACTATATATAACACTATAACATACACTATATATAACATTATAACATACCGTAATTTCCGGACTATAGAGCGCACCTGATTATTAGCCGCACCCACCTCATTCTAAGAGGAAAACCGATTTTGTACATACACAAGCCGCACCTGTATATAAGCCGCATGTGCCCACATTAAAACATGTAACACAAACACAAAATTAACCCAAACCCGACTTCAAGTCCCGCGAATGAAACTAAATGTCCTTCATTAACCCTTGTGTGGTCCTTCGTAAAAGGCACACTGGCTGTGTCCTACAATCGGGTCTTAAAAACCCAGATTCCAAAGTTCAGTTCCATAGACTCATCACCCCACCCCCAAGGATATATTACTGTTTTCAGTAGTAAGCAATGGCATCCTACAGTACGTATAAAAAGGTACATTTGTGAGCCACCGGGTCTCTTTGACCCGAAGGACCGCACAAGGGTTAAAGTCCACAGTCCAAAAATCACAGCCGGCAAAATGAACGGAAAATGATACTTAAGGTTTGATGCAGACCTGCAGAGTCCGGGTCCCATTGAAAGTAATCCAAGGAAAAAAAAGTGTATATTTCCAAAGGTAAGGGAGGGAAAAATATATATCCACTATTGTCCGCCGCGTCCACAAACAGGTGGCTGGTCGTCGCCTCGCCTCATCTATCGCAGAGTCAGTGATAACTTTAACCTTTCGCCGAGAGTTCAGGTCAAACTCCTCCGTGCCAACGTGCAAAAATAATCCACAGGGTCTGGTCGAGCCTCTGTCTTCTCTCACACACCGCCGCGGGTTTTTCTTTAAGCAACTTTTTACCCCCTGTACACCTGTCCGTCACCTTTACCGCTCCCACTTAAACCCGTCACCCCGCGTTTGTTCCGCCCCTCCTTTTTCATTCAGTCTTCCTCGACGCATATATTCCACCGGTCTAAATCTTACCTTTTCTACTCGAGCGCCTCTGGCGGCCGTTAGGAAAATTACATAAATTGGCCGCATCACTGAAAAAGCCGCAAGGTTGAAAGTTTGGGAAAAAAGTAGCGGCTTATAATCCGGAATTTACGGTACACTATATATAACACTAGAACATACACTATATATTACAACATAACATACACTATATATAACACTATAACATACACTATATATAACACTAGAACATACACTATATATTACAACACAACATACCATATATATAACACTATAACATACACTATATATAACACTATAACCAGTCTTGGGAAAGTTCACCTTGATTAGGAACTAGTTCAAAGTTCAGTTCTAGTTACTTAATATGAATTAGTTCAGTTCATTCATAGTTCATTCTTCCAAATTATGAACTAGAAGTTCATTGATCCTAAAATGAACTTTTTCGTTCTTTTTTTGTGTTATTATTGTAAACTTATTATTAACCGTTCCTGACGTTATCCTGACCGTAGTCAGGAAATCAGGGGAAAAGGCCATCCTCCTTCCGGGGTTAACTTCCCTCTGCAGGTTCTTAGAACACAAGGAGCGGTTTCAGTGAGCTTCATTTTCAATGTTTATTTCCAAGAATGGGAAAACACCTGCTCTGGTCACCGCTCACACTCTGTACATTTAACTCTTTTTCTCCGCTCCCAAAAACTCTCTGCACCCCTCTCTCTCTCTCTGCCCCGCCCACAACACTTCTCATTGGCTATTCCACAACATTATGTTGCCAAAATTTGTTCAGAATAATACAAAAATGACATCTATGATAATGCTGTGTTTTGGTCCCATTTTATACCTTATAGGACTCAATAATTACAACGTGATAAGAACGAAATGTGAACTACATAAGAGCGCAGTTCAATAAATGCCAGAATAACCGCGTTCACTACTTCGCGTTCATTTGGCAAAAGTGAATGAGTCCTTCACGTTTGTCAAAAATATGATATCGTTCGTGAACGATCATTCAATAAACTCGTTCAGGTACAACACTGCCTATAACATACACTATATATAACACTATATCATACACTATATATAACACTATAACATACACTATATATAACACTATAACACTGTTCGTGTGTGCATGTGTGCTGGTTTGGTACATACTAAAAGTTGCGAACATCTTGTATTATCACCCGTTAACAAGGCAATACAAGGTGTTGGGACAGCTATTTTTTGGGTCTTAAAAGTTCAGTGAAAATGGCCAAAAACTCTGGCAGTATCGAGCTCTCTATTCTACCTCTGTTCAATAGGGGCACCTGTGGCCCAGTTGATAGAGTGGGTTGTCCAAAGATCAAACGGTTGGCGGTTCGTGTCCTGGCTCTGGCTGTCCACATGTCGAAGTGTACTTATGTATGAGTGTGTGTGTGTGACTGGGTAAATGTGAGGCTTTGAGCACCACGAAGGTGGAAAAGAACTATATAAGTGCAGTCCATTAACCATTTATTCTGTTCAGTTCAAATCTCCACAAACTACAGCACCGATGCCGACTTTCCAAACATTTACTTATTCAAAATGATCAGATTTCAACCTGCAATAAATTATAAACAGGAAATACATTTTAAATACCAAAAATATAATTTTAATAATTGTAATATTTATTGAAAGTTACTTGAATTTGTTCAAAATGTTAATATTTTTTAACTTTGCATTTAAGTATACAGGTGAACAGGTAGTGATGAAATAATGATGTCTGTAAATTCATATTCTATTATTATTACTGAAAAAAACAATATAATGATGTCTGTATATTCTTCTATTTATCTACTGAATTCTCATGAACAACAACTTATGTTACAATCATTTGAAGTGTTTACACCCTTCATATTGGGGCACAGAAACTTGCTTAGAAAAGAAATTAGCCACGAGAAAAGCAAATATTAATAGTGCAATTGCTATTTTTAACAAACGGAGCAACCTTGTGACTTGGTGCTGGCATCATTTATGAGTGTATTTGACGTGTGTGTGTGTGTGGGGGGGGGGGGGGGGTAGGACAGTTGAGACCCCACCTATCCAACTTCTAAGCAAATCATGACTGACTTTCTTGTCATGCAATTCTACACTGAGTTCTGCACCGAGTCCTACACCGAGCTGAATGAGAGCTTGGTGCAGACATATGTGCAGCACCGACAGTGTTGTCTGTACCCGGGGTACACATCAAATTGTAACATGTCACATTATTTCCTGAGTAACGGTAACAGTGATACAGTTATGGATAAAGTAATTACTCCATTACTTGAAATGTGGCTGCGTTAGTAAAGGCATTATACTCTAATGCTGTTATTCCCAGCACTACTGATTGAATCTGTCATTTTTCCGAAAGCCTGAACTGCACGATACTCAGATGGTTGCATGAGCCTCGTGAAACACAGCTGGGTGACGTGAGTCGCGTTAGAAAAGCTCTACAGGAGAACTCAACCACACATGACTGGAACATGCATGGTAATTACTTAAGCCCAGTGACATATTAGTTTGTGTGTGGATCAAAAGGAAATGTTTAGGTTTTTATTAATGTATTGTACTTGTATATAATAAAAATGTATTTATGTATGTATGTATTTATTTATTTTTTAACCACTGCCAAGTGACAGCATTGCTCTGTGTGCTGCTTTGTGAAGACCATTCACAGGTGCTTTTATCTCTGAGTTAGTCAGCCGTTCAAGGGCACCATGTGATGAAATGTCAGACATGACAGGTGATGAGGAGGTGAAAAAAATACAAAGACATGCTTTTGTTTGAAGCAATTTCTCTGTCTTTATACATACTGAGAGTGTAGTCAAAGAGTTAGTGTTGTAAAGTCTTGATGAACAGTGGAACCTCTCCAGCTGATAGATGTTCTGACTCTTAAACTGATGGTTCACTCTGCTATTATTGACATCTTGTATAAGCATTATACCTGTAGTCAACACACTCTAAGAGCTGGTGAGAAAATACAATTACTCTTACAACATAAAATAAAACCATTTTTAGCCTTACTTACAATCTGCAAATTACATTATATATATATATATATATGTATATATATATATATATATGTATATGTGTGAACTTTTTATAGCCTATGGTACTGTTCATGTGCTTTGTGTTTTAGTCTTCTGAGAGATATGTTACCATAGTTTGTTTTATCTGTATGATAAATACCATGTAGTTAAGAGTAACTTTCTGTGGGAGGGATTTTACATGCTGTTGGAATATCTGTTGTTATTGGACATTGCCTTAAACTCTTAAAATCTGAAAGTTCTTCTTATTTTTTAGATATTAATTTTTTTCTAAGTGGTAAACACATTTATAGACCCCTGGGACTGGTAGCAAACTACCCTACTTCCTGATTTCCTACCTTTATTTCTCTTTTTACTATAATGTATTTTTGCTCCCGACCCAAACGTATTGTAGTGGAAATGTCATTGTCTGAGAAAAGGCACTTGTGCTCAAAGTCAGGTCTGCTGTGGTGTGTGAGGAGGAAATGCATTTGTTACTGAACAGTTTGGTGAATGCAGTGCAGTGCAGAGTTCAATCAAGTGTACATTTTGTGTCTTGAGGCAAGATTTTCATGCACTGGGTCAATCGATTATGCATTTGTGATGAGTTGTACTTTACTCCAAATAACATTTGTACCCCATACACACCACATTTGACCATAACCAAATGTGGAAAAAAAGTTATATCAAGTGTTAGAAACAAGTGAGTGTATGGCAGGTTTGCTGGAATACTTGTAGTGTTCTGCACTTACTGTAGGCTAACAGTTCCAGAAGCTCTAGTTTCTGAGTGCAGAGCAGGGCAGATGCAGCTAGTTTCCGGCCTGAGCGGTTTGGTAGTTTGGCAGACAGTGGTGCGCCAAGATGGGTGTGGCGACACACTTGTGGGAGGTGACCACTGATTTAGCTTGGCACAGTGACAGATTTGCTGACATTAGACAGTGCACCAAACTCGCCAGCTGAAGGTACTACTAAGTGTGGCGCAGCCAGTCTAGTGGCAGTTTGACAGACCAGTGCACAGAGCGCACTATGTTACCACAACCTCACAGACAGGTTTCCAGAGTGTCAGACATACTTCAATGTAGTACATAACCTCAACAATCACTATTCTACGGAGCCACGGAGGTGATCGGTGGTTCTATTTTCATTAGGTATAGATTTAGGATTATTTTTTTCAATCATCCTTATTTGAAACAATAGAAATAGCAGTACAGTATCATTCTCAACCTTTAATTACTCACTTCCACTAAGTTGTACCTCATATGTTGTTAAGTTATGTTCACTTCTTCTACTTAAAAAGAAGAGCATGTTACAGCAACTTAATACATTTCAGTTAGTCGTACTATGTCTGAAACTTTGACTATTCACAACTTAATATGTTTAATTATGATGAACATTCGGGTTTACAGTGTGGAGTGGGCAAGTCATCCGCCCTCACCCTTGGGGAGCCAGTGGGAGAAGGACGAAATATTATAGATTATATTATATCTGTGGGTGTGGGAAGGAGCAGGACAGGTTTATGAAATTAAACCAGAAAATAGAACCACTGATCATCTACAAACCCAAAACTAAAACAACTTAAGAACCATAGTGACTCCTAAGTGAAATCGAAACCCTGTTTAAACAAAACAAACAAAATGGACCCAGTCAGCCAGTATTGCGGCGTGCGTCTGGATGTGCATTTAAGAGAGAGGAGAGGTGCTAATGGTGCAGATCTGATCAGCTGTGTTTAATCCATCGCACGCCCTTTCTCCTCCCTCATTCCCATTTACGCCAGTGACAGGAAAGGAGATGGAACAGAAGAGGGATTGCGCCAGTGGGAGGAATGGAGAGGTGGACTTGTGCCACTGTGTACGGTGGGCCAAACTTGCAAAAGTCGTCTGGATACACCCCATTGGCGCAGCACAGACCAGCTGCACCATGCTTGCGCCAGGTCTGGTCAAACTGGAGCCCACAATGTTTAAACCAGTGATGGCTGCAAACCTGTGTATTTCATTTCTACATGTCTCTCTTCATCTGCTTTTTTGATCATTTGGAAAATGAAAGAGAAGCTACGAGAAATGGATGATGGCAACATCTATTTGCTGAATAATTATATATATATATATATATATGTACATAAGGTCAGGCGCAAAACTACATAAATGCTAAATCCATAATACATACAACTGCCAAAGCCTTAACATGTTCTACTGCACAATAGTCAGATCACATTTTTTGCAAATCCCTATTATCTCCCATGAATGAAGCTATGCCACCATTGTTTGCAAAACCCAGAAAATGCCACCAGAGTTTCAGTGCAAAACCATGTAGCATACAGATGACCAATTATCATTGTACTTCAGATTTCATGACACACATACAGAATGACAGACTCCATGGGGTGAAGTGAGGATTCTGCTCCATTTATAAACCTGATAAGCATCAACATGATTAACAACTTTGACCAAACTGATGCTTTCACTGTCTGGGAAATGAAAGAGATTCCAGACAGTAAATTCAGGCCAAAGAGAGTTAACTCATTCACTGCCATTGACATTTATATTTATTAAAAACAGAGAAAGACAACAAATTAAATACAATCGGCTGTAGAGAATCAAAGCAGACCGAGTGGTGAGTGACACAGTCATTTCATTTCATTTATTTGGATCTTCATTAACTTTAGCTTTGGTTAGGCATGTCGAACTTTGGTGCTTGAGGGCTGCTGTACTGCATGTTTTAGATGTTTCCCTCTTCTAACACACCTGATTCAACCACATGGCTCCATCAGCAGACTGTTGCTTGATGTAGAAGAACTGTGTGTGTGTGTGTGTGTGGTTGTAGTGGGGGGGGGGGGGGTTCTGAACAGAATAAAGGTGCCACGCCCTCATGCAATCGGCATGAATTTAAAAAAGTACCATCTGATGTATTGTATAAATATATGTAGCTGAAAATACTAGTCTGAAATTGTCATTGTGGCCTCTTTTGTGTAATCATGACTGCATTCTCTTCCTTAACTTAAATGTTTTTTTTTTTTGTTTTGTACTATGTTACATTATCATCCTTTAACTTGGATAATAGCTTGATTATAGTATCGGAGTTTTATGAGCCATGTCATCAGCAATAAACATCTCAGATGATCAAATCATTTGCAGTCTGGGTTGAGCTGGTAGTTATTGTTGGCAACATCAACTAATTCCAATCCAAACCTAATGACAAGCTCTCTTCAGTGTGGCCCATTACGTAGTTATTAGCAGCTTGTCGGTTTCTAAGCTAATGAGTAGTCATCATTTGGGGATGTGCAAATTTGAGCATGTGCGAATGTTAGATGTAACACCTTTAACTCAATTGCACACCAGTCCACCTGAAGTGAATTTATGTATCGTTTGAAGATAGTATTGTTTGTGGTGTGTTTAAAAATGTGTATGATATTGTCATTTTACACAGTTTATCCGACTATGTGAATTTGAACACTTCACTGTTGAAAAAGCCCTGTGTAAATGTTAGAAATTCAATTCCACCTGTCATCCACCTTAACCTTCTTTACCTCTTCCTGCTGATGTTCAGAGTCAGAATGCCAGCAGTATATACACAACTGTATATTCAACTTAAAATTTTGTAAATATTGCCTTTACGAAATGATTGTGCACATGTATGGTCATGAAATGGTTCCAGTGAACATACAGAATGTCACTTGCATCTGACATACTGAAAGCTTTTTGTCAGCACTGCCAGCGGTGTGTCTTACAGCGCAGAGCAGCACAGATGGTTGTTTTAACAGCGGGTGAGAGAACTTCAAACAAAGCACCAGCCATGTCAGTTCTTGTCTACATGTTTAAAACATCAGCTTCTGGCAAGAGGCTACAAGGTCATACTGCATGGATGTATTAGTGATTCTCTTTACTGGAAGGGTTTGAAGGGGAAATAATCATGTGTGATACATACAGTACTTTAGAGGGTATGGGGTAGTCAAAAGGTAGTCAAACTCATTCAAGTGGCAGCCTTAAATAAAGTGAAAACATGCAAATGGACACACAAAAGAGGCCAATTCTGATTGAATTTCATGTTATGTTTTTAGTTTGTCCATTGTACCATTTGTTTCACCATTCTGCCAAGAGGGATAATGGTATTATTCTGATATTCCGATGTTCCAACATAAACACACAGTAATGCTATGACGTTCAGGTACTGTAAAGTCACTACTATCCTGGAATAGGATACCAGGTGACCCAGTACCAGTGGTAATCCTGGAGAGTGTTTCCATTCTCAAATCCCCATCATGTGGATTCCAGCTAACCAAACCCAAGCACCCACCATACAACCCTTCATAGAGTGGTTGTATATATATATATATATATATATATATATATATATTGACAGCATGTATAATTGAGTAAATAAATATTAAAATATGGACTTAAAACATAAGCATTGAATTATTTTTTTTTTTCATTTCTTTATGTCAAATTTGATAATTTTTTGTCCCTCATAGATGACAGCCTAAAACTACACCATGGTCGGTCCAGGAGCTTCAGTCTTTGGTGGCCAAACTTAACATTCAGGCAAGACAACATGAAGAAAGTGACTTTATCAACAGTTTTATGAGCAGACGACACAGAAGTAACACATCACATTGCTGTGATGTTCAGGTACTGTAAATTCATTTCTATAATAACCCTAAGTCGATGAGTCTTGACACAAAGTAGTTCCACTGGTTTGAGGGTTTATTAACTGACTCAACAGCAAGAACACAACTTGTTGTCAGAGCCACAACTTACAGTGTTATCTTCTTAATTGAAACAACAATACAACCATGTCTTTTCTTTTTCTCCACCACACACACGTCAACACACAGCACAGCTGCATAAATATGAATACCATCATAATGCAGAAACACCTTAACATGGTTAACACAGGGTATCACAGTACTATGCTACTATGAAACACTACACTACAGGGTGGCTGTGGCTCATTTGGTAGAGTGGGTCGCCCAATGACGGGTCAGCATCCCATCTCTGGCTGTCCACATGTCGAAGTGTCCTTGGGCAAGACACTGAACCATGACTTAGGCCCCCAGTAGGACTGACAGAACCTTAGAAACCTACTGGTGTATGAGTGTGTGTGTGAATGGGTGAATGTGAAGCTAATGTAAAGCGCTTTGAGCACCATGAAGGTGGAAAAGTGCTATATAAGTGGAGACCATTTACCATTTACTTTGCTGTGATTGAGGGTTATGCTAGGTGATGCTATGTCCCAGAGCCCAGATGTCACTAGAAAGACTGTTACTGGTAGTTAATGACAATAGCATAACTTAGCTGCAGTACCTGATGTCAGCACAAATTCATATCGAATTACATTAGGTTACATTACATTTTTTACATTACATTACATTTATCTGAGATAATGGTGGTAAGCAGCTGGTGTAGTTAGTGTTTTCAGCTGTTTCAGTGTCAGCCCTTCCGTAGCATGTAATCTACTGCATCCCACAATCCTCTCCTTTTATTTGCATGGAGGTCATAATGTAATTAGTATAACTACTGCACTATACTCAATGGCTGCTCAGGTCCTGTAAACAGCAGTTTAACATTTAGTTATAAAATTGCAGCAATTAGTTTCCTCAATTATTCTGCAACGGCTGCAGCATGTTTTGAATATACTGCCTGATTTAAAACAGGAAAAAAAAAAAAAAAAACAGGAATTTGTTTTATTTTTTACCAAAAAAAAAGGGAGTTTTGATCCAAGAAAACAGAAAATGTTGTCTCTGGCCTTTTTATTGCAGGTTTGAATGACTTCCTGTAGTCATATTACAATATACAGTTTCAGTATGCAGCATTTACATCAAAATACTATTAATAATTATTTTATGTAATTAAAGAATTTCATCCCTTTACAACTTTGATGTGTGAAATAAATATAGAAACTGAAAGTGTGGAGTGATTCAAAGAAATCAGAGCCCCCCCAAAAGAAAAGAAAGGATACTATGAGTATGGTGGTGGCTGGTGATGGCTTCATTATGATTTTTGACCTCCGTTCCAGAATAAGACCTTGGGATCTGAAGGCAGAGAGTAGTGGGACAGATTGGGGTGGGGGGTTGGAGGTCAAGGCGAAACAGACGTTAGAAAAAGAAAAAAGGGAAACGGATGCAGAGACATTCATGATTAGAATTACCAAACAGTTTGAAGGAAGGACTGGATGTAGAATGTGAAGGGTGCAGTATATTAGTGCTCAGATAAAGACATCAGACTTGTTCTGCATCTTCACGATATTTTTTGTCTGGGAGTGGTAAACATTCCGCCAAACTGCATGGGTCAAAACATAACCTTATATGCCACGCTATTAGTGACAGCTTAACAACAAGCACCCACTGCTACAAACAAACAATCACACACATGCACAAAAATATGGGTTGAGTTTTCTTCAACACACAGATACTTTAAATTCTATAACACACGCTTCTGACTATTGTTTTCTAAAATAAATATGCCTTAGACAGCAGATGTTGACCTTTAAGGAGATTTTTTTTTTAGCCATGTCCATTAAGTGATGCATAAAGCAACACTTGAGAATGCAAATGAAGGCACTAAAGGTGATGGCATTCAGATCTCTGTGGAAAATACAAGGAAGGTCAGAGGAAATGTGACATTACAAAGAGTTTCAGAAATAATAATTCCCCAACTGTTGCACTACACACACACACACACACACACATATATATATATATATATAATTTTATTTAGAAAGTGATTTCAAACAAAGTGCTGTACAGCCAAAAAATAAAATCAATTACAAACATTGAAGCATAAAAACATAAAACATTAACACAATAAAACAAATCAAGACATAAAACACAAAGTGAACAAGTGGGTCGTCAGCTTTGCTTTAAAAACATCTACCGAGCATGCCTGCCTTATGTCCAGAGGAAGTCTGTTCCACAGCGTTGGTGCACAAAAAGAAAAAGCTTGTTCACCAACCGTCTTTTTTCTGACTTTAGGCACAGTCAGCAGGCGAGTTCCCTTAGAGCGGAGGGAACAAAAAGGTGCATATAATGAAACCAAATCCCTTTAAAAAAAAGGTGCTGCTCCATTTAAAATTTTGTAAGTCAATAAAAGCACTTTAAAATCAGCACGGACATGACATGGAAGCCAATATGTCATACCTCTACTTACAAAAGACCCAGCTAATGAAAAACCCAAGTTAAGAAAAACCTTTACCTCAATTTTTTGTCTCTACACATAACTACGTAATGTACATAGATACGTCATGTACGTACTGTACAGAGCATCCCATGGGCTATGAGGGAGTTACCCATGATGCTTTTCGTGACCCTTTGACCCTCATTCATCACAGAGTGGCACCCTTTTTGGCTGTGGCTGCTGTGGCTCCCGGTAACACAAACACTTTAACGGTAATTTCACCACCTAGACAAGCACTTTTAGTATCAAAGCTTCAGCTGAACGCAATAAGAGTAAATGACTGGCAGACTATCATCAGCTTAAAGAAAATTGTTAAAAACTTGGACTCCGCCAGCTCGGAGACGCGAACCATCCTACAGAATCTCTGCTGTCCTTATGCAGCGTAAAATGGTCCCAAACTTCCAACATGTTTTATTTTTTACACATGCTGCCACTTTCTGCCATAACAGTTGTGAACATAGACATGGTTGAGCTGAACACCTTTGACATGTTCAGATGGGCAGTACAAAGTTAAACAGTCTGTGTGAAACAATGATAGCGGAGGTGCTGGGGTTGGGGTGGTGTACCAATTGATGGTAAAGAGATCCTCAGACAGGCTTAGTCCTATGAGGGCGTGTCAGAATAATACTATTTGCCAACCTGGTTGAGTTGTAACACGTGGGATGTTATTGTGCATACACTCATTAATGTTTGAACAAAGGTAAGTTATTGTGAAGGTGTTTAATAAAGTTTGAATGACTGCCTTATCTGACTATTTAGTTTCACTTAACGCACCTTATAGTCCAGTGTGTCTTATATATGAAAACAAATCTAAAATCAACCATCATTGGTGGTGCACCTTATAATCCTGTGCACTTTATAGTCTGGAACATATGGTAATTGTGTTTTAACTCATACTGATTCAAAAAATAGGCAAAAGGGAGTACTGTAAAATAGGGAAAAACTTCCAAAGAAAAAGTACACTCAGCCTCAAACTTCTCCCAAGTATACACTCATCACTTTATGAAACTAGTCAGATATAGCAGGCCATTTGGCAACACCAAATAGGAAGAAATGAGGAGGAGCTGACAGACATAAATTGCCGTCACCCATTCAGTATTATTCTAAAGTGTCCGAATTCCCTTCAAAAATGAGATATCAATCATGTGACATAAAAATGCAACCAGCCTTCTTAGATTGACAGCACTCGGATCTTGCATAAAAAGCACACTGCAAGAATGATTCCCATCTGTCAAAAATGCAGATACTTCTGAACACATTCTTCATATTCTCAAAATACATACACACAGGGATATGTAAAGTGTTTTAAGGATTGCTCCCAGTGCCTCAAAAACTTTCCTAAATTCCACTTCATCACTGTGATTAAGGCTGCCAAGTGTTAGAAGCACAGGAAAACTAATCTCACTTTGTCCAGCACACATGATGGCACCTTGTTGGCAAACTAATCAGGCACCCTCTAAATTTCATTGATCGGGAAACAATTGACTTCTTCTTGGCTGTAAGACTGAAGAATAGAGCAGACACTGATACCTCAAACTGTGCCACTAAGATAGTCAAATTCACAATGCTTATCCGGCTACAAAATTCTTCAGGTAAGTATCTGCACCATGACTGTTTTTCTGACAGTTTCTAGGGCATCTGAGTTCATGTGGATTTAGGAAATGAGTTGTATGAAATGCATCGCCATGGGATTATATAATAAATCACTTTAGGATGATACGTTATGTTATTTCTACACAATCATATTTTCTAACATTTTACTGTTGTAAATTGGTTGTAAATCTCCTGGTAATCAGAAGAAAAGACAGAAAATTATGAAGTTCCTCTGAGTTCAGTACAATTGTATAGTTGCTGTAAATACTTTCATTAATAGTATGACATTTGGATTGAAGTATGTATCATATGAAGGAAAAGCACAGTTATCTTCACCTTGTAATTTGCAGGCAAATTAACCCATAAAGATCCATAAAGCACACAGTGACCAATACCATCTACTGATCTAAACTGTTTAATAATTTGTGGCTCACAAATCCTGACAATAAATGTAAATAATTGGTGTGAAATACATTTTGTCATCTATTCATGGTCATTAGATATGCCCAATTTATACATTCAAATGCTTCATAGTTACGATGAATTGCCAATGTCATCACTGATTCATCAGTACAGGTCCATCCATCAGACAGGTGAGGGAGGATGTCCGCAGATCCTGTTGTCAACGGCTCCCCATGCGGACACTGCTGAGAGAGCTACCACTCCCCCAGAGGGGGAGGGGGGACCAGGTGACTAGCCATGAACAGACTTGGTATGTAAGAAAGGTTTAAGAAATTAGAAACACAGATGAGAAAGCCAATCAGTCTGGCAGTGTTGGCTACTCTCATGATGCAGGGTCGAATTCTATAGCCTGCTGACGATTGTTAAGATAAATTATTATATTTAAATAAAATAGAATGGGCTTCGTGTTCAAATACCAAATTGTATTTTATGGTCTATTTAATTTAGTACGCTATGTACCGGCCTCAGTTAAAGCCATAAGGGGTTAGTCTGTCACCCTCCATATCTCTGTCATGTACTGGCTGCAGGTCATGTCAATCAGAGTGTGTGGACCAAGCATTGGTGAAGAAAGTTGGAGGGGGGCGGTGCTTAAGGGGATCAAATGTGGTAGACTGGGTGGGACTGGTTTATGACCTGGTGACGTGTGTGTGTCTAGTTCCGCTGTTGAAAGGAATAAACGTTTCAGACAAGCCCAGTCTCAGCCATTTGTGTGAAACACACAGTATCATAGGTAAATCCATACACCAAACACCCGTCACACCCCCTCCCTTCTCTGATGAGCACCAATCTCCCATTTGAGTTCAATTGACAAAAATCCGTTGCAGAAAACTTTAATCCTTGTATTTAACGTGTCATTACACTTACTAATCTTTTATACTTGCACTTACATCGCACTGCTGACTCTTACAGTGTTCTTAAACTCTTCTGAATTGAATTGCACAGACTGTATATAAATTCGTACTTCTTCAACCCTGTCATCATTGTGCTAAGACTGCCGTACAATCTTGCTACACAAATAGACCATTGTATTTGGAGTGATAAAATGTAGTGATGGGACAATGAAGAATTAATTGGGGGGTTTTGCCCTCTGGATAGAGCTCTCCATTGAACAAACAGTTGAAATTGTTGAAATGTTCAACCCTTTCTTGAACAGAAAGCTCCATCTAGAGGGCTAAATAAACAACGAATGCTTCATGAAGCCTCATCCCATCACTAGTAAAATGGAACTAGTCCTAGATCAATGATTCAGGCAAAAATATTCTTTGCCACGAGAGGCGGGCTACTTTACTAGGCTATTCAAAATCTTGACAATAGATGAAATAAAATAAAAATACACAACTATGTAAAGATGCACTATAGAGTTTTTAGACATCCTAATCATTCTTGTGTACCCTCACCCTCCTCATTCCCAGGACAAGAGAGCTACGATGTCTTCCACTCAAGGCAGTCAAATCAGTGCAAGAAAGCTGTTCGAGCCAACAACACAGGAGTTCCAGAAAGATGGTTTTGTTCCTTGAGCCGTTTCTGCTGGACTGATGAGAACCATCTTCAGATGATCATGGTCAAATCTGGACTTCACAGGGGTTGTGAATGTTTACTCCTCTTTTTCTGGGGA
This sequence comes from Siphamia tubifer, assembly GCA_020466265.1. Taxonomy (NCBI): domain Eukaryota; kingdom Metazoa; phylum Chordata; class Actinopteri; order Kurtiformes; family Apogonidae; genus Siphamia; species Siphamia tubifer. Next base: position 10,904,499 of record CM035803.1, read on the forward strand.
CTGAGGCACCAGTGCAAGCCTTTGAAAACACAACATCAATTTCTGCATTGTGGATTACAACAATCTCATTTATGTTTTAGACACATTTACTTAGTTTCCACAAATAATAACAGTGACACATATGTTTATGTACAATTACTCTCTATTCTTTGTTTTAGAGTAGGTAATACTTGTTTGTCCTGTTTTGAATGATTTCCAAATGACACTGTCACTGGAAACTTTGATACAGCTGACCTTTTCTAGCCTATCGAGGAGGTCTCCTTACAGTCCAGTCAGGGATGGCGGACTCCAGAGAAACTAATACTTCATAGCGAAGTGACCCAGGGATAACCAGAGCACTCAGAGTAATTTTCTGAAGGAATTTATTATTATTTCGGGAAGACGCTAGTGCATCAAAACCAACATAAAAAAATGTATATGTATGCTGGGTTCTGCAGTCATCCCTGGCATTAGCGGCTGAGAAGGTTAGCAAAGTTTGTTTGGCTTAAACTAGCCAATGCTGTGACTGGAGTCCACATAGTTTGTGACTATTGTAATAACAGTATACATATTATGTTTCATAAGCTTCACTGGTAATATGACAGCGATAGATTAATGTTTTGTATGTATTATTTATCCCTGGTGCTTATGCATAGCCCTCGCTGCATCACCATAAGGATATGCATGGATGCTATAAAAAATATTTGGTACACTTTTGTTTACCTGGGGTGCAGGGACAGCACAGCTCTTCAAGAACCGTTTCTTCCTCTGTCCTGGTCCTGAAGAAACATAGTCGTCCTGGCTGAAGTGCACACTTTTTCATTTGAGGTAGTACTGTTTTGAAATGGAAGCCCAAATAACCAAAGTTTCCTCAGTCCATCACAGGGAAGCAATGGAATGTTTACATATAAGCATATATTTTTGTACAAACTTGTCTGCTTTATTTTGTTGTTTTATTTTATTGTCAGCTTTATTTTGTTATACTGCAGGTTCAAAACTGCAAATGTGTGTATATCTATGAAAAACAAAAAGGACGTTGGATAATGAGATTGATTCCTCCCCTCATTGGTAAGTAAACATTCACATAAATTAAGCCACAGTGTATTGTAGTTTTGAAAATGTCCCAACTTTTCTGAAAATGGGGTCTGGAAAACTTTGCACTGCCTGTCATACTATGGTTTGAGTTGTTGATTGCTTTTTGACATTTCAAATAGAATACATTTTTAAAGAAGAAAAATAATCCTTACTTTCAACAGGCCCATAAAAAAATTAAATAAAGTTGGTGAGTCATGTCACTGGGACAGGCAATGTCGGGAACTCCAATTAGGAAAGAGGCCTCACTGAGTAATGAGGTGAAATCTATACATCATGGGAGAAGCTGTCGTAACTGTCCGTTCACGTCTGCAGAGCTCTCCACACTGCTATCAACAACACCAAGCAGACATCCAGGCAAAGACTGGAAACAAAGTTGACAGGCAGAAGTGTCTGGGTTTTTAATGGCTTTCACCTGCTCTGTGTTGACAAGTAATATTGCCCCTCCCTCTTTGGTTGCCACAGGCACAATTGTGACTTCCTGTATTTTTTGTCATTTCCCATTAACTTAAATTTTGGGGGAAAAAATTGTTAGTGTTATGTGATAGGTCGGTAGGTAGGTAGTAGTGGTGGTGATTTCTCTCAGACTGCAAATGTCAAAAATTAAATTGTTATATATGTTTGGTTTTGTTAACATGTAATTGACTACAAATGTGTTCACACACACATTTGGGTTAGGGTTAGGGTTAAACACATTCAGCTCTTACATAGGTTTTCCGAGAATTATCTGCTAATCGCAAATCAGCTGATCCAATGTTAATTTTTCATACATTCCCATAGCGCCATTTTCTTCAATGTAATTTCTCATTGAAGCTTGGTGTCCATGGGATTCAGTTGGGCCCTGTCGTATTGTTACCTACCTATTGTTTTCATTGCCTCGAAACTTGATATTTATCTCTAGGAATGATAAACTTCTTTCTACTTTTCTCCCGCAAACAAACAACCAAACCTGAATCTGGACCATCTGTCATTTAAATTTTGATAGGATATAGACTTTTTAAAGTGCAATTTCAGTAGAGTGTGCATATGTGTGTGTATTTATGTATGTCTAGGTGTGTGTATATATATATATATGTGTGTGTGTGTGTGTGTGTGTGTGTGTTTGTACACAGATTCTTATTCTATTTATATTTTTATCTTGTACTGTACAGTTTTTATTTTTTCTGTATTGTTTTTTTTGTTGTTTAATTTTTTAACTATGCTTCTCACACTAATTTATTTTCTTTTCTGAATGTTGCACTGTTTTAATGAGATTTGCTCTATTTTAAAGTTCGTTGTTCTCAAATGGGACAATGACATTAACAGGATTCTGATTCTGACTTTTCTCTTTCACTTTCTACTTTCTTCCCAGTACAGAGCAACCCTGTGATGAAAAGGTATCAGTCCTCAATTTTTCACTAAATCAAGCTAAAACTGTGTGGGATGAAAACTTAAAAAGGGCTTACTCGGCGGCCACTTAAATATCCACAGTATGGTCCCCAAGCGTGAACAGTTGGAATATCTGTTAAATGACTCTAAAATTGACTTTTTGGGACTCACAGGAATCTGGTTTGTCATCAGTCATTCATCATCAATCACTCATCACCTGACACAGCTGTAATTATGGCTAATTATAATGTTGTTAGGAAAGATAGGAATCAAGGGAATGGAGGGGCGGTTCTGTTGTAGATCAAAAAGTATCTTAATTAAAGTCCAATAGAAATGCCTCCAGATAGCAAGTTGGAATGTGTTGGAATCAATATTTCCCTCTGACAAAATGTCCTTTGTCCTCAACCAAAGCAGATTTCTATGACCAGCTCAAAACTCTTCTTCAAATGTTAAATCCTAAAAAGGAGATAATCCTAATTGGTGAGTTCAATGTGAACTGGGATAACAAAACAGGCAGGAAGAATCTAAAATTAATCACAGACAGGTTCAACTGCCAAGAGAGCCACCACTCCCGGGGGGGGGGGGGGGGGGGGGGGGGGGGGGGGGGCACACCAGGTGACTAGCCTTGAACAGACTATAACCTTGAGAAATATCTTGTCTGTTTGCTGGAGCTGACTGTGACTACTTCCCCATCAACCCTGTACTTCGTGCCTTTAACATTGCCAAAATGTGTGCGTTCAGAAGCTCAAAGGCCAGGGATGACTATGGCATAGACACTAATCTTTTAAAACTGAATATGGAGTCCTTATTCTGTCCCAACATGCACCTGGTTCACCTGTATATTAAGCATTCTGTTTTTTGTAGGAAAGGTGAACTTGGCCAACCCAATCTTTAAATCTGGAAGCAGATCAAACCAATCAGCCTTCTTCCTGTTGTTTGTAAAATTGTTGAAAAAAATGGGTGGTTAAACAATTAATTGAACATCTTAACCACAGGTCTGCAGCCATACATCCCATGCAGTTTGGCTTCTGATCTCACCACTCCACAGAAACAGCCATCATTATGTTTGTGGAAAAAAACAGTTGTTTACTAGATAGACATGCTTGTGTGGGCACCGTCTTCCTCGATCTTAAAGGGCTTTTGACACCATGGACCACCGGGTGCTGTCCCATTTGAACTTTCTCAAATCTGCTCTTAAATGGATGGGATCGATCTGACAGAAAGCAGTGTGTGGTGGTCAGGGGGGTCAAATCCCCTTACCTGGACTGTAATGTAGGGGCCCATACTTGGACCTATTCTGTTTTCCCTCTACATTAATGATTTTTTAAAGTTGTATGTGGATGATGTGGTCATCTTTGCACCTGCTAAAAGCATGGAAAAAGCAACACAAGCGCTATCAGCGGCAATGGTCCAGGTACAGGAGTGGCTCACAAACTCATGCTTATCATTGACTGTCTACATAATGTTTACCAAACAGCCAATCAAGATCGAACACTGTTGTGTATCTGGTAGGAGAGGAGCTAAAGTTAGTCTCTAAATTTAAATACCTGGGAGTTGTCATAGATCTGACACTGTCCTTCAGGAAACACATCAAGAAACTGTGTAACTGTTAAATATGGCTTGTCAAACTTCAGACAGATCAGGAAGTCACTGACATATACAGCAGCATTAATGTTTTTTCATTCAATGATTTTATCCCACATTGACTACTGCTTACCGAGTTGGTCGTTGGCATGTTCCACAGCACTTAAAACTATTGAATCCCTATATAAGAAAGGACAAAACATTTTTGACAACACCCATATTCATTTCATACATTTCACATTTTAAACAACTGTAAATTTTAAAGCTTTCAAAATTTTAAAACATTTAGATATGTTTGTTTTATGTACACAGCTCTTCATGGTCGTGCACCACCCCTGCTGAAATAATTTTTTACCAGGAGATCTGTGAGTGGAATAAACACTCGGGCATGGGGTAGAAGCGACTGTGAGATCCCCCTTAGGGGAACCTCCTCCTGAATGTGTTGTCTGTTGTGTGTGGGAACATCTGGAACAGCCTTCCCTCCACAATGAGAGCTTGCCTCTCATACTAAAAAAATGCCTCAAAACAAATGAGTGCATTTTATACACCACTTGCTTTACAATTCCTCACATTCATCCATTCACACACCAGAAGACAGCTGCTGCCAATACACTGGTGCTGCTTGACCCTACTGGGAGCAACTTAGAGTTCAGTGTCTTGCCCAAGGACACTTCAACATGTGGACAGCCAGAGGCGGGATGCTAACCACCAACCCTTCGATCACAGGACAACCCACTCTACCAACTGAGCCACAGCCACCCAAAACAAAACAAACTTGCAAGCATTAGCTGTTTTATTGTATTGTATTTTATTTAGGTTTTATTTGTATTTTATTCTGCATTTTATCTGTTATATATTCTGTATTTTGTCTGTATATTCGTAATATATTCTGTCTGGGGTTTTTTGTTTGTTTGTTTTTAACCCACACTGTATGCTCTCTGTTTCTCCTCTTCCTGTGTTATGTTAACATCATTAAGTGTTGTGCAGCCATTAATTGTTGTCTGTGATTCTTCGCTGTTTATTTTTATCACAGGGGGTCTGCCAATGCAAATTAGCCTTTTGGCTAAAATTGATGCATTTGCAGAAATGTTCATTGTCCCTCTATACCAAATAAAATTAATAAATGAAAAGGTCAAGTGGCAATGTGAATCCATGCGGGCTCTCATCTCTTCATCTGTTCAATATTCTGGTGAGGGACCTCTCACACCCTAAGTGAGAATCATACCCCTAGACCAATGAGCCACTTTCCAACATCTTCCCGAAGCTGTTTTCGTGAGCATGCACAATGAATTGATGATGTGAACTATTATGTTAAGGGTTCTTTGCATTGACTGCCACAAAAATGATGGAGAAAAAAAGGACAAAGCCACAACAGGTCATGTCCTCATTTGTATACTGGCCAGTAATTCCACCTGTCACGTGGAAATAGCCGTTACCACTGACTGTTTTACGTGGCTGGGAAAATGTTATCAGCTTGGGAAGAAAACCCAGTTTTGTGTTCATTGTGAAACAGCAACCAGGAACTGCCGGGGATGTGAACCCTGGACCTCTCTCATCCAAAGCAAGAATAATACACCCAGACCAATGAACCGCTACTGAGTGGACTCCCAAAGCTGCTTCAATTTACATTTAAATTTAATTTATTTTGTTTTATTTATTTGTATTTGTTTCCAGTTGCATACACTCCAAACACAAGTTCGTAGACTGTCATGTCCAGGCTCATGCATTTGGTATCACAAGAATGATAAAGAAAAACAAAAGGGCCAAAGCAGGTGCTACTCTTGTTCTTGTTAGTGTAGTGGCTGGTATCTCCTCGGCTATTACTGATCTTAACCAAAAGCCAAGACAAAGAGCTCCGCACCCCATAATTTCATCATCTAGTCTCTGAAGTCCCAGTTCTACTTTTTTTTTTAACAGCATCCAGTCAGCAGAGTACCAAGTGATACAGGAAGTCCTTGTGCTCTGTTGTCTTGTCATCAGTTCAGTTAGGTGGTGGGGGCAAAGCAACCTTCAAAACCTCATTCAGAGGCCTAAAAATTATGCCAAATTAAAGTTAGGTGAGCCTTGAATCATTGACTACAGAGGTGAAGCTTTTACCGGTGATTAAAAGAAAAAAAAAACAACCTTCATGAATACTTGAAAAACACACCCAGTTTCTTTTTGGATTCCTCACTTCAGAAGGTGACTTTTTCTTTCACGGTTATTGATTGAGGACATGTGAAACTTCCGCAAAAAGTCAAAGTTGGATGGCTGGATTCAGGGGTCATTAACACAAACTCTTCTATTGACTGAGACGATGTTAACAGCTCATGGGGGGAATCAGATGAAAGCTCTGCGTTGGGTTCTAAACTCATTTGAAAGCAAGAGGTGAGGCTCGTCCGGGATTTGAACCCGGGACCTCTCACACCCGAAGCGAGAATCATACCCCTAGACCAACGAGCCACTTTTCAACGGCTCCTCGAAGATGTTCTCAGCAGCATACACACCGAACCGATGACACTGACTATTGTGTTCAGGCTTCTTTGCAGAGGAAGTGAAAAAAGGGACAAAGCCATGCTAGGACATGTCCTCGTTACTATAGTGGCCAGTATCTCCAACTGTCACACGGAAAACCGGGATGCGATTCCCTGACAGGGAGTGAAGATGTTCTTTGGCACAAGACTTTTTGTGATCAGGATTCGTCATATCATGCACATTTGGGAAAAATAACATCATCACAATAGTTTGTAAGAGAAGTCAGAACAAACTGCAATGCATTTGTGGCTATTTCCTCAGCAAAATAATTTTTCTTACACTAAATGGAACACACTCATAGTATTTAATTGTTTCAGTTTAACATAATTTTAATATTTCCTTGTTCAGGTCCAAGGAAGAGATGACAACTTGGTACAATAGGGTCACTGAAAATTTTAGAGAAAAGGAATGAGGCAGAATGTAAACAGAAATAAATTGACAAATTTTATGATGTAAGCCGACTATGAGCTTGCCCTGTTTGAAAGACCAGCAGCCACCATTGGTAGATTGGTAGGTGAATGAAAGTCATTACAATTATACATCACAAGGTTTATTTTTGCACCAATCAATCCACTTTTCATAAACACAGATATTCTGACATTTTAACATCTGGTTAACCTCCACACTGCTGTATTTATCCACAAAACCCACAACAACCTACTTTTCCCTGCATAGAGGAGCTGTTCTCTGTCAAAGAGTCACAGTGCAACCTTCGGGGGATGTGGGTGTTAAAGAAATCAAAGTTAAGAACCAACACAAAAGCCAAATGTATAACTGTAAGAATAATCTGGATAAAGAATTAAAAACACACAGTTCAGTCCCTACGTCCAAAAGAATGTTTAAAATCAAGGTACTCAATAAATATAAAAAATAAAATAATATAATAAAATAAATAAAAATAGTTTAATAAAGTAAGCCTATTATGAATATTAATCTACAATTTTGCTTAGATTAAATATTTTTTATTATTATTTAAATCTATGCCATTTTGGTATCGTGTTTTGTTTACGCAACTTTCTCTCTGGAATAGGGTAGACATAAATAAGCTGTTATTTCAGCCTACACCTTTTCAACCATGTTTGTATGGAGATCTGAATTATCTGTATGCATCATGTTTATGTTAAATGGACAAATGAAATTGCACAAAAAGACAGACAGACGGATAGATAATGGTACGTAGTTATGCTTCTATTGGACTGTATCTTGCACCGTAATAGATCTTTACTGTTAATTTGGAGAGTGAAAAATGCTGCTCAAACAGTCAGGCCTTCAAGACAAAAACAAACAAGACTCAACAAACATCATTTGATGACTGTGTTCAGGGAGCGGACATTGCTCTAATCTAGTGCCAACAACAATCACCATGGATGTGTGATTAAAAGAACCATTATCACTACTATGTTACAGTCACAGGCCATATTCATTTACAAAGGCTCCAAGTAATTATAGCCATAAGTGAAGATAAACATGCTGGTCTTTAATTATCAGCAAAAAGGACTTTCTATACCCGCATTGTATGAAAAATTGCAGACAAGGTCTCCAGACTCATGGTGCAGCAGCAGCAGCTCAGTATAGCAGCAATGTACAATATACTGTAGATTACAAGAACAATTTAGGCATCAAACAGCATTGTATCTGACACATTCTAATGTAAATGTTTGAACAGTATTATTTTTATTTTATGAGCCATATTTGCTGATGAGTGAGGGCATAAAAATGCAGATCTGACCTCCAACGATTACCAGTGTAATCTAATAATCCTTCTAATCAACGTATTATTGTAGTGATTGAGACTAGTCTGAATGAACAGGTACAGAGGAGAATTTCAGTGGATTTCAACATTCAGCTGTTATGCTCAACCTACTCTTCACTTGTTAGTAGTGAAGATATACATTTTTTATCCAACTCTGACAGAGTTCTGACAGAGTGGAGAAGCAAGCAGGGCAACAAACACAGAAGGCATAATTTGCCATTGTGTTTAAATGTCTTAACATAGACCTAAAGATATGCAATACCAGCAGACACCAAGCAATATGGCACAGTAGCATGTTTAACAGTCACTTTAAAATACTGTTTTCATCTTCATCCTCTTCTTCCCATAGGTAGAGTTTGACATTTGCGGGGGGTGGGGGGGTTAAAGTCCTGCTCTGTGTACAAGTAAATGGTCTGCACTTATATAGTTCATTTCCACCTTCATGGTGCTCAAAGCGTTTTATATTAGCTTCCCATTCACCTATTCACACACACACCAGTAGGTTTCTGAGGTCTAAGGTCAGTCCTACTGGGGGCCTAAGTCAGGGTTCACTGTCTTGCCCAAGGACACTTCGACATATGGACAGCCAGAGCTGGGACGCGAAGCGCCAACCTCTCGGTCATTGGGCGACCCACTCTACCAGCCGCCAAGTAAATAGACTGCACTTATATAGAGCTTTTCCACCTTCATGGTGCTCAAAACGGTTTACATTAGTCTAACATTCCCACAACCACTCATACACTAGTAGGCGGCTGCTGCCATACAAAGTTCCGCCTGAGATACTGGGACCCAGTATCCCAGTATCAGGGATACGTGGGCAGCCAAAGACGGGATTCGAACCGCCAACCTTTCAGTCAATGGACAACCCGCTCTACACACTGAGCCACACAGATGAGCCGATATGTAAGTAGACTATGAGCTACATACATAGCCATGTGTACATACATAGCCATGTATGTAGCCATGTACATCTGCTTATATCACTGTACCAGGAACAATCATTTCCATACTGCAAACAAGCATCAAACCCAGAACAGTTGACAGACAGAGTTAAGTTTTCACATGGGCAGTAATGTATGAACAGGAAAATAAAAATGCTGTGCTGCAGTTTCTGTCTATTTTCATTAGGGGGTACATGTAAGCTCAATGGATCAACTTTTTTGGACTTCAGGAAGACAGGACAGTAAACAGACTGGTATGTGGCTGCTTGCACAAACACACAGATTTAGCCACATTTCTGTTACGCCGCTACGATAAAAAAAAATTACCCACCTTGAATGAATGATTTTATCCTGAAGCCCAAAACCAATGTGATGCATCTAGGCATTACTTTTTTATGAGAATGTATCATTTAACTTACACATTTAACTGTCTTGAACTGCCCTTTTTTTAAAATAGTATTGCTGAAATCAGACACATTTTGGGTGGGGGCATCCATGCGTTTATTATGACCAGACTACATTATTGTAAATATTTTTTCTTAGGCCATCCCAAAAAGTCCTTAAAGACCCTCAAAGGGGTCATATTATGCAAAATGCACCTTTTAATGTATTTACAACAAAAATATGTGTCGTAGAAATTCGAATAATATCAGATATAAATGCTTTAATGTTTGTAAGATTCTTGGGTTTTGAGTTTTGAAACAAAGCTGTAACAGAAAGTCAGACCTGAGTAATTTGCATACAGAGATAACCTCAGGCCCCTGAGGGGGAAGGGGTAAGCTACAGCATGACACAGTTGCCTCTTGGTCGACACCCCCAAAAGGAAAAACCCAACTCTACAGGACACCTGAAGCAGAGGAGAAGGGAGTCGACAGAATGTGTTAAAACTGTGTGAGAGGGGAGCCTTCAGTGTCAAATTGCCTTTTAGGCTGCGTGCACTCAGACGAGAGATGACTGACTTCTGTAACTTTAAAGTAATTTTATGCTGAAATAAACTGGAACACTGTCATGCTAATTGTAATCTATACTTGTGATATTAAAATAATGAGACAATGAGAAGACTCGGTTAATCTTACCAGGTCATAGATCATAATTAAGTAGGGTTTTAATTATACTAAACTATGAAATATTACTGTATTTTTTTTTACTAATACAGTCTATATTTGAGGAGACCCTTAAATTACTAAGAAGAAAAAAAACCGACTCCTTTTCTCCTGATCCATCTCTTGTTGGAGGGGGATGAAAATGCTTGAGTTTGAATTTTCTATGCTTTGTACATCCCATGCACAGATTCATTTGAGTTGCTTTGAAGTGTTTTATTGACAACAACCTTGGAGCTAAATCTTCATAAAAGAAGGCCCTTGACTGTGACCGACTTTTCTATGTAGATCCTTCTATAACACTGGATTCATTTTGATTGCCGGCAAATTTCTAGCTTTTGAGACCCAATAATAAAAAAGAAATTTAGACATATTTCCCCCCAAGGATATACCTAATGATGACCTCAGATAAGTGCAAAAAAAAGATTCTTTATCCCAAAATTGGTGAATTTTTAATCAGATATTGGGTCCAACAATAAGACCCAAATATGGACAGTTAAATCTAGGTGTTAGTGCATTAGTTCTGAAAGCATGGCTGTAAGTGGTCTTATGTACACTATAAATAATAAGACTATAAAAGTGTTTAAACGCAGGTTTTTCATGATTCTCAGTGTCATTCCAAGTTTTTGTAACACATTGTCCACTCACATGCTCATTTAAACAGAAATAAATCATCTTGTTCACTTGTCTTCAATCTGTTTGACACAGATCGATTCAGTGTAAGGTCCATTTTAGAACTCATTATACAATTCTGTTATGGATTTCAGTCCTCATCCCCTACAAATAATGTACATACTTTCTGGTCTTGTGATAACACTAGGGTCGTTGTGGCCATATATTTTCAATCTTTTATCCAGTGCATATGGTTACACTGCCTCTTTGAACAGTCTGTCAACAATTTTTGGGATTATTCACTTTACAGATTTTCCTAAAAATTTTAAACAAGTTTTGACATTCACTCTCCTGCTGGCCCATCGGTTGATTCGCCTAAAGTGGAGACTTTCTAATCCCCCTTCACATTCTCTTTGGGTTCATGAACTGCTTTATTATGTTAAACTTTAGAAACTCAGGTTTACGTGTAAAGACTTGGTGAAATCACTTAATACTTCTTGGGATCCTTTTTTTAAACTATATACATGTCAAGCCTTCCGAATGTGGGGGTTCGGACCCAAACGCAGAATGAGACTCTAGAAACAGAACTGAGTATGATCAGAGTTTTATTTTCCCTTATTTGGGGGGAAAGGGGAAAAAAGGAGAACTGAGGTGTCCTCGGCAAATGCCGGTGTAAAAACAGAACAAAAAGCGTCAGCACTAAATCCTTGGGCAGGCTGAGAAAAGTAATAAACCAAAAGTCACTCTCAGCAAAAGACTGGAGGAGAAAACAAAATTCACTCACAGCGAAAGACTGGAGGAGAAAACAAAATTCACTCACAGCAAAAGACTGGAGGCAGAGACTGAGATCGTAACTAAAACGAAACTCAAAATCACAGCAGCAGCTGGAAACGGGAGTCGGAAGGCTCGGGACTCTCAGGGAGAAACTGAAACAAAAAAGAAGAACCGGAGTTAACACGGGAGGATCAGGGACTCGAAACAACAGGAACTCGAAGGGCTGGATCATTACACCGTGGTGTCGAAATAATCTGGCGTCGGATGCAGGTAGTGAGTGAGCTTAAGTAGGAAGCTCAACCAGATGCGGCTGTGCCGCATCTCCTGGATGAGAATCAGCTGTGAGACGTGGAAGAAACATGACAGACAGCAAAACAAAACAAACACGCCCCCTTGGGTCCTAACAATACATTCACTAGAACTTTCTGTCGAGTTGGAGGATTGATAAGAAAATTTATTGTTTTGTTCTGTATTTTATTGAATGTTATTTATTTATTTTTAATTGATATGTATTTGTACGTGTACATGTTTTTTGTTTTTTTTGGGCGGGGTGTGGTCTTAGGTGTGCGTGGGGGGAGTTGAGATTCAGGTGTGGCATGCTGTGCATCACCCTGTCTGCTGTAAATGTTCAAAAAGTTCCATAAATATATATATATATATATATATATATATATATATATATATATATATATATATATTTTATTTTATTTTTTTTTTTTTTTCAGAAATCACAAATGATTCAGCAACAAAGGTATTTTTTTGTGAAACACTGCCTCACATAAATTACGATGATTCCTAAAAAAGATATTTAAATGAAAATAGCTGTGCATAATTGTTGTGCCCTTTTTACTGTGGTACATGCAGATTTTTGTATTAAAAATACAATAAAACCTTTTATCTGAAAAATAATTTTTGTTGTAAGTATTTCATTTTAAAATAGATCCATCTACATAGTTTTAAAACCATTGTCATCACTGGTTCCTCCTTTTTGTGTTTACACTTTAAGGCTAATTTGAGACTTAAGAGCCAGATCAACAAAATGTGGATTTCAGTTGCTAACAGAAGTAAATATGGCAATTATGTTTTACACTGATTATTGATATACATTGATAGGATTTGTGGATGAGCAGTAGGACTGTAACGATACGCATATCAAAAAAGAAATTACAACTCAGAGCCACAAACTTGTTTCGCAGTCTAAGAAGGCAGAATCACGACATGCCCTTTCAAACTCCAGTTATCCCTCAGTCCAGATCCAGTCACATGATATGAGCTGTTAGTGATACCAAGCTTTCCAAATAACTCATACTCGTCGTCTCCCGCTTCATCTGGATCCGGGTGGCAGAGGGCAGCAGACTTCCCTCACCCCAGCTACCTCAGCCAGCTCCTCCAGAGGAATCCCGAGGTGTTCCCAGGCCAGCCGAGAGATATAATCCCTCAAGGATGTCCTGGGTCGACCCCGAGGTCTCCTCCCGGAAGGACATGCCCGTAACACCTCCCCAGGGAGGCATCCAGGAGACATCCTCACGAGGTTCCCGAGCCACCTCAACTGGCTCCTCTCGACATGGAGGAACAGTGGCTCTACTCCGACTCCCTCCCGGATGTCCGAGCTTCTCACCTTATCTCTGATGATCTCATTCTTTCGGTCATGACCCAAAGCTTATGACCATAGGTGAGGGTCGAAACATAGATCGACTGGTAAACTGAGAGCTTCGCCTTTTGGCTTAGCTCCTTCTTCACCACAACGGACCGGTTCAACACCCGCAACACTGCGGATGCTGCACCAACCCGACCCGGAGAGGGCACTCTACCCTTTTCCGGCTGAGGACCATGGCCTCAGACTTGGAGGTGCTGATCTTCATCCCAGCCACTTCACACTCGGTTGCGAAACGCCCCAATGAGAGCTGGAGGCCGCTGCTTGATGGGGCGAAGAGGACCATATCATCCGCAAAAAGCAGAGACGAGATCCTCCCGCCCCCGAACCCAACCCCCTCCCCCACCCGACTGCGCCTAGAAATTCTGTCCATAAAAGTTATGAACAGAATTGGTCCTGGCGGATCCAACCCTCACCGGAAAACGGTCCGACTTATTACTTACTTTCCAAATAACTATTCTCCTTATTTGACGTTAGTAGCTTATGTTAAAATACCTTGTCCTAAACCACAAAGTAGTCGATTATTTTTTGCCTGTCAGCAGCATTTGGGCTGTCCGGCTGAGACAAAGGATGCAATCGGGTTATGGACGAGACCAGAGGTCTTCAACCCTGGTCCGCAGCGTCAACTGTCCTGCATGTTTTAGATGCAACCCTGCTCCAACACACCTGATGCAAATGATGAGCTCGTCATCAAGCTCTGCTGAAGCCTGATAACGACCTACTGCTTTGAATCAGGTGTGTTGGAGCAGAATGACATTTAAAACTTAGACTTAGACAGACTTTATTGATCCCTTTGGGATGGCACCCTTGGGGAAATTAGATTTCCAGCAGCTTGTACAGAAATAAATAATAAAACAGAATAAAATAAGAATAAAATAAAGATAAAAAGTGAGAGTACAGTAAAACAGTACAGTTGCACAGCATTATTGCACCGTATGAGTTATTGCACCTCCTACATAAATGCTATCTCCTCCCCCCAGTGAAGCGTTGTACAGTGTGATGGCTTGGTGTACAAAAGAGTTCCTGAGTCTATTGGTCCTACACTTAGGTAGGAGCAGCCTCTCACTGAACAGGCTCCTCTGTCTGGTGATGAAGGTGTGCAGAGGGTGGCTGGCATTGTCCATAAAGTCCAGCAGTTTGTCCAGTGTCCTTGCCTCCACCACCGTCACCAGAGTGTCCAGCCTCATGCCGACCACAGAGCCAGCCCGCCTGATCAGTTTGTCCAGTCTGGATGTGTCCTTCTTGGATATGCTGACCCCCCAGCACACTACGGTGTAGAACAGGACACTAGCAACCACTGACTGGTAAAACACCCACAGCAGTTTGCTGCAGATGTTGAAAGACCTCAGTCTCCTGAGGAAGTACAGCCTGCTCTGTGTCTTCCTGTACAGGTGAGTGGTGTGTGCTGACCAGTCCAGTTTATTGTCTAGCCACACTCCCAGGTACACTCCACAGTCTCCACCTCTACTCCCTTTACCAGAGCTGGTTGTGGTCTCGGTCTGGATCTCCCAAAGTCAATGACCAGTTCCTTTGTTTTCGAGGTGTTGAGCTGTAGGTGGTTTGTGTGGCACCATGCTGCAAAGTCCCCCACCAGTCTCCGATACTCCTCCTCTCTGTCCTCCCTGATGCACCCAACAATGGCTGTGTCATCAGCGTACTTCTGTATGTGACACAGCTCGGAGTTGTAGCAGAAGTCTGCAGTGTACAGGGTGAAGAGAAGAGGGGCCAGCACTGTTCCCTGAGGGGCTCCAGTGTTGCTGACCACAGTGTCAGACGTGATGTCCTTAAGCCTGACGTGCTGTGATCTGCCTGTGAGGTAGTCGAGGATCCAGTCTACCAGGTGGGGGTCCACTCCCATAGTGAGCAGTTTGTCCTGCAGTAGGGGGGGCTGGATGGTGTTGAAGGCACTGGAGAAGTCCATGAAGAGAATCCTCACAGTGCCACTTCCCTTATCCAGGTGGGAGTGGGCTCGGTGTAGCATGTGCAGGATAGCATCCTCCACACCCATGCCCTGCTGGGAGGCGAACTGCAGCTGGTCCTGGGCATGTTGCACCTGGGGTCTGAGGAGGCTGAGGAAGAGCCGCTCCAGCGTCTTCATCAGGTGTGTGGTGAGTGCCATTCAGCTCGCTGGGCCGGTTCTTCTTAGGAACTGGCACAATGCAGGATGTCTTCCATAGAGTGGGCACTCTCCCCAGCTGCAGGCTGAGGTTGAAGATCCGCTGTAGTGGTTCTCCCAACTCCACAGCGCAGGTCTTAAGCAGGCTCGGACACACACCGTCTGGTCCACCTGCTTTCCTGGGCCTTAGCTTCCTCAGCTGTCCTCTGACCTGGTCTGTAGTGATGTGAGGTGTGGGTTGCATATGGGGTGGAGGGGGAGGGGGGTATAGTAGCATCCAAAGTGGGGTATGTGGAGGGGGGAGGAGAGGGGGGTTTAGTGAGGGCGGGGGAGGGGGGGACGAGGGCAGGGGCTGGTTGAACCTATTAAAAAAGTCATTCAGTTCATTTGCCCTTTCCATTGTTCCCTCTGTGGCTCTGGTCTTTGTGTTGTGACCCGTGATGGTTCTCACACCTTTCCAGATGTCCCTCAGCTTTTGCTCCACCTTCCTCCTGTAGATGTCTTTGGCCTCCCTCACACCTCCTGCTGTGCTGCCTTCATGGCCTCCTTATCTCTGCTCCTGAAGGCAGCCTTCTTTTTGTTGAGGACAGTCTTGACTTCCCGTGTTACCCAAGGCTTGTTGTTAGGGTAGCAGCGGACTGTCTTGACAGGGGAAACCACTTCTGCACAGAAGTTCAGGTAGTCTGTCAGGCAATGTGTCATCCCCTCTATGTCCTCATCCTGCGGACTGACCAGCACATCCCGGTCTGTGGTGTTAAAACAGTCTCTTAATGCACTTTCCATCTCTGGGGACCACCTTCTGATGGTTTGGGTGGTGATCTGTTGCTTTTTGACCAGGGGGGTGTACCGTGGCTGTAGGTGAACCAAGTTGTGGTCAGACTTCCCTAGTGGGGGGAGGGGAGTCGCTCTGTATGCATCCCTTACATTAACATACAGGAGATCGATTGTCCTGTTCTTCCTTGTAGGACAGTCCACAACTTGGTTAAAAACAGTTAAGGTAGAGTCCAGAGTTACATGATTAAAATCCCCAGATATGATCACAAGTGCCTCAGGATGCTGGGTCTGCAGCCTAGATGTAATGATGATGAAGTGAAATATGCAGGACAGTGGACCCTGAGGACCAGGGTTGAAGACTAGACCTGTAACATTTGCCGTAATTGTTTTAAAATGCTTCCTTAAGTGACAGCGAACACTTATGAAAATACACATATTATGGCACCATCCCCAAACTTAAGTAGAGCCAAGAAACCCCAGCATGTGCAGTCTACTCTGCCTACTCTTCAGAGTAAAGCTGCCAATAAATGTGGGCTGTGCAAAAAAATAACAAGGATAATTTAAATGTTTATGGCACTGGGTATGCACATGTTTTCTGTCAGTCCAGTACAAAGGGTTTCCAAATGTACTTATGACTCTAGAGCAGGGGTGTCGGCACCATGGCCTAGTGGTCAAGTGCGTCCCGCAGGGCGGTTTTTATTGGCCCGCAGATAATTGAATATATATATATATATATATATATATATAATTTAATATGGCCCACTCCATAGATGGTCCGCAAGAAGCTTGAGCTCAGCGCTGTTGCACTTCTCAATGTCAGCACTAGATCCTGCCAGCCATGGAAACGTGTTTAGTGGAGAAGCACCAGGTAAGCGAAGAAAAACTTTTACCAGCAGAAATGGTAGTAGCACTGTAGAAACACAAAGTAGCAAGTGAGTGTAGAAGATTTCAAACACAGTGGGAAAATGAATATTTCTTCAAAGAAGTCAATGGCAAGTGTGTCTGATTTGTGATGAAGATGTTGCTGTGATGAAAGAGTTTAATGTTCGTCACCACTATGAGACGAAACATCAGAGCTATGCATCGTACACTGGTGCCGAAAGAACACAAAAATTCAAGCAAATGGCAGCAAGCCTGCAAATTCAACAAGTTTTATTTCATGCTAACAAGGTACAGGAAAAGGCCACAGCAGCAAGCTATGAAGTCGCTAAATGTATTGCACAGCACAGCAAACTGTTCTCAAACAGTGCCTCATCAAAGTCAAAAATAATGTGCCTGGAAGTGCAGGAAGTCAACAACGTGAGCTTATCGAGAAATACAGTGGTACGGAGAATCAAGGACTTGTCAGCTAATGTGAAACTTCAGCTTAGAGGCAAACTTGTGCTTTTGATTTTTACTCAATAGCATGCAATGGGGCACATGCCACAGACACTGCGCAACCGTTAATTTTTTTTATGGGGAGTAGATGATAATTTTTGCTGTACAGAGGATATGATGAGCCTAAAAGGCACAACTACAGGTGAAAATATTTTTGAAGCTGTGTCAAAGGCAATTAAAGAGATGGGGCTTAAATGGGGCAAACTCTGTGGAATAACAAGGGATGGAGCGATGACGGGCGAGTGCAAAGGAATGGCATCGATGGTGTGTGCCAAGGTAAAAGACAGCACAGTTGAGGCTGTTAGGATGCAGTGTATAATCCACCAAAAAGCAATGTGTGCCAAGACTGTCCAGTTAGGTGATGTGATGAACACTGTTGTAAAAACTGTCAACATAATTCGAGCTACAGGACTGTACGACAGAGAATTTTAAGCTTTCGTATCTGATGTGGATGCAAATATGGGGATGTACTCTACCACTTGGATGTGCGCTGGCTCAGCTGCGGCTCTGTGCTGCAGCGGTTTTATTCACTGAGATCAGAAATCGACAAGTTTTTAAAAGACAATGGCCGACATCTTCATGAACCGAGTGACCCTGTGTGGCTGGCAGATCTGGCATTTTTAGTTGATCTCACTCATCATCTGAATACACTGAACAAAAACCTACAAGCCAAAGAACAGCTGGTGTCACACCTGTAAAGGCACAGGAAAGCTTTCTGTGTAAAGCTCCACCTGTTTGAGACACAACTACAAAGCTTTAATGCTGCACACTTCCCTGCACTGTCTGAAATCAAGTGTTCTTTTCCAAAGGCTGACCTTTCTGCTAAAAATGAATATGTGTCTGTGATTGCATCTCTGGTGACAGAATTCAACCAGCGTTTACGAGATTTTTCTGTCATTGAAAAACAAATCAAGCTGTTCTCGACCCCCTTTCTGGAGGATGCAGAAGAAGTGGAAGAAAGTCTGCAGTTAGAACTGATTGAAATGCAATGGGATGATTCTCTGAATAGTCAACATCAGTTTCTCTCTCTCCCTGACTTCTATCAGAGTTTGGATAATGCCAAGTTTCCTCTGATGAGACACCATGCAAAAAGAATGAGCCTGTTCGGCTCAACATACATCTGTTAATAAATATTTTCTTGGTTAAATCCAAACAAAAGCAGACTGAGAACCAGAATGACTGATAGCCATGTCTGTGAAGGCCTTTGTGTCTCAACCACCAAACTTTCTCCTAACGTATCAGCCATCCTTCAATCCAAAGAACAGCATCACTGCTCCCATTGAGTGCAATGTTCTCCACATTTTAGGTAAGTTAGGACTACACCCAGTATTCATGTATCAATACGTCACCTCTAATGTGTGGCCCTGGCCATGGTTTATTTTTACATATTTGGCCCTTGCTCCAGAGCCTCGTTATGACATGACAATCCATGCTTATTTCTCAGAATGTGGATCTGACACTCATGAAAGAAACGGAATCTAGAGTAGAGGAATAATTGAGAAGCACTGACTCCATCACCGTCACCACTGATGGGTGGACGTCCCACTGATGGGTGGACATCCTGTGCCACAGACAGTTATTTAACCATAACTGCACATTATATCACAAAGCCTCTCATCAGACAATGTGGAGATGATGGTGTTTTTGTAATTAGAATTTCAACATCTCTTAAATCAGCTGATCAGGTTTGGGAAAGGAAGTTGTTTATTTGTTTTCTAACTTATTTATTGCTTTATAGCACAAGTACAAGTCTGATACCTCAAAATGAAAAAGACCTATTTAACTTACTTTTAATTTACTCAATTTTTTATCATAGAAAAGAGAGAAGTATTATATATTGAGTTGTTAGTTGTCCTATATTGTTATTATATTGTTGTTGTTCAAGCTTGCTACTATTTAACTATTTAAACTATTTACTTTATTTTGTATTATAGGAATTACTGGATATGGTGTTATGAAGCCTGTCCTTGATTAAGTTATGTTCCATTTGTTTTTCAACGGTATATTTTGTTACAGAAAAAAGAGAAATATTTGATTACTTGTTCATTTTTTCTATACTTTGTATTACTCGTGCTGTTTAAATTTATTCAGTGTTCCAAATTATTTCATATTAAATGGCATATTAAGGTAGTTGTTATGTAAGTGGGGTTTTTTGTTGTATTTTTAAAGCATGGTGTATCAGACTGTTGGCCAAACATTGTGATACAAACCAATTTGTGAGTTTGTCTATCATTACAGCCCTAATGAGCAGGTATTAAATATTTTAGATGAGTAGATTAATGTGTTTGCCATTGATTGTTTGGGTATTTAAAAACAATAAGGAGTATGTTTATGTTCAGTTTATGACAAATGTTAATATCACCAGTCTTGATAATGATGTTATGTGGATTTTTGAAACAAGGTTTATTTGCATATAATGGAACAACATTTTCTAATTTAAAAACACACATGTGCCAACAGTCCAACATGGCCCTGGAACCTTAAAACATGATGCTTGCTCTTATTCTTTCCAAAAACCATCAGTATAGAATGCTGTTCTATCTTCACCTGTGAAACTGAGCTGTATTATGCATTGGTCCGGTTTGTAATTTTCCATCCAGAGGTCTTCTCTTAACCAAAATGCACTGTACCCCTGGACACTTCCTCATGATTAATTCACGTTAACATGTTTTTTAATTCTGAATTATTTATTCAGAATAAAATAATTCTGAATTAAAGCTATTTCCTTTGTGTTTATATGGACATGTTAATTCCAAATAAAGGTTTCCATGGAAACAGGTGTGTAGCATCCAGTCAATTATAGAGACAGCCAGAACTGATGGTTTAATGACTTTAATGTTACCTTTGTTTAGTCCTCAACCAAATTAAGAACAAGAATAAGAACAAATAGGTACAGTTACAAAAACGATCATGACCTTAACAACGAAAATAGCTCGTACTTTCCGTATATAAACACATCCACATTACATCTTTAGCAATAAACAATTCCCACAGCTCTAAAACCGTTCAATTTACATGTACAAACCTTGCTCTCCTCCAAAGATAACACTTTCTTTTTATATACTTTTATGCCTCTTTTATGTCAAGCTTGTTTCCTTTCTCCTTCTTCCTCTCACCAGGAAGTTACCAAAATAAAAGCTTGGTGGTTAGAAGGATTTCTATAAATATTATACCAGCTAATTACATGAGTTGAATACATTTGTTTGTTGTGTTCTTCTGTGAATGAAATATAGCAGTTGCAGCTTCTGAAGTTGCTATGGTTACTGTTCTGACCTTTACAAGGTGTATTCCACTCAAGTTAATTGGGCTGTAAGAGCTGGAGGTACAGAGGGTTCTGATTGGACAGAACAGCCAACTAACGTCTGGATATCTACAGGAAGAAAAAAAAAACGTGTCCACTTCCTGTTTTGTGTTTGTTTCAACTATCAACACGTTAGACCAGATACTACATGTGATTTTTACTTTTATTTTTGTGGTAATTATAACAAACTAATGCCAGCAGTAGAATATGTGCATCATCACGACAAGACCAGTAGCATGTGTAGAACGAGAGGAAAAATGTTCAAATGGAATTAACTCTTTACATGGCAGAGGAATTGTGTAATTCGGGATTATCATTTTCAACTGAAACTAGGTGATTACATGGTCATCTTAAAGAGGAAACAACCTTTATTCAGAATTAAACAGTAATAAATGTGAACAGTGGCTATACGTCAAGCTTTTTAATGAATCCATGAAGTGCTTCACGTTCCGCTGAACTCCTCTTCACTTTTGCATCATCATCCTCCCATACTTTGCTGAATTATTTTTTATCCTATTATGCCACTGCAGTTTATCTTAATTTTGCTTTTAGATAAAGACAGCAATGCTCATCCTTTCTCCTACATTTTCCCAAATGTAAAGTCACTCAGACAGAAACAGCAGGCAAATAGATTGATAGCAAACACTGTACTTTTCTTATCTTTAATCTCAGTGCTTAGATTATGGAAGCCTTAGGCAGGACTCTGATCTCCAAACAGACCACGAATCAGCACTTATGATGACACATCCCAGGCAAATTAATAGGAAATGTGCCTTTAACTTTTATCCTATGATCTTTATATCATGCTATTTTTACACACATGTTGTAAAAATCATGTCCTATTTCACTTGTTAACAGCACAGTGGGAACACAGTACGCAGTGTGTCTTTGTGTGAGAGCTACAGCACAGAGGAGTTAAATCCTAAATGGCTGACATTGAAATTACAGACCTACAGCTGTGACAGAGCTGTCACAGGCATTTCTGACAATACATGCACATAGAAACTGTCAATACAAAACTTCCAAACAGTTATTTTTAAGTTTTTCTGTCACTGATGTTCAAATGTCAATTTTAATGAAAAGACAAATCATCAAAAACAAAAGGATGACATACCACTCATCTAAGAATAACCTTTGTTGGTGGAGCAACACAAAAATGTTCCTACAGAGACATAAGTTTAAAAACCTGTTTGCCCTTCTTTTATAGACTACAGCAATGTTATAACATTTGGATTAGGCCTGTACTGTACCTGATCCTATCCTTAAAGTCAGCTGTCAGCTGTAATTCACCAGATGCTACTGAGTTTGAAATAAAATCCCACTCGTAACTACTTATAATCACATCATATGTATATTTCTGTGGTCTTTTATTTAAAATAAGTAGGCGTCAATATATGGGAATGTCTTGTCATCTGAACCCACTTCATCCTCACTAGAGTCACTGGGGGCCTAATCCAGCTACAATGGGTGAAGGCGGGGTACACCCTGTATGAGTCTCCAGTTCATCTCAGGGCTGAACATATGTAGACAAACAATCACTCTCACAATCACACCTATGGACAATTTAGATTAACCAGTTAACCTTTCAGTGCATGTGTTTGGATGGTGGGAGGAAACTGGAGTACCTGGAGAGAACCCACACAGACACAGGGAGAACACAGAAATGTCTGGTGTGGGACTCCCTCTTGGTCGTGCAGCTTAACATTTACTTTACTTACCATTACTATATCACTATGGTAACCCACTGATTGTTAAGTGGTTTCTATTTTTTAACAACAAAAAGTGTTTGTAATTAAATTTTTAGGTTAGTAATTTGTAACACCTTTAAAAGTGTTAATTTTACACTGCATAGTGTGGACACATACAGACACTTTATGGGTGTTACATTAACACTGGCATATTTGCTGTGTAGACAGACACAGACAATGGGATATATTATGCTTCTATGGGGCTGTATCTTGTACTGTAACATATATCTTCTGTTAATTAGGGAAGTGAAAAATGCTGCTTATCCTTCAAGTCTCAAGTAAGTCCTAAATATTTTTTTTCTTGGGCAAGTCAAGTCGAGTGATTATGTAAATTTACCTGCAGAATTGGACCTTAACAAAATGAAAAGACAAGATATAAGCAACTGTCAGTAAACATCACGTGTCAATTGGATTTGCATTGGTAATACTCATGTTCAGTTAAATATATGGTGGAATCAAACAAAATAGTAATAACTTAATACAATTAATTATTGATTTATTTTTAGAAATCACTTCTGCAAACAGAAATCAGCACAAACAGCTTTGAACTTTTTGAACACCTCTCCCTTTCTCTCTCTGTCTCTCGCTCTCGCTCACACAATTTACAACTAACCACAGATTTTCACTCAAAAATGTATTTGCTCATTGAGTCCATAACAGTTTACAACATTAAACTTTGTTACATTCTCTCTCTCTCTCTGACACTCACATGCAGACAGCTGGAATTGTCGATGGCAAATGTTGCATGAAAAGTGGGCATTTAAATGGTAGCGTAACATCACTTTTAGGTCATGACCTTTGGTGACCTTGAAGGGTCAAATATACAGTCACTAATATCTCA